>OY728129.1:798203636-798828636 GCA_963277665.1 Viscum album
CATGGAAATGAGGAAATTCGTTTCTAGAAAAATATTATGAACACAATGTGTTCTTCGAATAACACGGTGTGTGGGGCTGACTCAGTAGCAGATAGGGTTCTGCAATACAGGAAGCAATGAAATGGTGTGTGACCCCTATCACACAGCATGTGGGTCCCTATGCAGTACTCATCGTGTATCTCGGATGATACACAGACACGGGGTGGAGTACACAACATGTACTCCACTACATGGCCAGACTAGGCTGGTTACGTGGGTTGCCCCATGTATTGGTATACGGGTTGGCAGACAAGGGTTGAATCCATGTATGGGCACATGGAAAATGTACACGAAACAATCCCTAGATAGTAGGACATGGCGTGTTACTCTTCTACATGTTGTGTATATCGATTTCTACATGATATGTCTTCTAACACAGGTCGTTGCACACGAGCAGTACCAAGGATCAAGGGACACAATGTGTTACACTCCTACACACTATGTACTCCCTTTTACATGGCTTGATCTCCTTGTACACCATACCTTAGAAAAGTTTAATTTGGGTTAGTACCCCCTTTTCTCATTCCCCTAAATGTCAGGTATTGTTTCCATCCACAGGAGTATGATCCCTTTAGCAGGACTTTCTGGACAGAGTTAGAGTCTCTTTGAGAGGCCTAGAGTGAGATACCCTACCCATTCTTGGCCCTAGGTAGATTCAGGTATCAAAGTGTCCAATTATACAGGATGTCGATCCTCTACTTATCAGGTGAATCTAAATGAGTCGTGGTATACGCCAAGGCCCTGGCAGTGATCCTCATTCTTGTATTGTGATCTTTTCCCACTCAGTAGTGTGTTCTCCTGGAATAAGTGTATTTGTTTACTCTTCAGATCTATCAATGCATCTATCCCTATTTTGACACTTCCCAACGAAAAATAATTCTTGGAAAGATGTCATCAGAGCTATTAGACTCATGGAGTAAGTTCTCCCAGATGAGCGCTTCATGGAATTTTTTAACTAAATCCCTAGTGCGAGTATGTGATCATTGGGAATTACCTCTATACTATGAGTTTGGGTTTCAATTATATCCAGATGCTTCTCTTGTTATATGTTCTATAGACATATACTGTGTAGAGATGATTGTACCTTTACTTTTTATGTTGCTTTGTGGTTTTTAGGGTCCTCTACTGAGTATTTTTATACTCGCCCTTGCACGGGCTTTTCCCACACATGTCATGTCTTATGCAGACGAGTGACCTTTTGACAGATTCTAGGGAGGACCAGGACCAGACCGAGATTTATGAGCTTCCTTATAGGACGAGGTGTTCCTACGGCTATGAGAAACAGTCCCAGTACCTATTTCTTATTTTTAGGTTGTACTTTGTAGTTTGAAGACTCTTTATTTTGGTGGGTTTGTATCCTGGACCAGTTTACTTTCTGTACTTTACTTTCCATTATACTCTATTGGTTGGGTTATAGTGTATGCTTTCATTTGTTCCTTAGTGGTTTTTTTTACATTTCATCATTTGTGGGCTTGGATATATGTGCATGCATATAGGTACTTATGAAATTCCTCCCATGTTAGTAATATGTATACTCAGTGCTGGTCATCGGCCCCTAGCCTATTGGAGGAGGGATTGAGGAGTCATGGTGTGGGCCCCACTGGGATGGGTTGTGACAAATGTTGTCTAATTCAAGACCAAAAAGTCTCATTCTCAAGAAAAAGGTAAGTCTTCTCCTATGTATATTAATGAGGAGGTCATTTCTCCGTGTAGAGTGTCCACTTATCTTATTAATTTTATAGCCTCTTCTTTTGCTTCATTGGATTTTGGTCATACCATTTCTAAGATAGGAGAGGGGCAACCATCCTTGGGCATATTGGTTGGCCTGAGCACCATGGAAAATGAGTAAATGGTTCATGTCTACAGTGGTTCTATGGATCATCTAATGCCTGTGATTTCATTTGAGACTATTTGTAGTAGGGAGAAACCAAAATATTTTGTTGTTGCTTCTTCTATCTCAAGGTCAAAAGGTGTGTCATGGGTTATAGATGGGACCCCTACTAGGGGTTTTTAAACCATTACTACTCAAATAATTGGTTTTTCAAAATCCTAAGGATCTAACATGGTTATATTGTCTGCCCATAGTAAGTTGATTAGATCAGAAATGGTTTCACCATTGGATAAGGAGAATGGGATAGTTACAGCCCCTTATCTACCTACTGGTGTTGATTTTGGTGCTGATTGTGCTGATCCTATAGCTTTTAATTTGAAGCACCCCAGTCATTAAAAATCTATTATTGGATCTAATTTTGTCTATCATTTGATTGTTAAATCATAATCAAAGCTTTGTAATCATAATTATTTTGATTTTATTATTTCAGAAAGCAGTGAGGAGGAAATCCAAAGCAATTATTGTGCATTTGGAGTAGAGGATATGAAAATCTTTGGAGTAGAATACATGATGGGTCTTGTTGATGTTGGACTTATGGATGATAGAGGTGGGCCATGGTTATAGGCCAATACATGGAGAAGAGATTGACATCCTCATGGTCGGGGTGGACGTGCCTCACACCATAGTATGAGTAATCCTTCTAGAGCTACTTAAATGCTTGTTCTTTGTTTCTTTTGGTTATATATGTTTCTCTACTTTACTTGGTTTTTCTTTTCAATAAAGGGGATGTTGAACCTCACCTTCTTAAAAAAACATAAATATATTTATAATTATATAAAAATAATTATAAATATATTTATTTATAATTATAATTATAAATATTATAGTTGGGGTTTGGATTAGTGGTAAGCACCCTGTAATACTACATGGAGGTAAGGGGTTCAAAACCCATGGGGCGCAGATACTATAGTATAACTATAGTGGTACTATAGCAGAACTATTGCAGTGGAAAAACTCTAGCGGTAGCAGCACTGTAGCAGTGGTGGGCACTATAGACAAAATTATAATGGTGGTATCGCTGTAGCAAGTATTGTAGCACCCCTGGTACTATAGAATTACTATTCACCAGTGGGTCTTTGAGTCAAAAATTTGGGCCTATGGGCCATGTAATGGGATTTCATGCCCACTGGGCCTATGGTCCATGTAGTGGGCTTCATTCCCACTATGACTATAGGCCATTTACTAAATAAATAAGGCTTGATGGATGGGTTATCCCCTTCGGGGGGTTATGGCCTGCCTTTCTGGCCTGTCTGTGAGGTATGTGTGTTTAAATGTAATTGTACCTCCAAGAACCTAATATATATATAATTATAAATATATATAATTATAAAATTATAACAAATATATTTAAATAATAAATATGTTTATTATATTTATATTTTTATAAATACATATAATAATATAAATATATATAATTATATAAATATATACAAATATTTATAAATATATAGAAATATTTTTAAATATATTTATTTATAATTATAATTATAAATATATATATGTATGTATATATATATATATTATTAAATTTATATCTTTATCAGTATTTTTTTAGTATTGATAAAGATACCCCTTTATCAGTGATAAAAAAGCACTGATAAAACTACTTTTTATCAGCATTGTAATTTTAGTGTGGATAAAGAATATTTTTATCATCACTTTGTTAGCACTGATAAAGAGTATTTTTATCATTGCTAACTATTTTAGCACTGATAAAAATAATCTTTATCAGTGTTTTTTTTAAGTGATGATAAAATACTTATGTGATCTTATAAAAAGAAATATAACCAGAGATTCTTCTCTCTCGCCTTCAAGCTCTCATAGAACCAGACTCCTACCGATGCTCTCACCAAACTTTGTCTCTGCTTGACTTTCTCGATGATTCAATACTCTCCAAATCTAAGGTATGCGCCAATTTATTTTTTTATCCCCTCCAACCGTACTCATTTATTCAGTTGTTTCACCTTGTGAATCTTCATGTCTTCTTTAAGCTCAGTCAGGGAGATTTTGAGGGGTTTTTTATAAAAGGGGAAAGTATTACTTTTTCCCCTTGTTTCTTTAAACCCATTACTTGGTATTTATTCCCCATATTGTACAGTATACCCCCCCTCACATACCCCTTCCCCTCTCTTCATCCTAAGGAGGGATGTCCCTTGATCCTTGGTCATTAGAAGCATTATCTCTTGCGATAAAAATCCCATGGTTTTCCCATGAGTCATCTTGTCTTATTTATTAATTTATTTCATCATTTAGTTTTTTATCTTCATTTTAATCTAATATGCAATATTTTCTAGGCGTTTTCTATTTTTTCAATTTATCTCAATTCTATAGATTTCGGGTATTGATATTATATGGGTGGGCTTCGTTGGGCATGACATAGGTGGTCCCTTTGAATTAACCCATAATCCCACTTATTTGTTCAAGTGTTTGAGTAGTGTAGTCATGTTGGCTTACTATATCTTAATAATGATTCCAAATTGCACTTCCAATGTGATTTTCTTCAACACAAATATAATTTTACCCATATTATAAAGATAAATGTTTTTAAATAAAGAAGGAATAATAATAATCCACCTATAATTTAAACTCAATTGATTGTTTAAATCTTTAATCACCTTCAATTTCAATCCAGAAAACATTTGGTGTTAGCTTCTATGGGTTGATATCAACACAAATGTGAGGACATATGGGATGAGAAAACTATGTTAGTTTTTCAGTTGGGGAAAAAGGTAGAAACTAGTATATTTAGTAATAATATTGATTATTGTTGGGTTTTGGAATGGCAGAGGTAAGCCTTGAAGCCCGATCCAAATCATGGAGAGGAATGAGGGTCTCACTTCATGTGTAAGACAAAATAATATATGAATTTGTAGAAAATGGATGAATCCCCTACCCATAGTGTAACACCCATTTTTTAATAATAATTTTAATAAAATATTTTATTGGTAAAAATAATGGGAAAAGTTTTAATTTTTAATATAAATTATAAAATTTCTTTGGTAGTTTATTTCATTATTATAATAATTTTAATAATATTTGAGGGGTGATTTAAATTTATTTTAAAAGTGATTAATTATTATTTTAAGTATTTATATGTCTCTGTGTTTAATTGAAAAAAGTGTGGATTTTAGGCTTATTTCTTTATCAAATATATACATGTATATTGTTTGGATGTGTATTATTATTAAAGGAAATATTTTTTTAAGAAAATACTTACAATGTTCAATGATTTCCTTATTATTAATTTTCTTTGGTGTTTTTATAAGTGATAATACCTCTATTAAATTCAATTGTGATAGACTGATTGAATGCTTCTTAAGGGGGAATAAAAATTACCTAGGTTCCTCTCTTTATCCTATGATTCTTCATTATTATCCTTATATTATAACCATACACCCATCCTAGGAGAACATTATAAATCTTGATAAAAGAAGATGATTTACTTATTTTTATTGATATGGATTTCAAATTTTACAGGTGTTTTCGATTCTGTTTCAAGCATCTTCATTATCCAACCTTATATGTGGCTGAATCAAACTCCATAAAGCTTTCTATTTTGATACTCGACATATTTTAAAACAAGATCTAATATTGAATAAAAAATATCCAAATTTAGTTGGAATGATTCTATCAAATTAAATATGAAAATTTATTATATTTTAATTTACAATTCAATTTTTTAGAAGAATCATTTTGATTATTATGTTCTCTATTTTGAATAATTTAAAATCATTTTTCTTGGTGACATTACCACTTCTTTTTGTGATTCATTCATGATTATAATTTTATTGTTAATTTTTATTAGAACCATTAATCAAATTTTATTCATTATATTTGTTTTTGGTATTGAAAATAATTTAAAAAATATAATAATTTCTTTTTTTATTTGTGAAGCCATTATTATATTATATAGCCATATTTTATATTATGAAAATGGTTTTTAATTAATATAGATTTTATTTTTTTCATTCAAATATATATATATATATATATATATATATATATATTTGTTATACATATTATACTGTATAATAGGTGATCTAATCTTCTCAAAGTGGGTTGGCTGCTGTTAAAAGTTTGAAACCTTGGTTCAAAATGGAAAGGGATTGCTTTTAAAAATATTGAGTGAGTTTTCAAAGGTAATTTTAAAATGAACTCAGTGTTTGATTTTCCAACAAATTATTTTTTAATGGGAAAAAATTTTGTTAAAAAGTGATTTTAAATAAAGGGTAACATTCTTTTTAGTGGAGAAAATAATTTTAAAAAACTAATAAAAATCATCCTGATGATTTATTAGGACAATATTCATCAGTTTTTTATAATATAAATGTGATTTTAAGGGTAAATTATTGGTTTAAAAGTTAATAAATTGGATTTATATGATGTTTTAGAATGAGGATGGTATTTTGTATTTCAATGATGATCTAAATAAAGGATCTTTTAAATTTCACATCGACTTTAAAATGGAGTTTTGTGATTTGAAGTTATAGTGAATAGGTTCATCAGATTTTTTTACAATTCAGTATGCACTATCCGCAATGTTTGATCCATATCAAATAAAATTTTATTATTCTATTCAAAAACAACAATTTATTATGCAGTATATGGTATACTAAGTTCATGGTGAATAGCATGCTTCTTAAAATAATCATAAATTGTTCCAATTATCAATTACATACCATTATCTGTCTATATCATCTATAAGGAGAAATTTCAATACTTTTTTAATTTTTTTATAAAACATTTAAACATATTTAGATCCTAAGATTTATGTATCACAAAGAAAATATATTTAATTCAGGTAAATTTATAAATAATTAAAATAATATAATTATCTACATTTTTTAAATACTTAATCATAGTCCCACAATTATATAAATAAATGATCTTATATTATTGGGTAGATTCTATCTCTAGATTCTTTTGTGAAAAGTTTAAAAAAATATCTTTAGGCATATTGAGAACATCATATTATTTTCTCTTTTTATTATTAGAGGGTTATAAAAGTTTTCTCCTAAAGTGATCATACTCATGTTTTATTGGTTGGGATGATCGAGATATCTATTCCATAATTGGATTCCTACATTAAGACATAAGTTGATTGAATTTCATACATCACCCACTTGAATTAGATTTTCACTTTGGTCACTGACCTCTTTCCAAAATACAACCATAAAATTAAGGGTTGGTTTTGTTTTTTATATAAAGTATGAAACTAGAAAAGGGAGACAATTTATTACATTGGTATCATCCAAGAAAACCATATAATCCAATCAAACCAAAGGAACATTGAAGATTTTAGGGCAGTGGTAATTTATCACTGAGAAGGGGTGATAAATAAGTGATGCACTTTTTCTTTTACAGATACTCTTTAGAAATTAACCTCTATTATTGATTAATGTCTTGATCCACTCACTTACTAATTTTATTTTCCTTTTTGAACACTCCTTAAAATATGTATCAAAAAGTTAAGTGGTATTAATATTTATAAATGAAACAGGATGAGTGGAATCTATATTTTTAAATTCAAACATGTGTAAGGAAAAAGGGTGGTATCTATATTTATATGATCATATTAACTTTAAAATACCTCCTAGATACACAGAATATACCCACTTAAATAATATATATTTATAATAATACCATTGAAAGTTCATGTCACTAACTCTATCCAACCCATAAGATATCCATCATGACCCCACTCCCACAACCTTGTCCTCCGAAGAAGCTAATCGCTACTAAAATTTAGTCCTTAGACCAAAATCATTTTCTTTTTCATGGAGTAATTAAAGGATTTATTTGAATGTTAAAAATGAAACGGTTGTCTCAACATGATTGCATGTAAGACCATCCAGCTAAGCCTTATCATGGTATCACCAATCAAGGAACCCCCTATAGGGATTAGACTGCTGATGTTTCTTTTTTAAACTTTTAGACAGAAAACTAAGAAATATTGTATGATGCTTCACCAACTCCCCAACCTGGGAACATTTAGATTTAAGGAGACAATTTTCATCCTCATCGGATTCATCTCCTGAATAGTTATTATTATATTTTGTTTTCTAAGACTCATCCCTCGTCTCTTCTAGACATGAACCTATGTTTCTTTTACTACCTTGAGTAGTATTCATCCCATACCAAGTACTAGTGATCATTATGGATGAATTTAGAGGATAACACCTACCACCAATGGAGTAATTATTTTCTTAAATTCAATTACCCATTTCCTTTAAATCATACTGAAATTATTTGAAACATTAAAATTTTGGGTTCAACTTATTTGAAAGGCCCATTTTGTGTATTTATTTATTTTTTAAAATATTAATATTACCGAATCAAATAGGATGGATATGAATCAAAAATGGATATATTCCAATCATGTGAAAAAAGAGTATGAATATGGGGTAAAAAAGTTCATAAATTTTGTAAAATATTAGGCATATGACCCTTCTAAAATCCTTGGTTGTGTTTATGTTATTGTTATTCATGACTAATTAGTTTAGAGGATTTGGAAGAACACTTGATCTATCATGTAATAGATCGAGGTTATAAATTTTGGACTAAACATGGGGAAAATGTGAATGCAACTAGTGACTGAGATAGCACTGCATTTTATGGATCATATGATATGATTACAAGTGTGGAAAATGAATAAGATTGTATCAAAGGTATGATTATAGTTGTGAATGATGATGAAGATTATATTGAGGAAATGAAAATGATAGTTGATTGTGAACTTCATGATTGTTCAAAATTGTTTGATAAGTTAAATAAATGTGAAAAGACGTCATTGTATGCTGGTTGTACTAAATATATATCATTTTTTGTCATACTAAAGTTGTATAATTTAAAAGATAGAAATGGATGGAGTAATTCCAGTTTTACAGAACTAATTTATCTCTTGAATGATATGATCCTAGGAGATAATGAGATTCCTATCCAAACATATGACTTTAAATAAATGTTACATTCAATGGGTGTGATCTCTGAAAGAATACATGTTTGTCCAAATAACTTTATACTATTTCGCAAGGATCACAAATCACTTAAATAATTCCCAAAGTGTGTTGCTTCTTTATACAATAAATATTAATTAGATCCTATGAAATTTTTATAGTACTTTACAATAATTACAAGGTTTAGGTTCCTATATAGAAGTGAGAATACTTTAAGGAAATTGATGTGGCATGAAGATACAAGAAATAAATATGGAAAACTTCATCACCTGACAGAATCTCCTTAGTGGAAGAGAATTGATCACAAGTATCCTGAATTTAGAAACAAACCAAGAAACCTTTTTCTTGTAATATCTATAGATGAAGTGAATCCTTTTGGTTTTTAAATCATCACTCATGATACATGGCCGGTTATGTTGGTAAATTATAATTTACCATTATGGTTATGTATGAAATGAAAATACATTATGTTATCTATGATTATATTAGGAACAAAACAACTGGGTAAAGATATTGATGTTTATTTGAATTCATTGATCTAAGATTTGAAATTATTATGAGATTCAAGTGTTACATTGTATGATGATTACAAAAGTGAAGATTTCACATTGAGAGCCATGTTGTATGGGATGATAAATGACGTTCTTACTTATGGAAATTTTTCAGGATATAGAATTAAAGGAACTCAAGGATGTCTTATTTGTGAACAAGGTTCGCACTCAATTAGGTTGAAACATTCATTGAAGACTGTGTTTTTAGGACATCTTAGATTTCTACCCTGGCATCATAAGTACTGATCTTGGATGACATCATTAGATGGGAGTTTAGAAGAATGTAAAAAACCATATCCAATAATAGGTGATCAACTATTTAATAAAGTAAAATATATGGACACTAATTTTGATAAAACTTTTTCAAAAAATCTTACAAAAACTGTTTGAAAAAATAGATTGGTTTTTTTTAGTTAGCAGAGTAGAATTGTTTGTACATCATACATTTTCTTGATGTTATGCATATTGAAAAAAAAATGTATGTGATAATTTCATTAGAATGTTACTAAATTCACCTAGTAAAAAGGATATAATTAAGTCTAGGTTGTAAATGATTGACATGGAAATATAGGAATATTTGGTGCTAATAAAGGGTGAAAACCAAAAAATTCTTTCTCCAGTTTCTTACACTATTTCTAGTTAGGAGAGATGTCAGTTTTAAAGCTTCTTGAATGATGTAAAGTTTCCAAAGGGGTATCATCAAATATCAAGAATATCATGTCAATGACTGATTTAAAGTTAAAGGATATGAAATCACATGACTATCATGTTTTTATGCAAGATATAATGCTTGTAGATTTACATTGCATTTTTTCCAAGAATGTTTTTCATACATTAACCAATCTCTTTTTATTTTTCAAAGTTATATGCAGAAAAGTTATAGACCTGGAAAAATTTCTAACTATGGAAAAGGAAATTTCCATCATATTATGTGAATTGGAAATGTTCTTCCCACTAGCATTCTTTGATATGATGGTTCACTTGGTAAGAGAGATTTAGATATGTGGTCCAATTCATTATAGATGGATGTATTCCATTGAATGGTATATAAATATTTTTAAAGGTTACGTCATAAATTGAATTCATCTATAAGGTTGTATTGAAGAGTGATATATTATTGAGGAAGATATTGAATTCTGTATCGACTACATGTCCAGTGTGGAAATCATTGGTCTACTAAAATCTCATGACACTAGGAAGATTATGGGTGAAGGAATTTATTGAATATATGTTTTCAAAATAACTATTAAAGATCAGGAGTAGTCCCACATTTACATTTTTCATAATAGTTTATAGGTTTCCCTATATGTTGTAACCCACAAAGTAATTATTAGGCATTTCAATCCATCAAGGGTTAAAATATGGATATCAAATACACATAATCAATAGTTTATAGGATAGTTTCAAGACCATATTTTTAAGGATTCAGATGTAAATCTGGATTCAATTTCAGAATGACTTTGATGGCTAGCCAGAGGAACAAGTGTGCATGCATTATCTTATAATGGTTATGTAATTAATGTTCATATGTTCTATACAAATGAACATGATGAATGAGGTTCCATACAAAATAGTGGATTTATACTTGTGGATGAAGTGATGCATGTATCTAGTAATAAGGATAGAAATCCAATTTATATGAATGTGTCATACTTTGGAATCATCAAATAAATATGAGAGTTGGATTGTACAACATTCCAAGTACCTATTTTTTAATGCAAGTGATCTAATAACATGAGTATTGTTAAAATAGATGAATTGGGGTTTGTGAAAGTAGGTTTTAGTAAGGAAGGCACTAAAAAAAATAGTACATTAGAGGGGGTTACACACAACCCCCTCTAATTTCATTTTCTGTATAATTAGAGGGGGTTCTGCACAACCCCCTCTAAATTCGTTTTCTATAAAAATTAGAGAGGGATTATATACAACCCTTGCTAATCATAAAATTTAGAGGGGGTTATGGATCCCCTTAATTTCTTAAATTAGAGGGGGTTTTGAACCCCCTATAAATTTTTAACATTATTTTTTTAATATCCAGTTGGATTTTAGTGGGGGTTTAAAACCTCCCTCTAATATCTTAAATTAGTGGGGGTTGAAAACCCCCTATAATGTATTAAATTAGAGGGGGTTCAAAATCCCCCTCTAATTTCTTAAATTAGAGGAGGTTTAAAAACCCCTTTAATGTCTTTAAATTAGAGGAGGAGCAAAACCCCCTATAATGTCTTTAAATTAGAGGGGGTTCAAAACCTCCTCTAATGTCATTAATTTTGAAGGGGTTCAAAAACCCCCTCTAATGTCTTTAATTTAGAGGGGGTTTAAAACTCCCTCTAATTTGAGAGATTAAAAGGGTTGTGAACCCCTAGTGTTTAAAAAAAAGAAAATTCCATAATATATATATATATATATATATAATTAAAAAACAATCTATAAATGTATTTAAATACATATGAACATATTATATAAAATATTTATATGATTGTATTTAATTGTATTTATATGTATACATAAATATAATTGAATAATATTATGTAAATTAATATATATTTATTTGTATACATTGTATTTTATATAATATTAATTATTTATAATATAAAACAATAAACATATTATATAAATATATAGATAAATATAATTTATCTAAAAAATATATCATATAAAAAACTAAGCTTATAGTTTTTATAAATTATATTATAATAATAAATATATTTTTATATAATAGGTTTATGCCTTTATATTATATTTAATTAATATTATATGAAATAGAATTTATACAAATAAATTTATATTAATTTATATTTATTGACATATTAATATATATTAATGTACATAATAATAAATATATGTATTGAAATACATTATATAAATATTTTTATAAATTCTATTTTATATATTATTAATTGTATATAATATAAAATTGTATTTCATATAATATTAAGTGTATTTTTCTATAAATTGTATTTCATATAATATTGATTATATATAATATACATATTAATTATATATAATATAAAATTTTATTTTTTATAATATTAATTGTATATAATATACATATTAATTAAATATAATATAATATTAATTATATATAATATAATATTAATTACATATAATATTAATATTTTTATAAATTATATTTCATATAATAATAATAATAATATATTAATTTTATATAATATTATAAAGTTTATACAAATAAATATATTTATTAATATAAATAATAATAAATATATGTATTGAAAGACATTATATAAATATATTTTTAAAGACCTTATATAAATATATTAGGTAAATACTTATATATATATATTCTTTAAATATATATATATATATAATATAAATATGTATTTAAGTATATAAATAATTTACATAAATATATAATACAAATGTATTTAATATAATATATATTTGGTATAAATCTTAAAATAAATGTATAGTATTTATAAAACAAACATATAATTTTTATAGATAAAAAATAGATGTAATAAAAATGATAATGATTAATATTATTATTATTATCACACACACACACACACACACACACACATATATATATATATAAGTACAATATATACATATATACTTGTGTAATATATTTTGGTGATATATAAATATATAATATAGAATATATATATAATTGCATATACATATAAATATAGTAAATAATATATATATTATTATTTAAATTTATGTAAATATATTATGTTAATAATATTTATTATAATAAACAGTCAAATATATATAAATAAAATAATGTGTAACTAATATATCAAAGTTCATTTTATGTAAGTTGTTTGCTAAAGTGTTTCCAGCGGTAGTCGTTTCTTGCGGTCGAAGGTTCGAATCTCGGGTGCTACAATTTTTCTTTGGTAGGGCAGGCTTGTGGGCATGTGGGAATTGAAGGCTCGGGGTGGGAAGGTGCGAGAACAAGGAGGCACTGGGAGTTGGAACGGGGAGGGGGAGAGAACCGGGATTGGGAGTGGGGGAATTGGATTGGATCGGGGAGGGGGAGAGAATTGGGAATTGGATGGGATTAGGAGTGGGGAGAGAACCTGGAATTGGATGGGAACGGGGGGGAGGGGGAGAACTTGAGGGGAGGGAATTAGGTAAAAAGTTAGGGGAGGTTCCTAAAAAAATTGAAAATCTTTAGGGGTGGTTCAACCCACCCCTAAAGCTTGTCAACTAGTGGAGGTTGTGAGCTTATGTCAACATTAGAGGGGGTTTAAACCCCATATAATGTAACTGCCTCTAAATTCTCTATGATTTTAGCAGCACTTACTCAAAATAGCCTCTAATGGAAGTAGGCGTCCACATTAGCGGTGGTTCCTCACAACCACCGCTAATGTCTTTAGAAGGGGTTATAACCCATTCTAATGTCAAAAACAACACCCTCTACTATTACCATTTTCTTAATGAGGGTAAAAATATGAATATTTTATAATGGAATCATAGGTAGTAAAAGTATTTTATTTTCTAGATCCCACAAACCGAAAGTGGTCAATTGTTCTGTTAACGACCAAAACTACTGAAGGGTTAGATGAAAAATTAACTAAGGATAATCCTTTAATTGTGACATCATAATCATTTTTTAGTGGTCCCAATGTAGATGGGGTATTTTATGTCATAGGATACTACAATTAAGGGATTTGGATACTCGATAGTGGGTTTAAATCCCATCAACATTTAAAAAAAAGATATTTCAATAATCATGTTATATTTTTTTGTAATATACATTGTGTTACCTCATATTATTATCTTTTCATTGTTTAATTTATGTAAACTAAATTAAATGTTTAACCACTTATGAATATAATGACTTCTTCACATGATAATGCTCCCAATCCTAAGGAATAATAGTTTTCTCAGCCTGTTGGTCCTCCCAATGGATAGGAACACCAAACTTCTAAACATATTGATACTACCAATCCAAAGGAATAACACATTGACAATGTTGAACTCAAGTAAATAGTATACGATGAACAACCGGTGTCCCATAAAAAGAATGATTTCCTTAGTGTGATGGTGTTCACAAAAAAAATTAAGGTGAGAAACAAAGGAATCAAATTCGAGATTGGATGGAATGCACGCGGCCAGGCTGTTAACCCCAATGAGGCCATATTCAGTAGTTTCATTGGTCTCGGCACTTGGTAGTGCATGTAGATTGATATAGATTCATGGAACAATATCATTCTTGTTCTTAAGACACTAATTTTGGAAGATATTAGGGTAACATTATGATATCCTTTCTTTATTTTACTAAAAAAATGAAACATTGACTTAATTTTTATTATCCCTTTAAGATTGAATTTATAATAGATGGATATCAAATGAAATTTGTATTAATGATTACTGAAAAGGATTACAGTGGATTTATTACAATTCTAATGAAGGTTTATCTCAAATATACTAAAGGGAAAATAATCCCACACCCATCATAGATGTAAACACACCTGATAATCCAAGAAGCATGGGATGTGTTTACTGAACATCATGAGGAGGCTCTTTTCAGGTACATTGTGGCTGGTAATACATTATTTTACAATATATGTATCAATAACTTTTATTGAGAATTGTTAATTTATGAAACAACAACTGAGTGCTGAAAATAAGAAATGGGTAGAAAAACCAATGTACCCCTACCATAAAGCAAGGATGGGGTACACTTCACTTAAAAAAAATTGGTACATATTTTAAATCTATCATAATAATTTTATGTGACATGAAATAACAACATAATTATGTTTCTATGTTTATATGTAGATTGATGGATCCAAATCCAAATCCACTTCCATCCCATGCCATGTTCTATGGAAGAAGGCATGTTCAAATAAGGATGGGATTATAATATATGAAAACACACAAAAATTATGGGAAGAATGTGTAAGCATGACATAATAAAAAAAATCTTTAAATCATTATTACATAACAATGATTACTTATTTTCCAATATTTTTTATCTAATTTAGACACAAGAATCATAATCATCAGTACCAAATTAAAATCTAATATCAGTGGACTTAAAGTGGCCAAAATAGTATGATCACGTCATAGGTATAGGTTTTGGGGTGACACCCCAAACATATTTTGAGAAAAGAAAATAATAGGGGGATAAAGTTAAATGAATGGAAGAGATTTAGGCATGATTAGCTTCTCTTGAAGAAAAATTTCATTGGTAGTCTGAGTTACTATAAAATGTTATAGAGAGGAATCAAAAAGAAGAAACAAATCAAGAACAACCACTACGTGAAGATCCCCCCCCCACACACACACACACACAAATACACACCACCCCAACCCACCCCCACTATCTTTGAGGTGATCCATTCCCCTCAAAGATCTATCATTATTGAGGCAATCAATATTCTCATAATTGTTTCTGTGAAATTTGAATCAAACAGACACTTAGACCTTTCCTATAATAATATTCTATAGGTTTAAAATGATTTTGATTTATATCTATCAACACCCACCCATCACCTTGTTACAAGGGATGCCATGTTCAATATCCAAAAAATATACTCTATGCAACACAAAACTTCCAACAGGTCATGTGAGAGTGGGAATTAGTGTAGCTCATGATCTAGGCATTGAGCTACCCATTCCACTTAATGATGAATATATTCATATGGTCGAGAAAGATATTGGAACATTCGTAGCATAGACATCAGATCTTGTAAAAAAACATATCAATAAGGAGGTCATGTTTAATTTATTTTTCAGTATAAACTTTAATAATTAATGAAAAAGGGTCTAAACCGATTAATGTTATTACATAAAGACAAAGGGAAGGGGATGAAGTGAAATTTCAAATCAAAATGATCTAAAGGATCTACCAAACAATCTAAAATATCTTCACAAAGTACCTTTACCCCACCTATTCAATATTTGTATTTACTAACATTGAAGGTTCTTGAAGATACAAGGTTACAAAGTAGAAGTAATGTCATAGTTGATTTTGAAGAACAAATGTAGAAAGATTCCATTATCGACTAAATTTCTCTTGAGAATTTAAATTAAATCCTAAAGTATTAATGGATAGGATTCTCAGTTATAAATTTATAAATGAGGTGTGTTTTCATGATTTTTTTCCAATAACTAGTCTACTATGTTAGTTATTATTAAATACAATTAATATTTTTTGCAGGCATTTATATCAATACTATTTGAAGGGAAAATCTTATGAACATAAATATGGACCCATTAGTCCTCACATCACTTCTACATAACTAACCTCATTGGATTCATATCAAATTATTGCAATAGTCAAAAAACTGACCATAGTGTTTGAAATAAAACTTACAAATGATAGAATCTTCTTATTACCAACAATATAGGGGTAAAACTGTACAATTTAATCATATAAAATATATTTTCATTCCTTTAATTAATTATTCCTTTTTTGTTTTTTTATGAAACATTGGGTACTCACTGTAGTCAATTTGGATACTCCAAATATTTATTTTCTAGATTCAC
This sequence comes from Viscum album, assembly GCA_963277665.1. Taxonomy (NCBI): domain Eukaryota; kingdom Viridiplantae; phylum Streptophyta; class Magnoliopsida; order Santalales; family Viscaceae; genus Viscum; species Viscum album. The sequence continues at coordinate 798,220,541 of OY728129.1, forward strand.
TACTTGGATACCCAATAAATCAAACACACATGATGATGTTTTTCAATTTATAATATAATATATCCAAAATTTTAGAACTAAAATTCAAGTTATATATTTTATATTATGTTTTAATTAGAATTATATTATGATAGGGTAGTGTTTAAATATCATCAAAATCATGGCATGAGGATAGTCCATGCATACAAGGAGCATGCTAACTTCTATGAGTGGATAAGTATTAGAGTATATATAATAAGATTTCACTATCAAAAAACATATAAAAAAATTACTTATTTTTCTCAATGTTTCTACAGTGTCCTAAAAACCAATGGAAAATATTGTGGTTATTATGTTTTCAAATTTATAAGAGATGTCATATACCATCAATAAAATAGCATCCCTATAGAGGTATTTTTGAAGATAATTACTATTTCATTTAAAATATTTATTAATACTTTGTGTATTTATATTTTTCTGGTACTACCATGAATATAGAATTTATTCTTATTCAAAATATTAAATATCTTTGTTTAGAAACAACTGTGTGGCATACCTTGTGTTAGAATGTACACATATATCATAAATATGTGACTTCCTACAACTTATTTAGTTGATTTAATCGTTATTTTATCTATGTTTTTTAGTTAATTTCAACATAATTTGTATCTAGTACATATTTTGTTAATTTTCATAGAGATCATAAAGAAATGACTTCGTCAACAAGGATGGTTTACTCATGTACAATGATCATACACTCAACACGGTGTACGCGGTATGACTCAAATTATGTGGTTTTAGTTTAAAATTGATATTTTATTAATGTATTGTTTCATATTTATGTTCAACCTATATATTTATAGTATTAATAACATAATAATTGTTTTCTTATACATGGTGTACCTAGTATGACTTCAAGTGTGTCTTTTTATTTAAAATTGACATTAATTTTAGTAAAAAGCACGAGTCAAAACTAATAAATCACATTCATATTGTGTTGATACTTTAGTAAAATGATTCATAAATAATTTTTTATTTGTAGGAATCATAATCACATTAATATCACACACAGTGTGACCGGTATGACTCCAAATGTATCTTTTTATTTAAAATTGACATTAATTTTAGTAAAATGGACAAGTGGTATACTGTAACGACCCGAAATTTTGAATAAATCTTGTTTTCTAATTTTGTGTGTTATTTTATTTCATACTCAACTAAACTGTTTCATTTGATAACATGAGTATAATTAAAATTATACTATTGGGTTTCGACTGTTATATGACCATTGGTCAATATGACCGCTGGAAACTAAACGTTTTGATTATTATCTGTAAATACAAGTGATCTTGGTTAATTAATATAGAAAGAAGATTTGATGGCCTCATCCAATAGTCTCGGGCCAATCGAATCCCATCTAACGGAACTTGGGAAGGAGGTAGCACCACCGGGCTTTACTCTGGACCAAACCCAAGCCGAACTTCATCATGTGAAGCTATAACGGAATCACCTTTGCGAGAAGTTCAAACTGATAGAAATTACTACTCATGCAATGTTGGCCGAGCCGCCCCAAGATTCTATCACCCTAGCACACCTTACTCTTAGGTCCTATGTTGGTGTTATAAGGGGATATGTAACAAGACTGTAATAGCCTTGTGTAATCCTTTGACTTAAATAAAAATTTTGATTTCTTCTTATGATGAAGTTTGCGAATTTTCAAATGTCTGGATAAATATAGTATGCTTATTTTTTATGAATTTTAGAGAAAGGATATTTTTAAAAATGTTTATGTAAACCTCAAATAATTAAAAATGTTACATGATTTTCAAAAAATGGTCTTCTACAATTTTGTTCAGTGCGAAATTTAGAGTCTAATAAGATCAACTTAATTTTTGATGAATAGTAAATTATGAATGGTGATTTTATGCTTAGGATTAGTAATGTTACCAAATGGATTAGTAATCTCACTTAAAGAAAATATTAATATAATCTAGGCACCTTGATTAAGTAATGTGATTCAATAAAATAGGTAAATAACTGTTTAAAAATTTATTAGTCAAGTATTAGTTTTTTTGGGTGAATAGTGTTTTTTAATTAAAAATTAAATTAAAAATATTTAGAAAATTATTTTTATAAAATGGATTTCATTTTTGAACTCAGAGCATCTATATTATGCTAAGGTAATTTTTGGGGATTTTTCTGAAAAAAAATTAATTTTTGATGAATAGTGTATTTATTTAAAAATTAAATTAAAAATATTTAGAAAATTATTTTTATAAAATGGAGTTAATTTTTGAAATTAGAGCATCGATATTTGGTTAAGGTGAAATTTTGGGATTTTTCTGAGAAAGTTGAATTTTTTATAAATAGTGAAAATACAGTTTTTAAGTTACGGGTGTTTAATGAAATCATTAAATGATGTATTAAGTATGTAATAAATATGGTAGACTTTTGAATAGTAGGTGTCCCAAGTGTCCAATACCGTGGGCAAATACCATGGGAAAGCTCATGGTTTTGCCAATACCACCAATGAGGTGTCCCTTGGCCATTAATGCCTTGTCCCCTCACTTTCCCTATAAATACCCACACTTTCCTCCTTTAGTTTTCACTCCCAACTCTCCCCCAAGAAATACCTGGTCTCATTAACTCCCAAGAAGTCCTCCCAAGGTGCCCCCAATCCCTCAAGGTCCCAACCTTTGAGTTTTAAGAGTTACTCTTTAAGGTAAGGGATCCAACCTCTCTCTTTCTTTTCAAATACTCTCTTTTATGTCATTTCTTTTATGCTTCATGTTCTTATGTTTGAGGATGTTATTTTATATTCATAATACTGTCCTTTTCATGTTCATATGATGATATACCCCATATTTATCTCGTCATTTCATTTTAATAATGTTAAAGTGGCGCCGTTAGGCTGATGAATTTTTAAGGGATTCTTTCACCCTTCTCGTTTTCAAGATCTATTTTAATGTCAAGTATTTCATGTTCCTTTTTATTATGTTGGGGTATGATCTATAAATATATCATACTGATATTTTATGTTCATATGATGAGATACCCTATTTGATCTCTTCAATTCAATATTTTTAAGTTTTAAGTGGCACTGTTAGGCTGTCGAATTTTTAAGGGATTCTTTCACCCTTCTCATTTTCAAGTTCTATTTTCATGTCAAGTATTTCAAGTTACTTTTTATTTTGCTGGGGTATGATCTATATATCTATCATATTGATATTTTATGTTCATATGATGAGAGAGTCTATTTGATCTCTTCAATTCATTTTTTTTTTGAATTTTTAAGTGATGTTGTTAGGCTGCCGAATTTTCATAAGAGAAATCTTATTTTTGTCTTCCTTTCAAGTTATTCGTTTCATATGGTATATCATTAAAATTTCATTACCATGTTCTTAAATACTTTATATTATATTCCCCTAATGTTTTATTTATCATTTATGAGTGGGTGACCCATGTCCCATCTCTTTTCAATGTTTTCTAAAACCCTATATCATAGCCGTTATGCTGCAGAATTTTCGTCTCAAAATGTCTTTCTCTTTTTCTCAAATTGATTTATTTTATTAAGTTAATACTAAAAGATATTTCTTCTATAGGGGTATTCACATATATATCAAAATGTTCTATTTTAATTCTGGTATTTACATACATGAGACCCGCTTTCCTTTTTCCATGGGTTTAAAGTGACATAAAGATCACGTCTTTAAAGCAGTTTTTAAAATGTGATGACTGTGAAATGAAACCCATTTCTTTTATGCTATATGGGTTGTTTATGAAATGTTTGATGATGATATATGTGTATAACATGATAATAAAGAAAAATTTAAGGGTGCGCCCTGATATCACTCCAACGCATTGGGTAAAGACTTAATCTCTAGAGATAACCATTTTTAACGACGCCTTGGTGAATAACCTTGGTAATTTTAATGACACCTTGGGGATGGACCTTGGTGAAATGGAAATGATTGTCTATGTTAAATTTTGTATCCACATCTTCAAGTTATGAAATACGTTATTTTTATTATGATATACCTCATGATTTCTTTCTCATGCCTTAAATTTCTTTTTCATGACTTTATTGATTTATCTCAAGTTCACATGTTAAATGTTTCCCCTTGTTTCCCTTACTGGGCCTTCTGCTCACCCTTTATTTTGATGTATGTCCCTACGTTATGAGATGCAGTAATGAACCTAGGATGAACATAAGTAGAATCCTTTCAAGTGTTTATGAAGAATGTTTTATGTTTTCATGTTTTAAATTCTTGGTTTCCAAGACACTAAACCTTAAAGATCCTCAATTTTGTAAAATATAATGAAAGTTTATGTGATAAAAAGGTGTGATGTTATAGTTGGTATCAAATTATGGTTTAGTTATTTATGGAAATTAGGATATGAAAACTTTAGGAAGAACCCTATAGAAATGTTTAAATATAGTAATTCTTCCTGGTATTTTGGTGAGTATTGAGTAAGGGGTTGCCAAGCAAATACATCCATGTTTGGATACGAGCAGGTAGAGGTGGCTCTGGAACAGATATACATAGGGGTAAAACCCAAAAACACTAATTTGAGCTAGACTCGAACGGGAACTGGTACACGACAACGGGCCTTGCTGCACTCTTGGTTACGACACTCCCGGGGGATATGCTTTGGTAAATTCATAAGCTTAGTATGAACCATTATTAAAGGAACAAAGATAAAATAAAATAAAGATTTACATAAGAATATATGATCATAGATAACCTATATTGGAACCTAGGGGATCACAAGTTAGGATATAATTTCCTTATACAAGTTTATCCTTCTATGCTTAATGTTTGCTTTTAATGATTATTGGCTAAGTATTTAAGCCCCTAATTATACTTTCTTTTCTTAGTTAATGGCGGGAAATAGAAGAACATGTCCCAATAACCAATGTGATAGGAAATGTGACAATTTCCCTATTAATGTGACAGAGATGACGAGAGATCAAGTTGAACATATTGTGATTATGCCAAACCAGCTATCAAAAATCACAATTAATAATTGGTACCTAGTTGAATTCCCAAATTCATCAAGTAAGAAGAAGAAAAAGTCTCAAGGATGTTCATCTGATAAAGTTAATAAGGGAAAGAAGACCGAATTTATTTTTTGAAAAAAGTGTGGGAAGATTCACCAAGGAGAATGTCACAAAGGAACCGGGAGATGTTTTAAGTGTGGGAAGATAGGGCATAAAGTAGCCAATTGCTTTAAAAAATGGATAATGTGATGAATGGAGATAAGGTTCAATCTAATGTACCTTATACTATTCAATGTGGTAAATGTGGAGAAATGGACATTATCCAAGGCAATGATCTCTTGGAAGGGATGAGAAGCATGATGAGAATCAACAATCTTCAAGGACAAGGGAACAATGCAAGTCCTATGCTGAGATGGATCATGATGACTAAAGTACATACAACTTCTTCGAAATAATTGTCTATGTCATGTTGTATTTTAGTTCGTGCTCCATGAGCATATATTTAATGTTTTCTAAGAACATCGAGTCACTACCTAATATGGTTTTATATTATTAAGGAAAACATCTATTATTATGTACCACATGTTGATGTTGTGAAGCTGTTCTTCTTAAAAAAATGTGATTAGGGGATTAAAAGATGATTATTATTTTGGAAGACGTTCACTATTTTGGGAACCCTATATGATCGTGGTAAATAGATTACTACAATATTTTCTTTTAGGAGTAAAGGTTGACTTATATTTTGAATAATAGATTAATTTAAGGTGAACTTATGGTAATTTAGGTTACTTATGGAAATGATTAACCTATCTTGGGGAAAATTTGATTAGGTTAGTTACTTTTGTTATAAGATGATAAGAGTGGTTGATGCTGTTTGGAGATGAACGATAAAGTCTATCTTGGAAGTCTATGTTATAAGATCATTCTTATAATTGGGATTCAATCTTAGTTTGGTTTATTTTGAGTAATTTTAAGGACAATTAATTATGGAATGGTCTATGATGAACTTTGGGTAGTACCATGGAATTTTTAAGATTTAAAGAAGTTTCCCTTCCTATGGGATTATTTCTTTTTTGAAGAGTTGTTTTATCTTACCCTTTCTATTTTTGGGATAATGTTTAAAGATAGAAGAAATAGATAGTTAATCTTTTGTGGATTATGTGATTCTCTAGAAGATGATTCTTGTGCTTTTTGATGAGACCAAGTGTTTTTGAATGCTCATCGTTTGGAGAAAATATTAGTTTTGGTAGAAATTTATTAAAGGATGATACTCTACTTGAAGATAGGTATATTTCCTTATGTTTTTATTCTATGTAGTAAATGAATTCCTCAAAATTATTAAATGGAATGTAAAACAAAAACGTTATTGGTTTACGTTTCCTACTGGGTAATCAAAGACCGTTTACACACATCATAAATTTGTAATTTTCTTGTGGTTAACTTTCTCCTAATCATGTTTTCTATCACTCTCCCTCAGAACTTGACCCTTTGTTTTCTCTTACATGTCCATGTTTTCCTACATGGAATCCTAGTATGGGTTAACTCGGGTGACCTTTGTAATTCCCTTTCTTTCTTTTAAAGTAATAGTTTTACTGACTCCTTTTCTGATGTGGGACTTTCAATGAAATTTCCAAACCCAATTTTTAAAAATTTCGAGGACGCAATTTCTTAAGGGGGGAAGAATGTAACGACCCGAAATTTTGAATAAATCTTGTTTCCAAATTTTGTGTGTTATTTTATTTCATACTCAACAAAACTGTTTCATTTGATAACATGAGTATAATTAAAATGAGACTGTTGGGTTTCAACTATTACATGACCATTGGTCAATATGACCACTAGAAACTAAATTTTTTGATTATTGTATCTAAATACAAGTGATCTTGGTAAATTAATATAGAAAGAAGATTTGATGGCCTCATCCAGTAGTCTCGGGCCAATAAAAGCCCATCTAACAGAACTTGGGAAGGAGGTAGCACCAATGGGATTTACTCTGGACCAAACCCAAGCTAAACATCATCGTGTGAAGCTAGAACGGAATCGCCTTTGCAAGAAGTTCAAACTGATAGAAATTACTACTCATGCCATGTTGGTCGAGCCGCCCCAAGATTCTATCATCCTAGAACACCTTACTCTTAGGTCCTATTCTGGTGTTATAAGGGGCTATGTAACGAGACCATAACAGCCTTGTGTAATCCTTTGACTTAAATAAAAATTGTGATTTTTTCTTATGATGAATTTTTTGAATTTTCAAATGTCCGGATAAATATAGTATGCTTATTTTTGAGGAATTTTAGAGAAAGGATATTTTTAAAAATGTTTATGTAAACCTTAAATAATTAAAAATGTGTAATGATTTTCAAAAAATGGTCTTCTACAATTATGTTCAGTACGAAATTTAGAGTCTAATAAGATCAACTTAATTTTTGATGAATAGTAAATTATGAATAGTGATTTTATGCTTAGGATTAGTAATGTTACCAAATGTATTAGTAATCTCACTTAAAGAAAGTATTAATATAATCTAGGCACCTTGATTAAGTAATGTGATTCAATAAAATAGTTAAATAACTGTTTAAAAAATTATTAGTCAAGTATTAGTTTTTTTGGGTGAATAGTGTTTTTTAATTAAAAATTAAATTAAAAATATTTAGAAAATTATTTTTATAAAATTAATTTCATTTTTGAACTCAGAGAATCTATATTATGTTAAGGTATTTTTTGGGGATTTTTCTGAAAAAAATGAATTTTCGGTGAATAGTGTATTTATTTAAAAATTAAATTAAAATTATTTAGAAAATTATTTTTATAAAATGGAGTTCATTTTTGAAATCAGAGCATCGATATTTGGTTAAGGTAAAATTTTGGGATTTTTTTAAGAAAGTTGAATTTTCGATGAATAGTGAAAATACCGTTTTTAAGTTGCGGGTGTTTAATGACATCATTAAATGATGTATTAAGTATGTAATCAATATAGTCGACTTGTAAATAGTAATATAAGGTATGAGGTGTTCCAAGTGGCTAATACCATGGGCAAATACCTTGGACAATCCCATGGTTTTGCCAATACCACCAATGAGGTGTCCCTTGGCCATTAATGCATTGTCCCCTCACTTTCCCTATAAATACCCACTCTTTCCTCCTTTAGTTTTCACTCCCAACTCTCCCACAAAGAATCTATGGTCTCATTACCTCCCAAAACTTCCTCCCAAGGTTCCCTCAAGCCCTCAAGGTCCCAACCTTTGAGTTTTAAGAGTTACGTTTTAAGGTAAGGGATCCAACCACTCTCTTTCTTTTCAAATACTCTCTTTTATGTCATTTATTTTATGCTCCATGTTCTTATGTTGGAGGATGTTCTTTTATATTCATAATAATTTCCTTTTCATGTTCATATGATGATATACCCCCTCTTTATCTCATCATTTCATTTTAAGAATGTTAAAGTGGCGCCATTAGGCTGCCGAATTTTTAAGGGATTCTTTCACCCTTCTCATTTTCAAGATCTATTTTCATGTCAAGTCTTTCATGTTCCTTTTTATTATGTTGGGGTATTATCTATAAATCTATCATACTGATATTTTATTTTCATATTATGAGATACCCTATTTTATCTCTTCAATTCAGTATTTTGAAGTTTTAAGTGGCGCCGTTAGGCTGCCGAATTTTTAAGGGATTCTTTCACCCTTCTCATTTTCAAGTTCTATTTTCATGTCAAGTATTTCAAGTTCCTTTTTATTTTGTTGGGGTATGATATCTATATCTATCATACTGATATTTTATTTTCATATTATGAGAGACCCTATTTTATCTCTTCAATTCATTTTTTTTTTTGAAGTTTTAAGTGACGTCGTTAGGCTGCCGAATTTTCATAAGAGAAATCTTATTTTTGTCTTCCTTTCAAGTTCTTAGTTTCATATGGTATATCATTCAAATTTCATTACCATGTTCTTAAATCATTTATATTATATTCCCCTACTGTTTTATGTATCATTTATGAGTGGTTGACCCATGTCCCCTCTCTTTTCAATTTTTTCTAAAACCCTGTATCATAGCCGTTATGCTGCAGAATTTTCGTCTCAAAATGTCTTTCTCTTTTTCTCAAATTATTTTATTTTATTAAGTGAGTACTAAAAGATCTTTCTAATATAGGGGTATTCACATATATATCAAAATGTTCTATTTTAATTCTGTGATTTACATACATGAGACCCTCTTTCCTTTTTCCATGGGTTTAAAGTGACATAAAGATCACGTCTTTAAAGCAGTTTTTAAAATGTGATGACTCTGAAATGAAACCCATTTATTTTATGATATATGGGTTGTTTATGAAATGTTTGATGATTATATATGTGGATCACATGATAATAAAGAAAAATTTAAGGTTGCACCCTGATAGTGCTCCAATGCATTGGGTAAAGACTTAATCTCTAGAGATGACCATTTTTAACGATGCCTTGGTGAATAACCTTGGTAATTTTAATGACACCTTGGGGATTGACCTTGGTGAAATGGAAATTATTTTCTATGTTAAATGTTGTAGCCACATATTCAAGTTATTAAATAATTTATTTTTATTATGATATACCTCCTGATTTCTTTCTCATGCCTTAAAGTTCTTTTTCATGACTTTACTGATGTGTCTCAAGTTCACATGTTAAATGTTTCCCCTTGTTTCCCTTACTGGGACTTTTGCTCACCCTTTCTTTTGATGTATTTCCCCAGGTTATGAGATGCAGTAATGAACCTATGATGAACATAAGGAGAATCCTTTCAAGTGTTTATGAAGAATATTTTATGTTTTCATGTTTTAAGTTCCCGGTTTCCAAGACACTAAACCTTAAAGATCCTTGATTTTGTAAAATGTAATGAAAGTTTATGTGATAAAAAGGTGGAATGTTATACATACTCAATAATAATCAAACAAATTATTATTGTTTTGATACTTTAGTAAAATGGTCAATAATTCATTTTTTATGTGTAAGTATCAGCTTCACCTCTATCCAATATACGGTGTTCCCGGTATGACTCCAAGTATGTCTTTTTTATTTAAAATTGGCATTAATTTTAGTAAAAAAGGACAAGTGACATACTCAAAACTGAGAACACACATTCATATTGTTTTGAAACTTTATAAAAATGATCTATAAGTAATTTTTTATGTGTATGAAACAACCAAACCTCAATATTATACAAGGTGTTCCCGGTATAACTCAAAGTGTCTGTTATCAGTTTAAAATTAACATTTTAGTTCAAAAATTGTGTCACTCATTGAAAACCAAGAAAACACACTCCAATTGCCTTGATAATTTATTATAATGATTCATAAGACATTTTTAAAGTATATTAATTAGTCTCACATAAAATAAACACACGATGTGACTGGTACAACTCAAAGTGTGTGTTTCTAGTTTAAAATGATGTTTTAGTAAAAAAAACACAAGTGACATGCTCAAAACAGATTAAACACATTAATATTATTTTTATACTTTATTAAAATGATACTTAATTCATTTTTGACATGTGGGAATTATTCAAACCCTAATTCAATGCATGGTGTGACTGGTATGACTCCAAGTATGTCTTTTTATTTAAAATTGACATTAATTTTAGTAAAAAAGACAAGTGAAATACTCATGACTAAGAAAAAACATTTGGATTATTTTGATACTTTAGGAAAAATATCCATAAATAATTTTTTATGTGTAGGAATTATACTCACCTCAATCTGAAACACGGTGTTCCTGGTATGACTTAAAGTGTCTTTTTAATAAAAATTGACATTAATTTTAGTAAAAAAGACAAGTGACATACTCAAAACTGATAAAACGCATTCATATTATTTTGAAACTTTAGTAAAATGATCCATAAGTAATTTTTTACTTTTATGAATCAGTTACACCTCAATCTGAAACACGGTGTGCCCGATATAACTCAAAGTGTTCGTTATCAGTTTAAAATTGACATTTTAGTTCAAAAAGTGTATCACTCACTGAAAATTGAGAAAACATGCTCTAATTGTATTAATAATTTATAGAAATAATTTATAATTCATTTTTAACATGTATAAATCCATAACACGTCAAAAATATGCACAATGTGACCAGTATGACTCAAAGTGTGTGTTTCTAGTTTAAAATGACATTTCAGTAAAAAAACACAAGTGACATACTCAAAAAAATACATTTGGATTGTTTTTATACTTTAGAAAAACGATCCATAAGTCATTTTTGACATGTAGGAATTATACACACCTCAATATGATGCACAGTATTACTGGTATGACTCTAAGTGTGTCTTTTTATTTAAAATTGACAATAATTTTAGTAAAAAGGAAAAGTGACATACTCAAGACTGAGAAAATGCATTTAGATTTTTTTTACACTTTATGAAAATGATAAATAAGTCATTTTATAGGTTTATTAATCATACACATCTAAATTTGATATATCATGTGCCTAGTATGACTCAGAGTGTCTGTTATCAGTTTAAAATTGAAATTTTAGTTCAAAACATGTGTCACTCACTGAAAAACAAGAAAACACACTCTGATTGTCTTGATAATTTAGTAAAATTATTTATAAGTCATTTTTTATGTGTAAGAATTAATCTCACATTAAACCAACACATGATGTAACTGGTATGACTCAAATTGTGTGTTTTTGGTTTGAAATAGCATTCTAGTAAAAAACACAAGTGACACACTCAAAACTGAGAAAATGAATTTGGATCGTTTTTATACTTTATTAAAATGATCCATAAGTTATTTTTGAAGTGTAGTAATCAACCACACCTTAATTTGACGTATAGTGTGACTGGTATTATTCCAAGTGTGTCTTTCTATTTAAAATTGACATTTTAGTAAAAAAGACAAGTGACATAATCAAAACTGAGAAAACACATTCAGATTATTTTGATACTTTAGGAAAATAATTCATAAGTCATATGTGATGTGTATGAATCATACTCACCTCAATCTTATACATGGTATTCCTAATATAAGTCAAAGTGTCTAAAATTGACATTTTAGTTCAAAACATGTGTCACTCACTACCAGAATAGCCTGAAGGCCTTCTTTTTTATTGATTTTTGATAACCCCCTCCCTTTCAAGGGATGAGGGGGAACCCTTATAAGGCCCATAGGCATAGATATTTCATGACATGTTGGTCTTAGGAAATATACAGGCTATAACTACATGGAACATCTCATCCCTATCTTTTTTATCACGATGTCAGCTCTCCACCTTCATATGGCTAGTTTGGCTAGGCTTCCCATGTAAGCACAGGCTGGTCCTGATGGCAAATTCCATACCGTCTCTTTTTGAAAAATCCATTTAATACTTTAGGAACACGATTAATAATTCATTTTTGATGTGTAAGAATCATTCTCACCTCAAACTGACACACGATGTGACCGGTGTGACTCAAAGTGTGTTTTATTTTAAAATGAAATTTTAATAAAAAATACAAGTGACATACTCAAAACCAATAAAACATATTCATATTGTTTCAATAATTTAGGAAAATTATCCATAATTAATTTGTGATGTGTACGAATCAGACCCATGATGTGACTGGTATGAATTTAAGTGTGTCCTTTTATTTAAAATTGGTGTTTTAATAATTTATTATTTCATATTTATGTTTAATTTATTTATTTATATTGTTATTAACATAATAATTTTTTTCTTATATAGGAGGATTCTTTTCTTGGGTTAGGGTGGTTTGGAAACTAATATCATGATCGGGTTTTTTTTATGGGGAGTCATGGGTTCCAAATATAATGAAACATTGATGTTTTTAAATATTTTTAGATATTAATTGAAAATGTAATTATATAAAAAATTGTTTGGAATGTATATAATATAGTGTTTTTTTTATTTTTGATGTAAAATTCCTTTCAATTAAATTCTGAATTTTCATACAAGTGTGTTTTCATATAGGTTTATTTGTTTCAATGTGCGATAATTTCAATAGCACATTATATTAGTAGGGCCTTTATTAGTGTTATTTTTCATGCTAATAAAGGCATCCCTTTATTAGTTCTAATGAAAGCACCAATAAAGATAGTGCCTTTTAATAGAACTTAGGGAAAAGGTTCTTTTTTAGTGTTTTTAAATCCCGTTTTGCATGTTGTTAAATGGTATATTTGTGGTAGTGACAGTAACATGGGGTTGGTGTCTACTTTATTACATTGGAACTAGATACAATTTATTACATCCCAAAGTACTGGATAGTTTAGTAATCTTTAAGAACCAAATGCATACATGATACCCATTTTATATTGGTAATAAAACATAGAACACAAAAAAATAAAATGTTTGGTATCCTTAAATCATTCAAAGAAATATTCTTTTTATCCTGGGGAAATAAAACAAAATAAGAGTGAGCTCAAATACTCATTAAGGGTTATATATAGTGGAATATATCATGAGTAAATAAAGAATAATCAATATCTCAAAGTAAATAACTTAAAACACATGTCATTTAATCAATAACTTGAGCATGAAATAAGTTATAATCAATATGGAAAGGTAACTAAATGAATACTCATTTCTTTTAATCAATAACTTGATAATGAAATACATCTATGGATAATATCAATGAAAAAATATCATGGATAATAATAATAGATAAATTTTCAATGAAGGAAATTCTTAATTATTGGACGTCGTGATATTAGGCATCATGGTACCTCTACTATCAAGACCTTTCACAAGACAGTTTAAAACTATGTGTAAAAACCCATTTCATTTGGCCAACTGATTTGTCTCATTAAACCTTTCAATGCATCAAGGGGATATATAATTCTAGGACCCACCCATCATTGTATGTCAAAATAATTCATCATATATAAAATGATCAATTTAACTCATGAAAAATATTCATTATCAAAAAAATATTCCTATTGAGTAAAGAACATTGATTTATCAAGATTTTCCCCAGTCAATCAAACATCTTTCATAATAAAACATTGTATGTACAAATGATATATGGTTTAGGAAATAATAATATCCACAATATAAATAATATGGATATTTAATAGAAATTTAATTTCCAATTAAAAATGATCTCAAAGGGTCAGTATATACACCACATAAAAATAAAAAGGTGCATACTTTCAAATAAGCCCCAATGGAGTGAAAATTGCGAAGAAATATCTTACCTCACACTTCCCTTTAGTTGATCACTTTTTAACCTATTTTATAGTGGTTTAAAACATGTTATCATATTATACTATAATTATATAAATATTTATAATATCATATATGGTCTTTTTATAACATCTTATCACTCGTTAGTTAATAATATTTCATTATCACTATTGTTTCAGGTGTTAATTGTTTTATTTTCTCGTGCATGTTTTATCATGAAAGTTTCATATATTGAGCATAGGATATAGTTCCTTCATCTTAATAATGATATTGATGTTATAAATATTATTTTTTTCATTAGATGAATCTTTAGAACCATTCTTGAAAATTGGACATAGAAAATGAATCGCAACACTTCGTGGAGATGGTAAGTCATACATTTGCACAAGTGATGATGTCATTTCTTAATGGGTGGAAGGGTAAGGAAGTGGGTGATATATTAATTTTCTAGAATCAATATCATTTCATATATATTTCATATATTAATTAAATTTAACCTTATTACCTTCAATGTAAATCATGAGTGAAAAATGAATCACATCGCTTTGTGAGGTGGTAGTTCATTGTACACACGAGAGACATTATCATATTTTAAATGGAATGAAAAGTGAGAAGGTGTGTCATAACATGAACTAATGGGGCTCGATCCATAGCTAACCCAATCCCACCTCTATAGACCAAGGGCTGGCAACGATCACCGAAAGAAGTATCTAATATGGGAGGCTTTTTCCTAATGTACCTATACAAACACACCCGACCATATTAATCAAAAAGTGCAGAGTAATAATAATAAAAATATTTAATATCTATAATAAAACCATACATATGAAAAATTCATAGGTTTTATAAGATTATGATAGTGTAAACTGAAATTAAAGTGGGAAAAATACACACCCAACCAGAAAGATGTCCCAACTAGACAAAACTAGAAAGTAAAAGTACTAAGAGAGCCCAGCTCCTGATCTTCAAGATATGACCATCATAAGCAGTCCAATGCACCAAGTATCTTTAAGAACCTCTAAAGTCATCACTAACCTATCTTTATTCTATATAAGACATGACACATGCAGGAAAGACCCATGCAGGGGTGAGTAGTATGACACCCCAAAAGCTGAAGGGGAAGAAGTAAGAGACATTATAGGAAATGACAGTAAATAGATCAACCCAAAGCAAGAGAGTAAACAAGATCCAATAACATGGATATATATATATATATATATATACTAAAACCAAAGAAACTAAAATGATAGATAAGGGGATCTCCATCTCACAGACCAGACTAGGCAAAGAGTGCCATCAGTTCCAAAAATTCATCAATGATGCCCAGCATCTCATGCATCTTCCCAACAAAAAACATCCAAGTTAATCCACACCTTTCCATTGTGCTGCACAGTCGAGGATCGACAATATCAAAGTAAAGGATTCATGACCTGGTACAATAGGAGGGTGTCTCTCAATAGTCGATAGAGGACCCATGACCTATCCAATAGGATGGTTCCACTCTGATGGTTTAGGA
This sequence comes from Viscum album, assembly GCA_963277665.1. NCBI lineage: Eukaryota > Viridiplantae > Streptophyta > Magnoliopsida > Santalales > Viscaceae > Viscum > Viscum album. Next base: position 798,236,190 of record OY728129.1, read on the forward strand.
CCCATTCCTTGACTTCGCAGGTGATTACCACTCAAGTAATCGATTAAGGACGCATGTCCATCCCAGCTAGAGGGTGACACTCTAATGGTCAGTAGAGGACCCATGCCCAGCCCAGCTGGATGGTTCCACTCTAATAGTCAAGGACCCATACTCTGATATCATAGGAGAGTGATACTTGGATAACAGGTAGAGGACCCATTCCCAACCTAGCTAGAGGGTTCCACTCTCATAGTTGAGGATCCATGCCCTGACTCTACATGAGGGTACCACTTAGTGGATAGGTAGAGGACCTATGACCCATCCTAGTAGGAGGGTTTCACTATATGAATAGATAGAGGACTCATGCCCTTCCCCACAAGAGGATTCCACTTTATAGATAGGTAGAGGATTCATGACCAACCCAGCTAGAGGGTGCCACTCTAAAGATTTAGGGATCCTGCCTGATCATTTCCACTATCGGGCATCACCTAAATAAGTTTTGTCATGACCCACCCCATTGGGGCCTGCGCCGCGACTCCCCAAGCCCGCCTCCAATAGGCCAAGGGCTGGTGACTAGCACCGAGTAGGCATATTACTAACATGGGAGGCATTTCCTAAGTACATGTACACACGCACAAATCTCCAAGCCCACAATACTAAAATGTAAAAAAACCACTAAGGAACAAAATTCATGTATACAACTAATCCCAACCAACATAGTACAACAGTAAGTAAATTACTGAAAGTAAACTGGGACAGAATACAAGCCCACCAAAATTAGAGTATAAAAACTAAAAAGTCCAACCTGTAAACACAAATAGGTACTGGGAATACTTCTTGTAGCCGTAGGAACACCTTGTCCTGTAGGGAACTCAGAAAGACCGGTCCTGTCCTGGTCCGCCCTAAACTCTGTCAAAAGGTTGTTCATCTGCACAAGACATGACACATGTAGGCAAAGCCCATGAAGGGGTGAGTATAACAATACTCAGTAGAGGACCCCGAAAACCACAAAGCATTACACAAAGGAAAGGTACAGTCAGCTCTACATAGTATATGTCTGCTGAACATATAATAGGTGAAAAAAATCCATATATATATTCAAAACTCAGACCTGTAGTCTAGAGGAAATTCGGACAACCGCATACCCCCCCCCCACTAGGGATTCAGTTCAAATATTCCACGAAGCACTCATCCAGGAGAACTCACTCCATGAGTCCGATAGCTCTGATGACGTCCGTCCGAGAAGTATTGTCCGTCAGGAAAAGTCATGAGAGATAGACACACTCATTCTAGGAGAACACACTCCTAAGTGGGGAAAGATCACGATACACGGATGAGGATCACTGTCAAGGCCTTGTTAGATACCGCAACTCATCCGGATTCACTTGATAAGTATAGGATCGATGCTTTGTGGGGATATTCACGTCGATACCTGACTCTACCTAGGGTCAATAATGGATAGAGGATCTCGCTATAGGCCTCTCAGAGGGATACCTAAATCTATCCTGGAAAGTCCTACTAAAGGAATCATACTTCTGAAAAAGGAAACGATACCTGACCTTTAGGGGAATGAGAAAAAGGGGCACTAACCCAAATGAAACGTGTCCAAGATACGGTGGAAATGGGTATCAATCCATGTACTGAAAAGTATACGGTGTGTATAAGTGTCACACTCCGTGTCTTCTGACCCCGGGTACTGCCCGTGTACAACAGCCCGTGTCGCAAGGCCGGTCATGTAGAAAATTCCATACATGGAATGTAGTATATTTCACACACCATGTTTGAGTAACTGGGGTCGGCTCTGTGTACGTGGTTGTGTTCCTGTACAGGGATTTATCTTGTGTGCACCATCTCGTGTAACCGGTACACAGGGTAACCCGTGCCGCCAGCCTGGTCTGGCTGTGCGGAGGAGTACACGGCCATGTACTCCATCCCGTGTCCGTGTATCGCCCGAGATACACGCCGAGTCCCGCGTAGGGTCCCAAACACCATGTTCTTCTAGGAACACGCCGTGTCATTGCTTCATGTGTTGCGTAACCCTATCCGCCACTGAACCGGTCCCACACAGTGTGTTCTTCGGGATACACGTCGTGTTCTTCAAAAATTTCCAGAAACGATGCCCATCACCACCGAGGCCCAGTATATCCTCCGGTCATCGATCCATCCATCCAATCATAATGAAACTCCAGATCCGAGGTCTCCCTACCATACCATCAGAGTTTCGGTAGGTTTCAGGGGATCGATCGGCCCTGAAAACTTGTTTTGATCATCCATGTGAAGAAAAATCAAAGAATGATTATTTCCAAACCATGTTGATTCATCCACCACCATCATCATCACACCTCCACTAGGTCACCACAATTTCATACCTCAAATTTGGGATCTTTGAGTCACAAAACGAATGCACAACGATCCATTGTTTGTTGCCCCATGAAGAACGCAAAGAACTCAAGAGAAATGAAAAGGGAAAATAAATCCAAAAGAAAATTGAGGAACGAACCTCCACCGTCATTCATCATGGCATTGATATTCTCCCATTAGTAGGATCAATGGATCATAATTCAAAATAATAATATAACATGGATTAATTCCCCAAGATCATCCTAATAAAAACCCTCCCGCAAGAACGTACAAATCCGCGGATCAACCTATTCCTGGGTTGATTCGTGTTCATCATTTAATCCATGAACAGGGAAGAATTAAATAAGAATAAAAAACCCCTACCTCAATTGTCGACGAAGATGGATATCAATCGTCGGTCGGGATTTGATCTCACTGGGCAATGATCCACGTGTCGTCATTTGTCGGCGTCCGTCAAAAATCCTCCAAGGTTGGCTCCTCTCCAAAGCTTCAGAGGATTCTAGGGGGAATATCCAGGGTTATGAGTCTAACCCTAGGCTCCTGATTATTTAAATAAAATAAGTGTAATTGCATTATGGAAACATTTTACAATAAAATAAAATAAATTATTAATTTATTTTATTTCTTCTAAAATGTTTCTTTTAAAATACCAAAAAACTAAATTTTATAGATGACCCACACCGGTCGATGTTAGGCCCCGCCTAAGGTAAATTCGCTGCTCTAAACGCAATAGATCTCTTGGATTTCTGTTCTGGGCACCCATTTAAAAGTTATTACACCTTTAGAGGAAAACCACTCATGCGCGCTGTTTAAAATTTTAATTTATTTCAAACATTTATTTCGGGCACTCCACGCCTCGGATTCACACGCCTTCAAAGATCCTGGTCTCTTAATAACTCCATATAATATTTAAAAATAATACATGGAAAATCTGAGACACTACATTATCTCCACCTTGGGGATTTGCATCCCCAAAAATTCAAAAGAAAGGATACTCAAAAGGATGTGGGTATTGGAAACGGATCTGAGCCTCCCTCTCCCACGTGCTCTCCTGAAGATTCCCATGCTGCCACCAGACGCGGACCAAGGGAATCGATCACCTATAAAGGATCTTCTCCTACTGATCCTCGATCTCTATTGGGTACTCAACAAAGGTCGCTCCATCCTCGATGTCCAGCTCGCCCTAGTAGATGATGTGCGATGGTTCATGCACGTACCTCCTCAACTGCGACACGTGGAAGACATTATGTACCTGGTGCAACTGTGATGATAAATCTAGGTGGTACGCCCACCTCTCCAACTCTGTGCAGTATCTGAAAAGGTCCGATGAACCTCGGAGATAGATTTCTGCCCCGGCCAAATCTCCATAACCCTCGTCGAGGTGAGACCCAAATAAAGATGTGGCCTCCCTCCTCAAACTCCATAGGTCTCTATCATCTGTCAACATAAGACTTCTACCAGCTCTGTGAAGTATTAATCTACTCCCGGATGATCTGCACCTTCTCAATGGTAGCTCGTACCAACTCTGGACCCAAGAGTGATGACCCTCTGGAGTCGGTCCAACAAAGAAGTGACCAACAAGGTCTCCCATATAAATCCTCAAATGGAGCCATACCAAAGGTGAAGTGATAGTTGTTGTTTTATGAAAACTCCACCATCAGTAGGTGGTCTTCTCAACTATGACCAAAATCCAAGATACAGGCCCGCAACATATCCTCCAAAACCTGAATGGTCCTCTCCGTCTGACCATCAGTCTAGGGATGGAACGCCGTGCTCGAGCGTAGCTGAGTCCCAAAAGCCTCTTGAAATCCCTTCCACAACTGGGATGTGAAACGATCATCTCGATCCGAGACTATTGTCAAAGGGATGCCATGAAGCTGAACTATCTCTTTCACATAGAGGCGTCCCAAGCTCTCTACGAAACTCTGCTCCCTGATAGCTAGGAAGTGGGCCAACTTGGTGAGTTGGTCAATGATAAACCAGATGGAATCATTCCCCTTGGATGTCTGTGGTAAGCCTATCATGAATTCCATCAATATTACATACCACTTCCACTCTGGAACTTCTAGGGGTGAGCTAATCTCATTGGAACCTGGTGCTCAGCCTTCACCTACTGGCATGTAAGGCATCGAGAAATGAACTCTACTACTTCCTTCTTCATGCCTGACCAATAGAACTATTGTCATAGATTATGGTACATCTTTTCCACTCCGGGATGTACTGGCAAGGGGGATGTACGAAACTCCCTCAGAACCTCTTCCTGCAATGCCACTGGTACAAAAGTGCATCCCCTGAAAATAAGTATGTGCTCCCCACCTTGCGAATATCCATCAGGAGTATGTCATGTAGATAACTGAGCACGTAAAGACCCACAGTCGACATCCCCAAGATGTGCCTCCCTAACTTACTATAAGAGTGGAGGGGTGACAACCATATACTGTAGGTAAGTTACATCCTCTCTGTCCACAAAGGATAACTACAATGTGGCTAACTGCTATGTCACCTAACTCAATAGCTACAAGCTCGACCTTCTGCTAAGAGTATCTGCCACCTTGTTTCTCTTCCCATAAGTATAGATGATCTCGAAATCATAGTACAGGAGGAACTCTATCCAATTCCTCTGCCTCAGATTCAGATCCTTCTATGAGAAGATGTACTTGAGGCTCTTGTGTTCAGAGTAGATGATAAATTGTGTGCCCATAAGGTAGTGTCACCATATCTTTAACGTGAATACTACTACTACCAAATCGAGATTATGGGTCACATAGTTCTGCTCATTTGGCCTAAGCTAGTGTAAACCATAAGCAATCACTGCTCATCTCTACATCAGGACACTGCCAAGCCTGGTTCCTGATGCGTCGCAGAAAACTACGTACTCAACAGCCTCCTCTGGAAATCTCAAAATTAGGGAGCTCGTCAAACTCTGTCTCAACTAATAGAAAGATTGTTGGCACTTCTCCATCCATATGAAGGGTTACCTCTTCCTGGTCAAGGCTGTCATCGGTGCTGATATTCAGGAGAAATCAGGAATGAATCTCTAATAATATCCTGCCAACCCAAGGAAGCTCCGTACCACCATCATGCTCTGAGGTGTCTCCCATGCTAACACTTCATCCACCTTGGCTGGGTCCAAAGATACTCCATCTGCTGAAATGAAATATCCCAGAAAGTGGACCTCCTAAATCTATAACTAGCAGTTCAAGAGCTTCCCATAAAGCTGGTGCTCCCGGAGTATGTCTAGAACCTTCCGCAAGTGTCTCGCATGCTCCTCCTCTGATACTGAGTACACAAGGATGTCGTCGATGAAGTCTGCTATGAACCGGTCTAAGTACAGGTGGAAGATCCGGTTCATTAGTCCCATGAACACTGTGGGGGTGTTCATCACACCTAAATTCATCACCAAGTACTCATAATGTCCGTAGCAGCATCTAAATGTCAACTTCAGTATATCCTCATCTTGTACTCATAATTGGTGGTAACCTAACCGAAGGTCAACCTTCGAGAACCACTAGTCCCCTCTTAGCTGATCGAAGAGTTTGTCGATTCTCAGCAGTGGATACTTTTTCTTCAATATCACCTAGTTTAGGCTCCATAAATACATGCACAATCTCAAACTATCATCTGCCTTCTTGACAAACAAGACTGGGGCCACCCAGGGTGAAACACTGGGTCTTACGAAACCCTTTCTCTACAAATCCCCCAACTGCACCCTCATCTCTTGAAGCTCTACGAGATCCATCCAATATTCTGACGAGGAAATCGTTGTCTTCCCAGGGTGTAAGTCAGTGCAGAAGTCGATTTACCGACGGGGAGGTAGTCCTGGAACATCTTTGGGAAAGATTTCCTTGTACTCCGCCACTACTGATGGGAACTGGGAGCTCATAACATCTACTACTCCAAGGGAAAGGCTATCTAACTCCTGAGTGATTGGCTTCACCCTTCTATGCATGAGCCCATTCTGTGCTACCTGGGTTTCATTTTCTCTGACAAAATAAAACATCACCCCATCACTACGGACACACTACAACCTTAGCCTAAAGTAGTCAATCTGGGCATGGACCGAAGATAACCAATCCATACCGATAATGATGTCATAAGGCATCGACAATACCACCAAGAGGTTACAACCAAAACTCTCTCCTCCAAGAGTAAGATCACACTGTTTGTAAAGGTGTGTGATCATTGAGTCTCCTCCCATAGGTGTATCCAAGTGTAAGGATTGAGTCAACGGCTCTACATTAATCTCAAGGTTTTGCACAAGACATGTGGCGAGTAAGGAATAACTATAACTTGTGTATATAAGTACGGAAACTAAGGTAGAGAAGACACAAATCATACCTCGGATCATCGTTGCAGTCCCTGGGTCGTACGCCTCAACTGCATGCAGCTGTTCCCACCCCTGTCCCCCAGATCCCTCAGCCTGGTGCAGACCTCCTGGGGGTGGTGGTGGAAGTAATTCGAACCGTTTTCCACCACCTACAGCTCTCCCTGTTCCTATTCCACATCTTTCACCTGGCATTTCTGTCTGCTCCACTCTATGCCTCCCTATCAGCAGCTCTATGGGTCGGACAATCTCTAGCGAGATGTCCCCTACCATCACACAAGTAGCATCGTCTCTCCCTAGGCTAACTGGATCCATCCTAAGAGTCCTGGACTATCGATCCCCTATCCTAGGTCCTTCTATGACATCTCTCATGTCATGATCCCTGTGCCTGACATCAGTTCCCTGCTGCTGAGGTCTCCGCACCTGTCTTCCTACTGCGGAATATCATCGGTTGTCTCTGATCTGCCAAGAAGCTCTCAATCACCAAGTCCCACTCAAGCACTATAGCATATTTCGAAATTCATATAGGCATGACACTAGCTTGGATTTCCCTTTGTATACCTCGCTCAAAGGTCTGAGCTCTAAAGTACTGATCCCTGACTATATCCATCGAGTACCTGGAAAGGTTAGTGTACCTCGATGAATAGTTAGCTATTGTCAAACTACCCTGCTGAAGCTGAAGAAGCTCTTGGATGTGCACTACTCTCAGCGTAACCAGAGAGAACTCCTCCCTAAAGAGTCACTCAAACTCCATCCATGAAAGAGTCTCCTCATCGTGAGTCTTTGTGGTCATACTCCACCATCATCCTGCCTAACCCTAAAGAAGGTTTGATCCTAGGATCACCATATGGTCCACTGGTGTCCTTACTAGACAGAAAACTCTGGTCACCACCTCAAGCCAGTCCTCAGCCGCCTGAGGGTCGGGCTCGCCTCAGAACCTGAGGGGTCTTTGTCTCTGGAACTCATAGAGCACGTTCAACCTGAGCCCCTCGTCGATCGGTACTGTAGGTACCACAGGCTACCCCATTGGTGGCGGCATAGAAGGTGCACCACCTGGAGGCAACGCCTAGGGAAATGGTCTTTGTATCAAAGCCTTGTCACTGAGGGGGTCATCCCCGTGATCATGCTACTGAATCCTAGCAAGTATGCGTCGCGGAGGCATCCTGTAAGGAAATAATATGTACCATGGTTAACGAGTATATCTGGATATCTAACACAAAGGACATGGAAAAAACAACCCATTACTTTACTTCCCCACAACTAGTGTTTTCATGTACTGAGTTGAAAAGTATCTTATCAGAGTCTGATTGTATGGATACATCGGTTTCCTACACCAACACTGGAGTCTCTGGCCTGAAATCCGAGCTCGAAACACTTAACATTGTTTCCCCAAACTAATCTCACAGACTCTTGGTCCTAAGGTAGAACCGACCACCTTTGATACCACTCTGTCATGACCCGTCCCAGTGGGGCCCGCACCACGACTCCCCAAGACCGCCTCCAATAGGCCAGGGGATGGTGACTAGCACTGAGTAGGCATATTACTAACATGGGATGAATTTCCTAAGTATTTTTAAACATGCACACATCTCCAAGCCCACAATGCTGAAATGTAAAAAAAACTACTAAGGAAAAAAATGCATGCATACAAATAATCCCAACCAACATAGTACAACGGTAAGTAAAGTACTGAAAGTAAAATGGGCCAAAATACAAGCCCTCCAAAACAAGATTCTAAAAACTACAAATTCCAACCTATAAACACAAATAGGTATTGGGACTGCTACTCGTAGCCGTAGGAACACCTCATCCTGTAGGGAACTCAGAAATCTTGGTCTTGTCCTGGTCCACCCTGGACTCTGTCAAAAGGTTGCTTGTCTACACAAGACACGACACGTGCGGGCAAAGCCCGTGCAGGGGTGAGTATAACAATACTCAGTATAGGACCCTGAAAACCACAAATCATTACACAAAGTAAAGGTATAGTAATCTCTACATAGTATATGTCTACTGAAAATATAATAGGTGAATACAATCTATATATATACTCAAAACCAAGACCCGTAGTCTAGAGGCAAGTCACACAACCTCATACCACCCCCCCCCCCGCTAGGGATTCAGTTAGAAGATTCCACAAAGCACTCATCCAAGAGAAATCAATCCATGAGTCTGATAGCTCTGATGACATCCATCCAAGAAGTACTATTCGTCAGGAAAATTCATGAGAGATAGATACACTCATTCCAGGAGAACACACTTCTGAGTGGAGAAATATCATGATACACAGATGTGGATCACTGCCAGGGCCTTGGCGGATATTGCGACTCATCCGGATTCACCTGATAAGTAGAGGATCGATTCCCTCTGGGTATTTTCATGTTGATACCTAACTCTACCAAGGGTCAAGAATAGATAGAGGATCTCGCTCTGGGCCTCTTCGAGGGATACCTAACTCTATCCCAGAAAGTCTTGTTGAAGGGATCATACTCCTAAAAAAGTAAATGATACCTGACCTTCAAGGGAACAAGAAAAAGGGGCACTAACCCAAAAGAAACATGTCCAAGATACGGTGGAAAAGGATATCAAGCCATGTAATGAAAATTACACAGCATGTAGAAGTGTCACATGCCATGTCTTCTGACCCTGGGTACTGCCCATGTACAATGGCCCATGTTGCAAGGATGGTCATGTAGATAAGTCCATACCTGGTGTGTAGTATAAGTCACACGCCATGTTTGAGTAACTGGGGTTGGCTCCGTGTATGTGGTCATGTGCCCGTATAGGTCTTTATCCCATGTGCACCGTCCTATGTAACCGGTACATGGGGTAACCCATGTAGCTGGCCTGGTCTGGCTATGTGGAGGAGTACATGGCCGTGTACTCCATCCTGTGTTCGTGTATTTCCCAAGATACATGTCGAGTCCCGAGTAAGGTCCCACGCGCCGTGTTCTTTGGTGAACATCTTGTTTCATCGCTTAGTGTGTCGAGAAACCCTATCCACCGCTGAACCGGTCCCACACGGTATGTTCTTTAAGATACACATTGTGTTCTTCGGAAATTTCCAGAAACGACGACCATCGTCACCACGCCCCGATCTCTCCTCCAGTCTTCGATTCAGCCATATGATCGCAACAAAACTCCAGATCCAAGGTCTCCCTATCATACCTTCAATGTTTCGGGAGGTTTTGGGGGTTCGATCGGCACATGAAAACTTGTTTCAATTATCCGTGAGAAGAACGGTTGAAGAACGATTATTCTCGAACCATGTCGATTCGTCTACCACCATCATTGTCACACCTCCACTAGGTCACCATGATGTCGGAACTCCAATTTGGGATCTTTGTGTCGCAAAGCGTATGTGCAAAGATCCATTGTTTGTTTCCCCACGAAGAACGTGAAGAACGCAAGAGAAAATAAAAGGGAAAAGAAATCCAAAAGCAAATCGAGGAACGAACCTATGCCACCGTTCGTCACGGAATTGATCCACTCCCGTTAGTAGGATCAACATAGCAGAATTCAAAACAATAATCTAACATGGATTAACTCCCTGAGATCATCCCAATAAAAACCCTCCCGTAAGAACATACAAATCCCCAGATCAACCTGTTCGTGGGTTGATTCACGTTCATCATTTAATCCATGAACAGGGAAGAATTAAATCAAAAGAACAAACCCCTACCTTGATCATAGATGAAGAGGGAGATTGGTCATTGGTCGGGATTCGATCTCACTGCGCAACAATCCACGCATTGTTATTTTCCAGCGTCCATCAAAAATCCTCCAAGTTTGGCTCCTCTCCAAAGATCCAGAGGATTCTAGGAAGAATATCCAGGGTTATGATTCTAACCCTAGGTTCCTTCTTATTTAAATAAAATAAGATTCATTGTGTTATGGAAACATTTTAAAATAAAATAAAATAAATTATTAATTTATCTTATTTCTTCTAAAATGTTTCTTTTAAAACACCCAAAAACTAAATTTTGCAGTCGACCCACACTGGTCGATGTTAGGTCCCACCTAAGGTAAAGTCACTACTCTGAACACAACGGTTCCCTCGAATTTCTATTCCAGGAACCCGTTTAAATGTTATTCTACCTTTAGAGAAAAATATCTCATGCGCACTGTTTAAAATTTTAATTTATTTCAAACATTTATTCCAAGCACTCTGGGCCTTGGATTCGCATGCCATTGAAGAGCCTGGTCTTGTAATAATTCCATATAATATTTAAAAATAATACATGGAAAATACGAGACACTACAAGTTTCATACCCAGAATATCTCAAATAATATCTCAAATTACACTGCTAAGTCCACCATCACGTTCTAAATGGAAAAACACTCAGTATAGGCTACTCACAATCCAAATTTTGAGTCGAAGTGAAGAAGATATGAGATGTTTAAGTTTCCTAAAAAAGATTTAAGGGGTATATTGCGTGTGAAGGGACCCACATGGCATGTGGTCCTACTCCATCACCTGGCCATGTCCCTACAGGTACACAGTTCACTGCCCATGTAACCATACACAACATGTAGAGGGTCTACAAAGCATGTATGAGCCACCCATGGTCTTGTTTGTGCTCTCTAGTTGTGTCCATGTACTTTGATTGTGTCTGTGTACTTTGCCACACAATGTGTGTCTATCCATTCTCATGCATGTGTACTCTCAGAGTACACACCAAGTATCCAGCATAAGTTCACATGGCGTGTGGGGGTCCCACATGGCATATGATACTTATCTTTCCCAAAACCCTAGTCACCGCATCTAGGGCCCTACACACCATGTGTTATTTGGACTACATGGCATGTAGTTGTGATTTTTGCAGAAAGTTATATATGTGCTCGGGTATTCTAGATTTGGCCTCCCTTTCACAGATCTCACCTATAACCACCTGAAAATGGTATATCTCATCTTCGTTCACCATTTTCGGCCATTCGGTGACCATAAATTGGTTTCCTATTAAATCTCTCAAAGGTCTCATGAACCACCATTGTTCCACACACCTCCCATAATTGCTAGAGTTTATTTGGAACTTAGTTCCACAAATAATTCACCTATAACTATTTAATCCCCCTATTCCATCCATGATTTAGTGTTTTGTTTATCATACATGATTCCACCACATATCCAGGGTCCGATCAGGCTTGGTACCACCTGACAACGTCGAGCCATGGCCCTATAGCCCAATGGAGAAGAACGAAAAAATAAAAGGGAAAAATAACCACAAAAAGGGTTTAAAAATCATTGGATGAGAATTATTGTCCAAATAATACATTTGGGAGATCTAGGGTTAGAAAACAACTAAATAATCAATTTAATTTCAACACACGGGTGTATGAAATTTTCTAAAATTGGTACAGATCAAATAAAGGGATTGATCATGCTCAACAATTTAATCAAATGAGGTAGAATCCAAAAATGATGAGATCTATCTAGATAATGGATCATTCTTCATTGAAGAATGTTCTCACCAATGATTTATAGGGGTCGTTGCGTTCACATTGTCTCAATCTGCTTCGATCTAGAGACTCATTGTCATCGGATCTTGATTCACCAATGGAAGGAGGAAGAACATATCTCGATTCTCCTAGGGTTTATGTGGATAACCCTAGGAAAAGCACCATAACATGGAATTTATAGATGAAATACATTGTGTTAATTTAATGAATTAATTAAATTAATAATTTATTTAATCCACTAAACATACTGTCAATGGTCGTTTTATCTGAATGCCCTATGCTGGCCTATTTTAGGTTGTGCCTAAGGTAAACATCATGTTACGAACTCAACCGTGGTCTCATATTTCCGATCTAAGATTCCCTTTAAGAGTTATCCCATTTTCTTTAATAAATTTCATGATCGTAATATAAAATATATTTAATATTTTTATGAAATTAATTCTGGACACACCAAGCCTCATAATTGTGCGTCGTCTCAACACCTAGCTCTGAAAATATATATATAAATATTTCAAAGTATTACAAGGAAAAAAAATGGGTCTCTACATTATTATCTTCTTCAAGATTTTCATCTCTAAAAAGAAAAACTAAACAAATTTATCTGGATATTGAGCTCTCATCTGGATCTCCCACTCTCAGGAGCTCTCTTGCATGTTCTCATGCTACCACAACATGTAAACCAAGGGGATGGTCCATAAATGTAGGGTCCTCTCCTATAAATCCTTTATCTTCACCGGTTGTTTCACAAAAGTGGATATATCCTCGATGTCCAGCTCTCCCCAGTCAATAATGTGGATGGGGTCATGCATATATCTCCTCAGATACGACACGTATAAGATGGTGTGCATCCAATCTAACTATGGGGGTAGGAAAAGGCGGTAAGCAACCTCACCAACCCTATGAAATACCTCAAATGGCATGATGAACCGCAGGGATAACTTACTTCACTGGTCAAACCTCTTCAATCCTTATCATGGGGAGACTCTCAAGAAAATGTGGTCTCTCTGCTCGAACTCCAAGGGCCTAAGATGTCGATATGCGTAAGTTTTTTTTCTACTCTAGTTCATCCTCATTCACTCACAAATGACCTGGACCTTCTCCATCATCGCCTGCACCAACTTTGGACCCACAATATATGCCTCATCGGTCTTTGTCCAGCACAAGGGTGATATACATGGTCTCTAATACAAGGACTCAAAAGGTGTTATGTCGATAGTAGAGTGGTAACTATTGTTGTGTGCAATCTATACCAAGGGAAAGTGATCCTACCAGCTTTTTCCAAAGTCTATCACACAAGATATCAACATATCCTCCAACACCATCTATATGAGGGTGGAAAGCTATACTTATCCTCATCTGGGTCATGAATTCCTTGTGCATGCCTCTCCACAATCGTGATGTAAAATGCACATCACGATCAGAGATAATAGTCAAGGGAAACCTATAAAATATAACAATATCTCATACATACATATTCCTCAAACTCTCCACCGAACTCTACTCCCTGATAGCAAGAAAGTTTATTAACTTCATGAGTCGATCAATAATTTGTGGAGATAAAAGAAATGGATTGATCATGCTCAATAATTTTATAAAATGAGACAGAATCTAAAAATGAAGATCCCTACATAGATATTGGATCATTAATCATTGAAGAACGTGATTTACAATGATTGAGAGTGGTTGTTTCATTTATGTCATCTCAATCTGCTTTGATATGGATTATTTTCATCGTCGGATCTTGATTCTCCAATGGTAGGAGGAAGAACGTCTCTTGATTCTCCCAAGGTTTATGTGGATAACCCTAGGAAAATTTCCATAATAGGGAATTTATAGATGAAATGCATTGTGTTGATTAAATGAATTAATTAAATTAATAATTTAATTAATCCACTAAATGTACCGCCAATGGTTGTTTTATCATAATGCCCCGCGCCAACCTATTTTAGGTCGCACCTAGGGTAAACATCGTGTTCCAGACTCAATTGTGGTCTTGTATTTCTAATCTAAGATTACATTTAAGATTTATCCCATTTTCTTTAAGAAATATCATTTGTGTAATATTAAATAATTTTAATTTTTTTATAAAATTAATTTCGGGCACATCGGGCCTCAGAATCACACATCGTCTCAACACCTAGCTCTAAAAATATATATAGAAATATTTCAAAATATTACAAGGAAAAAACTAGGTCTATTAAAGGTATATATTATATTATAATTCCAAAAGTATAATTATAACATAAATATTATATATATGCATTAAATCAATCATTATATTCAACCGTGAGATGTGTTGATGGAAAACAAGTTACATCGGTTCGTAAGACGGTAGTACACCATATACATGATCGACGGTTTTGTTTCCCATTTTATGGAAGAGATGGATATGAGATATTCTATAAAAATAATAAAATCACAGTATGTAAGGATTAGAATGGATCATATTTAAGGTAGTCTAAATCTCATAGAGAAGTAAAAGGGAATCGTTTAAATGAACAGAAGTGAGAGGTTCAAAGAAGCGAAGAATAGAATCAAACTAAAGAAAGAATCAGAAAATAAAATGCATAAATGTAGAAGATAACATGAGTATTTATGTGTTTTGGACCAATTTGGTCCTACTCCATAGCAAGAACATCACCAAAACCATTATTATTATGAAAAATAAACAAAGAACATATAATCAGAGAAGATATAGCAAATAAACAACGCATAAAAACCACAGAATATATCCTTGCATGAGGCCCTTTCCACTCTAGGACTCATAGTGAACCCAAGACGAAGATGGTAGCATACACCTCCAGGCAGGATGGACTCATTCATTCAACCCCAACACCCAAACCAAAAATAAAACAAGTAAATACAACGCATAAGCTGTAAAAGAAAATAAACAGTCACAAAACTGGATCTAGAAAGTTTTGATGGAGAAACGGTGCTTCTAGGGTTAAATATCCTTGAAGATGATGCGGTCTAGATAGATATTTTAAGTGTCGATCTCTCCACTGGATAAGATCACCAAAATAGGGATGGTGTGGCGGTGTGGAAGTAGTGTAGATATTATTTCTTGAACAAAGATGAAGGAAGAACATAGAACTATGTAGGGAATACGCCTCAAAAAATTAAGTGATTGAGGTGAAATAAAGTAAGAGTAGGCGGAGAGCCGACGGAAAGTTTCAGGAGTAGCAGTCGAGGTGGATAGGTGGATGGTAGAGAGAGGGCAGAAGGATCCAAAAGATCAGGCTGGTGCAATAGATCGCAGGAAACCCATGACATGCAGAAGTGGGTAAATGGATGGGTGATGGTGATATAGATCTTCAAGAGATCAAACAAAAAAAATGGAGGAATCAGAGTCACATGATCAGATCCAATCAACAGCCAGGAGCATACTAGGGAAGGAGGTGGGATCAAGCCAGCCCAACCCACGCCATTAAATCAAATGGAAAACTAAAGCCTAACAGCCAAGCCCAAGTGTTGGCCCAGCCAGCAATCCCGCATAGAGTAGGCCATAAAAATGAAAAATCCAAACAAAAATAAATTTTCATAATAATATAAACTAAAATAATTTTTCATGGAAAATTCTTTAAAAACATTTAATTTGAAAAATAAGTTTAAAAAATCTCCACATTTTCAAATTCAAAAAAATTATGGTATTCTTTCAAGGTCTATTTAACATACCAATAGGTTTAGACAACTTTTCTTAAATAGGAAATAAACCTAAGCATACAGTATCCACCCAACATGGATACTCTTAGCATGTGCCATGGTGGCACACAGAGTACTCATACCTACCCTTCTAATGCTTTCATATTACCAAAAAATGCCTAGAAATTAAACTCACTAAGAAACAACATTAAAAAAAATAGATCTCACCAATTTTACCTAAGTCTTCATCAAAACTCGCAACTCTTGAGCCTGAAAATACCTGCAAACAAACATCCTTTCTCAGGTTAAAACATATTGAATGATAAAAACAAAGAAAATCTCAAAATAATGAAAGTAATAGGAGGAAATAGAAACACGCATCAACAAAAGTAGGAAGATGACGGGAGAATAGTCTCCAACTAATAATGAATGGCTTAGTCCAATCCAAATAACCCCCCCCCCCCCCACTAGTTACCCCTAGAAACATAGCAGGGTTGGTCCTAGGAACACATAAAGAATACAACCTTGAAACTATACATGTTTCTAGCTAATAGGGATGTTAAAGGTCAAACAACATCCATAGTGTCACAATTGAGGCATACCATATTGGTTTGGTCCTTATTATCCTTGTTAATAAATTCTAGATAGTATCTTTTAATATGGTCGGTTTTATCACACAAAAAACACTGAAAGTTCATAAATTGGTTCTTATCCTTCCGTTCTTTATCATGGTTTCTATTCTGACCCATAACATTCAAAAAAATATGGTTCAGTTTTAACCCCATTACTTTCTTCCTTCAAAAAATGTGTTTTAAGATCATGAGAAAAAATAGTTGTATTAACATCTTATAATGTTATGGAATCACGACTATACATAATAGAATATTTTAAAAAACTAAAAGAATCATCAAGAGAAGTTAAAATAATTAAATATGGTTCTTCATATTTAACTTCAAAATCTATATTTGCTAAATCAAGAAGGACTTTATTAAATTCATCAAGATGAACATGAACAGAAGAACCATGATTTATCTTAAAAGTATAGAGTCTAATTTTCTTGTAAAGGTGACCAAGCAAAGTTTTAGTTATATATAGATGTTCAAGTTTTAACCAAATAGATTTATTAGTAGTCTCATGGGAAACTTCATGAAGAACCTTATCTCCTATATTCAAAATCAAAGTGCAGTGATCCTTTTCTAAGAAACTAGGGTCGAAATCTACAAATATTGTGGTAGACTAACCATCAACAGAGATGGTAACTATAGGTTTTTTAGAACATTGAGGAAGTTCATTGTGAATTTAGAGTGCACACATTTTTACACTCCACATACTGAAATCGTTCCCATCATCGAACTTCTCGACTTCAAATTTAGCAGACATAACTTAAATGATTTTAGGCTCTGATACCAATTGTGAGGGTTGGAATAGATCCAATTTAAGGTAGTCCAAATCTCACAGAGAAGTAGAAGGTAATTTTTTAAATGAACAGAATTGAGAGGTTCAAAGAATCGAAGAACATAAGAAAATATAAGAAAGAATCAAAAAATAAAATGAAAAAAAAAGTAAAAGATAACACGGGTATTTATATGGTTCGGACTAGTTTGGTCCTACTCCATAGTAAGAACACCACCACAACCATAATTATGATAAAAAAGATAAAAATAACATACAATAATAGAATATATAGAAAAGAAACAATGCAAGAAGACCACATAAGCTATCTGTGCATGAAGTCCTTACCACTCCAGGACTCGCAGTGAACCCGAGCCGAAGATGGTAGTATACACCTCCATGTAGGATGAACTCACACATGCAACCCCAACACCAAGACCAAAAAGAAAACAAATAAATACAACACAAAGGAATAAAATAAAAGCAATAGTCTCACAAAACCAGATCTCGTAAGTGTTTAAGAAGAAACGGCGCTGCCATGGTTGAAGATACTCGAATCTGATGTAGTATATATAGAGCTTGTGAGTGTCAATCTCTCCACTGTAGAAGATCACCGAAACAATGGAGGTGATATGGAGTGGAAGAAGTGGTGATCTTATCTCTGGAACAAAGAAAAAATAAGCACATAGAACTACGTGGGGAAGACGCCTCAACAAATTAAGTGATTGAGGTGAAATAAAGGCAGAGCAGGCAGCGAGGCGATGAGAAGTGTTAGAAGCAGCAGTCAAGGTAGATAGGTGGATGGAAAAGAGATTTTTGAAGGATCCAGAAGATTGGGTCGGTGCAATAGATCGCGGGAAACCCAAGACACATGGAAGTAGGCAAATGGATGGTCAGTAATGATGTGGATCATCGAGGGATCAAACAAACACAAAATGGAGAAACCAGGGTCACATGATCAGTGCCAATCAACAGCCAGGAGAATACAAGGGAAGGAGACAGGATCAAACCAGTCCAACCTAAACCACTAAATTAAATAGAAAACTGAATCCTAGCAACCAATCCCAAGCGTCGGCCCAGCAAGCAATCCCGCACGAAGCAGCCCAAAAAAATGACAAATCCAAACCAAAATAAATTTGCATAATAATAGAAACTAAAATAATTTTTCATGGAAAATTATTTTAAAAAAACTTTTAATTTGAAAAAAAAATAACACAGTATATGGAAAATACTGATGTTATTATATTGGAATTATTAGGACATATGAAGGTGCTGAGTGAATAAGAATAAAATGAGAGAGTTTAGTGAAGATGATTACCTTCTCTTAGATAAACCACTCTTACGGACCCTAGGATTGGTCTTTTGGTAATACCAGTAACTCTAGAATGTGGATAAGGGTGTTGGGGAGGGATTTTGGAAGGATTTTGTTGAGTAAAATGGCTTTATATGTGTAAATAAGTGAGGAGAGAAAGTGTCACTTTATAATTGTGGAGGAGTGACATTTTTGTAAATACCCAAAACTATTCAATAATGGGAAGCCATTATCACCCCAACTATCACCAAAATTGATAAATAATGAATTAGATTGAAGATGTGGTCAGGTCAAACCTCTTCCACAAAAAAAAATTTAAACATGTTATTCTTTAGCCTTTAAGTTTCCTCACTTTTAACATTTTAGTTTTCACTATAGTAATTAGTTTTTCTACCTTGGTAATTTATCCTTTAAGCCTAAAAATAAAATGAGATTTAGTAGATAATTTGGAATCACTGGCTATAAATATGAAATCCAATTTATAAAACAAAAATCCTATGTGCATTGAAAATTAATTTCAACACAAACACACATAATGTGCAAAAACCTTATTTTAACCTTAACCGCAGTAACAAAGTTTTTACTCTTTACGGGTCAAAATAATCTATATAAAAGAACAATTGGTTCATTAATGGATAATAGTTTATATTTTTAAACATTTAAAAATTACTTTATAGAAGATGTGTTTTTTAGGAATTTTAAATCAATTAATAAAATATTATTTATTATAAAATAACATTAATATCAATTTTGACACTATTCATTTAATTTGACTTTAAAAATATCAAGACAATGATGGAATTAAAATATATTCTTTTCACGTATATATAAAATGATATATTTATCTATAAAATTCATGAAACACAATAATTCATTCAATTTATATTAATTTTAATATTTTTAGAATCATTTATTTTATTTCTCCATCAATTAAATAATTATTGTATCGGCATTGCGTAAGCATTTAAGATAATTATGTAATTATTAAAAATTAGAAATGAATTACGTACATTAAATTAATTTCATTTATCTCAAAATGAAAATCAATATTAATTGAAAAATTATTTTTATCTCTGTGTAAACACATATTTGAAATTTAAAAGCAAGAGGGTGACATTTTATCTTTTTATTTACTTAAATTATTATAGAGGTTACTTTCATGGAAAAGTGCCCCAAGGTGATAAGGGTCAAAATATGGACAAAAAATAGTAATTAGATGAGTTTTAGGTCATTTTTAACCCTCAACTTTTTAGTTCACCCCAATCATAAACTCATTTTAACTTTAAGCATGATAATTAATTTTTACTATTTTTACTATTCATTAAGATCAAAAATTAAGTTGACCTTATTGTATAATATTAATTATAATTATTCCAAATAAGGAATCTATTTTTCCAAATTTCATTCACAAAAGTTTCAAAATTTAATTTAAAATTAAACCCACAGACGCGGTGAAAAGGTAGTTTTTCAAAGAAAAAATTCTCATATAGAAAGTTTTAATATCAAAATTCAATATAAAATTGATTAAATTGACCTAAATTTTATTGGTTACAATATAATTGAACTAATTTAAATTTTAAAACAATTTTATATTAAAATTAAACTTTTAAATTCGTTCAATGAAAATACAATTCTCTATAAAAACCAGTATTTTTCACTATTCATCAAAAAAATAATTTTTTCAAAAAAATCTCAAAAATTTGCTCTAAGATAATTTTAACATGATTATTTTAAAAATGAAGTTAATTTTTTAAAATAAATTTTTTTAAAGTGTTGTAAAGTAATTTTTAATTTAGTGTGCTAAGTGCAATGAAACCGCCTTTTAGAAAAATACAGTTTTTTAGAAAACATTTTTTTCTTTCGAATGATTATTATTTTATTTCTAATCAGTATATATCAATTGAACTTATTTGATACATGTGTAAACCATATTATTTTTATAATTTAGTTAGTATTATTCATACTCACCAATTTAACGGTTAGGTTATAATGGTATATTATATTACAGTTCATTTAGACTCGAGGTTTCATGTTCCACAAGTTATCGAATTGATTGAATTTATTTAAAAAGAAATATATTGTAAAGTCTTAGGGCATTAAATTCTCTTCTCGTCTCTATGTTGCATGTCATATACACTATAGAACTCAATTTTCTTCTTTGAAAATCTCAGGGTGATACATTATTGGTTATAATTTCAAAAATATTATTAATTATATAAATGAATAAATATTTTTTCAATTAATAAAAACATATAGTTATATTTAAAAATGTTATAACTATGTTGTATTTAAAAAAATACAATACAGTTTACTAATTAAAATAAATATTAAATTTATTATCATTTGTATTTAAAAAAATATATTAAATGTTTTTTATATTTAAAATAAAATCTTATAAAATAAACTACCTATATACATTTACATATACATGTATATATATATATATATATTATTTATAAGGCCTCATGCCTTATACATTAATTAATCTTGAATTAAGTTAATAATTTACATTGAGGATCTTTTTAGGTTTATAGCTTTAGAGAATTAGGTCATAACATATACATAACAATTTGAATATTACATGTAGACACTTTTGCTCGGTATCCATTTTTTTCATAAAATATAAACTCTTAAAAGAAAAGGAACATTTTTAGTTCCATGTTTTAATCATCATGAATTTTTCTCGATCCCATCCTCGACCCTATTCCACTTTAAGTCCTATGAAAAACATTTCAAAAACTTGGTATGACCATAAAAAGTTAAACAAAGGATACACAAAGATGGAAAATTGTTAGTTTTTTAAAACAACAAATAAGCCATGAATACTTTATCATAAGTAATACTTTTCACCTTTATGAAGTAGTAAATACTTTTCACTGAATAAAATCTCATTTCTTACCCTTTTTTAACCAAAATATTACCATAAAACCCATATAAATCACATATAACATATAAAGGTAACTTGGGACATAAACATACATAAATGGAATGACCCTACGGTCGACTTCCACATAATTTACTAAATGGAATAGCCATACAGCTGACTTCTATACCCAATGCATTGGAGGTTATAATGTAACCACCCATCCTAGTTTATCATAGCACCACCCGTCATTTGGTATATCACGTAACCACCCGTCAAATGTCGAAGTACCATTATAAAATCATAACACATGAAATATTGCATTTCACTAATAACATTTCATTTGAAATCACAAGAAATCATTTAGAGATATTAAAAAATAAATATATTTCAAAAAACATTTTCAATACCAAAACACCCAAAAAGGGAATAAGGTATTTCTTTTCCTTTTAAAAACATTAAGGCTTATAGAGGAATCCAAATAACGATTATGGAAGTAGAGAGGTCATTGTCACCACAAATGTTAAAAACATTCCTTTTGTCATTTATTAAAATGCTTCATAGAAAAAATATTCCCTTTTAATGAAATTAAAAGTCAAATGGGGTTTATTATATACCGTATAAAATAAGGATGTGTATATTATCAAAACATGCCTCAATGAAAGGATATTGAGACGAAGTCCCTTACCTCATGTCCGACTTGACCTGTTCGTTCTTCAATTTCCTGAATAATAAACTTAAGTTAATTTCTACTTGCTTAAGAACATTTTTCAAGTTTATTATTCCTTTTATATCACTTATTACCTTTGTTGGACTCCTCATGTATTAATCATGTTTTAATGATCACAAATCCTATTCATTCTATAATCCTTGTTAACTCTATGAAATCTATATCCCATCAAATGCACAGTTGTTTAGTAAAATCTATCCAAATATCTTAAGTGTTATACACTTAGTTTGGTTACTATATACTATCTATTAATATACTTTATAATGACTTCTCTGACAAATGATTGAGTTTAATCTATTCCATAAATATCACTGCTTAAGTCTGAATACAGATATTTTCTTAAGTCTGAGACACCGTGAACTACCAGACACCGTGACATCCAGACACCGTAACATCCAGACACCGTGAACCAGACACCGTGAACAAGGCATCATGAACAAGACACTGTGAACTAGACACCGTGAACTACAAGACACCGCGACATCCAGACACCGTGAACTACCAGACACCATGAACAAGACACCGTGAACCAGACACTATGAACAAGACACCGTGAACTAGACATCGTGAACAAGACACCATGAGAAAGACACCGTGAACCAGACACTATGAACGAGGTACAATTTCCATGACATACTATGACACCATTTCTTAATATGTTTTTTCATCTTTCAATTTAATCTCTAACGGTCATATTTGAATATTTTAAATGCATTGTCATAATTGATATTTCTTTGTAGACATTTCATCTGACAGTACGAGGTACGAGGTGCAGAATACATGCAACCTGTTAGCTCAAACACATGCACTCCAAGATAAAAGAGTAATTCCCATAAACACAGAAGCAGGGCATGATACTAAAAAGAGAAACAAGCTAGTGGGTGTGAGCACGACAACAGAATACACTTATAGAATTCTTGAAGAAATAATTGTCTCATGCAACTCAATGCTGTTGTAGAACACACGAAGCTAAATTGAATCCCATAATTGAGAACATCTTCGTGCTGTCAAACATTACAAAGAACACAAGCTGGATCTGTCTAACTTACGACACTCTGTTTTCCATACGAGGACTTGATTTTTTCATCTAATTCGTCTCAGAATTTCAGAGCAATAAAGACTAACATTCAGAGAATTTCTAAACCTATCTCAATATTTCTGCTATGTTGTGTATCTTTTTATTATCTTCCAAGCAGTGTGTGTATTTTTATAACAACATACTCTATATACTATATTAAACTGAAGGATATAATATATCCTTACTCAAACATCTTTTTACACTTGTGTATACCCATAGATAAGTGTGGAAGAGGTCCATGTGTGGCCTGATTGTTTGTACCCATGAAGAACTATGGAAGAGGTCCCTATGTGACCTGGAAAATCATGTGTACTGTTGTTTAACCCCAATTCAGGGTGTGGATCAAGTTTATTTATATAAACTTCTTGGTGTCAGGTGATCACCAAGTGGAGTGGATTAGTTCTTGGCTTGAGACTGAACCACTTGTTTCATATCCACTATGCTTCTTAATTTAGTCTTCTTTGCTTTATTGCTTTGATATATAATTCAGAAATCAATAAATTAGCTTTGATAGTTAATATTGGAAAGAAGTTATAATTGTCTTGTATTAGTAAAATTGCTTCAAAAGTGATATTAATAACTGATCTTAAGATTACTGAGAACTAACCAATCTTCTAAGAAGTTATTTAAACAATCAAACTCTTATAACAGTATAACCTTGATTAACTAGGTTGTATTTAACCTTTTGGGGAAAACTTTTTAAGAATAATTTTAACCAGAAATTTTTATAGTTACTCAATTCCCCCCGCCCTCTTGAGTAATCTACTCCAACCAACATTTGGTATCAGAGGTAGGTTATTAAGACTTTGTTTAACCTTATTCAACTGTGATTGTAGTTGTATTTTGAAGATTTGTAAATTTTTGTTAATTCTAAATTTCTAGCTCTATAAAAGTATTTATGTATTATGGATAATAGATTGGAAGGTGATATAACCAATAGACCACCATTCTTTAATGAAACCAACTATGCTCAATGGAAAATTAAAATGAAAATACATTTAGAGAGTATGGGTTTTGAAATTTAGTCTTCCATTATAGATGAATATAAGATTCCTTCTACTGATATAATCACATGGGATGAACCTATCAAAATTACCTATAATAACAATTTCAAAGCTATGAATTCTTTATACTTCTCCTTAGGAGATGAATAATTTAATAGAATTTCTGCTTGTAAAACTGCGCATGAAATTTGGGATACCCTATCTGTCTCACATGAAGGAACATCTAGTGTAAAAGAAATGAGACTTAATACTTATACTATTAAATATGATAACTTTAAAATGAAACTTGATGAGCCTATCTATGAAATGTATCTTAGGTTCAATGATATTGTCAACACAATGATTTCTCTTGGAAGAGAAGTCACTGCCAAGGAATAGATCATGAGAATTCTCAGTTGTCTGCCTGAAAGATGGAGAGGAACCTATGTCTCTATTATATAATCATGCGACATCATCAAGATACCTGTAAAAGAACTCATTGAGAAACTGATGATGTATGAAGAAGAATTGAAAGTCAACAAGGAAGAGGAGGATAAACCAAAAATTAAATCTATTGCATTCAAAACCACCACCTCTAAACAAAAAGACAAATGGAAATAGGAAGCTTCTGTAGAAAGTTCCAGCAGTGAACAATCATCACTTCATAGTGATGAAGAGATGGATTAATTAGCCAGAAGATTCAAGAAATTTTACAAGAAGGACTTTTTCCGAAAGCCTAACTTCAAGGGAAAATATAACCAAAAAGGAATTTGGAAGAAGGATTGGAAAAGAAGTGACAAGACTGATGAAATTGTCTGATATGAATGTAAGCGCAAAGGACAAGGCTGATTGTCCAAATATCAAGTACAAAAGGATATATGAGGACAAGGAATGGAAGTATAAAAAGGAAATTAAAGCAACCTGTAGGGATTTTGAGGACAGTTCAAGCGACTCAGAAACATCACATGATGAACAAGCTAACAGATCCAATATGTGTTTTATGACAAACACATATAAGGTAACACTGGACCCTCCTGTACATAATTCATACTATTCTGTAAATGAGAGTGACTCTGAAAATATGACTAATGAAGAAATGTTTGAATACTGCAACATGCTTGAAGAAACATGTAATGAACTAAAAGAAAAATATAAATCATTGAAGAAACAATATGCTCTTATTGTGAATGTTAAATCTGAACTCACAACTGAAAAAGAGAAAAATGTTCAACTACTCAAAGGGGACAACAAATTAAAAATATCTAATGAGCAATTAAATAATGACCTAGAAAATTTTACCATGGAAAAAATACCCTTACTCAAATTCTAGGAAAATAAATTTCCCTTAAATACAACACTGACATTGGTTATCAACCTAGAAAAAGAAATCTTGGTAGAACAAATTTTGTTTCTAAATCTAGGACATATAGTTTTACTCCCAGTTCTGGACACAAATCAACTAATTCAATTTATGATACACTTTCTACTGTTTCAAGTTTTTCTGGACCAAATAGAGTTTATTTTTCAAATACTTTACATAATGCTTATAGGAAACCTATGAGGTAGATATGGGTTCCTAAATAACTTATTACTAATATTACTGGACCCAAAAAAGTATGGGTACCAAAATCTGTTTTTTCTTAATCATTTTGTAGGAAAGATGTTTAAAGAGTTCTTGTAAAAGTTTATGGTACTTGGATAGTGGATGTTCAAGACACATGACAGGAGACTACTCATGCTTCAAGAACCTAATAAAAATAGATGGAGGATATGTCACATTTGGTGACAATTACAAAGGAAAGATTATTTTACTCGGCCAAATTGGTAACTCTAACTCAGTTTTAATTTCTAAAGTACTATTTTTTGATGGATTAAAATATAATCTTCTTATTATCTCACAATTATGTAATCATGGATTTCATTTTAGATTTTAAAATGATGCTTGCAATTTCTTTAATTCTAAAAAGGAATTAGTATTTTCTGCATTAAGAAATGAAAATGTTTACTCTGTTAACTTAGATTCCTTAGCTTCTCAAAATGCATCATGCTTAAGTGTATTTCATAAAGATTATTGGCTCTGGTATAGAAGACTAGGACACTGTAATATTCACTCCCTTAGAAAGGTAAATAGAAAAGGCTTAGTTAAAGACTTACCCAAACTTGAGTTTCCAAATAACAAAGTGTGTAATCCCTATCAAAAGGGAAAACAACACAAAATTTCCTTCAAACCAAAGAAAGAAGTTTCAACTTATAAACCTCTCGAACTGGTTCACATGGATTTTTTTGGACCATCTAGAGTTTCTAGTTTAAATGGGAAGCACTATGTTTATGTTCTTATAGATGACTTTTCTACATATACTTGGACCTTCTTTATGGATCACAAAAGTAAATCCTGCTCTTATTTTACTAAATATTCCAAGTATGTGGAAAATATTAGTGGACTTAGAATTAAATCCTTAAGAATTGATCATGGTCATGAGTTTGAAAATCAAGAGTTTGAATCCTTTTTCTCACAAAATTTTTATAGTCACAATTTCTCTGCCCCTAGAACACCTCAAAAAATGGAGTATTAGAAAGAAGAAATAGAACCCTATAGGAGATTGATAGAATAATTCTTATTGAATATGACCTACCTATTTATTTTTGGGCTGAAGCTGTCAATACAGCATGCTACGTAATCAATAGGGTGTTGATCAGACCTATTCTTAAAAGGACTTCTTATGAGTTATGGAACTATCAAAAACCCAAGGTTAATTACTTCAAAGTTTTTGTTTGAAAAGTCTATATTCTTAATACTAAGTAAAATCTTGACAAATTTTCATCCAAGAGTGATGAAGGTATCTTTTTAGGATATTCCATATCCAGTAAAGCCTATAGAGTGTTCAATAAAATAACTAAATTTGTGGAATAATTTGTCCATGTCAAATTTTATGAAACAGATCCACATGAGCCTAAAACCATTCTAGAGAACCTAGAGGATGATGTATCAAACTTGAACATCAATAAAAATCCTCAAACCGTTCTGTGAAAGAATATGTGAAAACTTACAGTTATGAAAATTCCTTAGACCAAAGTCACAATGAACCTAAACTTGTTAATGAACCTAAAATCACTAGTCTCTCCTTTTCTAGAGTTGTTATAAGTCTTAAGAACCATCCTTTAGATGCTGTTGTAGGATACCTAGACAAAGGAACTCAAACTAGAGCTTCTCTTAGAAATCAGGTTGAACATCAAGTATTTTTATCACAACTTGATCCTAAAAACATTAATTATGCTATCAATGATGAATTTTGGGTGATGTCTATGCAAGAAGAACTTAATCAGTTTGAAAGGAACAAAGTTTGGAAACTTGTTGAAAGACCTAAGGACACATTCACCATAGGCACTAAATGGGTGTTTAGAAATAAGGTAGATTAATCTGGTAACATAGTTAGAAACAAGGCTAGATTGGTTGCACAAGTAGTCAAGAAGAAGGAATTGACTATGAGGAGACCTTTGCACCAGTATCTAGACTTGAATCCATCAGAGTCCTGCTTACTTATGTTGCACATCTGAATTTCAAACTATATCAAATGGATGTTAAGAGTACATTCTTAAATGGGTATATAGCTGAGGATGCCTTTGCTGAGCAACTCCCTGGTTTTACAAACCCCCATTTTCCAAATAATATTTTTAAATTATCAAAAGCTTTATATGGTTTAAAACAAGCTCCAAGAGCTTGGTATGATAGGTTGAGTACTTTTCTTATTTCCAAAGGTTTTACAAAAGGAATAGCTAATCCTGCCCTGTTTATAAAACAAATTTCTAATGATTTTTTAGTTGTTAAAATCTATATAGATGACATTATCTTTGGATCTTTAAAAAATTATTTATGTGTTTATTTTTCTAAAATGATGCAAAATGAATTTGAGATGAGTTTAATGGGTGAACTAAAATTCTTTCTTAGATTTCAAATCCTTCAAAATAATGATGGTATTATTTTAACTCAAAGTAAATATACTAGAGATCTTCTAAAACGTTTTGGATTGGATAGCACTAAAAGTAGTGACACTCCCATGAGTACCAGTTATAAGTTGGATCTTGATGAAGATGGAAAATCTATTGATCAAATCAATTATAGAGGAATGATTGGAATTTTACTCTACTTAACTGCTAGTTGACCTGACATTATGTTTAGTGTGTGTATGTGTGCTCATTTTCAAGAAAATCCTAAGGAATCTCATTTAAATGCTGTAAATATAATTTTAAAATACCTCAAGCATACACCCAACCTAGGACTATTCTATCCTAGAGGACAATAATTTGAATTAGTTAGTTATTATGATGCTGACTTCGGTGGTTGTAAGTTAGATAGAAAAAGAACCTCTAGAACATGTCACTTTTTAGGCAAGTCACTAGTATAATGGTGTAGTAAGAAACAAAATTCCATTACATTATCTACTAAAGAAGCTGAATATATATCTACTGGAAGTTATTGTACACAAATCTTAGGGATGAAACACACATTACTAGATTATGGATATAAATTCAGGAATGTACCTATAAATTGTGACAACACAAGTGTTATTAACATCTCAAAAAATCATGTTTCACATTCTAGGACAAATAATATTGATGTAATACGTTACTTTTTTGAGAGATCATTATCAAAAAGGTTATATCACTTTGGAATTCATTGGTACTGAGTATCAGATTGCTGATATATTTACCAAACCATTAAATTTTGAAATAATAGACTACATCATACATGAATTAGGCATGATAAATCTTAAGTAAATGTCTTACTATTTTATGTTAAAATTATTTTATATATTACTGTTTTAAATCTCATTGTTTCTTGTTTATGGTCTCACAGTTAGTATTTCGTGATTACTGTCTGACATTCACTGTCTCACCGTAAGATTCAGTCACTGTTTCACCATAAGTTTTAGTCACTGTCTCACTATAAAGACCTGATATTGTCTCACCGTAAATATTCTTTATGATTTTTATTTACAAATTAAAAACCGTATCGTGGTAATTATTCATTTCACCTTTTTATTTTTCCACGCTTTTACTTTTGCAACGTTTGTTATTCGTAAATGATAAAATAAAGGAAGTGTCACTTGTCCTTCACTAGAGCTTTCTTCTAATCACTCAATTTGTAACCCTTCCTCAACCCTTCAACCCTTCTCTCTCTCGAACCTTCGGTGAATGTCCAAGATGAAATTCCCTTCATCATAGACTCCTGAGAAACGTAGCTCAAAGAAGACAAAGATCACACCCAAGCTAGCACCTGAAGGTCCTTTAAATCCAAATTTGGTAAACTGAGTAGTGGTACCTAAGAAAGAGATATTTCCTAAGTGTCTTCTATTGAGTAAGTCTCTAGTTTTGAAAGTTTTAAGAGAGAAAGGCTGTTTAGAATGGTTTTCGAAGGAAGATAGACCTATCTACCCTAAGATTGTGGCTCAGTTTTATCAGTATGTTCATTTTTCCTTTGATTATAAAGATGGTTATGGTGTGAGAAGCTGTATAAATGGCTAGAAATGATCATTCTATTTGAGGTTATGGGCTGTATTCCTTAGGATACCTCATGAAGGCATCTGTGAGGACTATTAGAGAGGACCTCCACCTTCTGGTGAATTATTTGTTTTGGAAGATACTTTGAAAAGATTAACTGGAAATGGAACCAAGAGGAGAGTCATTGCTGCTGAACTGGATGGAGAATCTAGACTTCTGTTTAAGTTTATACAGAACCTGATTAGCCCCAGAAAATGTGATTTTGTTGTACTAAAATATCAGGATGTGTTTCTAATTCATCTTATGAAAAATTGGCATAAGATCAAACTTTGTGAGTATATTATACACCATATGTGTGAGCTGATCAAAACCACATCCAGGTCAACCTCCCTATTTTATTCTCGACTTATCTCAAACATGCTTCATGCCAAAGTTATGGTTGGACCTAATGAAGAAGTTATCAAGGATTGTGAGTTCTTCCTTTCAAAATTCATTATCAAGAGGATGAAAATCAATTGGAATCCTTGTAAAAAGGCATGGGTGGAAGACAATGATAGGATTTATGAAAAGTTCAATCCAGTGGAACATCCCTTAAGACCAAAAGATATTTATGATCCTGTTTTTGAACCAGATGAAGTTGTTGAGTATTCTAAAGAAGAATAAGAAGAGGTTGTTGTGCCTCCCAGGGAAACTGTTTTTGATAAGAAATACAGTACTCTTATCCCTTATGAAGTAAGTTAAGAGGAAGTTCATACTTATAAAGATGTTATTAATCTGGAAGATCAAACTGAAGTTGAAACAGAATCTTTTCTCAAAGAAATCAAAAATAATGCTATGGAAGATCTTATAGAAGAAGAATTACATGTTATGTAAGAATATGACCTTGAAGAACTCCC
Source organism: Viscum album (assembly GCA_963277665.1). Taxonomy (NCBI): domain Eukaryota; kingdom Viridiplantae; phylum Streptophyta; class Magnoliopsida; order Santalales; family Viscaceae; genus Viscum; species Viscum album. Next base: position 798,266,707 of record OY728129.1, read on the forward strand.
AGTGGAACAATCTGTTTCTGAAGTCATTCCTTCAGCTGAGGAAAGTCTAGAGCTGGCTTTTCAACTAGATACATAGGAAATGATAGAGGAACTAAGATATGAATTCAAGGAAATAGATCAAGATCTTAATCCTCTCAATCTTGAGAAGGATGCAACTGTTGAGGGGGAGAAACCCCCAAATCTGGAATCTATTGAAGTACCAACCCCGATTGATCCAAGACCTGTAGACTCTCGGTATAAATTACCCAGCTTTTATGATGTGGATGACTCCTAGGAAGTCTCAATAAAAGGCCTTGACTTTTCCACTATGTTCCAATTGAAAACTGTCTTTAATCTTGCCCCTGAAAAATAACCTGATCCCATATCAGTCTCTATTTCTAAACCTTCACCAGAACACCCATCCTTGGTAAGTAAATATGATATGAAAGAATTTGGAGCTACCATTTTGGTTGGAGTTGAAAAACTCCTGAATACCCTACCATCTCCTATAACAAATATAAGTGAGAGAGATGCCTCACTGTTATTATAAAAAGTTATTTGGAAGATTCAACCCAAAATGGTTCATGAGATTCAGGAAGTCAGAGTTGAAAACAGATTGCTTAGTGATGAAGTGAATACTCTAAGAGGCATGTTTGAATACATGCAGAAAGTGGTGAATTCAAGATCAGAGCATGCTTTTCATCCTGTGGATCCTGTTGTTCCTCAAACCCCACAGAATGTTACCTCTCAGATTCAACCTTATTTAGCTTCCTTAGCAGAAAAGGTCTCAAAAAGAAACAAACAGGTTGTAAGAGAGATGTGAGATCTTGTTATTAATCTTAACAAGCTCATTGATGAGTATACAGGGTGCCTTCAAAAAGTGCTAGATCAACTAAAATCTCTCACCTCAGCTGTAACTACTTCTAAGGCATCTGGAAAATCATCTCAATCTTCCTTAGATAATGACCTACTCATAACAGTGGTCAAAGAAGAACTTTAGACTATGCTTAGTGGTTTCAATAAATATTCTCTATCTGAAGTTATCAAGAATAGTGATAGAGTTCTTGATCTTGTTCAAATCCATTCAAAAATTGCTAATTATGCTCAGTAATAAATTTCCAAGAAAGTGGATTTCTACTTCAACCGAATCATCTCAAAGACTGACATGACCAATCATTTCAAATATCATGTAGAAAATCTAAGGATTCCTCCTGTTACTCAAGATTTCAAGACTCAAGTCTAAAAGCTCACAGAGTTCACTCGTCTGTTGGATAAGTTTATAGAAAACAAGGATGACTTTGAGAAAGAAATATTGTATAGTGGAGAGATCATTACGAATTTTATTAAGATTATGAGGCCCTATCTTCATGTACAAAGTACAACCATTGTTGCTCCTATGGCTGCCCCTATGAGACCTGGTTTGCCTACATTCACCTCTTCCCTAGACTTCACTTCTATGTATGTCAGTCAGTCACTGAGTCAGATCAGGCATGTGATCCTTGATCAACAATTTCCTCGGTCTTCTAATGTACCTACTCTGGCTCCCTCTGTCTTTGAATGTCTTCCTTTACCTTCTCTATCAACCTACTCACTCCATTCTTCTACCTCAACCTATGATCCTCTGGTTTCATCTTCTTCTGTTTCTGTTAAGGGCAAAGAGAAGACTAGCCATTGACGAAGGACAGTGCTTACTCTCTTTTGATAGTAATATTGTTACCTTTGTTGTACTTTTTGTAATACCCCTCTTTTTCTCTAATACATTATGCACTTTTCTTGTCTCTTCTGTCTTTATTTTCTTGCTACATTTTGATAATACCAAAAGGAGGAGAAATATGGGAGCAATATAGGAAAAGAGACCACTCACTCTATATATGTTATATGAACATTCGAACTATGTTGTTAAAAAAATATACACTCTAAATATACATGATTCGTGATCATCAAAAAGGGGGAGATTGTTGGACTCCTCATGTATTAATCATGTTTTAATGATCAAAAATCCTATTCAGTCTATAAACCTTGTTAACTCTATGAAATCTATATCGCATCAAATGCACAGTTGTTTAGTAAAAGCTATCCAAAGCTCTTAAGTGTTATACACTCAGTTTGGTTACTATATACTATATGTTGATCTACTTTATAATGAATTCTATGAAAAATGATTGAGTTTAATCCATTCCATAAATATCACCGCTTAAGTCTGAATAATGATATTTTCCTAAGTCTGAGACACCGTGAACTACCAGACACCGTGACATCCAGATACCGTGACATCCAGACACCGTGAACAAGACACCATGGACAATAAATTGTGAACCAGACACCATGAAATACCAGAAATCGTGACATCCAGACATCATGAACTACCAGACACTGTGAACCAGACACCATGAACCAGACACCATGAACAAGACACCATGAACCAGACACTGTGAACAAGACACCGTGAACCAGACACCGTGAACAAGACACCGTGAACAAGACATCGTGAACCAGACACTATGAACAAGACATTGTTTCCATTACATATTGTGACACTGTTTCTTAATATGTTTTGTCATATTTCAATTTAATCTTTAATGGTCATATTTTAATATTTTAAATGCACTGACATAATTAATATTTCTTTGTAGACATTTCATCTGACAATACGAGGTATGAGGTGCAGAATACATGCAACCTTTCGGCTCAAACACATGCACTCCAAGATAAAAGAGTAATGCCCAGAAACACAGAAGTGGGGCATGATACTAAAAAGAGAAACAAGTTGGGGGGCATGATCATGACAACAGAATACACTTATATAATTCTTGAGGAAATAATTGTCTCATGAAACTCAATTCTGCTGGAGAACACACAAAACTAAATTAAATACCATAATTGATAACATTTTCGCATTGTCAAACATTACGAAGAAAACAAGTTGGATCTGTCTAACTTGTGATGCTCTTTTTTCCATATGAGGACTTGATTTATACATCTACTTCATCTCAGAAGTCCAAAGCTGCAAAGACTAACATTCAGAAAATTTATAAACCTATATCAATATTTCTGCTCTGTTGTGTATCTTTTTACTATCTTCTGAGAAGTGTGTGTATCAGTATAACAACACACTCTGTCTCCTACATTAAACTAAAAGATACAATATATCCTTACTCAAACATCTTTTTACACTTGTGTATACTCATGGATAAGTGTGGAAGAGGTCCCTGTGTGGCCTGATTGTTTGTACCCATGAAGAACTGTGGAAGAGGTCCCTGTGTGACCTGGACAGTCCTGTGTACTGTTGTTTAACCCCGATCCAGGGTGTGGATCAAGTTTATTTATATAAACTGCTTGGTGTCATGTGATCACTAAGTGGAGTGGATTAGGTCTCTACTTGAGACTGAACCACTTGTTTCATATTTGTTGTGCTACTTAATTTAGTATTATTTGTTTTACTGATTTACTGTATAATTCATAAATCACTAAATTTGATTTGATAGTTAATATTGGAAAGAAGTTATAATTGTCTTGTCTTAGTAGAATTGCTTCAAAGGTAATATTAATAACTAATCTTAATATTACTAAGAACTAATCAATCTTCTAAGAAGTTATTTAAATAGTCAAACTCTTATAATAGTATAACCTTGATTAAATGGGCTGTATTTAACCTTTTGGGGAAACCTTTTTAAGAATACTTTTAACCAGAAATTTTTTTAGTTACTAAATTTACCACCCCCCACCCCCCTCTCTTGAGTAATCTACTCTGACCAATAACTTTTCTATAAAAAATAGTTAATTATTTGAGTTCATATCGGACATTTTGTCGATGTTCGGAACTTGAGTTAAAATGAACTTGTTATAATTATAAATTGTCCATGTGGTCGAAATTCCATTATCTCTAGAATTATATTCATGATTTATATATCATATATATCATATATATCCAGTATATATGTATTTATAAAAGTCCATATCATTTTTATATATGAAAATTAAATGCATCGTTTGTGGAGATGGTGAGACGTACGTACGCATGAACGCTACTTCCATTTCATTTTTTTCATTTTAAAAGGAATTAAAACTAAATGATACATAGGTATATTATTATTCCATGATAATATAATATTTTATATACTTTAAATAAGTTCATTAACACCATCCTTTATACATTCCATGTATGGTATGAATGATTCATATCACTTTGAGGGGGCGGTAGTCCGCACTTCCTCAAATGAAATTATCGTATATATACAACATGAAAAGTATAAAGGTATGTTATAAAAGATAATTAAAGAAGCATAGAGATAAAATAAATATCATAAATATCATATATAATTAAATTTCCATCATGATGGTCACCATAAGAGGTGGTAGGAGAAAATTGAACAATCGTCATTTCGTGAGGCAGTAGTTCGTCGTCCACAGAAACATTATGTATTATACCCATTAGATGGAGGTGTGTGTAAGTGTGGTTTGAATAATTCTCATAAAAACAACCTATTATATTGAAGATATTGGTTTTTTTATGTAAACAAATAATAAAAAGATCATAGGGATTGAAGAAGTAAAATAAAAGAAGAGAACTTGGGGGAAGACGTTACCTTTAAATCGGGTAACTCCCTTTGGTTTGAACCAAAAGGTTTTATTGAAGTGCCTTCTGCCTAAGGTAATGATTATAGGTGGAAGAGAGCGATCTTGGTAACTTATTTTGGTAGAGTTTTGACGAGACAAGGGGCTTGAGAGGTGTGTTTAATGGGTTAGAGGTGATGGCCTTTTATAAGGGGGAGGAGGGGCTCTTTAGGAAAGTTTGAAAGTATTATTTTATTATAAATTGATTTCCTATTTCAAAAGGTCCAAAAGTTATCTAATTCGAAGATAAGGTGCATATAAGTTGAAATAAAATTATCCAATAATAATTGGACAGGTTTTGGATAATTTTTAATCCTTGTCTTTTTTATTTAACCCTTTGTTAACTTATTTAACTTTTACTATGTTCTCTTATATATTCATAATATATGGTTAATATAGTTACCATAAAATGACAATAGAACAAAAAGTGGTTCATTAATGACATTATAAACATTATCTAAGTAATTTGGCAGAATTTTATATATTTAGTATTATTATATCATTTAATAAAATATTGATTGATTTAAAAACCCATTTATATAAATTTAAATACTATTCATATCAAGACTTTTAAAAAATCTATAAAAACTTGATTATTTCTAAAAACATACAATAATTCAAAGATAAAAAGTCATACTCATCCCTAAAATTTGTGTATGGCATAAAAAGTTTCAAAATAAATTTATTTTAACATTAATAATCTCATTTATTTAAAACATTCATTAATGAGGTAATCATTACATCATCATTGTGTCTTAAATAAATTTATTTATCTGATGTCTAAAAATTATAAATAAAATACCATGATGTAGGAAATATTTTTATATTTCTAATGAATATTTATAGTCAAATATATCAATTATATAACCCCGCATTAAAATTTATTTAGCTAAACAACACATGTTTATGATATTTTTATTTTTACTTTAAATAAAAAGTTATTAATGTAATTATCTTACCCAAGTGGCTTTCAAAGGCCAAAAGTTTCACCCAAAGATTTTATTGGTCGTCCATGACTCATTAAATAAGGTTAGGACTAGTCTTAAGGTAATTTAATATTATTATAATATTATTTTTACCTTGAATTACCCTATTTACCTTTAACCGCGGAAAATAAAAATCAAAAGTTATTATTCACCAAAAATTATTTTCATCCCATTGAACCAAATTTTACTTACTAATGACAACTATGTATGTCGGATTTTTGAAATTCAATTCACAAAAGTGGTAAATTTTCATTTAAATGAAAAAGTCAGTTTTTAACTATTAAGCATCATTTTTCACTATTCATCAAAAATTGAAGGTTTTTAGAAAAATACCAAAAATTCACCCTAAGATAAATTTGATATTCCGAATCCAAAAATGATTTCTATTTTTTCAAATTCAAAACATTTAATATTCATTAATTAATTTAAAATTGATTCTCATTGTCAAAACCAGAAAGCGTGATTTTAAGAAATAATAACTATCAAAAGATTAACATTTTTTTATATCCAATTTCAAATTGAAATTAATTCCAATGACCAACATTGGATTAAATGTTAAAAATATAATCTAATTACACTTTAAAACCAATTAAAAAGATAATCTAACCATACAAATAAATTATATTAAAAGGTAGTTTTGAATTAAAATGCAGTATTTTTCACTATTCATTAAAAAATGAACTTTATCAAAAAAAATACTAAAATTTTACCCAAAGTTAATTTTGATGTCCCACTTCTAAATAAGAAGTTTATTTTGTCAAATATAACATATAAAAGTGACAAAAACTATATTTAAAAAGGGTTCGGTGTCAAAAGGCGGTAAATCGACCTTTTAAAGAATATTAGAGTATTTATGCTTAAAATTGGATTCGTTCACATTTTAAGCCTCTAACTTTTATTAGATAAAGGTAAAGACATTTAAAAAACATGTATAATCATATTGTAGTTAGTTCTGTTCATTCCCACCAATACAACGGTTATGCATTAACTGCCATTTAAAATTATAATATTATATTATTATTTTTCAGAATAACTCAACATTGTGTGCAATGTAAGATTTCAAAGAAACTCGTTGTTGCATATCGGGTACACCATCGAACATAGCATCCCCTTTAAAGTAAAATTAATATTTAATTCATAAATATAAATAAATATGAAAATATCATATCATTTATTTACCTGGGATGTTGCATCCTTCCCCCCTTTTGGAAATTACATCCTCACAATTTTATTCACTTATCAAATAAATGGGAGTATTTATCCCTCATAGCATTTTTAGATTTCCACGTTGCCTCTTCAACCATATGGTTTTTCCAAAAAAAACCATTACCTGATGAATTACCTTATTCTGCAACACTTGCTCTCTTCGATCAAGAATCTGGACTGGTTGTTCCTTATAAGAAATATTTTCTCCCAAATGAACTACCTATGGACTCAAAACATGAGATGGATCCGGCATATACTTTCTCAACATTGAAACATGAAAAAAAAATTGTGTACCTTGGATAAACTTGGAGGTAATTCCACTCTGTAGGCAACTGATCCAACTTTCTCTAGGATTTTATAGGGTCCAATGAATCTCAGACTCAACTTTCCCTTCTTTCCAAAACACATCACACTTTTCCATAGAGAAACTTTGAGAAAGACATGACCACCTACCTCAAAAGAAAGATCCTTACTCCAGTTATCCGCGTAACTTTTCTCCCTACTCTGAGATTTTCTCATGTGCTTCTGAATCAACTGAACTTTCTTTGCCATCTCTTTTACCAATTTTGGTCCCATCAGCTTCCTTCCACCTACTTCATCCCAAAAAGATAGAGTTTGACACTGATTTCCATATAATGCCTCAAACATATCCATCAGTTTACTGGAATGAAAACTATTATTATAAGAAAATTCAACCAAATAAAGATGTTGGTCCCAAATTCCCTGGTAATCCATTGAATAAGCATGTAGCATATCTTCCAAAGTTTGAATTGTTCATTCTGATTGCTCATCTGATTGTGGATGAAAAGTTGTACTAAAATTTAATTCAGTACCCAACAACTTCTGAAGGCCTTTCCAAAAGTTAAAAGTAAACTTGAGATCATGATCAGATAAAATAGAGAGGGGAACTCCATATAACCTGACTATCTCTTTAAGATACAACCAAGAAAGTTGATCCGGAGACAATGTATCTCAAATTGGAAGAAAATGAGTAGTTTTAGTCAATCGATCAACAATAACATAGATTTCATTGTTACCTCGATATCTCTTTGGTAATCCCACAAGGAAGTCCATGGATATATTTTCCCATTTCCACTCTGGCACCGGTAAAGGCTGAAGCATTCCTTTCAGTAACTTTTGCTCTGCTTTAACCTATTTACATGTCAAACACTTCACAGTAAAATTAGCAATATCTCTTTTCATTCCATCCCACTAGTAATACTCCTTAAGATCTCTTTATATCTTAGTACTGCCTAAATGAACTCAAAACGGAGAATTATGAGCTTCACATAATAACACTTTCTTCAACTGTGAATCACAAGGAACATATAATCTCTTCACAAACCTCAAAACAAAATCTTTATCAATGTTAAATTCAGGTAACTTACCCTTTTGAACTAACTCTACCTTTTTCTGCAACTCACAATCTTCCTTCTGTGTTTGCTTAATTCTATCTAATAGATATGATTTCACTAACACCTGAAACAAAACATAGGAATTTCATGCACCAACAAATTCCAATCCAAAATTAAAAAAAAATCAAAAACTAAAGGATCTCATTTCAAACGTAGCATGGTTAAGGTAGCATTACTCTTTCGACTCAAAGTGGCAGCCACTTTATTTGCCTTTCCCAGATGGTAATGGATCGTGCAATCATAATCCTTGATTAATTATAACTATATCCTCTGTCTCATGTTTAATTACTTCTTAGTAAATATATACTTCAAACTTTTGTGTTCAGTATATATTTCACATTTTACTCCATACAGATGATGCCTCTAAATTTTTAAAGCAAAAAACAATAGCAAAACTCATGAGGTTTCAAATGACGTGAAGAAAAAGAAATTACCTGATCATTCTACATAAGATCTAAACCAAGTTCTTTCAATGAAGCATCATTGTATATAACAAACTCACCATTTCTGGAAGGCAGTTCCAAATTTGGAGCATTCACCAATATTCTTTTCAATTTCTAAAAACAATCATCACATTCTTTTTTCCAAATGAACTTAACACCTTTTCTAGTTAACTTAGTCAATGGGCTAGATAACTGTGAAAACTTTTCAACAAACCTCATGTAATAGCCTTCCAAACCATGAAAACTACGGATCTCAGGTATATTTGTGGGTCTTGTCTATTCTTTAACAACTTTGTTTTAGCAGGATCAACAGTTATGCCATTTTTTAAAAACAATGTGACCAATGAATGAAATTTGTTGTAACCAAAACTCATACTTTATAAATTTCCTATATAGTTTATTTTTCTTTTAAGGTTTTAAAGACGACCATTAAATGAATTTCATGCTTCTATTTAGTTTTAGAATAAACCAAAATATCATCAATAAACACAACCACAATTTATCACTGGATTCAACTGAGCCATCACTGCAACAAACTGTTCAATTCTAATTCTGACCATCTAAGGGTGCTGATTTGGAAGGTCATTTCCCTCTGTATTTCTTCCCAGCATAGATGCCCTGTTTCCTCTACGGAAAACCATTTTGAACACAGAAATATCTTAGGAGAATCAATATGGTAATCTGTAAATGTTATATCATTTCAATCTTTCCATAAATTAATTTATGGATATTAATTTAAGAATACCCTAACTCCTAAAGTTGTCTAAACTGACCTATGATACCAACTATAAGGCCCCACACCTTATACATTACTTAATATTGAATTAAGTTAATAATTCACATTGAGGATATTTTAAGGTTTATAGATTTAGATAATTAGGTCATAACATATACATAACAATTTGAATATTACATGTAGACACTTCTACTCTGTATCCACTTTCTTTCATAAAATATAAACTCTTAAAAGAAAATGAACATGTTTAGTTCCATGTTTTAATCATCATGAATTTTCCTTGATCTCATCCTTGACCTTATTCAACTTTAACTCCTGTGAAAAACATTTCAAAAACTTGGGATGAGCATAAAAATCTCATCAAGGGATACACAAACAAGGAAAACTATTGGTTTTTTAAAACAACAAATAAACCATGAAAACTTTATCATAAGTAATACTTTTCACCTTTATGAAGTAGTAAATACTCTTCACTGAATAAAATCTCATTGATTACCCTTTTTGTAACCAAAATATTACCATAAAACCCATAGAAAGTACACATAACATATAAAGGTAACTTGGGACATAAACATACTTAAATGGAATAACCCTACGGTCAACTTCCACACAATTTACTAAATGGAATAGCCATACGTCCGAATTCCATACCCAATGAATTGAAGTTTATAACATAACCACTCATCCTAGTTTATCACGGCACCACTCGTCATTTGGTTTGTCACGTAACCACCCGCCAAATGTCCAGGTACCATTATAAAATCATAACATATAAAATATTGCATTTCACTAATAACATTTCATTTGCAATCATAAGAAATAATTTCAAGATATTAAAAAAATAAATCTATTACAAAAACCATTTTCAATACCAAAACACCCAAAAAGGGAATAAGGGATTTCATTCCTTTTAAAAACATTAAGGCTTATAGAGGAATCCAAATAACGATTACGGCAGTGGAGAGGTCATTGTCACCACAAATGTTAAAAACATTCCTTTTGTCGTTTAGTAAAATGCTTCATAGAAAAAATATTCACTTTTAATGAAATTAAAAGTAAAAGGGGTTTATTATATACCGTATAAAAGAATGAGGTGTATATTATCAAAATATGCCTCAATGAAAGGAGATTGAGACGAAGTCCCTTACCTCATGTCTGACTTGACCTGTTCGTTCTTCAATTTCCTGAATAATAAACTTAAGTTAATTTCTACTTGCTTAAGAACCTTTTTCAAGTTTATTATTCCTTTTATATCACTTATTACCTTCCTATAACAATTATTTAATTATTTGATTTCATATCAGATATTTTGTGGATGTTCAAAACTTGAGTTAAAAATGAACTTATTATAATTATAAATTTTCCATGTGGTCGAAATTCCATTATATCCATAATGATATTCATGATTTATATATCATATATATCATATATATCCAGTATATATGTATTTATAAAAGTCCATATCATTTGGATATATGAAAATGAAATGCACCGTTCATGGAGGCGGTAAGACGTAAGTACGCATAAATGCTACTTCCATTTCATTTTTTCATTTTAAAAGGAATGAAACCCAAATGATACATAGGTTTATAATTATTCTAGTATAGTATAATATTTTATATACGTTATGTAAGTTCATTAACACCATCATTTATACATTCCATGTATGGTATGAATGAGTCATATCACTTTGAGGGGGCGGTAGTCCACACTTCCTCAAATGAAATTATCGTATATATACAACATGAAAAACATAAAGGTATGTTATAAAAGAGAATTAAAGAATAATAGAGATAAAATAAATATCATAAATATCATATATAATTACATTTCCATCATAATGGCCACCATAAGAGGTGGTAGGAGAATATTGAACACTCATTGTTTCGTGAGGCAGTAGTTCGTCGTCCACAGAAATATTATGTTCTATACCCATTGGATAGAGGTGTGTGTGAGTGTAGTTTGAATCCTTCTCATAACAAAAACCTGGTATGTTGAGGATACTGGTGTTGTTATGTAAACAAAAAATAAAAATATCATAGGGAGTGAAGAAGTAAAATAAAAGAAGAGAACTTGAGGGAAGACGTTGCCTTTAAATTGGGTAACTCCCTTTGGTTTGAACCAAAAGGCTTTATTGAAGTGTCTTATACCTAAGGTAAGGCTTCTAGGTGGAAGATATGGATCTTGGGAGCTTATTTGGGAAGAGTTTGGATGATTCAAGGGGCTTGAGAGGTGTGTTTAATGGGTTATAGGTGATGTCCTTTTATATGGGGGGAGGGGCTCTTTAGGAAAGTTTGAAAGTATTATTTTATTATAAAATGATTTTCAGTTTCAAAAAGTCCAAAACTTATTTAATTAAAAGATAAGGTGAATATAAGTCGAAATAAAATCATCCAACAAGAATTGGACAGGTTTTGTACAATTTTTAATCCTTATCTTTTTTATTTAACCCTTTGTTAACTTATTTAACTTTTACTATATTCTCTTATATATTCATACTATATGGTTAATATAGTTACAATAAAATGACAATCGAATCACAAGTGGTTAATTAATGAAATTATAAACCTTATATAAGTAATTTGGACTAATATTAGATTTTTATTATTATTATATCATTTAATAAAATATTGATTGATTTAAAAACTCATTTATGTCAATTTAAATACTATTCATATCAAGACTTTTAAAAAATCTATAACAACTTGATTCTTTCGAAAAACCTATAATAATTCAAATATAACAAGTCATAATCATCCCTAAAATTCTTGTATGGCATAAAAAGTTTCAAAATAAATTTATTTTATTATTTATAATCTCATTTATTTAAAACATCCATTAATGAGGTAATCATTACATCATCATTGTGTCATAAATAAATTTATTTGTTTGATGTCTAAAAATTATAAATAAAATACCATGATGTAGGAAATTTTTTTAGATTTCTAATGAATATTTATAGTCAAATATATCTATTATATAACCCCACATTAAATTTTTTTTAGCAAAACAATACATGTTTATGATATTTTTATTTTTACTTTAAATAAAAAGTTGTTAATGTAATTATCTTGCCCAAGTGGATTTCAAAGGACAAAAGTTTCACCCAAAGATTTTATTGGTTGGCCATGACTCGTCCAATAATTTTAGTGAAAGTGTTAAGGTAATTTTATATTATTATAATATTATTTTTACCTTGAATTACCCTATTTACCTTTAACTGCGGTAAATAAAAATCAAAAGTTACGATTCACCAAAATTTATTTTCATCCCATTGAACCATATTTTAATTAATTATGACAACCATGTATGTCGGATTTTTGAAATTCAATTCACAGAAGCGGTAAAATTTCATTTAAATGAAAAAGTCAGTTTTTTACTACTAATCAGTATTTTTCACTATTCATCAAAAATTGAAGGTTTTCAGAAAAATACTAAAAATTTATCCTAAGCTAAATTTGATATTTAGAATCCAAAAATGATGTCTATTTTTTAAAATTCAAAACATAAAAGTTTAATTAATTAATTTAAAAATAATTCTCGTTGTCAAAACCAGAAATCATGTTTTTAAGAAATAATAAATATCAAAAGATTGACATTTTTTATGTCCAATTTCAAAGTGAAATTACTTCCAATGATCGACATTGGACTAAATGGTAAAAATATAATCTAATTCCACTTCAAAAACAATTAAAAAGATAATTTAACCATATAAATAAATTAGATTAAAATGCATTTTTGAATTAAAATACAGTATTTTTCACTATTCATTAAAAAATGAACTTTATTAGAAAAATACCAAAATTTTACCCAAAGTAAATTTTGATGTCCCTATTCTAAATAAGAAGTTTATTTTTTCAAATAGAACATATAAAAGTTACAAAAACTAGATTTAAAAAGGGTTCACCGTTAAAAGGTGGTAAATCGACCTTTTAAAGAATATTAGGGTATTTATACTTAAAATAGGATTCATTCACATTTTAAGCCTCTAAATTTTATTGGATAAAGGTAAATACATTTAACAAAAATTTATAATAATATTGTGGTTAGTTATGTTCATTACCTCCAATACAATGGCTATGCGTTAACTACCATTTAAAATAATAATATTATATTATTATTTTTCAGTATAACTCAAAATTGTGTGCAACGTAAGATTTCAAAGAAACATGTTGTTGCGTATTGGGTACATCATCCAACATAGAATCCCCTTTAAAGTAAAATTAATATTTAATTCAAAAATATTAATAAATATGAAAATATCATATCCTTTATTTACCTGGGATGTTCCATCCTTCCCCCCTTTTGGAAATTGTGTCCTCGCAATTTTATTCACTTATCAAATAAATGGGGTTATTTATCCCTCATATCATTTTCATATTCCCACATTGCCTCTTCAACCATATGGGTTTTCCAAAAAACCTTTACCTGATGAATTACCTTATTCTGCAACACTTTCTCTCTTCGGTCAAGAATCTGGACTGGTTGTTCCTCATAAGAAAGATTTTTTCCCAATTGAACTACCTCTCGACTCAAAACATGAGATGGATCTAGAATATAATTTCTCAATATTGAAACATGAAAAACATTATGTACCTAGGATAAACTTGCAGGTAATTCCACTTTGTAGGCAACTGGTCCAACTTTCTCTCGGATTTCATAGGGTCCAATGAACCTTGGACTCAACTTTCCCTTCTTGACAAAACGCATCACACTTTTCCATGGAGAAACTTTGAGAAAGACATGACCACCTACCTCAAAAGAAAGATCCTTCCTTTGGTTATCCGCATAACTTTTCTCCCTTCTCTGAGCTATTCTCATGTGCTTCTGAATCAACTAAACTTTCTACGCCATCTCTTCTACCAATTCTGGTCCCATCAGCTTCCTTCCACCTAATTTGTCCCAAAAAGCTAAAGTTCGACACCACTTTCTATATAATGCCTCAAACGGAGCCATTTGTATACTGGAATGAAAACTGTTATTATAAAAAAATTCAACCAAAGAAAGATGTTGGTCCCAACTTCCCTGGTAATCCATTGAAGAAGCACGTAGCATATCTTTCAAAGTCTGAATTGTTCGTTCTGACTGCCCATCTGATTGTGGATGAAAAGTTGTACTAAAATTTAATTCAGAACCCAATGACTTCAGAAGGCTTTTACAAATGTTAGAAGTAAACCTGGGATCACGATCAGATACAATAGAGAGGGGAACTCCATGTAACCTGACTATCTCTTTAACATACAACCGATAAAGTTGATCTAGAGACAGTGTATCTCGAATAGGAAGTAAATGAGCAGTTTTAGTCAATTTATCAGAAATAACCCAGATTGCATTGTTAGGTCGATATTTCTTTGGTAATCCCACAACGAAGTCCATGGATATATTTTTCCATTTCCACTCCGGCACCGGTAAAGGCTGAAGTATTCCTTTTGGTAGTTGTCGCCCTGCTTTAACCTATTGACAAGTCAAACATTTCACAGTAAAGTCAGCAATATCTCTTTTCATTACACCCCACCAGTAATACTCCTGAAAATCTTTGTACATCTTAGTACTACCTGGATGAACTCAAAACAGAGAACTATGAGCTTCACATAATAACTCTTTCTTCAACTATGAATCACAAGGCACACGTAAACTCTTCCCAAACCTCAAAACACAATCTTTATCAATGTTAAATTCAGGTAACTTACCCTTCTAAACCAACTATACCTTTTTCTGCAACTCACTATCTTCATTCTATGTTTGCTTAATTCTATATGATATAGATGATTTCACTGACACCTGAAACAAAACATAGTAATTTCCTACACCAACAACTTCCAATCCAAAATTCAAAAAAAATAAAAAACCAAAGGATCTTGTTCCAAACGTAGCATGGTTAAGGTGGCATTACTCTTTCGACTCAAAGCGCCAACCACTTTATTTTCCTTTCCTAGATGGTAATGGATCATGCAGTCATAATCCTTGATTAATTCTAACCATATCCTTTGTCTCGTGTTTAATTCCTTCTAAGTAAATATATACTTCAAACTTTTGTGGTCAGAATATATTTCACATTTTACTCCATACAGATGATGCCTCCAAATTTTTAAAGCAAAAACAAAAGTAGCTAATTCCAAATCATGTGTAGGGTAATTTAACTCATGAGGTTTCAACTGATGTGAAGCCTAAGCAATTACCAAATCATTCTACATAAGGACATGACCAAGTTCTTTCAACGAAGCATCACTGTAGATAACAAACTCACCATTTCTGGAAGGCAGTGCCAAAACTGGACCATTCACCAATCTTCTTTTCAATTCCTAAAAACAATCATCACATTCTTTTGTCCAAATGAACTTAACACCTTTTTGAGTTAACTTGGTCATTGTGATAGATAACCGTGAAAAAATTTCAATAAACCTCTGGTAATAGCCTTCCAAACCAAGAAAACTACGGATCTTAGGTATATTTGTGGGTCTTGGCCATTCTTCAACAACTTTTGTTTTAGAAGGATCAAAAGTTATGCCATTTTTAGAAACAATGTGACCAAGGAATGAAATTTTTTGTAACCAAAACTCACACTTTCTAAATTTCCCATATAGTTTCTTTTCTTTTAAGGTTTGCAAGACAACCCTTAAATGACTTTCATGCTCCTATTTACTTTTAAAATAAACCAAAATATCATCAATAAACACAAACACCATTTATCACTTGAGTCAGCTGATCCATCACTGCAACAAACTATTCAATTCTGATTCTAACCATCTCAGTATGCTGATTTGGAAGGTCATTTCCCTCTGTATGTCTTTCCTGCATAGCTGCCCTCTTTCCTCTATGGAAAACCATTTTGATTGTAACGACCTGAAATTTTGAATAAATCTTGTTTCCTAATTTTATGTGTTATTTTATTTTATTTTTATACTCAACAAAAATGTTTCATTTGATAACATGAGTATAATTAAAATGAGACCGTTGGGTTTTGACTGTTATATGACCATTGGTCAATATGACCGCTGGAAACTAAACATTTTGATTATTGTCTCTAAATACAAGTAATCTTGGTTAATTATTATAGAAAGAAGATTCGATGGCCTCACCCAGTAGTCTTGGACCAATCGAAGCCCATCTAACAGAACTTGAGAAAGAGGTAGCACCACTGGGCTTTGCTCTGGACCAAACCCAAGCCGAACTTCATCATGTGAAGCTAGAACAGAATCGCCTTCGCGAGAAGTTCAAACTGATAGAAATTACTACTCGTGAGATGTTGGTCGAGCCTCCCTCGGATTCTCTCACCTTAGCACACCTTACACTTAGGTCTTATGCTGGTGTGATAAGGGGCTATGTAAGGAGATCGTAACTGCCTTGTGTAATCCTTTGTTTTAAATAAAAATTGGGATTTCTTCTTATGATGATGTTTATGATTTTTCAAATGTCCGGATAAATATAGTATGCATATTTTTGGTGAATTTTAGAGAAAGGATATTTTAAAAAATGTTTATGTAAAACTTAAATAATTAAAAATGTGTAATGATTTTCAAAAAATGGTCTTCTACAATTATGTTCAGTACGAAATTTAGAGTCTAATAAGATCAACTTAATTTTTGATGAATAGTAAATTATGAATAGTGATTTTATGCTTAGGATTAGTAATGTGACCAAATGGATTAGTAATATCACTTAAATAAAGTATTAATATAATCTAGACACCTTGATTAAGTAATGTGATTCAATAAAATGGTTAAATAATGGTTTCATAAATTATTATTCAAGTATTAGTTTTTTTCGGGTGAATAGTGTTTTTTAATTAAAAATTAAAATGAAAATATTTAGAAAATTATTTTTATAAAATGGATTTCATTTTTTAACTCAGAGCATCGATATTATGTTAAGGTAAATTTTGGGGATTTTTCTGAAAAAAATGAATTTTCGGTGAATAGTGTATTTATTTAAAAAATAAATTAAAAATATTTAGAAAATTATTTTTATAAAATGGAGCTCATTTTTGAAATCAGAGCATTGATATTTGGTTAAGGTGAAATTTTTGGGATTTTTCTGAGAAAGTTGAATTTCCAGTGAATAGTAAAAATACAGTTTTAGGGTTTTGGTATGTTTAATGACATCATAACTGTGTCATGATGATGTCATGAGATATTTTATGGGTTGGCCGACCAAAGGTGATGAATTATTGTATGGGGGCCCTATGTGGCCTAACTCCATGGGAAATACCATGGGAGATCCCATGCTTTTGAGAAAACCACTTGTGAGGTGTCCCTTGGCCATTAATGTTTTGTCCCCTCACTTTCCCTATAAATACCAAGCCATCCTCTCATCCTTTTCGACTCCCCACTCTCCCCAAACGAAGTTCTGGTCTCATTAACTCCCAAGGATTCCTCCCAAGGTGCCCCCAAACCCTCAAGGTCCCAACCTTTGAGTTTTAAGAGTTACGTTTTAAGGTAAGGGATCCGACCCCTCTCTTTCTTTTCAAGTGATCTCTTTTATGTCATTTCTTTTATGATCCATGTTCTTATGTTGGAGGAGGTTCTTTTATATTCATTATACTGTTATTTTTATGTTCATATGATGAGAGACCCCCTCTTACTCTTATCATTTCGTTTTAACAATGTTTAAGTGACGCCGTTAGGCTGCCGAATTTTTAAGGGATTCTTTCACCCTTCTCATTTTCAAGTTCTATTTTCTTGTCAAGTCTTTCAAGTTACTTTATGTTGGGGTATGATATCTATATCTATCATACTGATAATTTATGTTCATATTATGAGAGACCCTTTTTTATCTCGTCAATTCATTTTTTGTTGAAGTTTAAGTGGCGCCATTAGGCTGCCGAATTTTTAAGGGATTCGTTCACCTTTCTCATTTTTCAAAGTTCTACTTTCATGGAAATTATTTCAAGTTCCTTTTTATTATGTTGGGGTATGATCTCTATATATATCATACTGATATTTTATGATCATATGATTAGAGACCTCATTTGATCTCTTCAATTCGGTATTTTGAAGTTTTAAGTGGCGCTGTTAGGCTGCCGAATTTTTAAGTGGTTCTTTCACCTTTCTCCTTTTTCAAAGTTCTAATTCCATGTCAAGTCTTTCAAGTTCCTTTTTATTATGTTGGGGTATGATCTCTATATATATCATACTGATCTTTTATGTTCATATGATGAGAGACCCTATTTGATCTCATCAATTCATTTTTGGTTGAAGTTTATGTGACGCTGTTAGGCTGCAGAATTTTCATAAGAGAAATCTTATTTTGTCTTCCTTTCATGTTTTTCATTTCAAATGGCATGTCCTTAAAATTTCATTACCATGATTCATATCCTTTATATTATGTCCCTATACTATTTTTATATATCATTTATGAGTGGGTGACCCATGTCCCCTCTCTTTTCAATGTTTTCTAAAACCCTGTAACATAGTCGTTATGCTGCAGAATTTTCATCTCAAAATGCCTCTCTCTTTTTCTCAAAATTATTTTATGTTATTAAGTGAATACTAAAAGCTATTTATTCTACAAGTGTATTCACATATATATCAAAATGTTATATTTTAAATTCTTGGATTTACATACATGAAATCCGTTTTCCTTTTTCTGTGGGTTTAAAGTGACATAAAGATCATGTCTTAAAAACAGTTTTTAAAAGGTTATGATTATGAAATGAAACCCATTTATTTTATGCTATATGGGTTATTTATGAAATGTTGATGATTATATATGTGGATCACATGATAATAAAGGAAAATTTAAGGGTGTGCCCTGATAGTGCTCCAATGCATTAGGTAAAGACTTAATCTCTAGAGATGACCTTTTAGACTGATACCTTGGTGAATAACCTTAGTAATTTTTAATGACACCTTGGGGATGGACCTTGGTGAAACGAAATGATTGTCAATATTAAATGTTGCAGCCACATCTTCAAGTTATGAAAAATGTTATTTTTATTATGATATGCCTCACGATTTCTTTCCCATGCCTTAAAGTTCTTTTTCATGACATTGTTGATGTATCCCAAGTTCACATGTTAAATATTTCCCCTTGTTTCCCTTACTGGGCCTTCTGCTCACCCTTTATTTTGATGTATGTCCCCAGGTTATGAGATGCAGTAATGAACCTAGGATGAACATGAGGAGAAGCCTTTCAAGTGTTTAAGAAGAATGTTTTATGTTTTCATGTTTTAAGTTCCTGGTTTCCAAGACACTAAACCTTAAAGATCCTCGGTTTTGTAAAATGTAATGAAAATTTATGTGATAAAAAGGTGGGATATTATATTGATCATAGAAATATCTTAGGCAAAGAAACATGGTAATCTGTAAATGCTATATAATTTCAATATTACCATAAATTAATTTATGGATATTAATTTAACAATACCCTAACTCCTAAAGTTGTCTAAACCAACCTCTGATACCAACTATAAGGCCCCATGCCTTATACATTACTTAATCTTTAATTAAGTTAATAATTCACATTAAGGATCTTTTCAGATCTTTAGAGAATTAGGTCATAACATATACATAACAGTTTGAATATTACATGTAGACACTTCTACTCATTATCCATTTTTTCATAAAATATAAACTCTTAAAAGAAAAGAAACATGTTTAGTTCCATGTTTTAATAATCATGAATTTTCCTTGATCTCATACTTGACCTTATTCCACTTTAAGTCCTCTGAAAAACATTTCAAAAAGTTGGGATGAGGATAAAAATCTCAGAAAGGGATACACAAAGAAGGAAAACTGTTAGTTTTTCAAAACAAAAAATAAACCATGAATACTTTATCATAAGTAATACTTTTCACCTTTATGAAGTAGTAAATAATCTTCACTAAATAAAAGTTTATTGCTTACCATTTTGTAACCAAAATATTACCATAAAACCCATAGAAAGAACACATAGCATATAAAGGTAACTTGGGACATAAACATACTTAAATAGAATAACCCTACGGTCGATTTCCACACAATTTACTAAATAGAATAGTCATACAGTCGACTTCCATAACCAATGCATTGGAGGTTATAACGTAACCACCCATCCTGGTTTATTACGGCACCACCCGTCATTTGGTTTATCATGTAACCACCCGTCAAATTTCAAAGTACCATTATAAAATCATAACACGCAAAATATTTCATTTCACTAATAACATTTCATTTTCAATCACAAGAAATCATTTCAAGATATTAAAAAAGTTAATCTATTTCAAAAACAATTTTCAATACCAAAACACCCAAAAAGGGGAATAAGGTATTTCTTTTCCTTTTAAAAACATTAAAGCTTATAGAGAAATCCAAATAACGATTACGGTGGTAGAGAGTTTATTGTCGTCACAAACATTAAAAACATTCCTTTTGTTGTTTAGTAAAATGCTTCATAGAAAAAAGATTCCCTTTGAATGAAATTAAAATTCAAAGTGGTTTATTATATACCGTATAAAATAAGGAGGTGTATATTACCAAAATATGCCTCAATGAAAGGAGATTGAGATGAAGTCCCTTACCTCGTGTCTGACTTGACCCATTTGTTCTTTAATTTTCTGAATAATAAAATTAAGTTAATTTCTAATTTCTTAAGAACCTTTTTCAAGTTTATTATTCCTTTTATGTCACTTATTACCTTGCTATAACAATTATTTAATTATTTGAGTTCATATGGGACATTTTGTCGATGTTCGGAACTTGAGTTAAAAATGAACTTGTTAGAATTATAAATTGTCCATGTGGTCAAAATTCCATTATCTACAAAATTATATCATGATTTATATATCATATATATCATATATATCCAGTATATATGTATTTATAATAGTCCATATCATTTGGATATATGAAAATGAAATATACCGTTCATGGAGACGGTAAGCCATACGTACGCATGAATGCTACTTCTATTTCATTTTTTCCATTTTAAAAGAAATGAAAACCAAATGATACATAGGTATATTATTATTCCATTATAATATCATATTTTATATACTCTACGTAAGTCCGTTAACACCATCCTTTATATGTTTCATGTATGGTATGAACGAGTCATATCACTTTGAGGGGGCGGTAGTCCGCACTTCCTCAAATGAAATTATCGTATATATACAACATGAAAATCATAAAGGTATGTTATAAAAGAGAATTACAGAAGCATAGAGATAAAATAAATATCATATATAATTACAGTTTCATCATAATGGCCTCCATAAGAGGTGGTAGGAGAATATTGAACAATCATCATTTTGTGAGGTAGTAGTTCACCGTCCATAGAAACATTATGATTTATACCCATTAGATGGAGGTGTGTGTAAGTGTAGTTCGAATCCTTCTCATAACAACAACCTAGTATATTGAGGATACTGGTGTTGTTATGTAAACAAAAAATAAAAAGAGCATAGGGAGTGAAGAAGTAAAATAAAATAAGAGAACTTGAGGGAAGACATTACCTTTAAATCGGGTAACTCCCTTTGGTTTGAACCAAAAGGATTTATTGAAGTGTCTTCTACCTAAGGTAAGGATTCTAGGTAGAATAAAGGGATCTTAGGAGCTTATTTGGGTAAAGGTTGGATGAGCCAAGGGGCTTGAGAGGTGTGTTTAATGGGTTAGAGGTGATGGTCTTTTATAAGGGGGAGGAGGGGCTCTTTAGGAAAGTTTGAAAGTATTATTTTATTATAAAATGATTTTCGATTTCAAAAGATCCAAAACTTATTTAATTCAAATATATGGTGCATATAAGTCAAAATAAAATCATCCAATAAGAATTGCACAGGTTTTGGATAATTTTTAAGACTTATCTTTTTTATTTAACCCTTTGTTAACTTATTTAACTTTTATCGTATTCTCTTATATATTCATATTATATGGTTAATATAGTTACCCTAAAATGACAATCGAACCACAAGTGGCTCATTAACAACATTATCAACCTTATCTAAGTAATTTTTCTGAATCTTAGATTTTTAATATTATTATATCATTTAATAAAATATTGATTGATTTAAAAACTCATTTATGTCAATTTAAATACTATTCATATCAAGACTTTTAAAAAATCTATAACAACTTGATTATTTTGAACAACCTAAAATAATTCAAATATAACAAGTCATACGCATCCCTAAAATTTGTGGATGGCATAAAAAGTTTCAAAATAAATTTATTTTAACATTTATAATCTCATTTATTTAAAACATTCATTAATGAGGTAATCATTACATAGTCATTGTGTCATAAATAAATTTATTTATTTGATGTCTAAAAATTATAAATAAAATAACATGATGTAGGAAATCTTTTTAGCTTTCTAATGAATATTTATAGTCAAATATATCAATTATATAACCCCACATTAAAATTGTTTTAGCAAAACAATACATGTTTATGATATTTTAATTTTTACTTTAAATAAAAAGTTATTAATGTAATTATCTTACCCAAGTGGCTTTCAAAGGCCAAAAGTTTCACCCAAAAATTTTATTGGTCGGTCATGACTTATCCAATAAGGTTAGGACAAGTGTTAAGGTAATTTTATATTATTATAATATTATTTTTACCTTGAATTACCTTATTTACCTTTAATCGCGGTAAATAAAAATCAAAAGTTACTATTCACCAGAAATTATTTTCATCTCATTGAACCATATTTTACTTACTGATGAAAGCCATGTATGTCGAATTTTTGAAATTCAATTCACAGAAGTGGTAAAATTTCATTTAAATGAAAAATTCGGTTTTTAACTACTAAGCAGTATTTTTCACTATTAATCAAAAATTGAAGGTTTTGAGAAAAATATCAAAAATTCACCTTAAGCTAAATTTGATATTCTGAATCCAAAAATGTTGTCTATTTTTCCAAATTCAAAACATAGAAGTTTCATTAATTAATTTAAAATTAATTCTCATTGTCAAAACTAGAAATCATGCTTTTAAGAAATAGTAACTATCAAAAGATTGACATTTGTTTATGTCCAATTTCAAAGTGAAATTACTTCTAATGACCAACATTGGATTAAATGGTAAAAATATAATCTAATTGAACTTTAAAACCAATTAAAAAGATAATCTTACCATATAAATAAATTAGATAAAAAACAGTTTTGAATTAAAATGCGGTATTTTTCACTATTCATTAAAAATGAACTTTATCAGAAAAATACCAAAATTTTACCCAAAGTAAATTTTGATGTCTCGCTTCTAAAGAAAAAGTTTATTTTTTCAAATAGAATATATAAAAGTAACAAAAACTAGATTTAAAAATGGTTCGCTATCAAAAGGCGATAAATCGACCTTTTAAAGAATATTAGAGTATTTATGCTTAAAATTGGATTCATTCACATTTTAAGCTTCTAACATTTATTGGATAAAGGGAAAGACATTTAACAAACAAGTATAATCATATTGTAGTTAGTTCTGTTCATTCTCGTCAATACAACGGCTATGCGTTAACTACCATTTAAAATTGTAATATTATATTATTATTTTTCAGTATAACTCGACATTGTGTACAACGTAAGATTTCAAAGAAATCTGTTGTTGCGTATCGAATACGCCATCGAACATAAAGTAAAATTAATATTTAATTCATAAATATTAATAAATATGAGAATATCATATCCTTTATTTAACTGGGATGTTACATTATTAAAATGCATATATATAAATATATATTTCTTTATTCTTCTCGATCATTTTTGCTACTTAAGCTTCTTGGTTTTCTGGGTTTGTATTCTCATAATTCTCTGCTGGTGCAAGCTCTTTATACCTCGTGTTTGTACCGCTACTTGTGTTTTTTAATAAATTTCTTTGGGGCATGAATTGGGTGACCAATTCATGTCACCACTTTTATAAATATATATATATATATATATATATTTATTTATTTATTTATATATCTTTCTTTATAAAATTGCAATAATTACATTTGAATAAAATTAATTATTGATATTATAAATAATGACATACATATAATAATAATATTAATAATTTTTAATTTTAAAAAATTCTCTAAAATCAATATGTTATAAATATAAAGTTCAATTTTTTTAATTCATTTAATTAAATTAATGATATTATTTTCATTGCAAATAAATTTATATTTGCGGGTTTTCGTTGTAGCATGCGTGGGCCGCCATTTGGCAGTTGTAACCCAACCTTTTATATATTATTATTTAAACTCATGTGTGTGAATGTGTGTGCCCATATAAATGAATATACTATAATGAGATGTGAAGATGAAAAACCAAAAGCGCGTCACTCTCTCTATGTATATATCATATATACTCTTATCACCACTGAAATTAACGTTGATAAATGTTAAATTACTATCTTTATTCACATATAAATATGTGCACGCACGCACTGAAGAACTCGAGGATGTGTGTGTGTGTGATAGATGAACTCAATACATATGTGTGCATCTCCATATATGATGAATATAATATTAGTTTTATGATATTTTAAAAAAAATAAACTAAAATTAATTACTGTTATATAAAAATTCTTATATTCATATTGTTAAATAAATATTAATAATTACTAATTATATAAATTTATATAATATCAGTAGTATTATACATAAAAAAATATCAATAATTATAAATTGCATTTAATTATTATTAGTTATATTTTCAAAAATATTATTAAATATATAAATGAATAAATATTTTACACTAAATAAAAACGTATAGTTATATTTATAAATATTATAATTGTATTGAATTTAAATACAAAAGATCTTCAATACATTCTACTAATTAAAATAAATATTAAATTTATGTATCAATTGTATTTTTAAAAAACTATTGATTATTTTTAAAATTTAAATTAAAACTTTTAAAAAAATTATAAATTACATAACATTTGAATAACATTAATCATTAGTATTATAAACGATGACATGTATAATAATAATATTAATAATATTTAAATATGAAAATTTTCCCTATGATTAATTTGTTAAAATTAAAGTTCAATTTTTAATTTGTTTATAAAGAAAATATTTTCATTTTAATATGAATTTATATTGATAATTATATATATTCTAACTATATTATATATAAACACACTTGAGATGGGAAATTGAAAAACCAAATGTGTATGTATATATATATAAACACAAACATACATATAATTATATATGTGTATTGTAAATATATATGTATAAAAGAAATTATATAATATGAAATATATTTAAGGTAAATATTTCATATTAATATATTTATTTATATAGTTCATATCACTATTTTATAATATATATATATATAATTACAAAAAAGTATAAAAGAATAAACAAAAGTATAAATGATTAAAAATATATATAAATTCCATTTATATAAATATACATTTAAGAATATATAAATATAAATATATATGCAAGGTGCCCTTTATCAACGCTAAAACACCAGTGATAAAGGACACGCTTTTATCAATACTAAAAAATCATTTATAAATGGTTATCTTTATCAATCCTAAAAAATGCACTGACAAAAAGTAATCATTTATCAATGTTTTTTAATGATGATAAGTGTTTTTTATCATCATTTTTTTAACACTAATAAAGAGTAGCATTGCATTTACATGAATCTATAGTAGTGAATCATAAATGATTACAAAGGTTTGAAGCATAAACAATTACAAAAGAAAACTAAGTACTTCTACAATGAAACCTAACAAAAATGGAATCACTTGGATCACACTAAAAACTAAAACTAAAGGAAACTTCTCAATCACTGATGTAGTGAACGGCTCCTGAAAGTTCATCAATCAGCATCTGATCCTCGAGTCTCTGGTCTCTATTTATAAGCGATGAGCATAACGAGCATAACAAACTTGTAATTGAATCTCTGGATACATCAAGGCACAAATGTCGCTTATAAAAAACTTGAAGCTTCAACATGATCTTATGTTTGTTCATAGGATCATATGTTTCGGAATATGAATGTTCAGGATTAGCAGGACCGGAACTTATGATCTAAACAAAGGATCCAAAAGAAGTCATTTCAGAAAATGACTCAACAGAAACGAGGGTCAACTTAACTCAAAATATTGAGTTGATGAGCCAGGTTGGGTCATGTGAAGTTCCGTTTCACGTTTTTTTATTGTTAATTAAAAATTCGTTTTATTTAATGTGTCGTTTTTTTTAGTCTGTTTCACAACTGGCAATCCAGAACCGCTTAATCCCTTCCCACCGTCCACGTGCCCCCTCCTTTTGTTTTCACATTTTTTTAGGGATTTGTGAGTACCTCTTTACCAGGAGGGCAGCAAACCGGCTTAGCGGAGAACGGGAGAGTGGAGGGGCGTCTTCCTTCAAGCAACTCAAGCAGCAAGAAGCAGCGACGAGGCAGTGCTCGTCGATCCTCTTGGGCGGTGCTGGTTTCAAGTTGTGGCATGGGGTTTAGCAGGTCGACGGCTCGGGTGGATTCTTGTGGCGCCACTCCAGATCGCTTATCAAGATCAACGTTCTCCGGCCACACAGCTCCAGATCCGGAGACACCCTCTTGCGGCGTGTCCAGATAAAGTTCTCGACGACGTGGCTGTTTCAGAGCTTCAACTCTGGTGGCGATCTAGACACCGACAACAGGATGGTATCCGGTGGTTGAAATTGGGACTGGGAGATCCTGAAGATTGTGAAGGAGAACTTCAATTTCCGGGAATGATCTTGATCGACCTGGATCTGCAGAGGGGTGTCGGGGGCAGTTTCTTGAAGATAGGGTGGCGACAGATCTGCATAGCAGGTGGTCCTGGACAGCAGCGTCTACCCGGGGACAGACCTGGAGGGATCATGCGGCAAAGGTAAATCTGAACCCCTGGTAAGGGGGGGCTTCGGTTCAGTTTGCTATTTCTTTGTCGGTTGATGTTCCTTGAGTTCTGTTGTGTTGTCTTCTTTGCTGCACTCTTGTACTCCATTTTTTCTTCATAGTAAAACCCTTGATGACTCTGCCTCGTGCACGTAGGCCAAATGGTCGAAGCACGTTAAATCTGTGTGTCCATTTACTGCTTTCATTTCCTTTCCGCATTTGTTTTTGTCAACCTATAAATTGGTGAACACTTGCTTGCTTCTTAATTTAATTAGAAGCAGCTTTGACCATGCTGTTGTTGAATTTTCTGCTACTGAAAATCATTTGTTCATTCCAGTTTGTGGAATCTGTTAGATGAATTAAGTTTATTGTTTATCGGCTTATGTTAATAAGACCAGAATAATAAACATTAGTTTCAGATTTTGAATTTTGGGAGTTTGCGATCCTAATTTATATCTAATGGATCCTGACTGTTCGAAAGGGGGGACTGGCTTGCGTAGCGCACCTCCCCCAACAAGTGGCATCAGAGCCTAATTGGGTATAACTTTTTATCGTCAAAATTCAGAATCTAACATTCGTTGTTTTAAATGATTTTGTTAGTGGCTTTTACATGTGCAACATGCTTTGATTATTTCGTTCAGCTAGGTCGTTTACACTCTTTGGCTATAAAATTGCAATATATTTTATTGTTGTTTTCCTTATTATTCCCTTGATTGTTTTCCTGTCGGAACCTTATTAATGCTTCTTAGTAGTTGCTGTGTGTTTATCTTGTTCTGGGATCAGGAAGGGGTTAGTGCGAGGTTGGCCTAGGTGATGTTGGGCGGAGAGTGATGG
This sequence comes from Viscum album, assembly GCA_963277665.1. Lineage (NCBI taxonomy): Eukaryota > Viridiplantae > Streptophyta > Magnoliopsida > Santalales > Viscaceae > Viscum > Viscum album. The sequence continues at coordinate 798,294,699 of OY728129.1, forward strand.
CAAGAGGGGGGGTGAATTGCCTTTTAAAAAATAATTAACAATTTAAAATCAAAGTAAAAGGTGCAGTGGAAATGAAAGAGGCAAGACACAACACTTGATAACGGAGTTCGGTTTAACCCAAAGCCTACGTCTCCGCTCCCAACTCAACCGTTGAGATATTTACTACCGCTTGCTTTTCAATGGTTTTAGCAAGAAACCCACTAGACTTTAAGGTAGTCTAGGACCTATTACAGCTTGCTTTTAGTGGTTGAGCAAGAACCCACTTGCTTTTAATGGTTGAGCAAGAACCCACTAGCCTTCTTACAGGTGAAGGCTAGCTCACCTATGACTCAAGCCTTTTAAAGGGAAGGCTTGACTAACCTCTTCACACCTTGAAGGTGGTGTGAAAACCCAAATGAAAGGAGGATGAGAGAAATGGGGGTTTGTAGGCACAAACCCAAAATAAAGCTCAAAATGATAAATAATGAAAAACCGTAATGAGGAGAAGTCTTGGGCGCCAAAGGATTGATGAAGTTGATGAAGAGCGCTCCCAAGCTTCTATGGTGGTGCTCCTTGGATGTGGAAGTGAGTTGGAGCAAGTGGGGGTTCCTTGGAGGAATGCGCCGGAGGTTCGCCAAATGATCAAAAATGTTCCCGTGGGCTTCCTTACGTTATCGGGGCTTCCTAGTCCTTTATTTATAGAGGGGGAACCCTCAAATGGCCTTTGGGGGTCTTTGGAGCCGTTGGAGAGGCCTTCGGAGCCGTTGGGGGTCAAGTGGGCAAGTCTGGTCAAAGCCCAACGGCTAGTTTGACTGGCTCCACCGGCTGACCGGTGCTTGGCCACCGGTTGGCCGGTGCTTGGAAAAATGGAGATCCTTCTGCCCAGGCACCACCGGCTGGCCGGTGAGGAGGCCACCGGTTGGCCGGTGCTGAGACAGTAGCAAACACTATTTGTCTGGGTTCCACCGGCTGGCCGGTGATGGGACACCGGTTGGCCGGTGGTCTGGACAGAGGGATGCCTTCTGTCCAGGCTCCATCGGTTGGCCGGTGGTCATCCACCGGTTGGCTGGTGGACTGAAAATCAGTCCACTTTTGCCTTCTTGGCTTTCTTGGCCCAATTCCTTGGCAACCTGAAATCATGCCTATCATCCAAAGACACTTAAAACAAGATTAGATAAATAAGAGAGTGATTGTGATCATGAAAATTAAACCACGAGGGGTACGAGAGGTACAACAGGTGAGAGTGTCTTGGTTAGCAGTAAGGTTTGTGGTAGGGTCGGTCGTTTTTTGTTTGGTCTCCTAGTTTTGCCTTTAGCCTTAGGAGAGTGAGCTGGCAATTAGCTCAAGATTTGTTCCTCGAGTGTGTCCTGGTTTTGGGCTGGTGTCTCTAGGTGTGACCCGCTGCGAGTGGTGATTGGGTCTGGGCAGTGTGTAGAGTGACAATGTCATGTGAATAGGTTCGGTGATGATCGGGCTTCATGGCGGTTATGTTGGGATCTCTTTAGCGATGTTAGGTGGTTCCTAGATGTCGTTGGGGCTAGACTGAGATGAGATTTCTTAGTCGATAGCGGGCTGTCCTTGGATCACCGGTGTTCTCGTAGGCTTAGAGTTTGCCCTTAGGACTCTTGGGACTGCATGTTTGCAGTGGTACCTGGTTTTGAGGAACCTCTCTTGTTGGCTTGGTTTAGGATGTGCTTCTGTCTAGTGTGCTTCAGTGGGGCACAGTTGTGAATTCAACTCTAGGTTTTCCTTCTTCGTGTCCTAGGAGGGTCGGTCTTCTTGGGTAACCAGGTATGAGGATAGTAAGGCGTTGGACAATGGTTTGAGAAGCAGGTTCATGAGGAGATGTCTGGCTAACCACCAGACTTCATGACGGTACTGCTGGTATCTCTTTGTCGACATTGGATGGGTATCTGAGAATAAGGTGCTTGATGTCGCAGGTGGGCTAGACTAGGATGAGTTTTTCCTAGGTCGATAGTGGGGTGCCCTTGCTTGTTGGGTGTGTTTCCTTGTGGTTACGAGTAGGCTCTAGGATCGGGGTTGTATGGGTTATACAACGGTTGATGTTAGGAGGTGTCTTCCCCTGTTGCACAGTTCTAGGCATTGTTTTCTCCTTAGGTGGAGAGTTTTCTAGGTCTGATAGATTCAGGTGGAGACCAGTTTTGTTTTGTTATGCATGAGTTTTCGGTGTTTATTTTATTACTGTTGTTTGCATTGTTGCACTAATTTTCTGAGTGATTCTTTATGAATTTTCTGAGATGTTTGTTTTGCCATGTTTTGTTTGAGGATTGGTACTGCTGTTTTTGCTGCTTGTGTATAGGTACTTGTTAGCAGTATGAGACTTCCTCGATGACATCATCTCAGAGGTCTGCTCAGGTAAGTGCAGGTATGCTTTCTCTTTATGTTTGGAGTTTTTTTTTAATTATGAGCATGTTTAGCAGTAGTGTAGAATTGGGCAGTGTGTGTCACGTTGATGCACGATAAGGGGGGTTGTTTGGGTCGTACCCTTTAGGTGTTTCCTGTTTAGGATGTGATGCCCAAATCAATGATGATAGGTGGTGCAGAATCATCATGTGGTTATGAGTTTATTTGCAAGGTGGAGAGTATGATATTATTGCATATTAAATATGTTTATGAATTTTAATTAACAAAGTGGAGATTTGTGAAGTTCTGTTTCACGTTTTTTTATTGTTAATTAAAAATTCGTTTTATTTAATGTGCCGTTTTTTTTAGTCTGTTTCACAGCTGGCAATCCAGAACCGCTTAATCCCTTCCCACCGTCCACGTGCCCCCTCCTTTTGTTTTCACATTTTTTTTAGGGATTTGTGAGTACCTCTTTACCAGGAGGGTAGCAAACCGGCTTGGCGGAGAACGGGAGAGTGGAGGGGCGTCTTCCTTTAAGCGCCTCAAGCAGCAAGAAGCAGCGACGAGGCAGTGCTTGCCGATCCTTTTAGGCGGTGCTGGTTTCAAGCGGCGGCATGGGGTTTAGCAGGTCGACGGCTCGGGTGGATTCTTGCGGCGCCACTCCAGATCGCTTGTCAAGATCGGCGTTCTCCGGCCACACAGCTCCAGATCCGACGACACCCTCTTGCAGCGTGTCCAGATAAAGTTCTCGACGACGTGGTTGTTTCAGAGCTTCAACTCTGGTGGTGATCCAGACACCGGCAACAGGATGGTATCCGTTGGTTGAAATTGGGACTGGGAGATCCTGAAGATTGTGAAGGAGAACTTCAATTTCCGGGAATGATCTTGATCGACCTAGATCTGCAGAGGGGTGTCGGGGGCAGTTTCTTGAAGATAGGGTGGCGACAGATCTGCATAGCAGGTGGTCCTGGACAGCAGCGTCTACCCGGGGACAGACCTGGAGGGATCATGCGGCAGAGGTAAAGTCGAACCCCTGGTAAGGGGGGGGGGGGGCTTCGGTTCAGTTTGCTATTTCTTTGTCGATTGATGTTCCTTGAGTTCTGTTGTGTTGCTGTCTTCTTTGCTGCACTCTTGTACTCCATTTTTTCTTCATAGTAAAACTCATGATGACTCTGTAGGCCAAATGGCCGAAGCACGTTAAATTTGTGTGTCCATTTACTGCTTTCATTTCCTTTCCGCATTTGTTTTTGTCGACCTATAAATTGTTGAACACTTGCTTGCTTCTTAATTTAATTAGAAGCAGCTTTGACCATGTTGTTGTTGAATTTTCTACTACTGAAAATCATCTGTTCATTCCAGTTTGTGGAATTTGTTAGATGAATTGAGTTTATTGTTTATCGCCTTATGTTAATAAGACCAGAATAATAAGCATTAGTTTCAGATTTCGAATTTTGGGAGTTTGCGATCCTAATTTATATCCAATGGATCTTGGCTATTCGAAAGGAGGACCGGCTTGCGTAGCGCACCTCCCCCAACAGGTCACTAAACTGGGTCAAGGCAACCCAGAAATATAGACCAGTTGTTGGGCCAACCCAATAACCCAATTCACTAGATTGTGTCAGACCAACCCAATAACCCAATTTACTAGATTGTGTCAGACCAACCCAATAACTCAAGCCCACCTGATCGATTTTAGAAGGCTCGAACCTGCAAACTTTTAGAAAAGACGACAAAACGACGAACGCACAAACAAAAGAAAAAAGGCGAATGCGCATCAAAAATAAAATCTTTCCCCCTCAAATAAAAGCGGATGCGCAGCGACAAAAATAAGTACAAAAAAATAAAGTTGACACTGAAAATTTCTACGTAGAAAACTCAAAAGGGAAAAAACACGAGACCTAGTCCAAAAAGAGAGATCCACTAAAATCAAGAGATACACGGTAGAAACTCCCCAAAATGAAAGGGATCTCAAAAGTAATACTCTCCAATGCAGAGGCAAAATGATCGTTGATGAAAGGCGGTCACCAAATTGGCTATGCTCTTGATATTGTGAATGTCCTATAAAAGCCTTCTCGCTGCCTCCTTTTATAGCAAAACAATCAGCGTGAAGATGTGTCGTCACGTCAAAAACACGTCTCCGCGTGAATTAATTCATGCGGTCTTGAACCACATTAAAAACACCTCATTAAATGAAAAACTGCATGGGCACCATTTGAGGAGGCGTTGCACGGTGCGTCAACCAGAAAGGCGCCCAACACAAACTAGGTCGGGCAAAACCAGACCAAAGCTCAAGTCATTGAATCGGGTAGACTAGTCTAACAACTCGATCATCACATCAGATCAAACCAATCCAAAAATCCAAATCATCAACTGAGTGAAGCAAGAGAAAGAAAATTGTTTCAGAATGAAAAAACAATTTCAAACTTATCTATGAATTTGGATATATGAAGGGATCCATCAATCAAAGAACTTTTATTTTAACCCCCAACAAGCTTCATATTGCTTTTCTAAATCTTGAATATAAGAGAAGGTTTAGCAATTGAATGCAGCAGATTATGGAGATGATCCTCATCAGTCCATCACAGATTTTTTTAATTTACATTACTAAGGCAGAGAGTCCAGCCCAAAAAAACAAATTCCAAGAGTAGCACAATTAATGCAACACCAAACAAGGCACTACCAAAACCTGGGCCATCCCTAAACTAGTGGAGTGGTGCACAGGAACAGGCAGAAAGAAGTCGCAATGAACTGAAATAATGCCATCTTCTTGGGGGAGCCATCATACTTTCATTAAAAATTATCTGCAGCTTTTACCATCTAGAGTGAGCATAAAGAAGGCAGAGAAGAGGCCCATGCAAAGAAGGCAGTCGGATGCCCTGTACAGCACAAGAATGACTTGAGCAGCAAGGAAACCAGAAATGTGCCATTGTTCTTCAAGGATTAGATGCCCTCCTGTGCCCTCCAAATGCCCACACCTGTGGTGAAACAAAATCAATTAGCAGAGACATGCATGGAACCAAACATGCCATTTCAAAATGATAATATTTATATACCCACTATTAAATCAAGTTCACCTGCAACTAACTTATCTAAACAATCCTAAGGATTAGTGGGGGCACCCCAGATACAGACTGACCTTTAAATTTGTGTCCCAGCTTCCTGTACATAAGGCACTTCCATCAGCAGACAACCCTAAACAACTTATGTGGCTCCGGTGGGTGTTATGGAGCAATCTCAAGTTCAAGACCATCTAAAAAATATGAGAAATAATCAGATCCATCTTACCAGCTACAATATCACATCCTAAATTGACAATAAGATGAAAATATGCAATGAAGAATGTTTATGTCAGAACACGGCATAACTAATGAATAGATGTGGATGGAAGAGTAATGCATGGATTTCAATACCTTTGCGAGTAAAACATCCCACACATAACATTCACCATCCGAGTATCCCGCAAACAAAAGCCTCCCTGATATTGAGAATGCAATGGAGGTGACTTGGGGGACATCAGTGTCGACGCGTTGCTGATAGTATTCTTGAAGCAGGTGCCCAGTCCTAATGTCGAATAGCTTGCAAGTTCCATCATTCGAGCCGGTTCCAAATCTATCCCCATCAGGAAAGAACTTTACAGAATTCACATCTCCTTTATGTGCATGAAATTTACGGACTGCCCGGCTTGCAACTCGAGTGTCCCACAATCGGGCAGTAGTATCACATGAACCAGAAACAAACAGTCTGGAGTTTGTTCCACTAATTGAGACACTGAAAGAATGAAAAATTCTGTTAGTTTAGTTTTGTTTATTCCAGAATACAATTCACCAACAGGTCAAGGATATATAACCAAATCCAAGTGTTTTAACATTGGAAAATCCATTAAAATGAAGCTACCTGATTCATAGGGAAGACTGAACACTGGCCTTGAAGAAGAATCAGTGCACACAAAAAACACAGATGAACAACTTCACTAGTTTACAATTGAATGTTTCCTCAGAATCTAGATGCATTGATTCACACTGCATAAATTATTTGTTGACAGGTCACAAATTTTGGCTAGTGTGTCAGTATTTATGGGCGGTTAAAAGAATTACGAAACATGGGAGATCCAATAACAATCGATTCCGGAAACGAAAAAAAACCGGAAAAAAAAGAAAAGAAGAATAGAACAAAGAAATTTACGTGGTTCGGGAAAAATTCTTGCATCCACGAAGAAGTAGAAATGGTTTCATTATATCCGGGAGCACCAATTACAGAGAGCAGCAGCAACACAAAACCCTAGCTCGAAAATAAGTTTATCAAGCAACACGATGCTACAATACCCACATCGGCGTAGTCCACAATGCTATAGTAACCCGCATTGGTACATCTGGTCATCTCAGCTGCAGAAGACTTCTACAGTAACCCAAAATTTGAGCCGGGGACATTCAATCCCCAGAACCCCGTTTAGCCCAACCCCATCCAACAAGTTAGGCTCCACAATTCCAACAAAAAGGGTGTGTTGGATGACCATGGTTCCTTACATTTCCATGAATATAATTAGATGTTCATAATTTCCTTTGTGTGTTCTTAAGAACATAATTGAAAGTAATCTAGTGAAGGCTTCTCCATATTAACCTGAATAATAAGACGGTTCAATTGTGGGGACATGATAATTAGTAAGAATATTCATCTGTGTTTAGAAGATTTATTTGTAAACAAAGCCTAAAATGCTAGTCCGGAACCAAAACAAAGGGGGTGAAATGTAGAATGATTTTAAAAATCATGATACGCACCACAACACATCTGCAGTGTGGCCAGATTGAAATTCTCCGCCAAAAACAGCGGTTCTGAGGCCAGTAGTAATATCCCACAATCCACATGTCTGATCACCGGAACTGGTTATAAGGAAGGTGTCATCATCAGGAACATATTGGCAGCACGAAACATAACCCTTATGCCCACTGAGCATTTTAGATACCGATAAATTTCCATCCATTTCAGTGGGAGAATTAAGGTTGAAGATCGAGCATACACTGTCAAGTCCACCACAGGCAACTGACTGACCACCGGGAGAGAAAGCACATGTCATGACCCACGCACAGGGTAGCTTTATGGCATGAGTTTTCTGGCTCGTTAGAGCATTCCAAATTATTAATCGCCCATCTTGAGAAGCACTGACAATTCTATTCCTATCTGGAGTCCAGTCCAGTGAATAAACCTGTTACCAGTAGCATAACAAGTATATACAAAATCACCACTAGTCGAACATTTATAAAGTTTTAAATCCAAAACAAACCCTGAAAGCCTACAATAAAATTCCTTCAAATTTTTCTAATAGTACAGCCGTTAGGAAAAGTGAAGGGTGAAACCCACATCAATCTGTCCAAAAGGGACCAAATTAATGAAAATTACGCATTAAGCCGACCCAAAAGGAACCAAATCACTAAAAATTAACAAACGGGCCCGTCAACAGATTTCCCGCATGATTTGCCGAACATTGCGAGGGAGAAACCCAAATTTGGCGAAACCAGCTGCCACAGACAGTCTCACGGCTCTAAAAGAGGAAGGGGAAAGGCGGCTCAAATAACTGCCAAACCTGAAGGGAAAAAAAATGAATATAAGAAAATGGGAACAGAAAAACCTTACCTTCCCTGTATGCCCCTGTAGGGTTCTACAGCAAACAAGATCAGTCAGTCCAAAGGTAACCGCAGTTCGTCCCTGCGACCGCGCGTATGTAGAGACTACAATAAATTAGCAGCGAAAAATATCAGATCTAAGACCAGCGAACGCTTAAAAAATGCCGATGTTGGGGAGGGAAAAATAAAAAAATTAAACAAAGTAAAAACAAAAGGAACATCAAAAGTCAAGCACTAGGCGAAATCGAGCTGCCCACCATCAGTGTCGAGAAGTTTAAGCCGCTTCTGCTGCAACTGGTCACTGAGATTGTTTATCGTCTCCGTAGCAGCCAGGTGCCGCTCCCTGAGCTCCGCTACTGACATCTCCGAAAAATCACCAATAGACTGCCATTAAAATCGTTGGCACTGTCAATCCAGTCTCAATTTCAAGGCATGATCTCCGGATTATCTCAAAGTTCTCCGAACCCAATTTCCAGTTGATCCGCGATCGACTCCAGCAGCTCAATATAGAAAGAGACAGCTGAACGAAGTGACGCGGGGCCAGTGAGAGGGGAGAGTTTAGGCTCGATTTTCCCGGAAATGAGTAATTCTCGCGACTGAATTTCCTGAAAATCAAAAATTGATTATTTTCAAGGGGAATGACAACGAGGGACCAAAAGTCCTAAAAGAGGACCGTGACTAGTTCTGTGAACAGTGAAAAACACCGTTCACAGAACTGCGGGAGGCCCATCTCTGGTATTAGGGGGGGCTTTTGGTCCCCAATTGTCATTCTCCCTATTTTCAATCTTATTTGATTTCCAATGGACCATAGACAAATTAATATTTTAATTCTTAATATATATTGTTTTTATCGTTAATTAAGTTCATTTGACCTAATGCAGCTCAGTAGTAACTGCTCCTGTGAGTCTCATTAAGGTCTCGAGTTCGAGTCTCACCAAGTAATTACTCTACATGTGTCTCTTACATAATTTTCTTTATAATGTAACCCACTTCACCCTCATCGATGTAAATATTAGTAAGATTTATTTATTTTAAAAATAAATATTCAAAATTTTATTGCATGTCGAGTAATGAGAAATGTTAAAATATGTATTGCATGTGTTTTATTTTAATTTGAGATAACTTATTAAAATTGGTTATACCACTCATGATTGACATTCGTAATTAAGAGGGAGATAGATATTATATAGTTAGCAACCTTGAACTACACATTTCAAATATATGAAAAAAATGTACATGCATAATAATAAAATAGGTAAAAGCAGTACGCAGTTTACAACATGAAATAAAATCTAATGAAAATACATATTGTAAATAAGTGAACTTGAGATGACAATACGTTACTACAGATTGGACATTTAAAAGCACTAAAAATTGTCTTTATCAGCGCTAAAAAATGACTTTGTCAGCGCTTTTCATCCACCCGTCCCACACCCCATTTGGACCCCCACCCTGTCGGTACTCAGAATGCCCCTTTGTTAGCACTTTTCCTTTTCTCAGCCTCATGTTTACATGCACGTGCGTCATGATTCGATTCTTGACCCCCCCCCCCCCTGCAATTTGAACGTATTACCACTGCATCATGTTTGTTTTGCTTATATTTTATGATATATATATGTATGTATATATATACATATATACACACACATACATACATCCTTTTTATTCATAAATTTATATAATTATTTTTAAATACATTTATGAAATATATGTTTGTGTGTGTATGTGTTATATATACTTATATTTATTTAAATATATTATATATTAATATTCATTTAAATATATTATATACATACATACATCCTTTTTATTCATAAATTTATATAATTATTTTTAAATACATTTATGAAATATATGTTCGTGTGTGTATGTGTTATATATACTTATATTTATTTAAATATATTATATATTAATATTCATTTAAATATATTAGAATATAAATATAAATATATTTTCGTTTATTAATACACACACATGTGTGCGTGTGTGTATATATATATAAACACTATACATACATTTGTATAAGTATGTATATATTCACATGTTTTTATAATGTAAAAAAAATCACCACTACACAAGGCTTTTAACAACGCAATAAGGCATTGTCAGCGCAAAAAAATTGTTGACAATCAAAACACCCTTAAAAGCCTTATGCCTTTACCAACACTAAAAATAGCACCGATAAAGGAGGTTCTTTATCGACCATAGTTTAGCGCTGATAAGAGATCCTTTTATCAACACTTTTCCCAATGTTGATAAAGAATCTCTTTATTAGTATTTTTTCTAGCGCCGATAAATGATCCATTTATCATCATTTTTGTGATGTCAAAATTACAACACACTGCAACATCAAAAACAGGGAGCAAAGAGCAAATACAGGCAGAGTAAATACAAAATTTAATTGAAAAAAAATTACAACACAAATACAAGAAAAAAACTCTATATTATAGACATTTTAAACACTGGTTTGTATAATTACATGAGTAAGTACAATTTACCACATAAATTCAAAAACACCAATGTTCATTTGTCTTTAGCCCTCGACCCCCGGTCATGCTACTAGTTGCCGAATAAAACACCCTAGCTCGAGCAAAAGAATGAATCTGTATAATAAAACTATTATTATGTTAGTAATACTATAAAGAAACAAACTAAACACAAAGTGTCAATTTTAAACTAAAAACATATACTTTGAGTCATACTAGGCACACTGTGTATCAGATTGAATTGCAATTAATTCTTACACGTCACACGATTTCTTGTTGTTCTCAAAAGCAGGTGCTCTTGAATTGGCTCACATCTGCGGTGATAAAAAACTCGTTATGGATGTGAGCCAATTCAAGAGCACTTGCTTTTTGAGAACAAACCTTCAATTATCACATCATTTTTTGTTCGTCTTCAAGTACTATCTTTGTGAAAATTAATTAAATAAGTATCTGATAAAAATGATACGTAAATTAATTAAGTAATAGTAGATAAAATGATGAGAAAACAATGTGAGATTTCTATGCTTAGTATTGCATATGTGATGCGCGTTTTAAACTAAAATGACACTTATATATTGAAAACACACACTTAAAGTCATACAAACCGCATCGTGTGCCGAATTGACGTGTGGTCAAATTCTACACGCCGTAAATAAACCAAGGATCATTGTCCCAAATTTTGAAAACAATCTGACGCAAAGAACCGTGTTTTTCCGGATTGAAATTTTGAGTAGAAATTTGAATTTTTGTTTTCAGATTTGTAAGGGGTAAAATGGACATTTTCTCATATCAGATGATCTTGGATAATTTTTCCAACCACTTCGTTAATCCCGGAAATAGGGTGTTTATCCAAGGACAAAAGTTTGGTGGAATTTCGAGCCGTTTGAATTTTAGCGGAATGATTAATATTTGATATTTAATTAATTAAATATCAATTTATTCGCGAAGCTTCATTCGTGTAATGACCCGTCTCTTCATGAAGGTACGACTCGTTTGTTTTTTGTTTAAATTCCTTTAAATGACCCTTATAATGTTACCCAATGGAGTCATGGGGGTGTTTGGGGCTTGTTCAGAACCCGAAACCCCAGGAATTTGAAAAAAAGATTGAGTCGCACGGTTAGTAGAAACCGTGCAGCCTTGCCCGCACGGTCTCTACTAACCGTGCGGGGCGAGACAAAGGAGCAGAAGGGGCCACACAGTTTGTTTGCAACCACGTGACCCCAAACACACGCCCATGCGAAAAATTGTAGACGTTTGACAGTGAGATTTCACATGGTTTGCGCACGGTTAGGGAAACCGTGTAGGGTCTCTCCCTTGGCAGTGGGATGAGCACGATTTGCGAACAATTTGGCCAAACCGCCCCCTATTCTTAGGGTGAAATGACCTTTCCTCCCTTAATGAATTTCTAAACCCAATTTTATTTTTTTCCTTCCCCTTATTCCAACGGAGGAGCTCTCCCTCCTTCTCCAGTGAGCCTTTTCTCCTTTCTCCTAGGTTCTACGATATCTCCTCAATCCGAAGTCAAAATCAAGTGTCGTCAGAAGCATCAAATCCATCTCGGTAAGATCTATGTTTCTCTTTCTTCCTATTTAACTTTATCTTCAAATCTGTTGCGCTATTTAGGTGCAAAATCTTTTACCCTATTTTCAGGGTGTTGTATCGTTTCTTCGATTACTCTCAACCTACTTTGAAACTAAGGCCGCCATCGGATGAGGAGTCATCAATAACCCTAAGGTAGGTGGTCTTGTCATTTTCCCCAAAATTTATTGTGCTTTCGTAGCTTCGTTGTGGTATCACACGCTGACCTTTGTCGCACGTCACCGTTAAATTGATTTCTTCATCTTAAATTGATTTGCGCACCATGGTATGCTCTTATTGATCACTATTTAGTAGTTTGAGGATGATGACCTCGATCATGGACACCCTTTGGGTGTTTCAGCTTGTCCCCCCCACTTTTCACCAATTCATTAAATACCTGGAGCACCTTCGAAGTGTTCAACTTGGGTTGTAAATTGAATTGTCTCATTTATATAAATGTTCAATGAACCTAAGCACCTCCTAAGTACTTGACTTGCTTTATAAATGGATTTTCCCATGTAGGTTATTTCCCATTTGAAAATAGAACCTTCTAATTGCCTCATTGTGCCTTATAAATGGAAAGACCTTATTTTGGTTAACTAAATGTATTGATTAAACTGAACTGCTTAGCTTCTAGATGGTTTGCTATGCTTAAATAGTTTAAATGTAATTGGGTGGAATAGCCGCGTCTCATCTGTTATAATGATGAACTTGCTTATATGAATTGTAATGCCCTCATTTGTAATTGGGTTTGGCTAATAAAATGCATGAGAGGTAATGCCTCATGGCTACTAATATAAATATAACTATGCCTTGGATGTAGACAGTGGAATGATGGTAAGGGTTCTGTTGGGCATGACGATTCACGCTCCCTTACCTCGGGTGTTGAGCATGACGTCTCAGACCATTGACACTATTTGGATGGTGGACATGACGCACCATGCCCCTTGCTTCGGGTGTTGACATGATAACCACCCCACCATCTCGAGTGACAAGCATGACATCTCTCACTCGTTATGAGATGTAGGGCATGTAACCTATTGCTTTAGATTATAGACTCTTTAGACTTGTTATGGATGCCTGAGTTACGCCCCGGTCCAGCCAGCACATACTTGGTCCATATAGATGGATGCAATATATAACTATATATATATATATATATATATATATTATATTGTCACACCCGAAATTCGTAGTGAGGTATGTTTTTAACTTTTATTTTTATCTCATAATTTTATTTAACATTTTAATAATTGTTTGCTGGAATGTGGCCCGAGCCCGCCTTGAGTCGTGCGCTTCTTGCGCTGATAAATGAAGTCGAGCCCGACACGTGTGGTGCACCAGTGGTGCTAGTGAATGATCCTTGGCTTGACAATGCCCAACGCGCGGGCAGGGCACGGGCGAAGCGGTGCGGCCTGCCCGACGCACGAGCGGACCCCCCTTTTTTTTATTAGCATTTTAAGCATGTATTTCTTTTTACATCAATAGTGTTTTTTTATTATTGTTAATCTCTATGTTAATATAAATTATCAAATTTATTTACTCTCTTTTTTTTGATTGGTTAATTATTCTTTTTGGGTTTCTATTTTTTTTATCTAGTCATTTTTATTTATTTTATCATGTCATTTCCATTTATTTTTATGTTTATTTTTCCTATTTTTCTCTCTCCCTCGCAGCGCTACACTATTTATGAAACTTTCCCCCCTTGTTGTCCTGCGTCAAACCCTAGCAGCCGCCACTCCCACTCGCACCTAGCAGCTCACCTCCCTCCTTCCATGCTACCTCCAGCGGTCGCGACACCCTCCCATCCGCCTTGAGCCGACGCCACACACCTCTCCCTACTTCTCCAGGCAACCGACGCCGCACCTCCCTTTTCTCTCCTTCGGTTGTACCAGCCGACCCCCGCAGCCCCTACAGCTTCCTCGACGCGGCTCCTGATCCCAACGACAGAGCCACCTCCAGCGGCACCCCCCCTCGCCAGCCACTCCGGATCTGCCTCGCACGGAAGCCCGCCGTCGGTGCCCCTGCATGCGGTGCGTCCTCCCTCCCTCAACGCACACACCCGCTGCCCCGCCGCCGACTCCCTTTTCCCCTTGCACCACGTCCCAACTCGGCCCGACCCTTCTCTTCTCCTGCTCCCGCATTTAGAAGCGGCCACCCCTCCTTGCCGCACAACAGTCGAGCAGCCGACGCACCCTCTCCCCCGCTACCCCGACCTGTCCTCTTCTCCGCGTGCCACCACCCTCCTTCAGCACAGGACCCCGACGCCTCTCCTCCTTCAGCTCGCGCACCCCGGCCAGCCCGTGCATCCCTCCCGCTCGCCCGTTGCCCCCCGACCGCCCCGCACCCTGATCGGTGCCCCAAATCCCATTCGGATCACCCTCATCCTGACCACCGGCCACCTTGCACTGCCGCTGTCCGGCGGCCCTTACTGTACCCCCTGGTCAGACCGTGTCCAGCCTCGCGGACACCTTCCGCTGTTTCGGCGCGACGCCTTCCCGCGATCCGTTTCCAGTCGCGACCCCCCGTTGGTATACCATTTTTGTTTATGCTCTATTTGATATTTATGTTTGATATATATATATGCCTTGGTTTGATTAGAATTTTTATTAATTAGATATTATTTGGTTCGGTTTGATTTTTTAGGGCCCGCGCGAGGCGTTTTTGAGTGAGCGCCATCGACACGCCTCGTTTCTGAGTGATCGCCATCGCCGCGCCTCGTTTCCGAGTGAGCGCCATCGCCGCGCCTTGTTTCCGAGTTTGCGCCGTCGTCGCGCCTTAATCTCGAGGTAGGTCCCCATTGCATTGCTTTTAAAATTTAAGTTACTTTATTTCTTGCGGTTTGCGCCCTCTATATATATGCTGAATATTACTATGCAACTTGAGATTAATTCATTTACTATGAAAATTTATAATTCAATTCTTGTGGTGTGAAAATGGTGTCGTTTTGTTATGTCTGCGCACGCTAACTTTTCCATTAAATATTCTATTAATTTTAGTAAACATGAAATAGTTTTAGAGAATTGTTTTTTATATAATTACTCAGTGTAAAAAAGTTTTGTTTATTTTATACACGACACTTGAAATATTTTCTTGACGAGCGGACACCCAATAGTGAAATAATGCCCGTTTGGCTTTTAAACATAATTCACGGAATATCAAATAAAGTTCTGGTTTAATGATAAATGATTTCTTTTGAAGCGTGAACAAGTACTTTGGTTCTTTTGAGAAATTACCCGGTTGACTCTTAAAGTTTATTTGGAAAAATAAAATGTTCTGGTTTGGTTTTATAAAAATATTGGCAGCCTATGAAGTAGTGTTTTGAGGGTTCCTTAAATGGTTTTAAACTGGGTTTGGTATTATAAAGAAGTTGTACTTTTTTAAGTGGTGATTGTGAAAGGTGTTTAATGCCTGTTTGACACTTTATGGAAAATGATGAAAATGTTTTGATAAAAACCCTCCTAGGATAACTCTCCTGCCTTGGTTGCATTTGATTGTTTGGGAGGCCGCGCTTAGAGGATCCCAAGTACTTGAGTAGTCTAAAGGCAAGAGGTTGTCCCATGGAGTGGCTCGGGGTGATGCCTGTTGTGCTTTATATATATATATATGATTGGATGCTCGGTTGGCATCGGTTGGCTCACCCCCTTTCCAAACACTTGAGACATGGGAATCTGACATATTGAGAGAATATTCTAAAAATGATTGCTACACTGGTAGGTTATGGTACTGACCAGTGGCCCATGGTAGGTGGATATATTGGGTTTATTACTATGGGTTGTCCCTTGCTGTGTGTTTTACTTTGTGCATTTATGGTGTATCGTTTTCCTTGGAAAGTGGTAAATTTCTTTTGATTAGGTTTCTAAAAGTGGGTTTAAAATGAAAGTGTTTAATTTTCTTTGTGCAAATTTGAAAATGTAAACATCACTTTCCCTTTCTAAAAGGCCATTGACACTAATGAAATGAACCCAAGTTTGTAAATGGTTAAGGGAAACGGTTCATACTTTGTTTTTAAGTAAAATATTTAGAAAAAAACATACTTTTATATATTGTAGTTCAAACTTGAAATGATGTTTCTTTTACTTTAGAGGTAGTGCATTGGGAATAGATATCGGGCTAGCCTACTGTGTTTTAATACTCACGCCTATAGTTCTTTTCTGTTTTTAGTGTTTGTGCAGGCTATAACTTGAGTGCGCTCGCCTTGGGCGATGCTTGATTGTTCAGTCGGAGAGTGACCCACGAGGTCGCATGGAGTTAGTTCGGACGTCGTGTTTGGTTAGTTTTATTTTTTTCTTTGTTCATGTTTGGTTGTTTTGTTCAGTTTACTTATTCTGCGTTGCTCTGTATTATTTCTGCTGCTTTATTTATTTATATTGGGAGAAATCATTCCCACAGCCTCTGTTGATGCCCTGGCGCTTGTCGCCAGCCCTGGAGGATCGGGAACGCCTCTCGGGCCAGGTTGCGGACCGGCTCGGGTGACCGGTTCGGGGTCGATCCGGGTTGGTTTATGACAAAATGGTACTAGAGCGGGTCAACTCTTAGCGGACCTCTCTTTTCAGAGTGCCCTTTGTTATTTGGGATGTCAAGGTAGATGGAGTAGGATTGTCGGAACTTGAGGGGTAGGTGCGGGAAGAGCGTCGTGAACTCTTGCCCGTACTGATCCTCAGGTTTCCATGGGAACTCCGGTTTAATTTGTTTATTTGGGTTTTTATGTAAATGTTTTGTGGTTGGGATACGACAAAGGGATTTGAGATAATAGTCCTCCTAAGCCTCACATCCTGGCAAACCACGAAGAGCTAGGGGCATGGTCCAAGAAGGCTCTCTGTGTCGGTGACGTGTTTGGCATATGGCCGCCAACCATATGGTCAAGTCACCCACTGACACTAGTTCCTTGTTTGAGTTGTTTTGGGTTTCCATTGATTTCTGGAAGTGGTTTGAATCAGAAAAGTTGGTTTTGAAAAAAAATGGTTGTTTGAAATGACATGTTTAGTTTGTGGATTGTTTTAAAAGAATTGGTATGAATGATTTGTTGTTGGAAAATGAAGTTGCTTTGTCTTGTCCTTGGTGTTCCTATGGGTTCTCACATGCATAGTGGTATGTTGGAAATGTGGGTGGATTTCTGGTATGGTGGATGGATGCCCGGGGTGGCACAGATACATGCATGTGAGTGAGACTCTAAGGGAAACCAATGGCGAGGGTTTAACCCACCAAAATTGTTTTATATTAAAGATGTTTTCAAAGAGGAAAGTTTTGATGTTATGATCACTTGTTTTCTCATGTTTCGAGCTTGTCACCTACGCAGTGTTTGATTTTGAAGTTTTTATTTACTCATTGAGTTGGTCTTGATTGGGTTTTTGACTTTTCTTTGTCCAGCGGTTATCCCTTTGAAGCTTCGATGGGTGATCGTAGTGCGGTTGATCAACCTAAGGATTTTATGCTCGAGTTTCGGAAGCCAGATCCACCTCTCTTTTATGGTCAAGCGGATTCTTCCGTAGTAGAGGAGTGGATGCAAAAGATTGAAAGGGACTTTAACCTTGTTGAGTTTCCTGAGTCGTTGAAGGTCAAGTTTTCAACCTTCATGCTTGAAGGTTCACCGTGGATGTGGTGGAAGTTAGTGGCTCAGAACAAGCCCCGTCAAGATCTTACTTGGGAGTTTTTCAAGGCCTTATTAATTCTTCAGTATTTCTCTGAAGAAGAAAGGGTGAGAAAGAGGATGGAGATGTGTTGTTTACAGCAGGGCGACATATCCATGTTGGAGTATTTCCAATGCTTTGTGAAACTAGCCCCTTATGATTCAGGGTATGCCACAGATGACTCCATGAAGGCCCAACGCTTCGAGGCGGGTCTCCGTCCTGATCTACAGTCAAAGGTGTCAGCATCCAACCTAACTTTATTTTCCGATGTGGCGAGACAAGCTTTTCATGTCAAAGCCATGATGGTGGGAGTGATCGAATTGGTCCTCCCTCCTTCAATTCTTAGGAGTAGTGGGGAGACTTCCAACAAGAAGATGAGTAAGAGATCAAGAGTCGATGGAACAGGTCGTGGAATCAAAAAACCTTAGGATATTTCATCAACCTCTACAGAGAAAGAGATCTTCGTGTGTTATCAGTGTGGAAAGCTGGGTCACAAGAAGTCGTCGTGCCCAAGTGATCCTAAGCCCTGTCATGTTTGTGGACGTTTGGGTCACTTACAATGATTCTGTCAGGGAGTAGCTAGAAAGCATCACAGAGGAAGTTCTCATAAGTGACGTGCTGTTGGGTTTTTGTCCAAAGTTTCTGGTGTAAGTCTCCTTTTAGTGTAAGGGATCTTTTATCGTGGCTGTTACACGAGTGTTGTTTTGGGTTTGAAATGTATGGGAATGTCGTGGGTTTTGATGAACTCTGGTTTTCAATGGCAGCGTGACTTTATTTCAAAATTTTGTCTTTTCTTTTGTCTATTTTTTATTGGGATTATCAGAACCTGACTGCGAGGTAGGAGATGCTTCATCCATCAGAGCTCCAGCCAAAAGGCCTCGGAGTAAAGCTGACGTGTAGTCAGGAACCCCGGGGAAATTTTAAGGAGTCTGGTTAAGTTTGGGCTTCTATCGTGTGGTGAGACAGTTTTGGTGTTACTGCTCTGGTTTCTCTATCGTGATAATTTTCCTCTTGTCGAAAAGAGCGCGATGGACTTATCCCTCACGCAATGTTGGTGATTGTGCCTTTTGGATGTAAGTTGCTGATCAGTGACCTTGCGTGGGCCACCGATGTGAATCGGTTACGGCTTTGGTTTGTGTCCATCCCGAAGCGGTAAGACGTGAGTAGTTTTCTGTCCTAGTTTCAGTAATCCAATCCTTGGGCCCTCCCTCCCCGCCCAAGGGGTAAGGGTTTTTGGTTTGCGCAGACTTTTCAAATCAATTCATATCCCTTTCAGATGAGAGTAAGTGGTTTAAATGTTTTTTTTTCTGTGCCTTTTTTATAGCTTGAGTAAGGCATGGTTCTGGCCTAAGTTGGATTTCTGGTTGGTCGCTAATAGGCCAGTCCTTTATGGTGGGGAGACTCAACATGAGTCTCTTTGGGTTTTTTCTTAAGTCGTTATCGAATTCTAGTTGAGTTCTTATGGTGGGGAGCCCGTTCAGGCATCCCCTCTGTTGGTGATTTATTTCGGACAATGAGGTTCAGTCCTGCTGGTAGCCGGTGTGATGTCCTTGGGTTAAGAGGTTGGATCGTGTGTATGTGGAATCCTTAGGTGTTGATCGATTGGCTGGATAGTGTTATGGATTTCCAGGGGCAGAAAGCATTATGGTGGGTAGAATTATCACACCTGAAATTCGTAGTGAGGTATGTTTTTACCTTTTATTTTTATCTCATAATTTTATTTAACATTTTAATAATTGTTTGCTGGAATGTGGCCTGAGCCCGCCTTGAGTCGTGCACTTCTTGCGCTGATAAATGAAGTCGAGCCCGACACGTGTGGTGCACCAGTGGTGCTAGTGAATGATCCTTGGCTTGACAATGCCCGACACATGGGCAGAGCACGGGTAAAGCGGTGCGGCCTACCTGACGCACGAGCGGACCCCCATTTTTTTATTATTAGCATTTTAAACATGTATTTATTTTTACATCAATAGTGTTTTTTATTATTGTTAATCTCTATGTTAATATAAATTATAAAATTTATTTACTCTTTTTTTTTGATTGGTTAATTATTCTTTTTGGGTTTCTATTTTTTTTATCTAGTCATTTTTATTTATTTTATCATGTCATTTCCATTTATTTTTATGTTTATTTTTCCTATTTTTCTCTCTCCCTTGCAGCGCTACACTATCTACCCATATTTTTCCCCTTGTTGTCCTGCGTTGAACCCTAGTAGCCGCCACTCCCACTCGCACCCAGCAGCGCACCTCCCTCCTTCCCTGCTACCTCCAGCAGCCGCAGCACCCTCCTAGCCGCCTTGAGCCAACGCCGCACACCTCTCCCTACTTCTCCAGGCAGTCGATGCCACACCTCCCTTTTCTCTCCTCCGGTTGTGACTGCCGAACCCCGCATCCCCTACAGCTTCCCCGACGCGGCTCCTGCTCCCAACGGTAGAGCCACCTCCAGCGGCACCCCCCCTCGCCAGCCGCTCCGGATCTGCCTCGCACGGAAGCCCGCCGTCGGTGCCCCTGCATGCGGTGCATCCTACCTCCCTCAGCGCACACACCCGCTGCCCGGCCGCCAGATACCTTTTCCCCTTGCAACACGTCCCAACTCGGCCCGACCCTTCTCTTCTCCTGCTCCCGCATTTAGAAGCGGCCACCCCCCTTTTTACCACACAACAGCCGAGCAGCCAGCGCGCCCTCTCCCCCGCTACCTCAGCCTGTCCTCTTCTTCGCATTCCGCCACCCTCCTTCAGCACAGGACCCCGACGCCTCTCCTCCTTTAGCTCGCGCACCCTGGTCAGCCCGCACATCCCTCCTGCTCGCCCGCTACCCGCTAACCGCCCTGCACCCTGATCGGTACCCCAAATCCCATTCGGATCACCCTCATCCTGCCCAACGGCCACCTCGCACCGCCGCTGTCCGACGGCCCTTGCCGCACCCCCTGGTTAAACTGTGTCCAGCCTCGCAGACACCTTCCGCTATTCCGGCGCGACACCTTCCTGCGATCCGTTTCCAGTCGCGACCCCCCCATTGGTATACCATTTTTTTATGCTCTGTTTGATATTTATGTTTGATATATATATATATATATGCCTTGGTTTGATTAGAATTTTTATTAATTAGATATTATTTGGGTCAGTTTTACTTTTTAGGGCCCACGCGGGGTGTTTCCGAGTGAGCGCCATCGCCGTGCCTCGTTTCCGAGTGAGCGCTATCGCCGCGCCTCGTTTTCGAGTGAGCGCCATCGCCGTGCCTCATTTTCAAGTGAGCGCCATCGCCACACCTTGTTTCTGATCTTGTGCTGTCGCCATGCCTTAATCTCGTGGTAGGTCCCCATTTCATTGCTTTTAAAATTTAAGTTACTTTATTTCTTGCGGTTTTCACCCTTTATATATATGCTGAATATTACTATGCAACTTGAGATTAATTCATTTAATATGAAAATTTATAATTCAATTCTTATGGTGTGAAAATGGTGTCATTTTGTTATGTTTTCACACACTAACTTTTCCATTAAATATTCTATTAATTTTAGTAAACGTGAAATAGTATTAGAGAATTGTTTTTTTATATAATTACTCAGTGTAAAAAAGTGTTGTTTATTTTATACACGACACTTGAAATATTTTCTTGATGAGCGGACACCCAATAGTGAAAGAACGCCCGTTTGGATTTTAAACATAATTCACGGAATATCAAATAGAGTTCTGGTTTAATGATAAATGATTTCTTTTGAAGCATGAACAAGTACTTGGGTTCTTTTGAGAAATTGCCCGGTTGACTCTTAAAGTTTATTTGGAAAAATAAAATGTTCTGGTTTGGTTTTATAAAAATATTGGCATCCTGTGAAGTAGTGTTTTGGGGGTTCCTTAAATGGTTTTAAACTGGTTTTGGTCTTATAAAGAAGTTGTAATTTTTTTAAGTGGTGATTGTGAAAGGTGTTTAATGCCTGTTTGGCACTTTATGGAAAATGATGAAAATGTTTTGATAAAAACCATCCTAGGATAACTCTCCTGCCTTGGTTGCATTTTATTGTTTGGGAGGTCGCGCTTAGAGGCTCCTGGGTACTTGAGTAGTCTAAAGGCAAGAGGTTGTCCCATGGAGTGGCTCAGGGTGATACCTGTTGTTATATATATATATATATATGATTGGATGCTCAGTTGGCATCGGTTGGCTCACCCCCTTTCCAAACACT
Organism: Viscum album; assembly: GCA_963277665.1. NCBI lineage: Eukaryota > Viridiplantae > Streptophyta > Magnoliopsida > Santalales > Viscaceae > Viscum > Viscum album. The sequence goes on from OY728129.1 coordinate 798,316,533, forward strand.
TGAGACATGGGAATCTGGCATATTGAGAGAATATTCTAAGAATGATTGTTGCACTGGTAGGTTATGGTACTGACCAGTGGCCCATGGTAGGTGCATATATTAGGTTTATTACTATGGGATTTGACCTTTACCTGCCTGATAGAGGATGGTCGAGCATATTGTACATTTTGATTTCATCGTGACATGTCAACAAGGTTGATTTCTTATGTATTGGTGTCTTCTGGTTTATTCTTGATATCCTAGGTTCACGCATGTCTATTTGGGTTTTGTTGCTTGCAGTAGTGATTATGATGCTCATATGTATACCTACATTTCCCTTGCTGTGTGTTTTACTTTGTGCATTTCTGGTGCATCGTTTTCCTTGGAAAGTGGTAAATTGCTTTTGATTAGGTTTCTAAAAATGGTTTTCAAATGAAAGTGTTTAATCCTCTTTGTGCAAATTTGAAAAATGTAAACATCACTTTCCCTTTCAAAAAATCCATTGACACTAATGAAATGAACCCAAGTTTGGAAATGGTTAAGGGAAATGGTTCGTACTTTGTTTTTAAGTAAAATATTTAGAAAAAAACACACTTTTATATATTGTAGTTCAAACTTGAAATGGTGTTTCTTTTATTTTAGAGGTAGTGAATTGGGAATAGATATCGGGCTAGCCTACTGAGTTTTAATACTCACACCTATAGTTCTTTTCTATTTTTAGTGTTTGTGCAGGCTACATCTTGAGTGCACTCGCCTTGGCCGACGCTTGATCGTTGAGTTGGAGAGTGACCCGCAAGGTCGCACAAAGTTAGTTCAGACGTCGTGTTTGGTTAGTTTTATTTTTTTTCTTTGTTCATGTTTGGTCGTTTTGTTTAATTTACTTATTCTGCGTTGCTCTGTATTATTTCTACTGCTTTATTTATTTATATTGGGCGAAATCATTCCCACAACCTCCGTTGATGCCCTGGCGCTTGTCGCCAGCCCGGGAGGATCGTGAACGCCTCTCAGGCCATGTCGTGAACCGGCTTGGGTGACCGGTTTAGGGTCGATCCAGGTTGGTTCGTGACATATATAGTTATTGATCAAACACTCATTCTGGCCACAAGCCGAAGTAGGCAGAGCCACCAGGTGTCCTTTAGGAACCTGAGTAGACGGGTACTCTTTTATTCAGCATTGTTAATTATTTATTTATACATTCACACTGTTTAGCTATGAGCATTGCTTGGATTACTTCTAGAAACCATTGGTGGTGGCCTACTAAGATTTTATCTCACACTCTACTCGGTCTGCCTTTGGTACCCGAGAAGCTTACTTATTAGCAAGTACGAATAAGGGAAAACTCCCTACTACAAATTCTCGATATGTTTTGCCTATAGTTGGAGCATAGGAGTAGAGGACCGAGCATATGCTCAAGATGCTAGTGGATCACACTTTTGTTCTTTTGGAGTTTTTGTATAGCATGATTGTATATGTATATCCCTTATTCCCCTTTTGTACATCTACATGCCTTGCATCCTTGTATATGACACTGCCTAGTGGCTTTTGATATTATTATGTAGTTGTTCAGTCATTTATCCTTCCGCTGCTTATTTATCATGTTTGTTTACATATGCTTCCGCTGTTTTATGTTTATGGTTATACCCGTTGTGACACTATGATATGAGGTCATATTATCTCCATTGTACCAACCTTACACCATCACCACTATTCATCAACCTCTGGCGTATGAGGAGGCATGCTTAAGGCCATATGACCCACCGACTCGGGGAACGAGTTAAGTAGATCTCAGGTTAGGACACCACAAAGTGGTATCAAAGATTTGTTTTTCCTTTTTCTTACTGTTTGGGTATTATATAGGAGACTGGGAGTTAAAGGAATTTGGAATTTGACCCTATGCCTGAATGCAGCTAATCCATGTACAGGAGAAACCCAAATTACATGGGATGGATAATTGTAATTATTGATTATGCCATTTATAGTTGATACGACTTCACTATTGGGTGACACACATGTATTATGATGTTATTTATATTGGTATTATTGAAATGATTATTTCTTTTACTTAGGCCCGATGAGATGAGGGAATTGCATTACATGCATCATTATAGGAACAATAGGGTTAATATGCCACACATTTTTCTATGTCATGTTTATTTTTAGCATGCATTTTCTTGTTTCATATTGTTAGTGCCTTGATCATCTATGGAATTGTGCTGACTTTCCTTGCAAGACTGAGAAAACATAATTGAAACTTAAAGTGCCTACTTTAACCTAATAGTTTTTTCCTGAATAGGTTAAAGCAGACACCTTAAGTAGTTAATTATGGCACGTTGAGCCATGGACCATTGGTCTCAAGGGCTGGAACGTGTTATGGTATGGGTTAAGTGGATGCCATATTTTGCTTCATGAGAAGTATGGCCCCTTATGGATCAAAAATGGCGATCTATCTAATTCAACCATTTAAAGAGATTTAATTATTTGAATGATCACAAATTCAAAATGAATATGACTTTTAAAGTGAAAATATCCATCTTATATATGTGAAATAAAGACCTAAACCCGAGCCCGACCTTAGTAATGGGTGGTTGGCATGTCTCCTATGTTCTTATAGCATTCCATTCCATTTCTCTATCACCCAATCCTAGGTTTGGGAGCAGGCAGAGGGGTATGATCTATCTATAAGAAGGATATGCACCTATCCTAGTTTTATATCTACAATATTTCCAACTATTAAGATCTCTTTTGAGGTGAATGTTTGGAATTATAGCATCATGCCTCCCTGCCATCCTCCAATCATCCATCCCAAAGGTGGTAAAGACTATGTACTGAAGGTAGCAGGACCTAAGCCGCCAGTGATTCCTCCTATAGTTCCACCTATGGAACCTCTTTCTTTCCCTTATATGGGCATTAACACCCAATCCAAAGAGGGATTTCTACTCATGTTGTAGAATATAAAAGGTGTTTTTTGACCTACCCTGAGTATGGAAAATTTGACTTAGGAGTTCTAGCAGCAACATCCTCCCACCTTTTTAGGGGATGGAGGACCCCACACCGTTGAGTCATGGCTCGAAGCTATTATATCTATATTTGATCATCTAGAGATGCCTCTAGAGAGGAGGGTCAAACTTGTTGCTTATATGTTGTGTGTTTTTTTTCCAAATGGTGGTGGGATGATATTACCCAAGAAGATCGACATCATGATATGGTTTGGGTCGATTTACAAACTATCTTATATAACTATTTATTTCCCTAGACTCTGAGGGATGACCAGGCTAGATAATTCATGAACTTGCAGTTAGGAGGTATGTTTGTTATGGAATACTCGACTCATTTTACTGAGTTACAGCAGTTCGCACTAACTCTAGTGGGTGATGATCTTATGGCCACCAGACGATTCAAGGATGGGCTAGCATACTCCATCCGGTTGCAGGTCAATCTCTTTCAGTTGATGACCATATTAGAGATATCCAACCAATCCCTTATCATAAAGAAAAATTTAAGGGAAGTTGATGGTGTGAGTTAAGGAGGTTAGACACCTAGATCTATTAGTGTTTTTTCTTCTCGACGGAAGAGGTGTTTTGTGGTTTCTCATGGAGGTAGCATTAGTCAGGATCCTTGTGCTAACAACTTTCTAATATGTCACCAGTGCAGGAAGCCAAGTCATACAAAACCTCAATGCTTACAAGATCTAGTGGAATGTAGAGGTTGTGACAGGATATACCATATCAATAATTTCTGTATAACTTTCCCATCAGTGCATAACGAGTAGGGATATACTCTCAACCCATGTTCCAGAGTGGGGCTAGTAAGATCATGAATGGTAGCCAGATAGAATACCACCATCCGTTTAGGTCGAGGTGGTGGTTGAGCTAGAGGTAGTCAGATTCATGATTCTCAGTGCCAGTAAAGTGGGCCTACTTAGGGCAGTCAGACAGCGACTCAGGTTCGTAATACAGACCAGTTACATGCAATTCAACCTATACTAGAGAAGCAGAGTTCCAAACCTTCTACTATACGTGGTATTATTCTAATAACCCTCACTTTAGTTTATGATTTATTTTAAATTGGTGCATATCACTCTTTTATATCTGATACTATTATGGGAAGTCTGGGCTTCAAGATCAAACACTTATATGGTGTTATGATGTTAGATACCCCGTTAGGTATCTGATTAGAAGGCGTTCACCATTGTAAGGATTTTCCCCTTGAGATAGGCGGATACCTCTTCATATGGAATCTATTCATTATCGACATGAAGAGCTTTGATGTAATCATCAGGATAGATTGGTTAGTTCCTTATCATGAACATATTGAATCATATCATCAGAGGGTGATGTTTACATCACCAGAGGGTGGTAGACATGTGCATAAGGGAGAATGAGATGTGAAATCTATGCGATTAGGACCTGAGCAGTAGAGGTTGGGTGGTGTGACAACTAAGATTTCCAGTCTTTTCCTATATGATCAGGGGTTATGACCCAATATTTTTCCTCCTATAGTGGATCATTTCAAGGATATCTTTATTGGCGACTTCTATGGTCTACCTCCAATATGAGAGGTAGAATTTACTATTGATCTTGTTCCGGGAGTAGCACAAGTGACCATTTCTCCTTATAGGATGGAACCTATGGAGCTTCTAGAGCTTAAGAAGTAGTTGGAGGAACTGGAGGCTAAAGGATTCATACACCCCAACACTTCTTCTTGGGGTTCATCAGTTCTTTTTTTCCAAGAAGGTGGATGGTACCCTCAATATTTCCATAGATTTCCATCAATTGAACCAACTCATAGTAAAGAATCAGCATCCACTTTCTCGAATAGATGATCTATTTAATAAAATTCGAGGAGTGAGAGTGTTTTCAAAGATATATTTGAGGTCGGGCTATCATTAGGTGCATGCCAATTCATCAGACATACCTCACACAACCTTCAAGAGAAGGTATGATCTATACAAGTACCCGGTCATGCCATTCAGACTCACGAATGTACCTATAGTTTTTATGGCTCTAATGAATCTAGTTTTACACCTATATATGGATTCATTCATGGTAGTATTTATTGACAACATCTTAGTTTATTCATTCTAAAAAAAACAATTCTAACCATCTTGATATTGTTCTGAATACCCTAAGATACCATAAGCTCTATGATAAGCACAATAAATTCCACTTTTGGATCAATAAATCCCACTTCTTGGGTCATATTATCTTGGAATCAGGAGTCTCAGTAGACCCAGATAAAGTGAGAGATGTAGTTTCCTAGGAGTATCCCAAGAACGTCTTTGACATTCAGAGTTTCTTAGGGATAACCATGTATTACTAATGCTTCATCCAATATTTCTTGCATCTTATAGTTCCACTTATGGTCTTAACAAAGAAAGGTGTGAAATTCGTATGGTCTAAATCTTGTGAAGCATCCTTTCAGGAGTTGAAGGATTTTTTTGACTTTAACACTGATACTGATTCTTATGGAGGTAGGAAGGAGCTATATAGTTTACTAAGATGCATCAGGTATCAGGTTTAGAGTTGTTCTGATGCAGGACAAGCAATTCATCACATACGAGGCTCGTCAGTTGAGGCCTCATGAGTGAAATTACCTAACACACGTCCTTGAGTTAGCTACTATAGTTCATGTTCTATAATATTGTAGACACTATCTACTTGGATAGAGTTTTTTGATATACAATGATCACAAAAGCCTCAATTACATTTTTATGTATTGTGATCTCAATCTTAGGCAGTGTAGGTGGGTTGAGTACCTATAGTCATTTGATTTTGAGCTTGCTTACATGATGGGTAAGGGAAATGCAGTAGCCCATGCTCTGAGCCTAAATACTCAAAAGTAAGTAGTTCAAGAGGCTAGTGGAAAATGAAATCTAATGGACTTATTCTCAGAAATTCAAATTGAGGTTTAGTAGAAACAAGGTCAGAATATAGCATCCCACATTTTTGTCACATAAACTTTCATTACATTATACAAAACTGATGATCTTTAAGGTTTAGTGTCTTGGAAACCAGGAACTTAATACATGAAACAAAAAAAAATTCTTCTTAAACACTTGAAAGGATTCTCCTTATGTTCATCCTAGGTTCATTACTGCATCTCATAACCTGGGGACATACATCAAAAGAAAGGGTGAGCAGAAGGCCCAGTAAGGAAAACAAGGGGAAACATTTAACATGTGAACTTGAGATACATCAACAATGTCATGATAAAGAACTTTAAGGCATGAGAAAGAAATCATGAGGCATATCATAATAAAAATAATGTTTTTCATAACTTGAATATGTGGCTACAACATTTAACAAAGACAATCATTTCTGTTTCACCAAGGTCCATCCCCAAGGTGTTAATAAAAATTACCAAGGTTATTCACCAAGGTATCAGTCTAAATGGTCATCTCTAGAGATTAAGTCTTTACCCAATGCATTGGAGCGCTATCAGGGTGAACCCTTAATTTTTATTTATTATCATGTGAGCCACATATATCATCATCAATAATTTCATAAACAACCCATATAACATAAAAGGAATGGGTTTCATGTCATAATCATAATGTTTTAAAAACTGCTTTAAAGACATGATCTTTACATCACTTTAAACCCACGGAAAGGGAAAGCGGGTCTCATGTATGTAAATCCCAGAATTTAAAATAGAAAAAATTGGTATATATGTGAATACCCCTATAGAAGAGAGATATTTGAGTATTAACTTAATAAAATAAAATAACTTTAGAAAAAGAAAGAGACATTTGAGACGGAAATTCTACAGCATAACGGCTATGTTTCAGGGTTTTAGAAAACATTGAAAAGAGAGGGGACATGGGTCAAACAATCATAAATGACCCATAAAACAGTAGGGGGAAAAATATAAAGGATTTAAGAACATGGTATTGAAATTTTAAAGATATACCATATGAAATGAAGAACATGAAAGGAAGACAAAAATAAGATTTCTCTTATGAAAATTCGGCAGCCTAACGACGTCACTTAAACTTCAACCAAAAATGAATTGACAAGATCAAATAGGGTCTCTCATCATATGAACATAATAGTTAAGTATGATAGATATATAGATCATACCCCAACATAATTAAAAAGTAACTTGATAGACTTGACATGAAAATAGATCTTGAAAACGAGAAGGGTGAAAGAATCCCTTAAAAATTTGGCAGCCTAACAGCGCCACTTAAAACTTCAAAATACTGAATTGAAGAGATCAAAAAGGGTCTCTCATCATATGAAAATAAAAGATAAGTATTATAGATATAGAGATAATACCAAAATATAATAAAAAGTAACTTTAAAGACTTGACATGAAAATAGATCTTTGAAAAATGAGAAAGGTGAACGAGTCCCTTAAAAATTCGGCAGCCTAACGGCGCCACTTAAAACTTCAAAATACTGAATTGAAGATATCAAATAGGGTATCTCATCATATGAAAATAAAAGATCAGTATGATAGATTTAGATATAATACCCCAACAAAATAAAAAGTAACTTTAAATACTTGACATGAAAGTAGAACTTTGAAAAAATGAGAAAGGTGAACGAATCCCTTAAAAATTCGGCAGCCTAACGGTGCCACTTAAACATTCATAAAACAAAATGATGAGAGTAAGAGAGTATCTCTCATCATATGAACTTAAAAAGGGTAGTAGGATGAATATAAAATAACATCCCCAACATAATAACATGTATCTTAGAAGAAATGACATAAACGAGAGTACTTGAAAAGAAAGAGAGAGGTAGGATCCCTTACCTTAAAACGTAACTCTTAAAACTCAAAGGTTGGGACCTTGAGGGATTGGGGGCACCTTGGGAGGACTCCTTGGGAGGTAATGATACTAGATATTCGTTGGGGAAGAGTTGGGAGTCGAATTGATGAGAGGATGTCTTGGTATTTATAGGGAAAGTGAGGGGACAAGGCATTAATGGCCAAGGGACACCTCATTAGTGGTTTTGGCAAAACCATGGGCTTGCCCATGGTATTTGCCCATGGTATTGGCCACTTGGGACACCTCATAACTTATCTTACTATTCATAAGTAGACCATATTGATTACATACTTAATACATCATTTAATGATGTCATTAAACACCCGTAACTTAAAAACTTTATTTTCACTATTCATCGAAAATTCAACTTTTCAGAAAAATCCCAAAATTTCACCTTAACCAAATATCTATGCTCTGATTTCAAAAATGAACTCCATTTTATAAAAATAATTTTCTAAATATTTTTAATTTAATTTTTAAATAAATACACTATTCACCGAAAATTCATTTTTTTCAGAAAAATCCCCAAAAATTACCTTAACATAATATCGATGCTCTGAGTTCAAAAATGAAATCCATTTTATAAAAATAATTTTATAAATATTTTTAATTTAAAAACACTATTCACCCAAAAAAACTAATACTTGACTAATAATTTATGAAACCGTTATTTAACCATTTAATTGAATCACATTACTTAATCAAGGTGCCTAGATTATATTAATGCTTTATTTAAGTGAGATTACTAATCCATTTGGTCACATTACTAATCCTAAGCATAAAATCACTATTCATAATTTACTATTCATCAAAAATTAAGTTGATCTTATTAGACTCTAAATTTCGTACTGAACATAATTTTAGAAGACCATTTTTTGAAAATCATTACACATTTTTAATTATTTAAGGTTTACATAAACATTTTCTTAAAATATCCTTTCTCTAAAATTCACCAAAAATATGCATACTATATTTATCCGGACATTTAAAAATTCATAAACTTCATCATAAGAAGAAATCAAAATTTTTATTTAAAACAAAGGATTACAAAAGGCAGTTACGGTCTCCTTACATAGCCCCTTATCACACCAGCATAAGACCTAAGTGTAAGGTGTGCTAAGGTGAGAGAATCTGAGGGAGGCTCGGCCAACATCGCACGAGTAGTAATTTCTATCAGTTTGAACTTCTCGCGAAGGCGATTCCGTTCTATCTTCACACGATGAAGTTCGGCTTGGGTTTGGTCCAGAGAAAAGCCCAGTGGTGCTAACTCCTTCCCAAGTTCTGTTAGATGGGCTTCGATCGGTCCAAGACTACTGGGTGAGGCCATCAAATCTTCTTTCTATATTAATTAACCAAGATCACTCATATTTAGAGACAAAAGTCGCAACATTCAGTTTTCAACGGTCATACTGACTAATGGTCATATAATAGTCAAAACCCAATAGTCTCATTTTAATTATACTCATGTTATCAAATGAAACAGTTTTGTTGAGTATGAAAAATAAAATAACACACCAAATTAGGAAACAAGATTTATTGAAAATTTTGGGTCGTTACAATCTTCCCCCCTTAAGAAATTGCGTCCCCGCAATTTTTAAAATTGGGTTTTGAAATTTCATTGAAAGTCCCACATCGGAAAAAGAGTCAGTAACACTATTACTTTAAAAGGAAGAAAAGGAAGTACAAAGGACACCCAAGTTAACCCATACTAGGATTCCATGTAGGAAAACATGGATATGGAAGAAAAAACAAAGGGTCAAGTTCTGAGGGAGAGTGATAGAAAATATGATTAAGAGAAAGTTAACAATAAGAAAACCACAAACTTATGATGTGTATTAACGGTCTTTGACTACCCAGTAGAAAACGTTAACAGAAAACGTTTTTGTTTTACGATCCTTTTCATAGTTTTGAGGAATTCATTTACTACATAGAATAAAAACATAAGTAAATATACCTACCTTCAAGTAGAGTTTCATCCTTTATTAAGTTTCTAACAAAACTAATCTTTTCTCCAAACGATGAGAATTCAAAACTACTTGGTCTCATCAAAGCACAAGAATCATATTATAGAGAATCACATAATCCACCAAAGATTAACTATATATTTCTTCTATCTTTAAAAATTATCCCAAAAACAGAAAGGGTAAGATAAAACAACTCTTCCAAAATAATGAACCCCAGAGGAAGGGAAACTACTTTAAATCTTCAAAGTTCCACGGTACTACCCAAAGTTTATCATAGACCATTATATAAATAAATATCCTTAAAAATCCTCAAAATAAACCAAACTAAGATTGAAACCCAAATACAAGAATGATTTGATAACATAGTCTTCCAAGGTAAACTTTATCATTCTTCTCAAAACAACATCAACCACTCCTAACATCTTATAAAAAAGTAACTAACCTAAACATATTTACCCCAAGATAGGTTAATAATTTCCATAAGTAACCTAAATTACTATAAGTCTACCTTAAATTCATCGATTCTTCAAAATATAAGTCAACCTTTACTCCTCAAAGAAAACACCGTAGTAATCTATTTACCTCGATCAAATAGGGTTCCCAAAATAGTGAACGTCTTCCAAAATAATAATCATCTTTTAATACCCTAATCATCTCTGTCATATTAATACAGAAATCATCACATTTCCTATCACATTGGTTGTTGGGACATGTTCTTCCATTTCCCACCATTAACTAAGAAAAGAAAGTACAATTAGGGGCTTAAATACTTAGCCAATAATCATGAAAAGGAACTTAAAGCATAGAAGGATAACTTGTAGAAGAAAAGTATACCCTAACTTGTGATCCCCTAGGTTCCAATCTAGGTTATCCATGATCATATATTCTTATGCGAATCTTTATTTTATTTTATCTTTGTTCCTTTAATAATGGTTCATACTAAGCTTATGAATTTACCAAAGCATATCCCCCGGAAGTGTCGTAACCAAGAGTGCAGCAAGGCCCGTTGTCGTGTACCAGTTCCCGTTGTACATCTGTGCCAGAGCCACCTCTACCTGCTCGTATCCAGACAAGGATGTATTTGCTTGACAACCCCTTACTCAATACTCACCAAAATACAAGGAATATTTTCTATATTTAAACTTTTATATAGGGTTCTTCCTAAAGTTTTCATATCCTAATTTCCACAAATAACTAAAACATCCTTTGATACCAATTATAGTATCCCACATTTTTTTCAAATAAACTTTCATTACATTATACAAAACTGAGGATCTTTAAGGTTTAGTGTCTTGGAAACCAGGAACTTAATACATGAAACAAAAAAAAAACATTTTTCTTAAACACTTGAAAGGCTTCTCCTTATGTTCATACTAGGTTCATTACTGCATCTCATAACTTGGGGACATACATCAAAAAAAGGGTGAGCAGAAGGCCCAGTAAGGGAAACAGGGGGAAACATTTAACATGTGAACTTGGGATACATCAACAATGTCATGAAAAAGAACTTTAAGGAATGAGAAAGAAATCATGAGACATCATAATAAAAATAACGTTTTTCATATCTTAAAGATGTGGCTACAACATTTAACAAAGACAATAATTTCCGTTTCACCAAGGTCCATCCCCAAGGTGTCAATAAAAATTACCAAGGTTATTCACCAAGGTATCAGTCTAAATGGTCATCTCTAGAGATTAAGTCTTTACCCAATGCATTGGAGCGCTATCAGGGCGCACCCTTAATTTGTCTTTATTATCATGTGAGCCACATATATAATCATCAATAATTTCATAAACAACCCATATATCATAAAAGGAATGGGTTTCATTTCATAATCATAACGTTTTAAAAACTGCTTTAAAGACATGATCTTTACGTCACTTTAAACCCACAGAAAGGGAAAGCGGGTCTCATGTATGTAAATCCCAGAATTTAAAATAGAAAAACTTGGTATATATGTGAATACCCCTATAGAATAGAGATATTTGAGTATTCACTTAATAAAATAAAAGAACTTTAGAAAAATAAAGAGACATTTGAGATGGAAATTCTGCAGCATAACAGCTATGTTTTGGGGTTTTAGAAAACATTGAAAAGAGAGGGGACATGGGTCAAACAATCATAAATGACCCATAAAACAGCAGGGGAAAAAATATAAAGGATTTAAGAACATCGTAATGAAATTTTAAATATATACCATATGAAATAAAGAACATTAAAGAAGACAAAAATAAGATTTCTCTTATGAAAATTCGGCAGCCTAATGACGTCACTTAAACTTCAACCAAAAATGAATTGACAAGATCAAATAGGGTATCTCATCATATGAACATAAAATATTAGTATGATATATATAGAGATAATACCCCAACATAATTAAAAACTAACTTGATATACTTGACATGAAAATAGATCTTGAAAACGAGAAGGGTGAAAGAATCCCTTAAAAATTTGGCAGCCTAACGGCGCCACTTAAAACTTCAAAATACTGAATTGAAGAGATCAAAAAGGGTATATAATCATATGAACATAAAAGATCAGTATGATAGATATAGATATAATACCACAAAATAATAAAAAATAACTTGAAATACTTGACATGAAAATAGATCTTTGAAAAATGAGAAAGGTGAACGAGTTCCTTAAAAATTCGGCAGCCTAACGGCGCCACTTAAAACTTCAAAATACTGAATTGAAGAGATAAAATAGGGTATCTCATCATATGAACATAAAATATCAGTATTATATATTTAGATATCATACCCCAACAAAATAAAAAGGAACTTGAAATACTTGACATGAAAGTAGAACTTTGAAAAAATGAGAAAGGTGAACGAATCCCTTAAAAATTCGACAGCCTAACGGCGCCACTTAAACATTCATAAAAAAAATTATGAGAGTAAGAGAGTATATATAATCATATGAACTTAAAAAGGTCATTAGGATGAATATAAAATAACATCCCCAACATAAGAACATGTATCTTAGAAGAAATGACATAAACGAGAGTACTTGAAAAGAAAGAGAGAGGTAGGATCCCTTACCTTAAAACGTAACTCTTAAAACTCAAAGGTTAGGACCTTGAGGGATTGGGGGTACCTTGGGAGGACTCCTTGGGAGGTAATGAGACCATATCTTAGTTGGGTAAGAGTTGGGATTCAAATGGATGAGAGGATGTCTTGGTATTTATAGGGAAAGTGAGGGGACAAGGCATTAATGGCCAAGGGACACCTCATTAGTGGTTTTGGAAAAACCATGGGCTTGACCATGGTATTTGCCCATGGTATTGGACACTTGGGACACCTAATACCTTATATTACTATTCATAAGTCGACCATATTGATTACATACTCAATACATCATTTATTTATGTCATTAAACACCCGTAACTTAAAAACTTTATTTTTACTATTCATCGAAAATTCAACTTTCTCAGAAAAATCCCAAAATTTCACCTTAACCAAATATCAATGCTCTGATTTCAAAAATGAACTCCATTTTATAAAAATAATTTTCTAAATATTTTTAATTTAATTTTTAAATAAATACACTATTCACCGAAAATTCATTTTTTTCAGAAAAATCCCCAAAAATTACCTTAACATAATATCGATGCTCTGAGTTCAAAAATGAAATCCATTTTATAAAAATAATTTTCTAAATATTTTTAATTAAATTTTTAATTAAAAAAACTATTCACCTGAAAAAACTAATACTTGACTAATAATTTATGAAATCGTTATTTAACCATTTAATTGAATCACATTACTTAATCAAGGTGCCTAGATTATATTAATGCTTTATTTAAGTGAGATTACTAATAAATTTTGTCAAATTACTAATCCTAAGCATAAAATCACTATTCATAATTTACTATTCATCAAAAATTAAGTTGATCTTATTAGACTCTAAATTTCGTACTGAACATAATTTTAGAAGACCATTTTTTTGAAAATCATTACACATTTTTAATTATTTAAGGTTTACATAAACATTTTCTTAAAATATCCTTTCTCTAAAATTCACCAAAAATATGCATACTATATTTATCCGGACATTTAAAAATTCATAAACTTCATCATAAGAAGAAATAAAAATTTTTATTTAAAATAAAGGATTACAAAAGGCAGTTACGGTCTCCTTACATAGCCCCTTATCACACCAGCATAGGACCTAAGTGTAAGGTGTGGTAAGGTGAGAGAATCTGGGGGAGGCTCGGCCAACATCGCACGAGTAGTAATTTCTATCAGTTTGAACTTCTCGCGAAGACGATTCCGTTCTAGCTTCACACGATGAAGTTCGGCTTGGGTTTGGTCCAGAGAAAAGCCCAGTGGTGCTAACTCCTTCCCAAGTTCTGTTAGATGGGTTTCGATGGGTCCAAGACTACTGGGTGAGGCCATCGAATCTTCTTTCTATATTAATTAACCAAGATCACTCGTATTTAGAGACAAAAGTCACAACATTCAGTTTTCAACGGTCATACTGACTAACGGTCATATAATAGTCAAAACCCAATAGTCTCATTTTAATTATACTCATGTTATCAAATGAAACGGTTTTGTTGAGTATGAAAAATAAAATAACACACCAAATTAGGAAACACGATTTATTCAAAATTTCAGGTCGTTACACAGAATATCCTCACAGCTTTGACAATGACCTCTACCCTTTTGTAACATGTAAGAATGATACAATTATCTGATCCCTAAGGCCTTATCCTAAGGGAAAGAATTTCAGATGATGCTACATATTCAGGTTGGACCATGGATGAGGATGATACTCTGCTCTTACATGGGCATGTATGGGTCCTGACAAACATCATAGAGGAGATGATGTGTGAATTTCATGCCTCAACATGGCCAGTTCATCCTGGTACCACCAAGATGTATCAAGATCTATGATACCGATATTGGTGGCCTGGTATGAAATATGAGATTTATGAATTTATAACTCGGTGTTCCACCTGTCAATAGGTGAAGGTGGAACATCAGTGCCCGATAGGGCTTTTACAACCATTGTACATTTCTAAGTGGAAATGGAATGATGTTTCTATGGATTTCATGACCAGTTTACCCAGTTCACCTCATGACAATGATACAATGTGGGTTTTATTTGACCATTTGATGAAGTTTTCACACTTATTACCTATATGAAAGACCTTCTCAGTAGAAAATCTAGGGAGGCTATAGGTCAGTGAGGTCATACATCTTCATGAAGATCCTTGTTCTATCATTTTTGACAAAGATGCTCTCTTTATGTCATAGTTTTGGTAAGGGTTGCAGAAGTATTTGGGTACACAGTTGCTTCTGAGCATGAACTATCACCCATTTATTGATGAAAAAACAAAGAGTATGATTTCGACGTTAGAGTACATACTCTGTTCATGTGTCCTTGAATTTAGGGGTCATTAGGTGAAACACATTCCCCTTATTGAGTTCTCTTATAATAACAAATTTTAGGCTACCATCGAGATGGATCCTTAGAAAGTCTTATATAGTAGGCCTTAATATTCACCTCTGTGCTGGTTAGAGGTAGGGGATGTAGCTATACTTGGACCATGTCTCATTCAGGAGACTATAGAGCAAGTCTGATTGATTAGAAAGAACATGATGAAAACTCAGTCCATACAACAATCATATGCCAACAGATGCTAACGAACTCTTGAGTTCGAGGTTGGAGATCAAATTTTCTTGTGAGTCTCACCCAAGTTGGGCCATAGATGTATTCAAGAGTAGGGTAAGAGATCACCTAGATTTGTTGGACGCTTTGAGGTTGTGAAATGGATCAGACTAGTGGCTTACCAGATAACACTTCCTCATAGATACCAGTATATGAAAGATGTCTTTCATGTATCTCATCTTCACTGGTATTATCCAGACCCATCACATGTTTTCCAACCGGATGAGGTCGAGTTGGATGTGGATGTTTCCTTTGAGGAGTATCCATTGTGTATTTTTGATTAGAGTGTGAAGACACTCTGAGGCAGGAAAGTTCCTTTGGTATGGGTGCTATGGCAACATGACCCAATATAAGACAAGACCTGGGAATGAGAAGTTGATATACATGCTCAGTGGCTAGAGCTCTTTGCCAATGATACCTCTTTACCCTCATAAGTCTAACTCGAGGATGAGTTTCTTTAAGGAGGGGAGGTTGTAACAACAATTCTTTTCAAGAAGGTATGTATCATTTGTTTTTGGTTTAAATTCCTTTAAACGAACCTTATAATGTTACCCAATGGAGTCATGGAGGTTATGATGGTGTTTGAGACTTGTTCAAAGCCTAGAACCCTAAGAATTTGAAAAATAGACTGGACCTCACGGTTAGTAGAAACCATGCTTCCCAACCTGCATGGTATCTACTAACTATGTGGGGTGAGACAGAGGAGCAATAGGGGCCACACAGTTAATCTACAGCTGTGCGACCCCAGGTGCGTGACTATGAAAAAAAACTGAATAGGTTTTATAGTGGGATTTCACATGGTTTTCACACAGTTAGGAAAACCATGCACCTTAACTATGTGGGGTCTCTCCCTTGGCAGTGATCTAAGAATGATTTGTGCACGGTTTGGCCAAGCCATGGGGCCAAACCATGCATCCCCTATTTTGAGGGTGAAATGACCTTTCCTTCCTTAATGAATCTTTTAAACTATTTTTTTTCTTTTTTCCTTCCCCTCATTCTAGCGGAGGATATCTCCCTCTTTCTTTAGCGAGCCTTTTCTCCTCCCTCCTAGGTTCTTCAACATCTTCTCAATCTAAAGTTCAAATCAAGCATCATCAGAAGCATCGAATCTGTCTCAGTAAGATCTACATTCCTCATGCTTCCTATCTAAGTTTATCTTAAAATCCATTGCAATATTTAGGTGCAATCTCTTTTTCCCTATTTTCATAGCGTTAGACCATTTATTAAATTTCTCTCAACCTACTTTGAATATGAGTGCTCTATCAGATGAGGAGTCATCAACCACCCCAAGGTAGGCGTTCTTGTCATTTTACTCAAAAGTTATAGTGTTTTTATAGTTCACTGTTGTGCCACATGCCATACTTTGTCATGCGTCACCATTAAATTTATTTCTTCATCTTAAATTGATTTGTGAACCTTGGTATGATCCCATTGATCATTGTTTAGTAGTTTGAGGATGAATACCTCAGTCAAGGATACCCTCAAAATTGTTGTGTTGTTTCCCCCCTTTTACATCAATTGATTAAATACCCAAAGGACCTCTTAAGTGTTAGACTTGGGTTTTAAATCGAGTTGTCTCATTCATACAATTTTTTAATGAACCCAAGAACTTCCTAAGTTATTAGATTTATTTATAAATGGATTTTCCCATGTAGGTAATTTCCCATTTAAAAATGGAACCTCCTAAGTGACTCATTGAGACTTGTAAATGGAAATACCATGTTTTGGTTAATTAAATATATTGATTAAATTGAAATGCTTATCTTATAGATAGTTTTCTATTCTTAAATGGTTTAAATGTAATTAGGTGTAAAGCCCACACCTCATCTGTTATAATAATGAACTTGGTTATATGAGTTGTAATTCCCTCATTTGTAATTGGGCTTGGATAATAAAATGCATGAGAGGTAATGCCTCACAGATACTAATATAAATATGATTATACCTTAGATATAGGTTGTGTAATGATGGTAAGGGTTCTTTTGGGCATTAAGATTCATACCCCCTTACATCGAGTGTTGAGTATGATGTCTCACACTATTGAAACTATTTAGATGGTGGACATGACACACCACATCCCTTGCTTCGAGTGTTAACATGAAGACTCACCCACCATCTCAAGTGATGATCATGATGTCTCTCACTCATTATGAGATGTAGGTAATGTATCCTAGTTCATGAGATTATAAAATCATTAAACTATTTATGGATGTCTGAATTATACCCCGGTCCAACCAACACCTAGTATTCTAAGTATATGTCCACTTATGTTTGCACGTACTTGGTCCATATAGTTGGATGAAATATATAATTATACTATATATAAATTATTACTATATATATATATAGTTACTGATCATACACTCATTTTTTCCATGAGCTGAAGTAGGTAGATCCACCAGGTGTCCTTTAGGAACCTGAGAAGGCGAGTACTCTTTTATTCAACATTTTCAATTATTTATTTTTACCTACACACTATTTAGATATGAGAACTTCTTGGATTACTTTTAGACACCATTGGTAATGAACTACTGGGATTTTATCTCACACCTTAATCAGACCACTTTCGGTACCCGAGTATATTACTTTTATAAAAGTAAAGATAAGGGAAAGCGCCCTGCTACCGATTCTTGATATTATTTACCTATAGTTGAAGCATAGGAGTAGAGGAATGAGCATATTATCGAGATTCTAGTGGATCACACTTTTGTTCTTTTGGTAGTTTTTTTATAGTATGATTTTATATGTATGTCCCTTGTTCCCCTTTTGTACATATACATTCCATGCATCCATGTATATGACACTGCCTAGTGGATTTTGATATTATTATGTAGTTGTTCAATCATTTATTCTTCTGATGATTATTTATTATATATGTTTAGATATGATTCTGATATTGTATGTTTATATTTATATCTATCGTGCCACTCTAATATGAGGGTATAGTCTCCCCACTGCACCACCCTTACACCCTTGCTGCTAGTCGGCAACCTCTGACATATGGGGAGATGTGCTTGATGCCATGTGACCCACTAGATCAAGGCACGGGTTAAGTGGATCTTGGGTCAGGATGTTACAGTTCATCTATATCTTTTGAATGGATCATCGTATTGAGATTTCATCTCCTCCATTGAGTTTGGGATAGGTATTTTTTCCTAGGTGGGACATAAACTCAGGCCGGCCACTCCACCCAATGGTAGGCCATTTTAAGTTTTTGCCATATATACTGATTAGTCACTAAAAGTGGATAATATTCATTGTTAATATCTTAATATTAATTTGTTTTAAAGTTCATAAACATCAATTTTAGTACAATTCATAAATTGAACTTCATTTCCCATCATTATGCAATTCATGCTTAAAGTGTCAATTTGGGCCCACTCAATAAATTGCTTGTGAAAAATACATTGTTCATCATTTTAATTTGATATTTTGGTATATGATCCATAACTTTATTTGAAACATTTTATCTTTTAGGTCTGATGGATTAATCCCAAGGGAAGATGGAGATTTTTGTGCCTGAATATAGAAATTTGCTGGAAAAAGCATAATGGGCCTAAGGCCCATCAAAAAAAAATGGGGCCCACAAACCAAAACCAATGAAGATCAATCTTTTACAGTAGAAAGATAAAAACATGAGAATAATTTTATGAAACTATGGCCGGAGCTAATTCTAAAGTTGAGATTTAAATGGTGGGCCCGACATAAATGCACATAAAGTTGTCCCACCATTTCGACCATAACTTCCAAAAGGCTGCTCCAAATTTCCTGAACTATTTACAGATCATAGAGTACAGATGAAAGATCATATTTAGATTCTACGAACCCTCCCTATTTGGCCTCCTTTAATTCCAAATTCACACGTCAAAATGGAGGATGAATCTGGACGAAATTTCTGGGTCAACTTCGAAACATCAAAATCCCTTAATTTTCTTACCCTCCTTTTGACTCTCTAAATAAATGGTGATGGAATTTATTGTGGTGGGGTGCCTCTTATGTTCCTAATATTACTATATAAGGAGCTTGTGGTGAAGGGAATTTTGGATCTTTGGTAGCTTTGTTTTCATTGTAATGTTATTATGCCAAATTGTCCCTATAGCGTTTTTCCTTCTCATGTAAGTTGTTTCAATCACCTTAGTTTTCAATAAAAGTTCTTCTACTATAATTATGTTCTTCCTCTTATCACCTTGAAACCGTTGCTTTAAGGTGTGAATTTATTCACACCAAACCTCATGATTTTGTTCACACAACGGTGGAGTGATCGTGTTCATTTTTATTAATGTTTTTTCTTCTTCGATCCCACTTATTTAAGTCGACTTCTCACTTCCATTGATATAATAGCATCTATGGAGGGATAAAAATTTATGTTTTGGTCCTAGATAGTTTCATTATATGGATTGGATGTTATTTCATGTACTTTAATTTTTAAATCGGTTTGTTATTTTAAGATTTCCATTCGATGAGTTATGTTCTTCTTCATCTTTGCCAAGTTTAATGACGACACATTCCGAGTGCTAGTATGATCCAATTCCTTGGAGTGATCATGTAATTGATCCTATAAGTGCATTGGTGATTAGCCTTGTAATTGTGTAAGAACTAAATTGGTGAATGAGGTTGTGGAATTATCTCATTTTATGGATTCATCTTGAATTAGTGATCTCAAATATTCTAAGAAACAAATGCATCCAATCCACCAAAAGCAAAAACCTAGGATCAACCCATATTAATCAATTGTTTTAGATAAAGTAAATTTGTCTTTTTTAATTGTTCTTTAAATTAAATAATTGGTTATCTAATCAAATCAATCCAAATAGTTTGCCACTCCATAGCCAAATCTCTCCAAATTCAGAGTGTCTCTAGGTTTCTTCTTCGGTCCCTATGGATTTGACCCCTACATGTACTACAACGACCGCATACCTGTAGGGTAAATTTGTGCGCAACCAAATTTTGGCACCATTTTCGAGGACCCAAGTAAGTACCTTAGATCCACGTCTTCTTTTCTCACCCCAAATTCTCTATTATCACCCTAATTTCTCTTCTCTATTACCTTTTTTGTTTTTGTGTGTCTAATGATTCCCAAAACAAATTTTCAATCAAATCAAATGGATTATCTTCCAAAATACCCATTGATAGACCAAGGCTATAATCAACTGGAAAATCAATATTTGGAATCACCCCACTTAGGGAATTTCATTGACCAAACCTTGATTGAATACACCACACTAAATGAGATGTACAATCAATTGAATGCTAATTGTTTAAAGGATAAATTTTCGTACCTATCAAGAATGATTGAAAAAATGAATAATGAGGAAGTACGTGATGTACAAACATCTATAAACCCTAATCCTGAAAAAATTATTGAACAATTGTGTAAAAAAATGGTTAAAATGAATTCAGAAGTTTTATCACTGAGATTAGAAATACAAAGCATTAAGACTTCTGAGGAACCCATTCCCACTCAGGATGTCCTTTCCTCATCACCGATAGAAGAATATTTTATCCCATAAACCACTCATGATTTTAAAAAATAACTAACATTTGGATATGGTATAACTAAATAAGATGAATTAAATGTTAAATGGCCTTTAAATTAGGAGGAAATTAATTTTTTGGATTCACAAGGGGAAAATTTATCTTTATGGATTGAGTGTTTGGAATATTTCTCCAATAACAATTTTTTAGAATCACCAATCATTGAACCATTGGGATATATAACGAATATTGAGTCTATACCTACTCATGAAATTAAAATGGAAAATTTTGGGTATGAATCATCTTTTCAAAAGGAACCAATTCATTCAAATGTTTTTGAAGAAGAAACAATTTTTGATTCAAATTTTCATTATTCTTTAGGAAAATTCAATCAAACTGAACTCGATGTTTTAATAATTCCTTAACAACTCAATAATCCCTCCATTTATGATAACCTAGACCATTAAATTATTATCCATTTTCATCAAGAATCCCAAAAAGGTGGAATCACCCTTGAAATATTAGGAAGGACTCTAGATGAAACTCAATAAACCATTACCAAAATTCCTTGGACTTTCACACTCATTGTTGAACAAGGTATTTCACATGGCATAGATTCTAAAAAAATAATTAATCTCAATATTGTTGAAGTGGAGAAAAATGGGTTCTTAAAATTTTTTAAAGTTGGAATTGGATAAGTTGGGGGGTTCAAGTCGAGCTGACGACATTAAACAAAAGCGCTTCACGGGAGGCAACACGTGATTTTCATGTTTCCAATCATTGTGAATCGTCTTTATTTTATTTATTTTATTTTTCATATAATAAATTATCATAGGCTATTGAACTGTTCTTCTTTTATGAGTAAGTATGGGTATGAAAGGGGAGCACCGTATTCATCTGTGTCACATGGTGTGATCCCCGAGTAATACCTTACCCAGAAAATATAAAGAAGACAATGTATCATTAGTTTGATTTAAAAAAATAGGGAAAACCATAAAAATGATGATACTTGGAATTAAATAAATCGTTGTGTTGTTTTTTTGTCTGGTTTGTTCTTCTTTGTATGGTTCAGGGACTATTTTGGGTGATACATGTTTAATTAAGGAGGTACCTACATCCCCCAAGAGATCAAATGAGTAATCTGGAGCATCATGAACTTCAACTTCAAAAACCAGGTGAATTTGTTCCATGTTTATTGTTTCAAATTCCTTTTAGAACACCTCTCATCTTCCTCTACCCCCTTCTAAGTTTTCTTTAAACACTGGAGATAGTGTTATTCTATGTTGGGGGGAGATGAAATAAAAAATGATTTTTTTAATAAGAACATGCATGGAAATAAAAATTCCATTAACCTTTAACATGATAACACACATTGCAAACTCTGAAATTGGATATCAAATAATTTTGCATGCCTTGATTCTGATTTTAATGTAAGTTTAAGTTCATGAGAATAGTATTTGGAAAGTGCGGTTGTCCGATGTGATTTTTCAAAGTTTACATTTTCATCCTCTTAATAAAAATTCCACAATGCACGTCTACTGAATCTTGGGTGTAAATTTGAGTTCTTGGGTCCCTTTCATTATAGCATAGGGTTATGGGGTCACTTTTAGTTTAATTTGAGTATCCAAAAATAAATAAATAAAAAAATTGAAAAAAATAACGACCACATAGAGCAATGTTTTGTCCAAATGCGTGGCGTACGACACTTGGGGATTGTGACTCCATAGTTGTCTTTCCCAGAGTTAGGCTTTATATCTCTATTGTAGAGCATGTAATTGACAATATGTGTGGCGTCCGACACTTAGGGACCGTGACTCCATAGTTGTCTTGCCCAGAGTTAATCTTTTCATATCTATTGTGGTTAAAAAAATAAAAAAAAACAAACAAAAAAAAATCCAAAAAAAATGGATACTCATCTTAAGGTTCAATGTGATTCCCACCCAGCGCTTCCATTTTTCCCCTTAAACAAAAAAATGCGCCCCATATCTTTTGGGATGCGCAACACTTTATCATGCTTAATTGAAATTGGATGAAATGTGACGAAGAATCTAAACAAAGGAATGAGCTTGGGATTGAGATATGCTTATGGACCTATCTTGTTTTAAATTATTTTGATGGGTTTCATAATTTTTTTTTGTATGAGGTCTTTGGGTGAGCAATGTGTATTAAAATGTTTTTGGAAAAGGGGATTCAAATTTCATATTTGTAATATATTTTGCTCGGGACTAGAAAAACTCAAGTTGAGGGGTGTGATTAGTCACTGAAAGTGGCTAATATTCATTGTTAATATCTTAATATTAATGTGTTTTAAAGTGCATAAACATCAATTTTAGTCCAATTCAGAAATTGAACTTCATTTCCCATCATTGTGCAATTCATGCTAAAAGTGTCAATTTGGGCCCACTCAATAAATTACTTATGAAAAATACATTGTTCATCATTTTAATTTTATATTTTGTTATATGATCCATCACTTTATTTGGAACATTTTATCTTTTAGGTCCGATGGATGAATCCTAAGGGAAGATGTAGATTTTTGTGTCTGAATGCAGAAATTTGATGGAAAAAGCATAATGGGCCTAAGGCCCATCAAACAAAAGTGGGGCCCACAAAACAATCCCAATGAAGCTAAAATTTTTACAGTATAAAGATAAAAATATTATTATAATTTTATGAAACTGTGGCCGGAGCTAATTCTGAAGTTTTCATGATGATAAAGGGATCTGAAGTTGAGATTTAAATGGTGGGCCTGACATAAATGCACATAAAGTTGTCCCACCATTTCGACCATAACATCCAAAAGGATGCTCCAAATTTCCTGAACTATTTAAAGATCATAGAGTACAGATGAAAGATCATATTTATCTTCCACGACCCCTCCGGATTCGGCCTCCTTTAATTCCAAATTCACACGTCAAAATGGAGGATGAATCTGGACGAAATTTCTGGGTCAACTTCGAAACGTCAAAATCCCTTAATTTTCTCACCCTCCTTTTGACTCTCTAAATAAATGGGGATGGAATTTATTGTCATGGGGTGTCTCTTATGTTCCTAATATTCCTATATAAGGATCTGGTGTTTAAGATAATTTTGGATCTTTGGTAGCTTTGTTTTCATTGTAATGTTATTATGCCAAATTGTCCTTGTAGCGTTTTTCCTTCTCATGTAAGTTGTTTCAATCACCTTAGTTTTGAATAAAAGTTATTATTATTCTCTTATTCTATTCTTCCTCTTATAACTTTTAAACCGTTGACTCAAGGTGTGAATTTATTCACACCAAACCTTGTGATTTTTTTCACACAACGGTGGAGTGATCATGTTCATTTTTATTAATGTTTTTCTTCTTCAATCCCACTTCTTTAAGTCGACTTCTCACTTCCATTGATAGAATATCATATATGGAAGGCTAAAAATTTATGGTTTAGTCCTAGAGAGTTGCATGAGATGTATTGGATGTTATTTCATGTACTTTAATTTTTAAATCTGTTTGTTATTTTAAGATTTCCATTCGATGAGTTATGTTCTTCTTCGTCTTGCCAAGTTTAACGATGACACATTCCGAGTGCTAGTACAATCCAATTACTTGGATTGATCATGTAATTGATCCTATAAGTGTATTGGTGATTATACTTTTAGTTGTGTAAGAACTAAATTGGTTAATGAGGTTGTGGAATTATCTCATTTTGTGGATTCATCTTGAATTAGTGATCTCAAATATTCTAAGAAACAAATGCATCCAATCCACCAAAAGTAACAAACTAGGATCAACCCATATTAATTAATTGTTTTATATCAAGTAAATTTTTCTTTTTTAATTGTTATTTAAATTAAATAATTAGTTATCCAATCAAATCAATCCAAATAGTTGGCCAATCCATAGCCAAATCTCTCCAAATTCAGAGTGTCTCTAGGTTTCTTCTTCGGTCCCTATGGATTCGACCCCTACATGTACTACAACAACCACATACCTGTAGGGTAAATTTGGGCGCAACCATATACCCATATATTTTCCATTTCCTAGTTTTAAACTCCCTATTATGACTACTTAGGACCCTTTGTGGGCCGATCTGTTGCTTTTGGAAAAAAATGGTGATTTGAGGGGTTTTTTGTTTGGAAATCCCAATCACACAATGTGTATATTCAGGAACACACACCGTGTGTTCTTACAATTTAGGGAAGATAATCTTTTTATGAGTACATTCCATGTATGGGGTATACACATCATGTATTGGGATGTGTAGTTGAGTACCCAACCAAACAGCCCATGTAGAGTGCACGAGCAGACCCCATGTGGGTTACATGCCATGTAGAGGTACACAACCAAGAGAAGTACATGGTTAGGACATGTGATGTTCATGGTAAGGTACCCCATGTAAGGTACACACTGTTTAAATTATGAACATGCTGTGTACATGGGATTTTACATGCTATATCTAGATAAGGTACATGCCTAGGTGGGGATTTGGGGGTACATGTCGTGTACTGGGTATACACGCTATGTACTGCTCCCTTTGCTATCCTTTTAGGGTTTTTTCATATCTTTATGCTCTATAAGTTGGAATTAGACACATGAGTAGTCCATTTTGAGTATCTTTCTTCATAGATCATGATGGTAAAAACCTTGAGGTAATTTGAGGAAACCTAGGTGGTATTTTAGGATTTTCCTAAACAGATAGGTTCTTTCTCTCATAATCAAATCCAATTATATCCTGAGAGTGAGACATTGATCTAAGATGTTCCATGAGCTATCTATCTTGAACAATTATTTTTATCTTACCCTTTTGGATGTATCCCTTGTGAGATGTTCCCTAATGGACCAAGAGTCCATGAGGTTAGTTATTTTTGAGGACCCCCTAAAGGATGCCTTTACTTACATTCCAACATAGAGGATCCCATGTAGGATACCTCTATCTTCTTACTATTACTAAGGGTCCCATGAGGGATGAATTTTCTTACATGATGACCTAGGGAATCCCTTGTAGTATCCCTCTAAAAATTTTCTCTTCTTGAGGGTCCCATGTAGGATGCATCTTCCCATGTACCGTGCTGAGGATCCTGTGTAGGATGACTCTGTTTACTTATCATCAAGGATTACATGTAGGATTCATCCTTTTTCTTCCATAGATGAGGATCCCAAGTAGGATTCCTTTTCTTATGTGTGGACCTCAAGGATCCTGAGTAGGATTCCTCTCTTGTGTTGTGACATGAGATACCCAATGGGTGCCCCAATGTTTGATCGACCCCGAGTTAGTACGTTGGGTGTGGGTAGATATGGTAGCAGGTGTGCCCTTAAAACCCATTCCGAACTTTTAATCCTAAGAGGCTATGGAAGTAGTGGTGGGTTTAGGCATTCGACCACCCTCACTCTTTTATACTTTCACATGTTTACTATTGATGCAACAATGATAACCAGAGGTTCTTCTTAGTTGGTGATTGATGAGCTTGACGCGATGTGTCTTTCTTTATCTTTGGGATTCCTAGACATATTTCATGGGGTCTACCTTTTTTTTTATTTTGGGATTCCATATGTGTTTCCTTGAATCCAAATTTTGAGCCTTTTATTATTATATAATTTTATTAGGACATCCATAGGTACTTTATAAGAACTTTATTTTGATCCATATATGTTTGGATTTTCTTCACATCCCTATTGATGTTATTGAGGATGATTTCTCTCTCCTTAATTTATTATATAATGAGGATGATTCTTCTCTCCCCAACTTGTGGTTTGAGGAGGATGGTTATGATCTCCTCAATTTAGGCATGTATTACCTATGATTATGATATAAGCGAATGATGTACCTACTGATTATACTCATGGATGATTACAATCTCTTAAGCAATGAGGATGATTACACTCTCCCTGATCAATTATTTGACTATGGAATTGGACATGACATTCCACATCGTTAGATACTCATGGATGATTATACTCAACTAAGTGATGGTTATGATTAAAATATCCCTAATTAGAGACCTTGATGGGTGGGCATGATGTATCACCAGTGATCTCTCCTTATACATTACTTAAGGGTCAGACCCTTAGGGATTATACAAGTTTCAATTTCATGACCACCTACAGACTGTGACCTAGGGCTCAGACATTGAACTGGATTTAAATGGAATGAGTAGTATGACATCCAACTCAGTAAACATTTATAAAAGTGTCCATCTATATATGAAATCCTTCATTATAGTTATTGGGGGTGAGTACAGGTGAACCCAGAGTTAGGATGTGTATCCCCCTATGGTGACATAGCTTGCTTAGAGAAATTTTTAGTGCTAGATGAAACAGGTATTGTTTATTGAGATTATGGAACCAAATACTAACTTAATTATACATATCTTGAGTGGTACGACATAAAACTCAATTCATTTTTTATAGGATTTCCAGATGATCGGGATTATGGACCCAAGGATCAACTGCTATTAATTTATGTTATTTCTTTCACATTACTCATGTTTATAAAAATTTATGAATATATATATATATATTTATTTATGGGAATATATATATATATATATATATAAACATATAAATATATATATATACATGATGGAACATTTCCCAGTTGATCAGGATTACAGACCTAGGGATCGACTGTGGCTTCATGTTATTTGTTTCATTTATCTTTTTAGTTGTGTCTTAGCTAGGCTGAGCATATTGCACGAGCATGAACTTATGACAACAGATTTATAAGTTCATCATTGGTTTGTCCTACTGAGATTATTTCTCACCCCTATTCATGCACTTTAGTGTGTGTATAGACCCTATGTTTTCTTTTCAGGTTGAGAACAGATGCATGATAGATAGGGCTGAGGCCTAGGGTTGTATGATCAAGCAAAGCCTCTCATGTGGATTATTATGATCGGGCTGGTGCAGTTCGATAGTGTCTGGAGATCAGGTATGTGGTCTGGATCAGAGTTAGTTGTAGATCCATGTAATTTTATTTTAGTTTCCCTTATATACTCTTGTATGTATGGTCAGACCAGTGGGTGACTAGTGTTGTATGCATATCATGGATTTTCAGAATTTTATAACATTTCATTCATTATTAAATCATGTTCTATTTCAGTTATTTACTAGTTCATCACTCTATTTATTTACTACATTGGATGATATCTAGTTATTTATGATGTTTTTACTATGATATGAGGGCATAGTCTCTCCACAGATACAACCTAGGCCCTTGCTGCTAGTTAGAAGCCTTTGGCATATGGATATGTGTGCTTGAGGCCTTGTGGTGAATTGGATCAGAGCACCAGTTTAGTGGAATTTGAGTCAAGACATTACAAAGTGGTTTTAAAGGTGTTATTTTACTTTTGATTTACTATTTGGGATATGGTTTATAGGAGTATTAAGAATGTTTCAGAGCCTATTATGGATATTATACTAGTGCACCGAGAACACTTGTTCTGATAAGAAGTCATGGTTTCCAGGGATATGATATTTTTTTTCTGATATGCAATGTTATAGTTGTATATGATTTTCACCTTGAGATACACACGTGTTGTGTGGATGTTATGATTTATTATGTATTTATGGATCTCAGAGCATTGGTGAGAGGCAATTGATGGATTTTTGGATCTTGTCCCATTGGCAAGAGGCTAGTGATTGATTTTGACTCTTGGTTAACAAAGAAAAGAGACATCACATGCATCATATTTATCATAAAGGATTAATATGATATAGGATTGATAGTGTGTGATTATTACTAATGATATAGAATAATTGTTTAAAGTGTCAATAAAAACCTAAATGGCATTTTACCATATAGGTTTTTAGTGGAATTCTACTCAATTGATCCAAAGTTCTTAAATATTTCATTCTAATATAAAGTGATGTGGATATAAATTGAGACATTTTATGGTTAATATGGTAACCTAGTCATCTTTATTAAGTGGTTCAATTAACCTGATAGGTCTATAGGGAATATGATTCCCAAATGTTATACCTTATGTAGGGTTTTGTTTCATAGGTTTGGTTATTTAAAGTGTTAGTAATAAACTATATAGTCTTTTCCTACATTGATTGGAATGAAATTTTACTTAATAAACCTTCATTTTAGGTTATATAGTCGTGTCGCTGAGTACGATTCCAATAGATACTAAGGTGTTTCTCATGAACTGAACATTGAGAGGGTATTACTGTATACAAATGCCCAGTGAGTGTTAATTCGGTTTCTCTTTTATGTTGGTATCATGACCTCTAGGGAGAAGTTCCTTATGAAGATGATCGTTGAGTATAAGGTCCCTTGTAGGATGATATTTATAGGTTTGAACCTTGTAGGTCATTGTGATCCTTACCTCCCTTAGACAGGTTTGATCTTTTGGGCTAGGTGGTTAGACCTTGTAACCTAGTTGTGAGACTTGAACAATAGGGCTAGGTGGGAGACCTAGAGGCCCTTAGTTTTGAATCAAAAACTTATAGTTTGATGTTCATTTTGATAAAGGAAAACCTATTATCAGGGTTGGACTGAGTTTATGGATGCCTTTTAGGAAGTGATATTGGTTATACACTCATTTTGATACTGATGCACAATTAGTGCTTGGGTTTTGCGATGTATGCATGTTGATGCCTTTGGATTTTTGAAAAACCACCTAGGGTTCTTGGGTATCAAGATTGGATTCAATGGGAAAGGTTGTTCAGGTTACTAGCCCTATTGACCAATGTTTCCGCTATTGTTAATAAGAGCATGTGTAGATGCTCATGACTGGAACAACATTGGGTGATGAGTGGACATGGAATAAATCACGACACATGTGAGGTACCAGATTTTGAAGAGGTGTTCTAAGGGAGATTCTAGATTGTTTGTACTAACATTCTAGGTATCATAGTTACCTTGGTTTTAATATTAGATGAATCACATGAGTGTGATTTGGGTGATAAAGGTTCATACTAGTTTCACGCGGTACCAATTAAATCCTAGGTCGGTAAGTGGCCATGTGTGAGTTGAGGATTGATGTTTTCAAGGGATTTTTGTGGGAATGGTTTCCTGGGAGTTGTCATTAAAATTAAGAATATACCTCTATGGTAGAGGATAAATTGGAAATGAATTGAGTACCACAGGATGACTGACCCATGGTTGGACCTGGACATGCATTTTTAGGAGAAATGGTATTGGGAGTTGGTTAAAGGCAAGTATATCCTATTTTGAGGAGAGCATGGATTAAATAGAGTGATATACACCCTTTTATAGAATCTTAGTGTAATACTAGTTACATATGACCATTCTATATATCTTGACATCATCTTGATCATGTTGAGAAAGCGTTGACTCTATTATGAGTTTATTTTCTTCTTAAATGTCTTTCCTGGCTTGAGATGGAATCTGTTGAGGTTGCGCTCATAGAGTGGTACAAGGAAATCCATATAGTGGGGAGTACACCATTGTCCATTTTATGGCAGTGAACCACATTTTCAAATGAAAATTTTCATTTTCCATGGGAATTTAATCTCAAAATTCGATTATGAGATAATGATAAGGGTATTCCTATGGTGGGGAGTACTAGATCAATTACAGTTAAATGTATCCCATGTAGAAGAAAATTATGGGTGCTGAGAGATTGTTCATTGGATGGTCAAGATAATATAGTTGTGAAAATTATTGGGATGAGATCATAGATTCTAGTTTTACCACAAAGGATTCTCATGGATGCTAAGGTTTATTGTGTGGAGGCTGTAATAACTTGTGTTTTTTCAGACAGTAATTTTGAGAAGAAATTTGAATTTTTGCTTTTAGAATCTTATAAGGGGTAAAATGGTCATTTTAACCTAGAATATGTTCTCATATAATTTTTATGACCACTCCATTGGTCCCAGAATAGGGTTTTTACCCTAGGATATGAGTTTTATGGAATTCTATGACATTTGAATTTTAGCATAATAATTAATAATTAATATTTAATTAATCAACTATTAATTTATTCACATAGGTTTGTTTGACCATATATTTTGAAAGGAGTGTTGGATTGAGATTCAGTCTCTATCTTTGAGTCCATAACAAGGATTTTTTCTTAGGAAGGGTATAAACTCAGGTCGGGTACTGGGGTCGGGCCGAACCCCCTTTTTCTTTTTCTTTCCTTTATCTTCCTTTTCTTTTCCTTTTCATTTTCTTCTTTTCTCCCCTTTATTATCATGCATGCACCTCCGTGGGTTCCTTCACCACTATAGAGAGAGTATAGGGATTGTGAGAGAGGTAAAGAGGGAGAGGGTAAGAGAGGTGCTGTCATGGAGCTCGTGAGGAGATGGATCATTGTGCGGTAGCTGTGGACCACATAAACGGGCAGAGCTTCGATGGATTTGGACCAAAGGTAGTCCATTTTAAGTTTTTATCATAGATCCCTATATATTTTCCATTTCCTAGTTTTAAACCCGTATTATGACTACTTAGGAACCTTTGTGGGTTGATTTGTTTCTTTTGGGAAAAAATTTAGGGTTTTAGGTGATTTGAGGGGTTTCCCGTTTGGAAATCCCGATCACGCGACATGTAGATTCAGGAACACACACCGTGTGTTCTTCCTATTTAGGGAAGATGACATTTTTAGGAGTAAAATACATTTATTTGGTATAAGATCCATGTATTGGGACTCACAATTATTGCCGAGTACCCGACCAGACATCCCGTGTAGGGGAACAAAGTTGTGTAGAGTACATAGGCATACCCCGTGTGGGTTGCATGCCGTGTAGAGGTACACGATCAGAAAAATTACATGGCCATTCCATGTGTTGTACACTAGAGGGTACGTAATGGAGGGTACATATCATATATATTATGAAAACTTCACATACATGGACTTTGACATGCCATGTCTGGTTGAGGTACATTCCTAGGTGGGGATTTGTGGGTACACACCATGTACTGGGTATACATGTCATGTACTGCTCACTTTGTTACCCTTTTAGGGGTTTTTTGTATCTTTACACCCAGGAGTTATAACTGAACACATGAGTAGTACATTTTGAGTATGTTTCCACATTGATCATGATGGTAAAACCCTTGAGGTAATTTGAAGACTCCTAGGCTGTATTTAAATCTTTTTCCTAAATAGAAAGGTTCTTCTTATAGTAATCGAATCTAGTTGTCTCCTGAGAGTGAGAAGTTTACCTGAGATGAGCCATGAGCTATCTATATTGACTAATGATTTTTATATTACCCCTGAGGATGTATTCCTTGTGATATGTTCCCTTCTAGCCCAGGGGTGGGGGGGGGTGAGGTTAGTTGTTTTTGAGGATCCCCTATAGGACGCCTCTGCTTATGTTCCAACCTAGAGGATCCCGTTTAGGATTACTGTATCTTCTTAATATCACTGAGGGTCCATTAAGGGATGAATTCAATTACATGATAAACTAGGTAATCCCTTGAAGGATCCCTCTACCTGTTTTCTCTTCTTGAGGGTCCCATGTAAGATGCCTCTTCCTATGTACTATTCAAAGGATCTTGTGTAGGATGCCTATGTTTACTTATCATCAATGATCCCATATAGGATTCCTCCATTTTCTTTCATATCTGAGGATCCTGAGTAGTACTCCTTTTCTTATATGTGGACCTAGAAGATACCAAGTAGGACTCTAATCTTATGTTGTGACATGAGGGACCCAGTGGGTGACCCAATGTTTGGTGGACCTTGAGTTAGTTTGTCGGGTGTAGGTAGAGATGATAGCAGGTGTCACCTTAGAATCTATTCTGAACTTATAAGCCTAAGAGTCCATGGAATTAGTGGTGGGTTTAGGCATTCATCCACCCTCACTCTTTTATACTTTCATATGTTTACTACTGATGCAGTGATGATAAATAGAGGTGATTCCTGGTTGGTGGCTGATGAGCCTGACATGATGCATCTTTCTTTATATTTGGGATACCCATACATATTTATTAGGATTCATATTATTTATATGTTGAGATGCCATATGTATTTCCTAGGATTAGATTTTGATCCTTTGATTGTTATATTATTTTATTGGGATGTCCAAAGGTACTTAATGGGAATTAGCTTTTGACCCATATATGTTTGGATGTTCTTCACATCCCTATTGATGCTGTCGAGGATGATTCCTATCTCCTAGATTTATTTTATAATGAGGATGATTCTGCTCTACTCGACTTTTGGTTTGAGGAGTATGATTAAACTCTCCTCTAATTAGACATGGAATCCCTATGATTATGATATATGTCCATGGTTTCCCTACGATTATAATCTTGGATGATTACACTCTCCTAAGTGATGGGTATGATTACACTCTCCCTATGGATGATTATGCTCTCATGAGTGATGGGGATGATTACGCACTCCCTGATTAGAGACCTCAATGGGTGGGCATGACGTCTCACCGATGAGATCTCCTTATGCATCGCTTAAGGGTCATACCCTTAAGGATTATTCGAGTCATAATGTCATAACCACCTATGGAACATGAACTAGGGATCATACATTAGACTAGATTTACATGGAATGAGTGGAATGATGTCTAGCTTAGTTACCATTTATAGGAGAGTCCATCAGTATACAATATCCTTCATTATAGTGATTGAAGGTGAGTATGGGTGAATCCATGGTTGGGATGTGGATCCCCCAATGGTGATATAGCTTGCTCAAATAAATTTCTAATACTGAAAAAATCATGTATTTTTGATTGGGATTACATAACCATATATTGAATTAATTATAAACATCTTGAATGGGAGACATCCAACTCAATTCCCTTTTTACAGGATGTCCAAACGATTGAGATTACAGAACCAAGGATCGACCGTGGCTTCACGTTATTTTTTTATTTATCTTTTCAGCTGTGTCTCGATTATGATGAGTATATTTCATGAGCATGAACTTATGGAAACATATTTATAGGTTCATTGTTGGGGTGGCCTACTGGGATTATTTCTTACCCCTATATGTGAACCTCAGTGTGCATGCAGACCTTATGTCTAATTTTCAGGTTGAGAAAATATACATGATGGATAGGGTTGTGGCCCAAGTTTGCATGATTGAGAGGAGTTTCTCATGTGAATTATTACAATCAGGTTGGTTTAGTTTGATAGTGTCTAGAGATCGGGTATATGGTCTAGCTCAGAGTTAGTAGTAAAGCCTTGTACTTTTATTTCAGTTTCCTTTATGTACTCTTGTATATATAGTCAACCAAGTGGGTGACCAGTGTTATATGTATGTCATGGATATTCTGTATTTTATAGCATTTCATTCATTATTAAAAAATTTCATATTCTAGTTATTTATTGCTTCTAAACTCTATTTATTTACTTTTTTGGATGATATCTAGCTATTTACACTATTATTTACTCTGATATGAGGGCATAGTCTCTCCACATACACACCTTAAGCCCTCACTACTAGTCAGCAGCCTCTGGTATATGGAGAGGCATGATTGAGACCTTATGGTGAACCATCTTAGAGCATTGGTTTAGTGTCATCCAGTTCAGGACATTACATCTGATCTCATTTGCTCAGTTTTAGATAGTGACATGAGTTTTAAACAAAAATGACACATTTGTATTGAAAACACATAATTTGAGTCATATCGGTCACATTGTGTGTCAAATTGATGTGCAGTTGATTCTTACATGCCACAAATGAATTATGGACAATTTTCATAAAGTTTGAAAACAATCTAAGCTCATTTTCTTTGTTTTTTCTATCTGAAATGCGTTTTAAACTAAAATGGTACTTTTGTATTAAAAAAATGCACTTTGAGTCACATTTACCATATCATGTGTTGAATTTATGTAAAGTTAATTCCTACATGTAAAAAATGAATCATGGATCATTATCCTAAAGTTTTAAAATAATATGATATCTTTTTATTGGTTTTGGTTCTGTGATACATGTTTTAAACTAAAATGACACTTTTTTATTGAAAATATACACTTTGAGTCATACCAACAACATCTGATGTCAAATTGATGTGCGGTTGATTCTAAAACATCACAAATGAATTATCTATCATTTTACTAAATTTTGAAAATAATTTGATCTTAGTTTCTCAGTTTTGGATATTTGATGCATGTTTTAAACTAAAATTATACTTTTGTATTGAAAACACACACTTTGAGGCATATCAATCACATCAAGTGTTAAATTTATGTGTGGTCAATTCAAACATGTCATAAATGAATTATGGATCATTTTTGTAAATTTTGAAATCAATATAATCTCATTTTATTGGTTTTGAATATATGATGTGTTTTAAACTAAAATGACACTTTTATATTGAAAACATATACTTCAAGTCATACTGACCACATCATGTGTTAGATTGGTGTGTAGTCAATTCCTATATATAAAAAATAAATTATGGATCATTTTCTTAAATCATGAAAACAATACGATCTCATTTTATCAATTTTGGTGATGTTACATGTGTTTTAAATTTAAATGACACTTTTTATTGAAAACATGAACTTTGAGTCATACTGACCATTTAGGTGTCAAATTTACCTGTGGTCGATTCCTATACATCAAAAAAATGAATTATCTATAATTTTCTTAAATTTTGAAAATAATTTGAACTTTTTTTCTCAATTTTGTAGACGTGACATGCATTTTAAACTAAAAGGATACTTTTATATTGAAAACACATATTTCGAGTCATAATGACCACATTGTGTGTCAGATTAGAATACGGTCAATTCCTACACATGAAAAATGAGTTATAGATTTTTTACTAAATTTTGAAAAAAAATATGATCTCATTTTATTGGTTTTGCCTATATAATGCATGTTTTAAACTAAAATGACACTTTTATATTAAAAACACATAATTAAATTCATACCGACCACATCAAATTCTAGATTGATGTGAAGTCGATTCCTACACATCAAAAATGAATTATGGATCATTTTACTAAATTTTAAAAACAATACGATCTTATTTTATTAGTTTTGGATATGTGATTTCTGTTTCAAACTAAAATGATTCTTTTGTAGTAAAACGTGCACTTTGAGTCACATTGACCACATTTTGTATCAGATTTATGTGCGAACAATTCCTACACATCAAAAATTACTTATAGATTACTTTCCTAGAGTATCAAAATAGTCCATTTTTTTGCTTGATTTTGAGTATGTGATGTATATTTTGAACTAATGTGTAAATTTTAAAAAATAAGTATCAGATAAAAATGATAAAGAAATTAACTAAAAAAGTAGATAAAAGGATGAGAAAATTAACTATATAAGTAGTAGGAAGTTACCTCTTCACGACATCTATATACATTCTAACACCATGTATTCTAGTCATTTGTTTCTAAACAAATAGATTTCCTTCATTATACTTCTCCTTGAGAAACGAATCAAAAATAATATATAAGCATTCTGATATAAATCCTTCACATCCCTAATATATCTCTAAGGTCATAGTCCATACTATATCACAAACATAATAGGTAATCACCTAAATTTGATGCTAACTAAAATTCCAAAACCATGTACTCTGCCCACTTATCTATAAACAAATTTAATTCTTCTTTTAAGTATGTAGATTTTTGGAAATATTGATTGTAATGAGAAAATATATAGAGAGACAAAAAATTACGAAATGTTTTTAATGAAATTATAATTACCTTTAGAAATTACCTATTCAAGGATGCTATTATTTTGATGGTAAATGATATATTTCATAAAAGATCAAATGTAATATCCACAATTATTGACATTATATTACATAAGAAACTATAGAAACATTGACCAAAATAAGTAAATTGTTTTGAAATATGTTTTGATAGTTAAATATTTCTATATATACCTTAATTTTTTTTCCATTTGAATAAATATATATAATTTTTATGTTTAGTGACTAGACACATACCATGATTTATCCAATATTTATAGATCACCCCATCATAACAAAATTATTGTTAAAACACAAGATTAAACATATAATTCGAATTTTATCTGTAAAATATTGATTGCATTGCATTATAAATTCACAATACACATCATATTTGGTCAATTTGATGGAAATACATGCATTGGACCCAAAAAATAAATATTTGGGGTATCCAAATTGATTGCAATCAACATCTAATGCTTCCTAAAAAAATCAAATAAGTAATGAAAAAAAGAAAAATATATTTTATATGATTAGATTTTAGAGTTTTAACCTTGAATTGTAGGAATCAAGAAGAGTTTTTAATATGTTATTTTCTTCTGAAACACCTCACTTAGTTAATCTTTTTTCTTATCAATTTATTTCAATTCCAAATAAATTTATTTCATAGAAATGATACAAGTATTAATGAATCCAAATCATGATTTATAGGGGTTTCCCTTTATATAGTACTAATATAAACACTTATAGAAAATATGAATAGATATTAACTTTAATGAACATAATAGATTATTTTTTGTACAAAATGATTATGAAAATGTAACTCATGTATGTATTCACAACTAAAAATCCCACCCATTCAAACTTGATAATCTCATTTATGCTCTCAAGACCAAATTCTTATGTAATGAAATTTACAAATATTTCTTCTTTAAATTTAATGTAATACATATCTCCATCTTTGAATTTGGTGGATACATGAAGTTGTAATGTTAATATATATTACAGTAGAAATGGCAGGGAGAAGGTACTCCTGGAAGGTCCTTTTGTTTTCTTGGTTGATTCATTGGATTGTCTTGATCTATGATTTTGTTTCCCCATTTTTTATCCATATATAATAACATACCTCACTTGAGACCATTTTCATCAACTACTATAGGTTTTTAATTTGAAAAAAATTGTTAAGAACATACCTCATGTATCATTATAATATTATAAGACCATGCTATGAAAGTTCCAATAGAATAATTGACCATTGTAATATCTAGATCATCAAGTGGAATAGGAAACTCAATGTTCGGTTCCCGAGCTACTTCAATCCCCACTCTCATGTGATCTTTTGGGAGTTGTTTGTGCTGTAGCATGTCTCTTGAGATATTATACACTATACCCCTTGTAACAAGGTGATTCATGGGTGTTGATAGATAAAAATACATAGAACTTTACCTTATAGAAGTTTAGTAATATAAAGTTATAGGAAGTTGTTATATTCAAATTTATAAGAAAGAGTAATGATAAAATTGATTAACTCAGGTAAGGTATGCGATTGAGGGTAATGACTAGCCTCAAATCTAGTGGGGTCATTTGGATCTTCATGTGCTAATCTTTATTCAACCGCTGATTCGCTTTGATCCTTTCACATAAATTAGTCTTCCAAACTAGAATGGACAATAATATATTACAAAACATCTATTTTTTAATAAAATCATTTTATCATATGATATGTATCTTCTTATAGTTTCTTCTTCTTGAAATATTCTTGAGATAACACTCCAAAACCCACACCTCTAACGCGACCATATTGTTTTGGTCGCTTCAAATATACTGAAAGTAGTTTTTCTTTAGGTATGGTCTCTATTGATTATTATGTCTAAAATATATAAAAAATATATGAAAATAAATAGATATTTTTATGTAATACTATTATAAATCATAACAAATTACTATTATGTTATACTTACACATGTTTCCCTTACTTATTTTGTGTTTTCATCAACTAGTTTACTCTATTTATGTGGGAATCCTTCTATAACACATGACATGATATGGAAGTGGCTTTATATTTTGGTTCATCAATCTGGTTATAAACAAAATAATATATATCGTTTCATATCACATAACACTTTTATCATAGATTTAAAATATATACCATTTTCTTCTCTAGTGAAGCATGCCCCATCCTTGCTTTTTGATAGGGGTACATTGGTTTTAATGCACATTTTTTATTTTCAACACTCCTTCACTATTTCATAAATTAACAATTTTGAATCAAATTGGATAAAGTAAATAATTTAAAATAATATATTATTAACTATAATGCAATTAAAATTATTTCTCATTATGAGGAATGATGAAATCATTCCATGTTTCCTGCTTTATAATGTGTGCATACATAACTAGTGGGTGGGGATTTAATTTCTCCTTAGAATCCATAAGATGAATCTTGGTAATAAGTGTATGGAAGCCGTTATGGTATTTTAAGTGGCCATTAAGACATATTTATTATGGAAATAATCTAAAATAAATTAACTCTATAAGGTATAATAAAAAGTAAATCAATGTTTCATTATATATATATATATATATATTTAAAATATAGAAAGTATATCTTAACATTACCTTAATATCTTCCCAAAGGGTTTCCTTCATTATAAATTGGACATGAAACCATGAATCTATATCAATTATCACATTCATTCTTGTTGTGACCCCAACATAACTAATGAACATTGACTTGTTAGGGTCAATATTTTGGATGCATTGATTCTAGAAAACCTCTAATTTTATACCCTTTCTTATTACCTTGATAATTTTAGTCAACACAATGATGCTACATCATTCTTGTTTTTTTTCATAAACATGTTTTTGATCCCTTAATAATTCTACAGTTTTAGTATCAACCATCTATTCTTCCATGACATTTGTAACATCATCATGTGCATAAGTCATTTTCTACATGAGTATTCAAAAATTTAATTTAGATTATGTTAATATAGTAGATAACACATAATATTATGAGTAAAATCACAGTATATTAAAAAACACTTTAACCTTATCATCAAACCCTGTTTATTTTCTTTAATGGTTAAAGGGATTTGGATCCTCTATTGAGAATCCAAACCCTATATTTGTGGTCCCCTATAACTTATAATTCATTTCCAAAATTAAGACTTCCATTTAATGATTATGATCTACCAATGAAAGGGTCATCCTAGATTGAATTTTTATTTGAACCTATAGTTGTTTTAGTCAATAGTAGGACAATTGACCGATTTTTGTTTGCTGGATCTGAGACATAAAATACCCACACTTATTGTGATTCCATTATGAATAAATCATCCTTATACCCTACCACATTGAAATTTACCTTCATAAAGCCCATTTCATTAAATTTTACTGCACTCTTATTGTCAAACCATTTGTAATGGAAAATCAGCACTTGAAATGTTTTATAATCTAACTCGAGTATTTGATGATGACAAAATATGACATATTCACATAAATTAGATTTCTATCCTTGGAACTAGATATGTGAATCAATTACACCACAAGCATAACTCCATTGTTTTTTCATCAT
The DNA here is from genome assembly GCA_963277665.1 of Viscum album. NCBI lineage: Eukaryota > Viridiplantae > Streptophyta > Magnoliopsida > Santalales > Viscaceae > Viscum > Viscum album. Next base: position 798,356,544 of record OY728129.1, read on the forward strand.
AATTCAGTTATTATATTCTTTTGTATAGAATGTATAACCATTAATTATAAAACTAGTGTAAGATATAACATTTTCATTTGGTCCCCTAGATAGCCATTAAATTTGTTCCATAATTGAATTTATATTTTTAGATAACTCTTTATAAATATGATCTAAGAACCATCCTATAAAATGTTGATTATGTGTATTTGATATCCATCCTTCATCCCTTAATGGATTTAAATTCCTAAGAATTACTTTTTGGGATTCAACGTATGGATAAAAATCATTACTATTATGTAAAATGTAAAGGTGAGCTCGTTACCTCTCTATGATGGTACTTGTAACAACATATATTACAAAAATCCATTCACCCATAAGGTATCCACTATGACGAGACTTTGGATGACTGATGCTATCGACATCTGATAGACAATCGGTACAGAATTCTAAAACATCATCAATAATATATCATTCTATAATATAACCTTCTAGATTACTTTTATTCTTGGAGTAACCTTTCAAAATATTCATATACCATTCAATGGGGTAGATTCATCTATAATGGACAGGACCACATAGTTGAACCTCTCTAACCAATTGAACCATGAGGTGGACCATTATACCAAACAATGACAGTGAGAATAACGTCTCTAATTCACATAATATGACTGAAACCTCCTTATTCATGATTGGAAACTTCACCAGGTCTATAAATTTACTACATATGAATTTTGTAAAATAATTAAAGTCTAGTTAATATATGTTGTACATTTTTAGGCAGAATGCAATGTAAATCAATAGACATTGAATCATTCATCAAAATATGAAAGTTGTGTGATTTTAGTTCCTATAACTTCAAATTAATCATTCAAATAAAATTCTTTATATTTGATGAATACCCCTAGAAATTTTACATCATTAAAGAAAATGAGAAATTGAAAATTTTCTTATTTGGATAGAGTGTAACCTTCTATAGGAAGAAAATTCTTCCTTTTACCTTTCACTAGTTCCAAATCTTCCCTTATCCCCATGTTAATCATGTCTAAACTAGCCTTGATGCAATATTTTTTCAAGAACATTTATTAATGTTCAAACAACACTATCATATAAATTTTTCTATATGCATGAAATAAAGAAAAATTTTGATGTATAAAAAATTCTAATATGGTAATGTAAAGAAAATTGATCTCCTTTTCCAACATAATTTTGTAAGATTTTTCAAAAACTATTTACCAAAAATAGTGTTAATATATTTTATTTTATCGAATAGTTTATCACCCATTAGTGGAGATAGTGTCGTACCCTGTTTTATATTCCCATTGAATATTATCATCTAGGATTAGTATTTATGTCTTCAAGGTAAAAATTTTAGATGTCCTAAAAAAAAGTCTTTGAGGAATGTTTCAACCAAACTGAGTGTGTGAATTATTACAAATGGAACCCCCCAACATTCCTTTAATGAAACAGTCTAAAAAATTTCCATAAGTAGGAAATTCATTTATCATACCATATAATATATCCCTCAATGTGAATTCCTCACTTATATGATCATCATACATTTTAACACCTATATCTCACATCAATTTCATATCTTTTATCAATAGAGCCAAATAGACATTAATATCATTATCTGGTTGTTTTGGTCCATATATAAGTAGAGGCAACATAATGTATTTTCACTTCATGCATAACCATGGTAATAAGTTATAATTTACCGAAATAACTATCCATGCACTATGAGTTTACTCCATACACCAAAAGTATTTATTCCATCTACAGATAATGAATAACGAAAGTTTCTCAACTCATTTCCAAATTCAAGATTCTCATAATCAATTTTCTTTTACAAAGAAGAGTCTACTAGATGATGTAGTTTCCTATGTTTAATTCTTGTATCTGTGTTCCATGTAAATTGTCTCATAGTTTTATGACTTCTATAAAGTTTTCTAAACCGTGAAATGATAGGAAAGTACCATACAAATTTCTAAGTACTTTATTCATCTTTCTTGTATCAATTCACACCACACTTAGTATAACGACCCACACTTTACATACATTGTTAATACTTCAAAATTGAAGCACACTTATTACAACATATTACAAAACCACAAAGGACCGTATAGGTATAGTGTCTTTAGAAACTGGGAAACATAAACAACTGGTTCATAAATCTTCTACAGTGCCTCCCATTTATTTCATCATATCTAGGGTCCCTTTTAGCATATTCTACTTAATATCCATCTTCCTGACCTGGGGAAAAGAAAACATAAAAGGGTGAGCTCAAATGCTCAGCAAGGACAAATAAAGGAAATAAAAATCATATCATATCTTTATGAAAATCAAAACCTGCAAAAGAGATCATAATATCTTAACATGGAATAAATCATAGAAGTGAAAATGAGATCCCCATAATCATAACATAAAACTTGAAACTTTGTGTCATGCACAAATAATCATGGAAAATCATTTCTTGTTAGTCATGACTCATTGCCAAGACTATCTTAGTGGACAAAGTCCCTTTCTGAACCGAGTTCACTCCTCGTTTCAGTCCTGTATCACTGAACCGAAATAACCTTCCGTTACAGCCATGTCTATCTCATGAGATATAAAATCATTACCCAATTCATTGGAAGGAGATATAGGTCCCACCCATCTTATAATGAATCCTTTCTTATGTGTGCCACATAATCATAAAACATACATCATCGCATAACACATGTAACAAAAATGGGATTCTTGAAACATCATGACATCATAAATAAATTCATATAAGATAAAGGAATTCATAAACATAATTCCATCACAACATAGTCAAATCAATGTAAAAATATGGATAGAAACAGAACCCTTTATTATCTTAGATGGAAAATAATTTTGATAAAACACTTGAATTGAATTCTTGAGGAAAATATCCTTTCTTCTTCAAAATCAATTTCTTTTCACAAAACATCATGCAATTTTAAAAGAAAGAGATTTTATTGAAAATAGTCATGAAATCTTTTAGAGGAAGCTTCATGAAAATAAGGCTTTATAAAACAGTAGAAATCCGTTCGTGCCGTATAAGTTAAAAAAAACATTCTTCGTACTTTTGTCGGAAAAGTCAAAAAGTACCTCGTACGAAAAACGACAAAAGATTCCTTTCATACGTATTACTAAAAACTCACTGAAGGGTAAAAATGGATTTAAACAATTTTAGGTGGATGGAAATAATATTACATATTGAGTAAACATGGATGTGGATGATAAAATACACCCCAGTAAATACTTACGATTAAACAATCTCGGATAAAAATGAGATTGTGATATTTCCCTTACCTTAGGTCCGATTTGCTTTGTTCGTGTCCGAAGCTCCTGTATAATGGTTTAAATAATGTTATTGACTTATTCCAGAATCATACATATTGATATGAGATCATATATGGTCATATTATTAGCTTCTTGTTAGTAATATTTCATTGTTACTTGTTACTCGGGTCTTTATAACTTTTTGTTCTTATGCGTGTTTTGTCGAATAAATTCTTATTCTTATCTTTAGGTTATAGATAATTCATTTCCAGAATGGTATTAGTGTAGTATATACCATATTCATTCATTCAATTCATTTATATAATCATTATGAAATGAAGATCATGTAGAACGAGTCGCATCACATCGTGGAGACGGTATTCCGTACGTACGCACGAGTGATGATATCGTTCCTATGATCGTGGAATTGTATTGGAGTATATATATATATTATTTCAGTATCAATATTACTTAATAATAATCATATATAGTTACTCATTACACCATTATACCCATCCTTGTAAGGTGATGGTGGAAAATAGATTACACCACGGCGTGGAGACGGTATTCCGTACGTATGCACGCGCGGTGATTTCATTTTTCCGTAGGATGGATAGAAGGTGAATTAGGGTTGTTTCATATTTATAATAACATATCAGTATGTAAGTAATACTGATGTTATTACTTTATCATGAAACAACTAAAGAAGAAGAAGTTGAAGAAGAAAGAAATTGAAAAGATCGGTAATGGATATTACCTCTTCTTTGGAACGCCTCTTTGAATCCTCTACTTAAGGAACTAAGATTGGTCTTTGGAGAAGACCAGGACCTCTAGGATTATTCTAGGGAAGTGGAGAGGAGAAAATGGCAGGGTTTGGCCGAGCTTGAGTGCTCAAATTGGTGTGAGGATGAGGGGGAGGAGGTGCCCTTTTATAAGGGAGGAGAGGGGCACCTTAGGAATATCTCAAAATATTATTTTATATTAAAGTCAAAATCGGTTTATAATGGTTCCAAAGGGTCTTATTTCGAATCTAAAGTGGGGATGGGTCGAAATCCTATCAACCAATAGGATTTAGACAAGTTTAGGGTATTATTTTAACCTTATCAATTAGATTTAACTCTAAGTTAATTAATTTAACTTTTACCGTGTCTTTTTGTTTTCTTTCACTATATGGTTAATACACTTACTATAACATGCCAAACGAACCCCAAATTGTTTATTATTAATATATATATCCTTATCTAAGTCATTTGGCCGAACCTTAGATTTTTAGGAATAAAATAACAATTAATAATATAATATTTGATTTAAAAACTATTTTGTGTCAATTTTGACACTATTTGATATATGATTTTTTTGAAAGTCATAACAGAATTATATGTTCGAACCAAGTTGATTAAATCAATACTAATATATCATAGTAACCTAGAAAATTAGTGGAATTCATAAAAAGTCTCAAATTACATTTATTTTGGTATTTATATTATCAATTTTGTCAATATTTCATTAATAAGATAATTACTGCATCATCTTTGTGTCATAAATAAATTAAATTATTTGATGTCTAAAAATTACAAATAAAATACCATCATGTAGGAAATCTTTTTAGCTTTATAATGAATATTTACAATCGAATTTATCTTATGTATAACACTATATTAAAAATAATTTACTTATTAAACTTTGATTTTAACTATTTTAACCCTTCTTTAAATAAATTAATAATAAATGTCCTAATCTAATCCAAGTGGGCCTAAATGGTCATATTTTATTCCTAAGTTTGTTTTTGGTCGAATTACACTTGTCCAATAGAATTAGGACATGTGTTAGGGTAATATTGATATCATATTTACCCTTAGTTACCCTATTTACTATTAACCGCGGTAAAAATAGTAAAAAGTTACTATTCACCAAAAAATTATTTTCATCTCATTGAACCACATTTTAGTCCTTGATATTAACCGTGTCTCTCGGATTTTTGAAATTCCATTCACAGAAGCGGTAAAATTAAGTTTTATGCAAAATTCAGTTTTTAACCTACCACTTAGTGGTTTCACTATTCATCAAAAATTGAAAGTTTTCAGAAAAATACCAAAATTTCACCCTAGGCTAATTTCGATATTCTGAGTCCAAAAATGAAGTCCATTTTGAAAAATAAAATTTATAAAATTTCAAAAAGTGGTTATTACTATTCATAACGGCTAGTTTTAATAGCATATTGTTGTTTAGTGAAACTCGGTATTGCGTACGACACAAGCTATCGAGGAAGGTCGCGATTGCGTGTAAATCAAGCCAAGCAAGTGTTGTGTAGAAAAAGATTCCTTTGATGATTTATATAACATAAAAGTCTCGGGTGTTACATTCTACCCCCCTTAAAAAGAATTTCGCCCTCGAAATTCGTCACTTTGCAACAAACAAATGAGGATACTTCTCCCTCATCATATCCTCAAGCTCCCATGTAGCTTCTTCAAGTTGGTGGTTTCTCCATAAAACTTTCACCAAGCGAGTGGTCTTGTTTCGTAGGACTTTTTCGCTACGATCCAGAATCTCTATCGGCTGTTCTTCATAAGAAAGATCTTGCTCCAGCGGTACAACTTCTGAGCTGAGTACATGTGAAGGATCTGGTATGTACTTTCTCAGGAGAGATATATGGAACACATCGTGAACTTGAGAGAGATTCGGTGGAAGCGCCAATCGGTAAGCTACCTTCCCAACACGATCCAGTATTTCAAAAGGACCGATATATCTAGGGCTCAACTTCCCCTTCTTTCCAAATCTCATAACCCTCTTCCAGGGAGATATTCGTAAGAACACTTTATCACCCACTTCAAACTCTAGGTCTTTTCTTCGGTTGTCGACATAACTTTTCTGTCGAATCTGGGCTTCTCTTATGTGTTGTTGAATAGATCTGACCTTTTCTGCCATTTCATCAACGAGATCAGGTCCTAATAGCTTTCTTTCCCCAACTTCATCCCAGCAAGTTGGAGTCCTGCATTTCTTTCCATAGAGAGCTTCATAAGGAGCCATCTGAATACTGGAGTGAAAGCTATTATTATAAGAAAATTCCACCAAAGGTAGGTGTTGATCCCAACCTCCTTTGAAATCCATAGAGCAAGCTCTCAACATATCTTCTAGGGTTTGAATTGTTCTCTCAGACTGACCGTCTGTCTGGGGATGATAAGCAGTGCTGAAACTCAACTCTGTATCCAGAGTATGCTGAAGACTTCGCCAGAACTTCGAGGTAAATCTCGGATCCCGATCAGATATAATAGAAAGTGGTACTCCATGCAATCTTACCACTTCCTTTACATATATCCTGGCAAGCTGATCTAGAGAGAAATCCTCTCTAATAGCAATGAAGTGCGCAGACTTTGTAAGACGATCAACTATGACCCAGATAGCATTATTGCCTTTGGATGTTTTAGGAAGTCCTGTGACAAAGTCCATAGTGATGTTTTCCCATTTCCATTCGGGTATGGGTAATGGTTGTAACATCCCCTTAGACTTCTGTCTCTCAGCTTTAACTTGTTGACAAACCAAGCATCGAGAGACATATTCAGCAACATCTCTTTTCATGCCATCCCACCAGAAGTACTCTTTCAGGTCCCTATACATCTTCGTGCTTCCAGGATGAATAGAGAATGACGAACTATGAGCCTCATCCAGCAGCTCATTCTTTAATTCGGGGATGGGAGGAACGCAAACCCGATTCCTGAACTTTATTATCCCATCACAATCAAGGTTGATTTCAGGAACATTTCTCACCTTCTTTTGTAACTCGACATCTTCTTTCTGTGCCTCTTTAATCTTCACATGTATAGATGGTTGAACATTCATTTGAGAAAGATACGATTTTTCCCCTTCCATTATAATTCCAAGATCCATCCTTTGTAAATCCATAAATATTGGATCTTTTGTGATCCTCATCATGGATAAACTAGCATGGTCTTGTCGACTTAATGCATCTGCCACCTTGTTTGCTTTCCCAGGGTGGTAATGGATTGAGCAGTCATAATCCTTAATCAGCTCCAACCATATTCTTTGACGTATATTCAACTCCTTTTGTGTGAAAATATACTTTAAACTTTTATGATCAGTATAAATATCACACCTTTCACCATAAAGGTAATGCCTCCAAATCTTTAATGCAAAGATTACCGCAGCCAACTCCAAATCATGTGTTGGGTAATTTTGCTCATGGATTTTCAACTGTCGTGAGGCATAAGCTATCACCATATCATTTTGCATAAGAACACACCCCAATCCCTTCTTGGATGCATCACTGTAGATCACAAACCTTTCTCCACTACAAGGCAGTGTGAGCACAAGTGCACTGGATAACCTTCTTTTCAACTCCTTGAAATTCTCTTCACATTCCTCTGTCCAGACAAACTTAACTCCTTTCCGAGTCAACTTGGTGAGTGGATTAGATAATCGTGAAAAATCTTTTACAAAACGTCGATAATATCCAGCCAAACCAAGAAAACTTCGGATCTCAGTTACTGCTGTTGGTCTTGACCATTTTCGATAACCTCTGTTTTTGCTGGATCCACAGATATCCCCTCTTTTGAGATTATGTGACCCAAAAATGCAACTTTTTGAAGCCAAAATTCACACTTGGTAAATTTGGCATAAAGCTTCTCCTTTCTCAGGGTCTTCAATATAATTCTCAAGTGATCTTCATTCTCTTCCTTGCTCTTTGAATAGACAAGAATATCGTCTATAAAGACTACCACAAATTGATCAAGATAGTCTCTAAAGACTCTATTCATTAGATCCATGAAGATAGCAGGGGCATTAGTAAGACCAAATGGCATCACTATAAATTCATAGTGTCCATACCTTGTACGGAAAGCCGTCTTTGGTATATCCTCCCTTTTGACCCTTAATTGATGATACCCTGAACGAAGATCAATCTTGGAAAAGTATTGAGCTCCGCGTAGTTGGTCAAGTAAGTCATCAATGCGTGGGAGAGGATATTTGTTCTTGATAGTGATCTTGTTAAGTTCTCGATAATCAATGCAGAGTCTCATTGATCCATCTTTCTTCTTAACAAATAGAACAGGTTCTCCCCAAGGTGACGCACTAGGGCGTATGAATCCCTTATCAAGATTCTCTTGGAGTTGCTTCTTCAATTCCTGCAACTCAATTGGGGCCATTCTATAAGGTGTCTTTGAAATAGGCAAAGCACCCGATACGAGTTCTATTGAAAACTCAACTTCACGATTTGGTGGAAGACCCGGTAATTCCTCCGGAAAGACATCATCAAACTCCCGTACAATGGGCATATTCTTAATCGTGAGTTTCTCACCAACTATTTGAGATAAATAACCTTCAATTAGTGGAATCAATACCCATAAGATGGAAGAAATTTCCACTGGAAGGTTATGTTCATCCTTGCATTGATAGACGATCGTAGGTTGATCTGGAATATGAAATGTGACTTCCCTTCTTTGGCAATTGATATGAGCTCCATGTAGAGAAAGCCAATCCATGCCAAGAATCACATCAAATTCCACTAAAGGAAGGATCACAAGATTTGCAGGAAGCACTTTCCCACAAACTTCGATCGGAGAAGAATTATAAACTTCTGATGCGATTGATGTGCCATTAGGTGTTGTCACAGCTAACTCAACATCTAATTGTTGAGGTAATACGGTGATACCCTTAGAAAATTTTTCAGAAATAAAAGAGTGGGTGGATCCAGAATCAAATAAAACATTTGCTACTTTAGAGTGGATGGTAAGTGTACCTTTCACCACATCGTTATCGTACTCCACATCGCTGATAGAAATTGCATGTGACTTTCCTTTGTCTTTAGCCTTAAGAGTTTGTTGACGTCGACCATCATCATCAACCCTTGGATTTGGGCATTGATTGGCATAATGCCCCATCTCCTTGCACTTGAAACATTGAAGTGTAGTAGGTTCATTCTGTGTATCCCTTCCTTTTTTTGCATCATTAGACATCTTCTTCCCATTATCACGGCATTCAAATGCTCGATGACCTTCCTTTCCACATTTAAAACATTTACTTGTCCCTTTAAGACAACTCCCTCCATGTTTCTTTCCACAGTTTGAGCATAAGGGAAAGTTCATCTTCTTTTTCATGTGCTCTTTAGATTTTTCTTTGAATTCCATCTTCCTCTTCTTATCAAACCCATGTGACTGATGGGTTACTCCAATCTCCATCTCGACTTTGAGAGCACATCGAACGATTTCCTCGTAGCTATTGAAGTCCCTTATGGCTAACGCCCTTCGAAGACTTGGTTTTAAGCCACTAAAGAATCGATCGATCTTACTCTCAGGTTGGATAATAATACCAGAAGCGTACCTTGAAAGTCTTGTAAAATTTGCTTCATAGGTACTAACAGATTCATCATCCCTTTGCTTCAGTTCAAGGAACTCTTTCTCCATCTTTGTTCGGAGAATACGAGGGAAGTACTTATTGAAAAATAAGTTCTTGAACTCGTCCCATTCCATAGACTCAATTTCATCCCTTTGCCTCGTATTCTTAACAAGATTCCACCATTGATCCGCATCTCCTTACAAACGATACACTGCTAGGATGACTTTATCATGCTCAGAACATTGAAGAACTGAAAATATCTTTTCAGTAGTACTAATCCATTGTTCAGCAACTAATGGATCAGTAGACCCGCTGAAAGAAGGTGGACGCTGCCTCATGAAGGATTCAACAGAATGTTGCTCCCTCCTTTGCTCGTTTGGAAATCCTGCATGATTCATAGCTTGAGAAAGTTGTGTGAGCATGGCTACAAGATTTTGCATTCCAGATCCCATATCGTTTGGTTGCTCAGGGGGACAATCATTGCATTGCCCATCGCATTCCGCATTAACACGGTTCCTTCGGGTTCCAGCCATTGACTAAAACCAAGAAGAATAGTGTGAGCAACACTAATTATAATAGTAAAACCACATAATTCAAGAATAAAATTTTCATGCTTAAGGTCTTATCCTAGGTTATTCAAGGCCATTTCTAAAACACTAAGATTGTGTTCTATGCTTAGACTTATCCTTAGGGTTCTTACTAAGGCTTGCACATCCTAGTTTCCAAAGGTTGACTATACCTTTCCTCTGATACCAACTATAACGACCCACACTTTACATACATTGTTAATACTTCAAAATTGAAGCACACTTATTACAACATATGACAAAACCACAAAGGACCGTATAGGTATAGTGTCTTTAGAAACTGGGAAACATAAACAACTGGTTCATAAATCTTCTACAGTGCCTCCCATTTATTTCATCATATCTAGGGTCCCTTTTAGCATATTCTACTTAATATCCATCTTCCTGACCTGGGGAAAAGAAAACATAAAAGGGTGAGCTCAAATGCTCAGCAAGGGCAAATAAAGGAAATAAAAATCATATCATATCTTTATGAAAATCAAAACCTGCAAAAGAGATCATAATATCTTAACATGGAATAAATCATAGAAGTGAAAATGAGATACCCATAATCATAACATAAAACTTGAAACTTTGTGGCATGCACACATAATCATGGAAAATCATTTCTTGTTAGTCATGACTCATTGCCAAGACTATCTTAGTGGACAAAGTCCCTTTCTGAACCGAGTTCACTCCTCGTTTCAGTCCTGTATCACTGAACCGAAATAACCTCCCATTCCAGCCATGTCTATCTCATGAGATATAAAATCATTACCCAATGCATTGGAGAGAGATATAGGTCCCACCCATCTTATAATGAATCCTTTCTTATGTGTGCCACATAATCATAAAACATACATCATCGCATAACACATGTAACAAAAATGGGATTCTTGAAACATCATGACATCATAAATCAATTCATATAAGATAAAGGAATTCATAAACATAATTCCATCACAACATAGTCAAATCAATGTAAAAATATGGATAGAAACAGAACCCTTTATTATCTTAGATGGAAAATAATTTTGATAAAACACTTGAATTGAATTCTTGAGGAAAATATCCTTTCTTCTTCAAAATCAATTTCTTTTCACAAAACATCATGCAATTTTAAAAGAAAGAGATTTTATTGAAAATAGTCATGAAATCTTTTAGAGGAAGCTTCATGAAAATAAGGCTTTATAAAACAGTAGAAATCCGTTCGTGCCGTATAAGTTAAAAAAAACATTCTTCGTACTTTTGTCGGAAAAGTCAAAAAGTACCTCGTACGAAAAACGACAAAAGATTCCTTTCATACGTATTACTAAAAACTCACTGAAGGGTAAAAATGGATTTAAACAATTTTAGGTGGATGGAAATAATATTACATATTGAGTAAACATGGATGTGGATGATAAAATACACCCCAGTAAATACTTACGATTAAACAATCTCGGATAAAAATGAGATTGTGATATTTCCCTTACCTTAGGTCCGATTTGCTTTGTTCGTGTCCAAAGCTCCTGTATAATGGTTTAAATAATGTTATTGACTTATTCCAGAATCATACATATTGATATGAGATCATATATGGTCATATTATTAGCTTCTTGTTAGTAATATTTCATTGTTACTTGTTACTCGGGTCTTTATAACTTTTTGTTCTTATGCGTGTTTTGTCGAATAAATTCTTATTCTTATCTTTAGGTTATAGATAATTAATTTCCAGAATGGTATTAGTGTAGTATATACCATATTCATTCATTCAATTCATTTATATAATCATTATTAAATGAAGATCATGTAGAACGAGTCGCATCACATCGTGGAGACGGTATTCCGTACGTACGCACGAGTGATGATATCGTTCCTATGATCGTGGAATTGTATTGGAGTTTATATAGATATTATTTCAGTATCAATATTACTTAATAATAATCATATATAGTTACTCATTACACCATTATACCCATCCTTGTAAGGTGATGGTGGAAAATAGATTACACCACGGCGTGGAGACGGTATTCCGTACGTACGCACGCGCGGTGATTTCTTTTTTCCGTAGGATGGATAGAAGGTGAATTAGGGTTGTTTCATATTTATAATAACATATCAGTATGTAAGTAATACTGATGTTATTACTTTATCATGAAACAACTAAAGAAGAAGAAGTTGAAGAAGAAAGAAATTGAAAAGATCGGTAATGGATATTACCTCTTCTTTGGAACGCCTCTTTGAATCCTCCACTTAAGGAACTAAGATTGGTCTTTGGAGAAGACCAGGACCTCTAGGATTATTCTAGGGAAGTGGAGAGGAGAAAATGGCAGGGGTTGGCCGAGCTTGAGTGCTCAAATTGGTGTGAGGAGGAGGGGGAGGAGGTGCCCTTTTATAAGGGAGGAGAGGGGCACCTTAGGAATATCTCAAAATATTATTTTATATTAAAGTCAAAATCGGTTTATAATGGTTCCAAAGGGTCTTATTTCGAATCTAAAGTGGGGATGGGTCGAAATCCTATCAACCAATAGGATTTAGACAAGTTTAGGGTATTATTTTAACCTTATCAATTAGATTTAACTCTAAGTTAATTAATTTAACTTTTACCGTGTCTTTTTGTTTTCTTTCACTATATGGTTAATACACTTACTATAACATGCCAAACGAACCCCAAATTGTTTATTATTAATATATATATCCTTATCTAAGTCATTTGGCCTAACCTTAGATTTTTAGGAATAAAATAACAATTAATAATATAATATTTGATTTAAAAACTATTTTGTGTCAATTTTGACACTATTTGATATATGATTTTTTTGAAAGTCATAACAGAATTTTATGTTCGAACCAAGTTGATTAAATCAATACTAATATATCATAGTAACCTAGAAAATTAGTGTAATTCATAAAAAGTCTCAAATTACATTTATTTTGGTATTTATATTATCAATTTTTCAATATTTCATTAATAAGATAATTACTGCATCATCTTTGTGTCATAAATAAATTAAATTATTTGATGTCTAAAAATTACAAATAAAATACCATCATGTAGGAAATCTTTTTAGATTTCTAATGAATATTTACAATCGAATTTATCTTATGTATAACACTATATTAAAAATGATTTACTTATTAAACTTTGATTTTAACTATTTTAACCCTTCTTTAAATAAATTAATAATAAATGTCCTAATCTAATCCAAGTGGGCCTAAATGGTCATATTTTATTCCTAAGTTTGTTTTTGGTCGAATTACACTTGTCCAATAGAATTAGGACATGTGTTAGGGTAATATTGATATCATATTTACCCTTAATTACCCTATTTACTATTAACCGCGGTAAAAATAGTAAAAAGTTACTATTCACCAAAAAATTATTTTCATCTCATTGAACCACATTTTAGTCCTTGATATTAACCGTGTCTCTCGGATTTTTGAAATTCCATTCACAGAAGCGGTAAAATTAAGTTTTATGCAAAATTCAGTTTTTAACCTACCACTTAGTGGTTTCACTATTCATCAAAAATTGAAAGTTTTCAGAAAAATACCAAAATTTCAACCTAGGCTAATTTCGATATTCTGAGTCCAAAAATGAAGTCCATTTTGAAAAATAAAATTTATAAAATTTCAAAAAGTGGTTATTACTATTCATAACGGCTAGTTTTAATAGCATATTGTTGTTTAGTGAAACTCGGTATTGCGTACGACGCAAGCTATCGAGGAAGGTCGCGATTGCGTGTAAAGCAAGCCAAGCAAGTGTTGTGTAGAAAAAGTTTTCTTTGATGATTTATATAACATAAAAGTCTCGGGTGTTACACTTAGGTCATTTTTATGAGTGATTCATGGTCCTTTCGAAATAATATGCAATCATTTGAAAAAACATTTATTTTTTTATAGATCATTCCCTTTTAATGTAACATCCATTTAGCATCATATGTTCGACAATAAAGTTCATTTTATTTTGGTAGTATATCATTCATGAGAACAAGTAGTTCTGTAAATCTGGTGTTACTCCATCCGCTACCATCTTTCAAATTATATAACTTTGATAAAGCTAACAATGTTGAGTATTTAGTTCAATCGATATACAATAGTCTCTTAGCACAACTATTTAACTTCTCAAAAAAATTTGGATAATCCTGAAGTTAATCTTCAATTTTCATTGTCATTTATTCCATATGATCTCCATAATCATTTACACTGGTATTCATTTCAATTGATCCATATACTATAGTATCATCACAATCGGTGTGCACATTCAGTTTTTTCCTATGTTTAGTCCAAAATTTACACCTTTGATCTATTCCATGACAAATAAAATGTTCTTCCAACTCTTCCAGACTAATTTTTCTTGATTAAAAATAATGAAAACATGGAAAAATGATTTGATAAGGGTCGCATGCATACTCTATTGTAAAATTTACGAACTCTTTAACTCCATACCCATACTACTTTTTTATATGATGCATGAATTCATTTTCAATTCATATCCATCCTATTTGGTTCATAAAATATTCATTTTTCACTATAAATAAATAAATACACATAAGATATTCATAATCAAAGGATAAAGTTATAGATAATTATAATAAGGGGAACCCAACATTTGAATGTTTAAAATAATTTTAGCATGCTTTAAAGAAAATGGGTAATTGAAATTAAAAAAAAAGAATTACTCTACTGGTGGTAGGTGTTATCCTCTGAATTCATCCAATATGATCACCAATACCTGATATGGGATGAATAATGCTCAGAGTATTTCAAGAAATATAGGTTCATATCTATAAGAGATGAAGGGTGGGTCTCAGTCAACAAAATATAATAATAACTATTTGGGAGATAAATCTGGTGAGGATGAAAACTGTCTCCTTAAATCTAAATTTTCCTAGGCTAGGGAGTTGTCAAAGCACTGAACAAAATTTATTAGTTTACTTCCTAAAGATGAAAAAAGTAACAATAACAGTCTGTTCCCTACAAGGGGCTCCTTGATTGTTGTAACCATTAGAAAGCTTAGTTGGATGGTCTTACATGTACTCATGCTAATACAACCATTGTAGTTTCATCATTAAAATCAATCTCTCAATTACTCCACAAAAGGAAAAGGCCTTTGGTATGAGGACTGAATTTCATAAGCACTTATCTTCCTATGACGTCAAGGTTGCGGGAGTGGGTTCATGATGAATATACTATGGGTTGGATGGATTTAGTGACATGAACTTTCCATGGTGTTATTATCAATCTATATTATATAGGATGTTAGATTCTATGTATCTAGGAGGCCTCTGAAAGTTAATATGATCATATAATTTAAATAGATGATGGTTATGTATGAATGATTTTTATTGAAACAACAAGTTTATGATAGTGTAATTGATAAATAAATAAGGATACTACTAGGTGAACCTATATTTTACTAAAATTCCTAGCTAAAATAATGTTTTACTATAATTATTTAATTTTTATACATAAAAACATACACAATAACCATAATCACTGCTCACCTTGATTCAATTCATTACAATGACATAGAAAATAACCATCCTCATTGATCACATTGATTCAATTCATTAAAAAAATTAATAAATAACATCATCTTAGGATTTAGTGTGTTTTTTATATTTTAGAGACAACCTTATTCAAAAAACCTATACAAATTCTTAGTGTTCTAGAAATCATTATTGATTTATGAGGCCCACAAAAACCTATAACTCTCACCATTTATAGGGAGTCATACATCTCACTAATTATTCAATAAAATATATTAATATTATTCTTAAATCATAAAAAATAAAAAAATATAATATGAAAAATATTCTAATTTTTTTTGGAGTTTGATAAATTAGCCACTTTTATTGGTAAGGTAGTAATTATTTCCAAAAAAACTAGAAGATTTTATTTATCTGACAATAATGAATGCGTGTTTAGAGATTTTATTAAATATATTAATGAAATATATATAGTGTATATCCTTGATCATTTTTCTAATGAAATAAATATATTTTTTTTTCTATATTTCACACCCTATTGATAGACCGCTCTAAACTACTAGAAGAGGAACCAAAGATTAATAGAAAAAATAAATATTTTTTTCCATATTTCAAACCCTTATGCAAACTTGGGATTATGTAATGAATAATGAATTCAAGTTCATAACAAGTTTGAGAAATGAAGGATAAAAAAACAATGAGAAAATAGGAATCAAGATGAACAATGACAAAAAGTAAGAAATTAAAGGACACAAAAATATAAATGAGAGTGGAGTAGAAATAATAATATACCTTATGATTGAGAGGGTTGATTCGTCTGAGAGAAGGTCAGGGGGGGAGATGGTGGAAGAGTTGAACTTCCATGAGAGCTTTAATGGTGTGAGATAAATCAGTTCAGTTAGGGTTTCATTTAAAAGATTAGGAAGAGTTTTGTCGTTGCTTATAAAAAAGTGATGATAATAGGGGTTTTATCAGTGCTAAAATAAAAAGTGTTGATAAAAATACTATTTATCATTGCTTTCTTAGTACTGATAAAGTTTTTATCGCATATGTGTGCACCCCACATTAGATTTTGAGATGCGCTCTATGCTTCTTTATATGTTAAACCCTAACACCATACTGATAATGAAGTTAGACTAGTGTCGGAGGATGCTTACCACCACCGGTGTCACCCCACACCGGTGACACCTCCTCTCATTGCCATGCGGGCCTGACCACCAGACACCAACATGATGCTACCATTTTACAACTAATATTCTCTCACCATATGGTGGGTTCTCCTAGTAACTTGTCCTAGCTAGAGAGCCTAATTTGGGCCTGCTATGTGGTGGCCTGCCCAATGGGTTGAGGTCTAGCCTATAGACATATATTTTTACCTAAAAAACAATTAATTCTTAAAAAAATTATCACAATATTCATAATTTAATTTTAAATATATATAATTAATATACTATTTATTAATATATATATATATATATATTAAATTTATTCATTTTTATTAATAAATATTTCATTAATAATTTTTTGAATATAAATGTATATAATTATAGATATATTTAAAGAATTTTAAATATGTATTTATAAATATAATTATAAATAAATATAAATATAATTATAAATAAATATAAATATACATAATTATAAACAAATAATTAATTATATAATTATAAATATTGTTGTTCGGAGCGAGTAACTCAAGAGGGGGGTAAATTGAGTTCTTAACAAAATTTTTATTTTAAACAATTTAATACTCAAATCCCCCAAATTAATAAAAACAATAAGTTAATCAAAATAGTAGAAGTATATATTTTTATTTTTCAAATAGATTCTAAAAGCGAGATCAATGCTCAGATAAAATAATCTTTGAAATCAATTTAACTTTTGAAACTAAATTACTTGATCAAACACTCTATATAAAACATAGATTAATACTAACTATCAGAGTAAAAGTATTGATACTGATTATAAAATAGATATAGTTTTAAAACCTTGAAGTACATACAATAAAACTAACAACACACAATGAAATTAAAACAAGTGGTTTGGTCTGAAGCCAAGACTTAATCCCCTTCACTTGGAAATCACCCACTTCCAAGCAGTTTTTTAAACAATAAACTCGATCCACAACCTGGATCAGGTTTTATAAAAAAAATTACACAAGGATGTCCAGACACAAATCCTCTTCTAAATTTATACATGAGATAAAAAAAGTACAGGCCACATGTGACCTCTTCCACAGTTTTTATAGGTATAAAAATTTAGAAGTTTGAGAGAGTGTCGAGCACTCTCCATCTAAGTATAAGACATCATATTTTACAGATAAACAAAGTTAAACAAAAAACACATCTCAAATGTAAAGCATAAACATAAAGAGAAAATGAATAGAGATGGGAATGAGTGATGATGATCAATCCAAATAGCTTCATATGTTCAAAGGTCCTCGAATATATCTTTGAAAGGATATTGAACAGGTTTATCAGAATATGCAAGAAAAAAAAGTGTAATGAAGGTTTGGAAAGTCCTTCTATTTTTAGTCTGTCGATGTCCCAAATCCTTCCACACATAGGTTTATTTATATTTCTCTTGATTCAGAATATGATGGTAATATTTATCTATCTATATTTTTCACACATGTGCATGAGGGAGTTATACTGATTTTATATCATTTGAGGTCTAATTATCTTTTTAAGAATAATAATAAATAACTTGAGTCCTCACACTGAGCATAAAATGTATAAAGGTATAACTTTTTCTTCAATGAATCTATGGAGTGGTTTAAGAATAATGATTCTTAAATCCATTTGTGGTTGACTACATTTAATTCCTTAAACTTTCCATTGGAGAAATTAAATTTGAAAGAGTCTAAATAGAAATGGTAGTATACTAGTGGTAAATCTCTGAATGATAGATCTATTCTAGCATTGGATGCTTACTGGTGGTAGATGAGTTAGGGCGGTAACTCATCATAGTGGTAGCATCAGTGAATAATAGAATAGATTGGTGGTATCACAGTCCAACAGTAGATTGGTTCTGATGGTAGATGTGCTGATGATAGATCTGAATGGTAGTAGATTTATCCAATGGTAGATCTCTTCAGTAGTATATGTTTAGATGGTAGATCAATTCAGCGTTATATCTATTTAGAAATAGATCTGTTATCAGTAGATGTTTAGTGGTAGATGTTTAATGGTATATGTGGTTAAACTGATGGTAGATCAAAATAGCCAATGGTAGAACTTTTTGAACTAATGGTAGATCTGTTGTACTAATGGTAGATCAACACTTGACCAAGTTTGTTCACAAAGTTACTTAGAAAATTATTTACTATCATAAAACATTAAGCTTGTTAGAAACATAAAAAAAAATGATTTGTAATAATTAAAATAAGGAGGTTCTAACAATCTCCCCCCTTTTGATGATCACAAATCATAAAATTTATAACCATAAAAACAAATATAGAAATCCATACAGATGAATATGAAAAATTTTCTACTTAACATTTAAAAGTAAGGGTGTGATAATTACTATCTTAAATTCCCATTCAAGTATACTCACCCTTTTGATATTATAAAAAATATAAGGAAATAAAATAAAAGATAAAGAAAGATATAAATATGAATAATAGAGAAGCATTATTATATAATAAATCAAAAGATTACATATCTAAAATTAATAAAAGGGAAAAGTAAAATCCATATTAAAGACTAATCAAAATCAGAAACACTCTTAGCTTGAGTAGATGAAGGAACCATTGGGTCTTTTACTTTGTCTATAATAGGAGGTACAAAGGTGGAAGCTGAGGGTATAGAAGTAGATGGAGGAAGTTCTCAGATCATGAAAAGTTAGAGATACTAAATTGCCTCAACCAAAGTCATGAAAAAAGGCTGAAACTCTCACTATGGGAAAAGTGGGCATTTTAGACGGGGTGATAGTTCTCATCGCAAAAGGTTTGGTGCGCCAAAACATGGGAAAGGGTATTTGCGACGGGCTATAGTATCCCATCACAAATACCCTACGGTGCTTTTAGAATTTGCAACAGGATTTATATCCCATTGCAAAATACTTTAACTAGAACCCATAATTAATAGGGGTGATGGGTATTTGATTCAGGACTCCCGTTGCAACTAATATAACCTATATATACCCCCACCCATTTTTTTCCTCATTCTACTCAATTCTCTACTCCCCTCTCTCTCTAGTGAAAAATTTTCGCTCAAAATTTTTCATAGTTTAAAATTTTAATTCAGGGAATTATTCACAGCTTATATCCTTTGAAAGTTTCAGTTTTAAGCTTGTTGGACTCTTCATGTGTTAATCATGTTTTAATGATCAAAAATACTATACATTCTGTAAAGATTGCTAATCCTGTTTAATCTATCTAAAATTATGTGTACAGATGATTAGTCTCTTTATGCCTTAAATAATTATTGTAAACTATTTTTTTATAATGAAATAATCTTATGAATGATTAAGTTCAATTCATTCTATGAATATCACTATTTAAGTCTGTATACAGATATTTGGCTAAGTCTGAGAAACTGCGAGTCTGCCACCGGTTGTGTTTTTCTGGAAAAGGACCAGACACCATGACCATCCAGACACCATGACCACCTAAACACCATAACCAGACACCATGACTAGACACTGTGACCAGACAACATGACCCAAACACCGTGACCCAGACACCGTGACCTAGACACCATGACCATCCAGACAATGTGACCATCCAGACACCATGACCAGACACCATGATCCTAACACCGCATCTGTGCTACTGGTTCCTGATCTCTATAAAACTATGCCATCATAGCTATCTCACTGCTCAAAGACAAAGAAGGAGAAACCATTTCAAGGAGGCACTGTTTTATGGATACATCGTTTACTGACAGCCTGTGACATTATTTCTTAATCTATTTTTTCGTTTTTCAATTTAATTTCTAACGGTCATATTTGAGTCTTTTAAATACACTGACATAATTAATGTTTCTTTGTAGACATGTCACCTGAAATTACGAGGTACGAGGTGGAGAATACATGAATCTTGTTGGCTCCAACACATGCATTCTAAGAATAAAAAGAACAACATGGCCAGAAGAAAAAGCGGTGAAAAATGTGACAGTAGTGACAACAGAAAAACAAGTGTGTGAACGATAATGAAGAAGAACGAGCATTCATGAAAGAATAACTGATACATGCAACCCAACACTACTGAATAACACACGAAGCATACTCGAATCCTTGAGTTGAGAACATTTTCGCACCATCAACTCCATGAAGAACATGATCCATATCTAGCTAACTTGCGATACTCTGTTTTCCGCAAGAGGAAATGATTTATGCATCTGTTCCATCCTAGAAGTCCAGAGCTACATAGAATATCACTCAGAGCACTTCTAACCTTATCTCATCATTTTGTTCTTTGCTATGTATTATTTTTATCTTTTGAGAAGTGTGTGTGTCTTTATAAAAACACGCACTGTCTCCTACATTAAACTGAAGAATATAAGATATCCTTTATCATAAATCTTTTTAAACTTGTGTATTCCCATGTATAAGTGTGGAAGAGGTCCCTGTGTGGCCTGACAAATTTTATACCCATGAAGAACTGTGGAAGAGGTCATGTGACCTGGAAAGTCTTGTGTACTGTTGTTAACCCTGATACAGGGTGTGGATCAAGTTTATTTATATAAACTTCTTGGTGGAATGTGATCACCAAGTGGAGTGGATTAGGTCTCAGCTTGAGACTGAACCACTTGTTTTATATCCGTTGTGCTGTCTAATTTAGTTTTTTTTACTATATAAGTCAGAAATCACTAAATTTACTTTGATAGTTAATCTTGGAAATAAGTTATAATTATTGTGCCTTATTATAATAGCTTCAAAAGTAATGTTAATAATTAATATCAAGATTAATTATAATTAATCAATATTTTGAGAAGTTATTCAAATAGTCAAACTTTCATAACCGTATTACTTTGATTAACTAGGTTCTACTTAAATTTATCGGGGAAACTTTTTAAGAATACTTTTTAAACAATTTTTTTTATAGATACTCAATTCACCCCCTCTTGAGTAGTCTAATCCGACTAACATTTGGTATCAAAGGGTTGTTTATTAAGACTCTGTTTTTGAACCTATTCAACTGTGATTGTATTTTTACTTTAAATATCTATAAATTTCTGTTAATTCTAAATTTCTAGCTCTTTTAAAGTATTTCTTTATTATGGATAACAGATTGGAAGGTGTTACCAAAAATATACCACTATTCTTTAATGGAACCAATTATGATCAATGGAAAATCAAAATGAAAATGCATTTAGAAAGTATGAGTTTTGAAATCTGGTCTTCAATTATAGATGAATATAAGATTCCTGCTACTGATAGAATCACATGGAATGATCCAACAAATACTGCCTTCAATAACAATTGCAAAGCTATGGATGCTTTATACTGCTCTTTATAAGATGAGGAATTTAATAGAATCTCTACATGTAAAACCACCCATGAAATTTGGGATACCTTGTATGTTTCACATGAAGGAACTTCTAGTGTAAAAGAAATGAGACTTAATATTTATACTATTAAATATGATAACTTTAAAATGAAAATTGATGACCATATTTCTGACATGTATCTCAGGTTCAATGAAATTTTCAACATAATGGTTTCTCTTGAAAGAGAAGTTACTTCTAAAGAACTGATCATGAGGATTCTCAGATGCCTACCTGACAGATGGAGAGGAACCTCTGTCTCTAGTAGAGAGTCATGCGACACCAGAAAGCTAGCTATAAAATAACTCATTGGAAAACCGATGATGTATGAAGAAGAGCTGAATGTCAACAAGTAATAGGAGGATAAACCCAAAAGAAAATTAGTTTCATTCAAGACCAGAACCTCTAAACACAAAGAGAAAGGGGAATTGGAAGTTTCTATAGAAAGTTACAGTAGTGAACAATCATCACCTGATAGTGATAAGGAGATGGCTCAATTAGCCAGAAGGTTTAAGAGATTTTACAAGAAGAAGAACTTTTTCAGAAAGCCTAAATTCAAGGGAATATATGATCAGAAAGGAAGTTAGAAGAAGGATTGGAAAAGAAGTGACAAGTCTGATGATATTATTTGCTATGAATGTAAGCGAAAGGGACATATCAAGGCTGACTGCCCAAGCTCAAGTACAAAAATAAATATGAGGACAAAGATAGAAAGTATAAAAAGGAAATGAAAACAACATGGAGTGATTATGAGGATAGTTCAAGTGACTCTGAATCTTCACATGATGAATAGTCTAACAAATCCAATATGTGTTTTATGACAAACACATCTGAGGTAACACTAGAATCTCCTATACACAATTCCTATTATTCTGGAGATGAGAGTGACTCTGAAAATATGTCTAATGAAGAAATGTTTGAGTACTATACTATTCTTGAAGAGACATGAAATGAACTAAAATATAAATAAAAGTCTTTAAAGAAACAACATACTCTTACCTCAAATGTTAAAACTGAAATTAGTGTAGAAAGGGAGAAAAATGCTCAATTACTTAAATAGAATAATGAACTAAATCTATCTAATGAGCAATTAAAAAAGGATCTTGAAATGTTTACTAATTTTAAAGATACCTTGGTACAAATTCTAGTTAAAAATATTGATCCTAAATATACTTCTAGTATTGTCTATCAACCTGGAAAAAGAAATTTTGGAAGAACTAAATTTGTTTCTAAGTCTAGGAGATACAACTTTACTCCTAGTTCGGGAAAACATTCAACTAGTTCAAGTTATGATACACTCTCTACTGTTTCAAGCTTTTTTGGACCAAATAGAGTTTATTTTTCAAGTACTTTACATAATTCTTATAGGAAACCTATGAGGCAGATATGGGTTCCTAAATCACTAGTCACTAATATTACTAGACTCAAACAAGTATGGGTACCAAAATCTATTTTTATTTGACTATTTTTTAAGAAAGTTTCTTAAAGAGTTCCTATAAAAGCTTATGGTACTTGGACAGTGGGTGTTCAAGACACATGGCAGGAGGCTATTCATTCTTCAAGAATTTAATAAAAATTGATGGAGGACATGTCATTTTTGGTGACAATGCCAAAGGAAAGATTATTGGCCTTGTCCAAATTGGTAACTCTAACTCAGTTTTTATTTCCAAAGTACTTTTTGTTTATGGATTGAAATATAATTTTCTTAGTATTTCATAACTATGTGATGATGGATTTCATTTCAAATTTAAAAATGACACTTTCAATGTTTTTAATTCTAAAAATGAATTAGTGTTTTCTGCATTAAGAAATGAAAATGTTTACTCTGTTAACTTAAATTCTTTAGTTTCTCAAAATGATTTTTGTTTAAGTGTGTTTCACAAAGAATCTTGGATTTGGCATAAGAGACCAGGACACTGTAATATTCACCCCCTTAAAAATTTAACTTGAAAAAACTTAGTCAAAGACCTACCCAAACTTGAGTTTACAAATGATAAAGTGTGTAATCCTTGTCAAAAAGGAAAGAAACACAAAATTTACTTCAAACCAAAGAAAGAAGTGTCAACTTATCAACGTCTCTAACTGGTTCACATGGATTTTTTTGAACCATCTAGAGTTTCTAGTTTAAATGGGAAGAAATATGTTTATGTTCTTGTAGATGACTTTTCTAGATAAACTTGGAATTCCTTTTTGGATCACAAAAGTGAAGCCTTCTCTCATTTTAACAAATATGCCAAAATTATAGAAAATATTAGTGGACTTAGAATTAAATCCTTAAGAAGTGATCATGGTCGTGAGTTTGAGAATTAAGAGTTTGAATCCTTTTGCAGAAAAAATGGCTATGGTCATAATTTCTCTGCCCCTAGAACACCTCAATAGAATAGAGTTGTAGAAAGAAGAAATAGAACTCCACAAGTGATTTCTAGAACCATGCTTATTGAATATGACTTACCTATTTATTTTTGGGCTGAAGCTGTAAATACAACATGCTATATTATCAATAGAGTGTTGATTAGACCTATTCTTAAGAGAACTCCATATGAGTTGTGGAACAATAGAAAACCCATAGTTAGCTCTTCAAAGATTTTGGTTGCAAAGTCTATATCCTTAATACTAAGGACAATCTTGAAAAATTTGCATCCAAGAGTGATAAAGGAATCTTTTTAGGATATTCAATCTCTAGTAAATCCTATAGAGTGTTTAATAAAAGTACTAAATGTGTGGAAGAATCTATCCATGTAAAATTTGATGAAACATATCCACATGATCCTAAGACCTCTCTAGAGAACCTAGAGGATTATCTGGACTTTAATTCAAAATCCTATAACCATCCTATAAAGTAATCTGTGAAAACTTCCAGTTCTGGAAATTCTTTAGATTCAAATCACAATGAACCTGACCTTGTTGAAGAACCTAAAATCACCAGTCCTTCTTTTTCTAGATCTGTTAGAACTCTTAAGAACCATCCCTTAGATGTTGTAGTAGGAGACTTAGATAAAGGAACTCAAACTAGATCTTCTCTTAGAAATTAGGTTGAACATCAAGTATTCTTATCACAACTTGAACCTAAAAACATTAATGATGATATTAATGATGAATTTTGGGTGATGGCTATGCAATAAGAACTTAATCAGTTTGAAAAGAACAAAGTTTAGAAACTTGTTGACAGACCCAAAGATACATTTACCATAGGCACTAAATGGGTGTTTATAAATAAGGTAGATGAAGCTGGTAATATAGTTATAAATAAGGCTAGATTGGTTGCACAAGTCTATAGTAAAGAAGAAGGAATTGACTATGAATTGACCTTTGTACCAGCAGCTAGACTTGAAGCTATTAGAATTCTGATTGCTTATGCCGTACATCTGAATTTCAAACTATATCAAATGGATGTCAAAAGTGAATTTCTAAATTGGTATATAACTGAGGATTTATTTGTTGAGCAACCCCTGGTTTTACAAAACCTCATTTTCCAAACCATATTTTTAAATTATCAAAATCTTTATATGATTTAAAATAGGTTCCAAGAGCTTGGTATGATAGAATAAGTACTTTTATTATTTCTGAAGGTTTTACAAAAGGAATAGCTGATCCTACCATTTTTATAAAATAAATTTCCAATGATGTTTTAGTAGTTCGAATCTATGTAGATGACATTATCTTTGGATCTTCAAAAAATTCTTTTTGTATTGAATTTTCTAAAATGATGCAAAATTAATTTGAAATGAGTCTAATGGATGAACTAAAATTCTTTCTTGGATTTCAAATATTTCAAAATAATAATGGTATTATTTTAAATCAAAGAAAATATACTAGAGATCTTCTAAAATGTTTTGGATTGGATAACACTAAAAGTAGTGACACTCCAATGAGTACTACTTGTAAGTTGGATCTTGATGGAAATAGAAAATATATTGATCAAAACACTTACAGAGGAATGATTGGAAGCTTAATCTACTTAAATGCTAGCCGACCCGACATTATGTTTAGTGTGTGTATGTGTGCTTATTTTTAAGAAAATCCAAATGAATCTCATTTAAATGTTGTTAAAAGAATATTCAAATACCTCAAGCATACACCCAATCTAGGAATGTTCTATCCCAGAGGAAAATCATTTGAGTTAGTGAGTTATTATGATGCTGGATTTGGTGGTTGTAAGTTATATATAAAAAGAACCTCTGGAACATGTCACTTTTTAGGAAAGTCACTAGTATCATGGTGTAGTAAGAAACAAAACTCTATTGAATTATCTACTACAGAAGATGAATACATAGCTATTGGTAGTTGTCGTGCACAAATTTTGTGGATGAAACACACATTACTAGATTATGGATATCAATCCAGGAATTTACCTATAAATTGTGACAATATAAGTGCTATTAACATCTCAAAAAATCCTATTTCATACTCTAGGAAAAAACATATTGATGTAAGACATCACTTTTTGGAGATCATTATAAAAAAAGTGACATCACTTTGGAATTAATTGGAACTGAATATCAGCTTGATGATATATTCACCAAACCATTAAATTCTGAAAGAATAGATTACATCATACATGAATTGGGAATGATAAATCTTAAGTAGTAAGTTTACTGTTTCACAGTTTATGGTTTCATAAGTCACTATCTAACAGTTCTATAATTTTAATGCCTTAAGACTTTCTGATTCTTGTTTATGGTCTCATAGTTACTATTTCTCAATTACTGTCTAGAACTTACTGTCTCAAACAATACGATTGCACGGTTTAGAAATCACACAGTTTTGGTCTCACCGTGAAAGCCAGTTACGGTCTCACCATGAAATCCAGTTACAATCTCACTGTGAAAGCTAGTTATGATATCACCATGAAAGTCGACTATAGTCTCACTGTAAAGATGGTTCATTGTTTTATTTATACATTATAACCCGTATCGCGATAATTAATTATTTCACCCTTTTACTTTCCCGTGTTTTTGATCCTGTGATGATTAATATTCCTAAATGATAAAAACTAAAGAAGTTTCACTCTTTCTTCACTTGATCTCTCTTCTCTCAAACCGTAACCCCTCTCTCAACCCTTCGATTGTTTCTCTCTCTCTATCGAACCGTCATTGAATGCCCAGTATGAAATGCCCATTGTCATCAACTCCTGAGAAGTGTAGTTCAAAGAATAAGTTGAAAATAGCACTGAATTTAGCACCTGAAGGTCCTATGAATCCAAATCTAGTATACAGAATAGTGGTACCCAAAAAGGAGATATGCCCCAAGTGGCTTCTGTCATGTAAGTCTTTGGTATTGAAAGTGATAACAGAGCAAGGATGGCTAGATTGGTTCACAAAGAAGGATATGCCTATTTATCCAAAATTAGTTGCACAATTTTATCCGCATGTTCAATTCTCTTTTGATTTAGAAGATGGATGTGTTTTAAGAAGCTGGATCAATGGCCAGAGATACACATTTTCTTTGAGGTTATGGGTTTCATGCCTTAGGATACCTCATGAGGGTATTTGTGAGGACTACCAAAGAGGTCCTCCACCTACAAGTGAGTTATTTGTCTTGGAAGAAGCATTGGTAAGCTTAACTAGAAATGAAACTAAGAGGAGAGACATATATTCTGAGCTAGATGGTGAAACTAGACTCTTGTTTAAGTTTGTTCAGAATTTGATTAGCCCTAGAAAAGGTGATTTTTCTATACTCAAGTATCAGGATGTATTTTTGATACATTTCATGAAAAATGGACATAAGATAAACCTATGAAAATATGTTATACACCATATGTGTGAGTAGATCAAGACAACCTCCAAGTCAACCTCCCTATTCTATTCAAGGCTTATCTCAGCTATGCTTCATCCAAAAGGGTTGGTTGGACCAAAATAAGAATCCATTAAGGAATATGAGTTATGTCTTTTGAAAGTTACAGTTAAGAGAATGAAAATCAGTTGAAATCCATGGAGAAAAGAATGGGTGGAAGATAATGATAGGGTTTATGAAAATTTCAATCTGGTGGAACACTCTTCAAGACCTAAAGAAATTTCTGATCTTGGTTTGGAACCAGATGGAGTTGTTGAATATTCTGACGAGGAAGAAGAGGAAGAGGTTGTTGCACCTTCAAGATAAACTGTTCTGGTAGAGGAAGACAATGAATCTACTCCTCAAGTCTTATTTGAGAAGGAAATTCCTATTCCTGAAGAAGTTTTTGATCTGGAATAACAAATTTCTTCCAAATAAGAATCTGTTGCTAAGGTAAGTGAAAAGGATGTTGTAGAAGAGAATATAGAAGAAAGTATTTCTCTTGTGCAAGAAGATTCTTATGATTATCATGTGGAGGAATAATATTTTCCTGAAATTATTCCATCTGCTGAAGAGAGAATAGAGAAAGCCTTTCAGTTGGCTAGAAAGGAAATGAGTGAGGAAATTAGGGTTGAAATCGTTGAAATAGATCAAGCATCTAAATCTCTCAGTCCTGATAAAGATGCACCTATTGAGGGGGAGTAACCCCCTAATCTAGAAAGTATTGAAGTCCCTAATCTGATTGATCCAAGCTTAGTGGATACATGGTATAAATTCCCCAGTTATTTTGATGTGACTGATTCCTAGGAAGTCTCAGTTAAAGGAATTGATCTGTCTACTATGTTTCATTTGAAATTGGCATCTTCTCATGAAGCTATCTCTGCCAAGGAACCTGAGCCTGTCTCAAATTCTATTCATGAACCTTCACAAGAACCTCCAAACTTGGTAATTAAGGATGATCTGAAAGCATTTGGAGCTACCCTATTAGCTGGAGTTGAAAAACTCATGAATACCCAACCAGCTCCTATAACCAATTTAAGTGAAAGAGATGCTGCCTTGTTGTTAGAAAAGATCATATGGAAGATTCAACCCAAGATGCTTCATGAGATTCAAGAATTCAGAGTTGAGAACAAACAGTTAAGTGATGAAGTAAAAAATCTCAGAGGTATGGTTGAATATATGTAAAGAGTGATGAACTCAAGACCAAAACCTATTTATTATCCTATTAAGGATATTGTTAATCAGACTCCATAGGAAGTATCCTCACTGATTCAACCTAATCTAACCTCCT
Source organism: Viscum album (assembly GCA_963277665.1). Lineage (NCBI taxonomy): Eukaryota > Viridiplantae > Streptophyta > Magnoliopsida > Santalales > Viscaceae > Viscum > Viscum album. Next base: position 798,385,753 of record OY728129.1, read on the forward strand.
TGGCTGACAATGTAGCTGAAAGAAACAAACAGATTGTTCAAGAGATGCGTGAGCTTGTTATTGGTCTTAACAAGTTAACTGATGAGTATAAGGGCTGTCTCTAGAAAGTTCTAAATCAACTGAAATCCCTTACTTTTGCTGTTACTACTTCTTGTACTTCTCAAAAATCATCTCAACCCTCTTTATATAGTAATCTTCTTAGAACAGTTGTCAAAGAAGAACTTCAATTTGTGCTCAGTGGATTTGAAAAGGAATCTCTATATGAAGTTATCAAGAACAGTGATAGAGTTCTCAATTTGGTGAGAATTTATTCCAAGATTTGCAATGATTCTCAACAAGAAATTACTAAGAAGTTGGATTTCTACTTCAATCAGATCTTCTCTAATAATGACATAACCAACCATTTTAAGTACCTAGTGTAGAATCTGAGAATTCCTCATGTTACTCAAGATTTAAAAACTTAAGTCCAAAATCTCAAAGATTTCACTCCTTTGTTGGATAATTTTATGGAGAACAAGGATGAATTTGAGAAAGCCATGCAGTATGGTGAAGAGATCATTTCTGACTTCATCAAGATTTTTTGGCCTTATCTTCATGTCCAGAGTACTACCGTTGTCGCTCCTGTAGCTGCACCCTTGAGATCTGGTTTGCCTACCTTCTCATCCTCTACTTTTGCCTCCACATCTATGTCTGTATCTCAGGCTCTGAGTCAGATCAGACTTGTTATCCTTGATCAATAGTTGTCTCAGTCTTTCACTACACCAACCTTGGCCCCTTATATTTTTGAAGGACTCCCTTTACCTTCTCTATCCACTGGTTCACTCCCTTCTTCCACTTCTACCTATGCTTCTCTGGCTTCTTCTTCTGATGCTGCTGCTAAGGGCAAAGAGAAGACAAGCCAATGCTGAAGAACAGTGACTAATCTCTTTTGATAGAAATGTTTTCTATATTCTTGTTACTTACTGTTTGTAATGACACTTTTTCTCCTTCTAAGGCATTGTGCACTTTTATTGTCTATTTCTTATTTACTCTTTTTGATAATCTCAAAAGGTGGAGAAATATGTACTCTATATGCTCACAAAGGAAGAGGCACATTCACTATGAACATATATCTCACTCACATGATTTTTGATTATCAAAAAGGGGGAGATTGTTGGACTCCTCATGTGTTAATCATGTTTTAATGATCACAAATCCTATACATTCTGTAAAGCTTTCTAATCCTGTTTAATCTATCTAAAATCATGTGTACAGATGATTAGTCTCTTTATGCCTTAAATAATTACTGTAAACTATTTTGTTTATAATGAAATTCTGGCATGGATGATTAAGTTTAATTCATTATATGAATATCATTGTTTAAGTCTATATACAAATATTTGGCTAAGTGTGAGAAACCGTGAGTCTGCCACCACTTGTGTTTTTCTAGAAAAGGACCAGACACCGTGACCATCAAGACACCGTGACCATCCAGACACCGTGACCACCCAGACACCGTGACCAGACACCGTGACCAGACACCGTGACCCAGACACTGTGACCCAGACACCAGACCCAGACACCGTGACCCAGACACTGTGACCATCCAAACACCGTGACCATCCATACACCATGACCATCCAAACATCGTGACCAGACACCGTGATCCTAACACCGCATCTATGCTATCGGTTCCTGATCTCTATACAACTATGCCATCATAGATGTCTCACTGCTCAAAGACAAAGAAGGAGACACCATTTCAAGGAGACACCGCTTCATAGAGACACTGTTTACAGACAGACTGTGACAACATTTCTTAATCTATTTTGTTGTTTTTCAATTTAATTTCTAACGGTCATATTTGAGTCTTTTAAATACACTGACATAATTAATGTTTCTTTGTAGACATGTCACCTGACAGTACGAGGTACGAGGTGTAGAATACATGCATCCTGTCAGCTCCAATACATGCATTCTAAGAATAAAAAGAACAATGTGGCTAGAAGAAAAAGCAATGATAAACGCGATAGTAGTGACAACATAAAAACAAGTGTGTGCGCAATAACGAAGAAGCACGAGCATTCATGAAAGAAGAACCGATACATGCAACCCAACACTGCTGAAGAACACACGAAGCATACTCAAATTCTAGAGTCGAGAACATTTTCACACCATCAACTCTACGAAGAACACGATCCAGATCTAGCTGACTTGCGATACTCTGTTTTCTACAAGAGGACACAATTTCTGCATATGTTCTATCCTAGAAGTCCAGAGTTGCATAGACTATCACTCAGATCACTTCTAAACTTATCTCATCATTTTTGCTCTGTTGTGTATTATTATTATCTTTCAAGCAGTGTGTGTGCATCTGTATAAAAACACACACTGTCTCCTGCATTAAACTGAAGGACACAAGATATCTTTTCTCATACATATTTTTAAACTTGTGTATTCCCACGGATAAGTGTGAAAGAGGTCCCTATGTGGCCTGAAAAATTTTATACCCACGAAGAACTGTGGAAGAGGTCGTGTGACCTGGACAGTCTTGTGTACTGTTGTTAACCCCGATCCAGGGTGTGGATCAAGTTTATTTATATAAACTGCTTGGTGGAAGGTGATCACCAAGTGGAGTGGATTAGGTCTCGTCTTGAAACTGAACCACTTGTTTTATATCCGGTGTGCTGTCTAATTGAGTTTTCTATGTTTTACTGTATAAGTGATAAATCACTAAATTTACTTTGATAGTTAATCTTGGAAATAAGTTATAATTGTTGTGCCTTATTAAAATAGATTCAAAAGTAATGTTAATAAATGATATTAAGATTACTGAGAATTAATCAATCTTCTGAGAAGTTATTCAAATAGTCAAACTTTCATAACCATATTACTTTGATTAACTGGGCTGTACTTAAATTTATTGGGGAACCTTTTTAAGAATACTTTTTAAACAGAATTTTTTATAGATACTCAATTCACCCCCTCTTGAATACTTTACTCCGACCAACAAAGCTATTTATCTATTTCTTTTATTTTTTACTTAATTCATTTTATTTTATTTTAGTTATAATTACTGTTAATTAGCTGCAGTTAAATTAAATTTAAATTAGATGGTTTTATTTATCATTGTTTATGTTTATTTTTACAAATAATCACGTGTGATTAGTATGAATTAGTATTAAATAATAGTTATTATATTAATTAGTAATAATTAGTATTAAATTTGTAATAATTAGTATTAAATTGTAATAATGAGTATTAAATTGTAATAATTAGTAATAAATTGTAATAATTAGTAATAAATTGAAAATATTAGTAACAAATTGCAACAATTAGTAATAAATTGAAACAATTAGTAATAAATTCAAACAATTAGTAATAAATTTGAATAATTAGTAATAAATTATAATAATTAGTAATAAATTCTAATAATTAGTAATAAATTGAAACAATTAGTAATAAATTGCAATAATTAATAATAATTAGTAATAAATTATAATAATTAGTAATAAATTAGAATAATTAGTAATAATTAGTAATAAATTCTAATAATTTTGTAATAAATTCTAATAATTTGTAATAAATTCTAATAATTTGTAATAAATTATAATAATTTGTAATAAATTTTAATAATTAGCAATAAATTGTAACAATTAGTAATAAATTGCAACAATTAGTAATAAATTGCAAAAAATAGTAATAAATTGCAACAACTAGTAATAGTTAATAATAAATTGTAATAATTAGTAATAAATTGTACTAATCACTAATAAATTGTAATGATTAGTAATAAATTGTAATAATTAGTAATAAATTGTAATAATTAGTAATAAATTGCAATAATTAGTAATAAATTATAACAATTAGTAATAAATTATAATAATTAGTAATAAATTATAATAATTAGTAATAAATTGTAATAATTAGTAATAAATTGTAATAATTAGTAAAAAATGTAATAATTAGTAATAAATTGTAATAATTAGTAATAAATTGTAATAATTAGTAATAAATTGTAATAATTAGTAATAAATTGTAATAATTAGTAATAAATTGCAAGAATTAGTAATAAATTGAAACAATTAGTAATAATTAGTAATAAATTCTAATAATTAGTAATAAATTCTAATAATTAGTAATAAATTTTAATAATTAGTAATAAATTGGAATAATTAGTAATAAATTGTAATAATTAGTTATAAATTCTAATAATTAGTAATAAATTCTAATAATTAGTAATAAATTGCAACAATTAGTAATAAATTCTAATAATTAGTAATAATTAGTAATAAATTCTATTAATTAGTAATAATTAGTAATAAAATCTAATAATTAGTATTAAATAGTAATAAATTATAATAATTAGTAATAAATTTTAATAATTAGTAATAAATTCTAATAATTAGTAATAAATTCTAATAATTAGTAATAAATTCTAATAATTAGTAATAAATTCTAATAATTTGTAATAAATTCTAATAATTTGTAATAAATTCTAATAATTTGTAATAAATTCTAATAATTCGTAATAAATTGCAACAATTAGTAATAAATTGCAACAATTAGTAATAAATTGCAAAAATTAGTAATAATTAGTAATAAATTTTAATAATTAGTAATAATTAGTAATAAATTCTAATAATTAGTAATAATTAGTAATAAATTTTAATAATTAGTAATAAATTCTAATAATTAGTAATAAATTCTAATAAATAGTAATAAATTCTAATAATTAGTAATAAATTCTAATAATTAGTAATAAATTCTAATAATTAGTAATAATTAGTAATAAATTCTAATAATTAGTAATAAATTCTAATAATTAGTATAATTACTAATAAATTCTAATAATTAGTAATAAATTATAATAATTAGTAATAATTAGTAATAATTATCAATGATTTGAAATAATTATCAATAATTAGCAATAATTATCAATAATTATAAATAATTAGAAAGAAATTGTAATAAATTGTAATAAATTGTAATAAATTTTAATAAATTGGCATAATTTTCAGTGGATTGGTGGCTCACTTTTGCCTGATGCCTTATCTCCTTGAAATTTTCTCCCACTAAAATCACTATGAATTTTTTTTCCTCATGTATGGATATCCATTTTCATATGCATGATAATGGAGAGAAGTGTGGTGAGGCCTTCCTGCTCTCTATTTTCATGCATAAGAAAATAGATATGCATATGTCGGAGTAGATTTTTCATATTGATTTCAGTCGGAGAAAGTTGAATGGAGATGTGCTGACAGGAAAAATAGGCTCTTTTTCCTGATGAATTATCTCCACTATCTTCGATTGAAATCACTACAAAAAATCTACTCAGACATACAAATATCCATTTTCATATGCACGCGAATAGAGAGTAGCGCGACGAGGCCTACCTGCTCTCCATCTTCCAGCATACATAAATTGATATCCATACATCTAAGCTGATTTTTCATAGTGATTTTAGTCGGAGATACTGGAGATGAGTCGTTAGGAAAAAGATATGCCGCCAATCTACATGAAATCATGTCACTGATAATTAACAATTATTCGTAAAAATTAGCTATAATTAATAATAATTAGTGGTAATTAGTATAAATTATTAAGTTAGCGTTGACTAGTATAAAAGTTTTAAAAATACTATAAATAAGTATGAAATAATAGAAATTATTATAATTTGATAGAAAAGGGAATTTAATTATCTTTTCTTTTTTGGATAGTGTTTTTCTTATATCAAATTATATAAAAAAATAATTATTTTATATTTTTGTAGAGAAATATGAAAAAAGTAAGTCGAAAAAAAACATTATTAGATGATCACACTTAAATAAATTAGTGAAAGAATCCAAATGATTTTGTTTTAAATCTTGTATATATTGAGGGTGTTGAAAATTTATTATCATTTGCATTTTCAAAACTAGAATTTTTTTAGAAGGGAAAATTAAGTGTCCTTATAAAAAATGTGCTCTAAGGATGTTTGACACATTTGAAAATGTTGGGGGTCATTTATTGCGTTTTAGTTTTCAACTAGATTATATTTTTTGGTATCAATATACTGAACACAGTTCCATAGAATATACTAATAATTTGATTCCAGATCTAGCATAGTTTCAAAATTTAGTACATGATATGGAAGGTTCATCTTTTCAACAAGATGAAACTCAGGATGATATTAATTTAACTCATGAGTTAGAACCATCTCATTTTTATGAGTTTTTCAGGTACGCTGAGAATGCCTTATATCCTAATTGTAAGATAAGAAAATTTTAAGCAGTTTCTAAATTTATGGCTGTTAAATTAGTTAATGGAATGTCAAATAGCTGTTTTGATCAGATATTATCTTTGGTAAAAACACTACTACATGAAGGAAATGTGTTCCCTATAAATTTCTATGAGAGAAAGAGGCTGGTTTGTAATCTAGTTCTTAGTTATCATAAGATTTATGAATTTTCAAATGATTTCATCTTATATTATGTTGAAAATGGTTCGTTGCATAGTTGTCCCACATTTGGACAATCAAGGTATAAAGAGGATCAATAAGGGAAGTATGGATTGTTTTTTGTAAAACAATTGAGATATTTCCCACTCACACATAAATTACAACATTTATTTATGTCTCAGAACATAGTGGCATTGATGTCATGGCACAAAACTAATATTCCAACTAGTAAAACCTTAAATCATCCCCCTGATGGTGATTCATGGATACATTTTGACCAAGTGAATCCTTATTTTTCTTTTTAATCCTAAAACATGTGATTAGGTCTTTCTACTAGTGGTTCCTATCTATTTGGTTCTTATGGTAGTCAGTATTCATGTTGGCATGTCTTTATAACTCCATAAAATTTACATCATTGGATATTGATGAAGGAACCATATATATTTTTGACCTTATTAATTTCAATACATCTCAAAAAGAATATTGATGTTTATTTTAAACCATCGATTTATGAGTTAAATTCATTATGGAGTAATGATGTTATTACATTTGATATTGTTGTGAAATAATTTTTTTTACTGAAAGCTACATTGATGTGGAAAATTAGTGACTTCCCAACATATGGAATGTTATCTAGATGGAGTAAACATGGTTAAAAATCATGTCCATACTATATGAGAGACATAAAAGTTTTTATGCTCGTCAATGAAAAAAAACCTTGTTTTTTCGACTATCATCACAGATTCCTTCCAACTGATCATCCTTTTTGAAGGAAAAAATATCATTTTAGAAAAGGCACAATTGAAAGAGATGGACCTCCAACAATGATCTCAGGTACAGAGTTAAAATCATTTTTCACTTCATTACCTCCCATCACATTTGGACCAACAATAAACCAACACAAAATTGATGACTTTGGGGAAAGAACACAATTGGATAAAATGAAGCATTTTTGGGATCTTCCATATTGGTATTATTTTTTGGTCCATCACATGTTTGATGTCATGCATATTGAGAAGAACTATTTTGATAATTTATTTCATACAGTTTTGGATACACCAGGTAAGACCAAAGATAATGTAAAGACATGATTAGATCTTGCCCAAATTTGCAGGTGACCAGAACTTGAATTGTTTGAAATTGTTAGATCAGAGAATTTAATGAATCCAAAATAAGATTATACACTCTCTAAAGAGAATGAATTATTATTATTTTAGTGTATTATAGATTTGAGACTTCCAGATGGTTATGCTTCCAATTTGGGTAGATGTATAAAAAATGGTCATATTATCAGATTAAAAAGTCATGACTGTTGGAAAGACTTATACTGATTGGATTAAGAGGTCTGTTGAATTATATGATTTGGGATGTGCTAATTGACATATCATATATTTTTTGAGATATTTGTGCGGTGAAAAGTGACTATGATGCATTAAGAAGTCTGCAAGAAGATGTTGTTTTAATTTTATGTAAACTGGAAAAATATTCTCGCTGGATTTGTTCGATCTCAATGGAACATTTTATATTAAATTTTACACATGAATCAAAATGTATAGGTCCAATATAGTTTCTATGGATGCACCCATTCGATAGATACATGCAGAAATTAAAGAAAAAAGTACGTAACAAACCATCAGTTAAAGGCTCAATTGCAGAAGGTTAATTGCAAGATGAAATTACTTTTTTTTACTCTCATTACTTTCAATATGAATATCCCTCAAAACACAAATGTATGGGATATAACTGGGAGAATATTGATGATGAAATGGGTAATAAATTATCAGTTTTCAATCAGCCCAAACTTGGCTTCGGTGGAGTACATGAACAATGACTTTTAGATGATGAACATCACATATCTCATACATATCTTCTGCTCAACTATGAAGAAATTACACAATTTGTACAATGAGTTCTCCTATAACTTATTATATAATTTTTGTTATAGTAAATTAATATTATTTTATTTGTAGGTTATATGATAATCATATCAAGAAATAACTTCCACAAATTACAGTAGTTGCTCTTGAAGAACATTGGTGAATGATTTTTGATTTCATACACATGAATATAAGGAATAAAAAAACAAGGAATAATGGTGTTTTCTTGAGAGGATCTCATCATAGAGAAACTGAAGTTGACTTTTACGGCATGCTGGAAGAAATTATTGAACTGTGTTATCTGGGAAAAAATTACATAACAATGATTAAATGTCAGTGGTTGGATACTGAAAGAGGCTTGCATGTTCATCTAATCCATGGAGTCATTGATATTAAATATAAAAGTCTTCTTGCAGTAAATGAACCGTTTTTATTAGCTTATCAGGAACATCAAATTTATTATTCAAAATATTTTTCTACTTCACAAGAGTTGAGTGATTGGTGGAACATAATAAAAATTAAATCTTGGAAAAATCAGTTTTCTCAAAGTGAATGTGCTTCTGCTGAAGTAGAAGGAATTGAAAATTTTCAAGAGATTGCTCTAAATCCATCTTTTTCACTAAGAGACATGGATATTGATGATGACACCCCACAATTAAGGGTTGATGGTGACGATGATGTTAATGATGTTACCAATTAATTTGAAATGATAAGAGATGATGAAACTGAAACTCATATGGAAATTGATGATACTGAGGAGGAATATGAATACATTGACATCATTAGATATTAAGATGAGGATGAAGATGAACATTGATACAATTAAATACTAGTTGTAATCACATATAATATATATCTATATATAATAGTTGATCTCAACTATTTTCTAACAATGATCATTTCGTGTTTCAAATGGATGAGGATATGTATCGTCTATTGTAGGAAGATGATATACCTTTAGATGAACAATATATCGGATCATCTGAACCTCAGGCTTTTGGAGGTTCAGTGGGGACTCATAGGGGGCATGGTCTTGCAAGATTAATGATTCTTGACCCTATCCCTGAGCGATGTCCACGTCTTGGCTTCAATCCACGCATGCGGAGGTATGTTTACCTATGTATTTTAGTTAGTTTTCAATAATTTATTTATATACTAATTATTTGATTATTTGTTCTTTTTTTCATATCTTTACACATATAGCTACCAGACAGTGGAGCACTATATTGTACAATTATTTTTTTGAAGCATGGGTCTCATGGGATTAGATTCTCGTTGATGTGCGACATCACATGTTCGATCATTGTCTAGTACGTAAATAAATAATATTTATTTTTAAATTAATTTAATTAATAACTTGATATTATAATTTTTTTAGGGTTTATAGTATCCCATCGATGAGATCATGTGTGACACTATTTGGAAGGTATGGTAGGTGACTATGCGTCAGCATTGCAGTCAGTTTTTGCACAATTTGAGAAGAAAAGCAATGAAGAAAGCAAGAGTGATAGAGTTTGATGAGTGTTGTCACACCCAATGACCTGATTACATTTCATCTCATGTTTGGGATGGATTGTTTTCATACCAGTTGGATGGTTGTTTTCAGTGTAGATCATTGATAGGTCGATGAAATCGGGGGAGACAGGAGGTGACACATCGAGTCGATAGTCGTACATTCAGTACACATAGAGAACATATAGTAAATACATTTTTTAAATACATTATATAATTTTAAATATAAATGATTTATTTTATATTCATATAGGTATTCAAACAACCTGATATTACAGAGTTCGACGTTTATAGGAGGATATACAATGATCTAACCATGAGATAGATTATAGGTGATCACCAATGTCAAATTGTGGTCAGTATATTTTCTTTTTGAGTTTAAAATTTAACTAAAAATAATATTTTAACTATTTTAATTTTAAATTGCAATTTAAGGAGTCATATGAGGCCATGACATCTTAGACACAAACTGAGATTCAGGCCGAGACCAATACTCAAACCAGTGCCCACTGATTTGATGAGATAACATGGATACAAGTGACATAGTATGGCTTCAAGAAAGGCTGAGTTGTTGGAATCATATTTTGATTGATATCTGTGGATTATTATGGAACCATTGAGATGTTAGCATCTAGCTTGAGAGGAGCTTGTGAAGAGTCATCATCATCTGCTGCACAATATCAAGAGCAGCTATGAGCTCAGAGTGAGCTTATAGAGAGTATGCATACAGATCAGAAGCAGATGCGTCAATGGAAGCATCAACAACAGGAAGAGCTCCTATGATAGCAGCAACAATAGCAGGAGATGCAAGAGAAAATGCGTCGATGGCGGCAGTAGCAAGAGCATGAGCAGTTGGAGTACATGCAGTGTCTGACTCGTGGTTTAGGGATGAAGTTTCCTCCACCATCTCCTCCAAATGACCCCCCTCACTGATCTATTTATTTTTTTATGATAAAACATTTGAAATTGAATTTTGTTTGTAATATTAACAATATGCATTTCTATATAGTGCATTTTTTATATTGTTGCAAATATTACATTTTTTTTATTTTTTTATTTTATTAATTATTATTTTTGATTATTTTCTTTTTATTATTATTTTATATTTTTTGTGAATATTGAGGTTTTCATTATTTTATAATTTTTTATTATATTAGTAATATTAATTTTATTAATTCATTAATATTGATAATAATAATATTATAATATAATAATAATAATTATTATTATATGAATATTATTTTATTATTTATTTTATTTTACTAATATTAATATTATTGTTTCATTAGTATTAATAATATTATATTATTATTATTAATATTTTTATTAATATTTTATTCAATTTTTTTTACACTTTTTGCGATGGGACCTGTCACAAAAAATCATTAAGGTTTTTTGCGACGAGTCCACCATCCCGTTGCAATAAATTATTTAAAAAAACACAGGAAAATATTTGTGATGAATCCTTATCCCGTTGAAAATAGTTTATTTTTTTGATGAGCCATCACAAAAAACCATAGTTGCAATGCCCTTTTCTGCAACGATTCATTTGCGATGGGATCCCACTGCAAATGCCCTATCGCAAATGGACCAATTTCTAGTAGTGTCTAAAGGTAGGGGTGCTGAAGAAGGTGTAGAAGTGAGAGAAGACATGGGTATAGATTCAAGTTCCACTAGTGCAGTACCAAAGGAATACAAAAATTACTTCATCAAGTTAATAAAATTTGTAATTATGTTTTCACCACGCTCTATTTCTGTACATACATCCTTCTTCTCATCTATGAAAAGATTGATCAAAGGGGCCAAAAATTTGAGTTGATTCACTTGGTCCTTGAGTTATCTAGTCATAGGAGGCATCATTAGATTCTCAGTAAGAAACTTAAAATGTTAAATGAGCTCATGCTTGGTATAAATTCAGGAATGATAGTATTTAATGGATTTAGTGATATTCTCTCCATCACTCATATCCTCGTTCAAACATTCCCTAACCAGCTTATAGATATGATCACCATGTTATTTTATCTTCCCAATCTCTTCTTGATGATATTAAGAAATATTACCAAGGATATCATTCATATATTCTCTAATAATGGATTGAATATCATCAGCATGAACTAAAGGAGTAGGAGGTGGAGCACTAGAAGTGGAAGCACTGATAGTTAGTAAATAATTTAATCTCTCCAACAGATATGTTTGGACTTTAGAATATATCCCTTTCATTTCTTCCATGATGGATTTTAATTCTTCCATGTCATTAACCAACCACCTATTTCCAATCTCTAGTTCTTTCATTTTCAAGACCATATTAGGATGGATATGAGAGATCACTAACTCAAATATCCATCTGGTGTCAGCTTCACCAAGCTTGGTCTCCTTAGGAGGTGAAGATCTGAGCATCCCACCTAAATATGATAACAGGCTGACCATAAATTCTTATAAATCATATCTAGTAACATAATCAAAAGGAATATGAGTAGAAGGTATAAGATATGGAATCCTCTCTTCGCTAGGTTGGTCAGTCTCTATGTGTGCATATCCAACTACATGATCATCAGAGGTAAAGACTTCCAAATGACCATCCTAATCTATTTATAAAACCAAATATCTATTAGAATCTTGTCTATTAACATATATGAAAAGTACACCATGATCAAGTGGACTTCCATGGTCATCATCATCATTATATAACTCAGAATACTCAATCCCTAGTTAATCATCTCTTAGGGACTTCTGCCCCTTAGCAGGTGATATCTCCTCAACTCTGTTAGAACTAACATCCTCAGTTGGGATCTCAGAATCTTGAACCTCATATCCATGTCCATCCTTAATTTCAGCATCGTCAGCCTCAACCTCATCACTATTTTTATCTTGAATTTTAGTAGGCTAACCTTCTGAATCAATTTGTTCATCACTATGAACAGATCCTTGGATAACATAAACACAGTAAGTAAAACTAGGTTTATCCTCTTCTACAAACTTATCTATAGTATAATCATCTAGAGAATGACATGAATACCCCCCTTAACAACATCACCAACACCACCATTCTCAAACCCATCAGATCCATAAAAAAATTCAACAAATTCTCTTGATCTCTTAGAAGAAGATCTTTCAGTCTTTTATTCACCCGAGAATTCAGCCTCTTTAGAATTTTTACCTGCACTAAGAAAAATTTATCTAGAAGGAAGAGAGAGATAGTAGTAGGTATATAAGAAACATAAGGGATCTTGAAAACATCAAGGTCACTTCGTTACTTTAATAAAAAAACCACTGACTCTTATTCTCTTACTCTAACTTCATCTTCCTCAACTTCCTCATCATAGGAATAAACCAAAACTTTATCTAGCTCTAATCCAAGATTAACCATATTTATAGGTCTGGAGGGATAATTCACAAGGTTAAAATTCTCATAAAGCTTATCATTGTCAGCCAACCATTTCTTCAACTAAGGGTTCCAATTTACCTTCATCCTTTTATAGGTAAACTAACTAATATAGAAACCTCCAAAATTAATTTTCGCCTCTTCATATTCAGGAACCAGATATTTGACTTCCAACATAGTTTAAAGGAACTTAGGGTAGAGCAAGGAATTAGATATATATGAGTTCTTTCTCATATCCATAATTTGGACCATCAAATACCTATACAGGTTTATCTTATCTCTTCTTTTTATAAGAAACAATAAGAACACATTTTGGTATCTCATGGTGCTAAAGTCCCCTTTCTCGGGACAAATCATATGTTGGATAAACTTAAAAAAAATCCTACACTCCCAATAAATTTCTACTAAATCATACCTTAACATAGTATTATTTCCAGTTAACTCCAACCTGGAATCCTCATATACAAAAAAATCACTATCACTAGGAATAGATCCTTGAAAGTCATCATAAATACCTCTATGAGGTAAATTGAGGTATTCAACCCATTATTTCAAAGAAAAGATCATTTTTTACATTGATCACACTTCTAATGAAATATTTCTTCTCACTAAAACCATAATCTACATACTAATAAAACTGGTGAACCAAACTAGAATAGCATGGCCGATCATTCCTAAAAAACCATTTGATCAATCCTTGGTATTAGATCACTTTCAATACTAGTGACTTGCTAGAAAATAACCATTCAACATCTATCTCCTTTTCAACAACTACAACTTGAGTCAAGAGTTTTGGGTTCTTTGGTTTGATAATGGTGGTCTGACTAGATTCACTTTTCAATTTCTTCAATGAACGCGATCCTTCAAGAGATGAACTGAGGCACGTTTCACTCTCACTATCTTTGCACTAGTTTGAAGGAAGAAGGATGCATTCAAGGAGGGTTGTAAGTTGAGAGAGAAAGGGATATGAAAGGTTTGAAGGAGGCGTGAGTGAGAGGGTCTTGAAATCCCAATTATAAGTCAATTTTATCATTTATGGATTTAAAATAATAAAATATAATAGAATATAATAAAATATATATAAATAAATATAATAAAAATTAAATCACAGAAAATAGGAGTGGTAGTAAACTTGAATGGTAGATCTATAATGGTGGATCACCAATAACAGATCACTAATGGTAGATCAACAACAATAGATTACCAATGGTATATCACCAATGGTGGATTACCAAGAGTGGATCACCAATGGTGGATCACTTCTAAAGAGTAAATCTGAAGATAAATAATTAACCAAAGTTTATCATTCCTAATTCATGTCTGATATAGCTTAATCTCTAAAAATTCAAATGCTTTATAAATATATCAACAATATGATGTTTAGTTCTAATGGATTCAATAGTTATATTACTTTTTTGGAAATGATATCTCAAAAAGTGATGCATTATATTAATATGTTTTGTCCCAGAATGAGATACACGATTCTTATAGATATTTATCGCACTTCTATTATCAAAATTTATAGGGGAATTTCTAAATTGATAAGCATAGTCTAGTAAGGTGTGTTTCATCCACATAATCTATTCATAACAACTTCTTGTAGTTATATATTCAGATTCATTAGTAGACAATGCAACATAATTTTTCTTTTTTACTACACCATGAAACTAGTGAGTTTACCAAAAGGTGAAATGTTCCAGAGGTGTTTTTTATATCTAAATTTCAACCACCAAAATATGTATCTAAATAACTCACTAAATCAAATGCTTTTCCTCTAGGATAAAATAATCCTAAATTCCTCGTATACTTAAGGTATTTAAAAATTATTTTTTATAACAAGTAATTGTGATTATTTAGGATTTTATTGAAAATGGGAACACATATGTACACTAAAAATAATATCCAATCATCTAGAAGTTAAATATAGAAATATTCCAATCACACATTTATAATTTGTTTGATTTACCAATTTTCCAATCTCATCAAGATCCAGTTTATAGGTTGTGCTCATGGGGGTATCACTACTATTTATATTATCCATACCAAAATGTTTTAAAAGTTATTTGGTATAATTAATTTGGTTTAAAATAATTCCATCTTTATTTTGAAAAATTTCAAAACCAAGAAATAATTTTAACTCACCCATTAAACTCATTTCAAATCCAATTTTCGTCATTTTTGAAAATTCAATACATAAAGAATTTTTAGAAGATACAAAAATTATATCATAAAAATAAATTTTTACTACTAAAACATATTTTTAAGTTCTTTATATAAATAACGCAGGGTCAGATATACCTTTTGAAAAACCTTTAGAAATTATAAAAGAGTTGAGACTATCATACCAAGATCTAGGATCTTATTTTAAACCATATAGAGCTTTAGTTAATTTAAAAACATGATTTGGAAAATGAGGATTTTGAAATCTAGGGGGTTATTCAACAAAAACATCCTCAAATATATAACTATTTATAGATGCACTCTTAAAATCTATCTGATATATTTTGAAATTCAAATGCATAACATAGGCGAGAAACATTCTAATGGATTCATGTTTTTCTACTAGTGAAAAGGTTTCCTCATAGTCAATACCTTCTGCTTGACTATATCCTTATGAAACCAATCTATCTTTGTTTCTAACTATTATACTTGAATCATCAACTTTATTTCTAAACACCCATTTAGCTCCAATGGTCAGAATGTCTTTAGTTCTATTCACTAGTTCAAAAAATTTATTTATTTCAAATTGATTGAGTTATTATTTCATTTCCATTACCTATAATTCATCATTAATTGCATCATTGATGTTCTTAGGTTCAAGACGTGACAATAAAGATTGATTTTAAACTTGATTTCTAAGAGAATCTATAGTTTTTTTCCTCCATCTAGGTATCTAATTACAACATCTAAAGGATGATATCTATGAGTTCTAACAGTTCTAAGAAAATAAGGACTAGATATTTCATTATCCTCTATAGGTTTGGGTTTAGGTAGTTCATCAGAGTTGTAATATTTTTCTTCTTGATTCATATAACTATCAGAAGGTTTGAAATTTATCTTTATATTAGATATACCATCTTAAATGTTGTATAAAGGAGTCTTAGATTCATGTGGATCTGTTTCATCAAATTCAACATGTACAGATTCCTCCACAATATTTTTCCTTTTATTAAATACCCTACATGAATTACTAGATGTTGAATATACAAGGAAAATTATTTCATCACTCTTAGAAGAAAATTTGTCAAGATTATCCTTTTTATTGATAATAAAGACTTCACAACCAAAAAATATTAAGTAATTAACCTTTGTTTTTCTTCCATTTCATAATTCATATAGGGTTTTATTTAAAAGTGGTATAATTAAAACTCTATTGATTATGTAGAAATCTCTATTCATAGCTTCTTCCAAAAAATAAATAGGTAGATCATACTCATCATGCATGGTCTGAGAAATTTACTGAAGGGTTCTATTTCTCTATTCCACTACACCATTATTCTATGGGATTCTAAGAGCATAAATTGTATGGTTATAGCCACATTATGAGCATAATGATTCAAAATATTGATTTTCAAACTCAGGTCCATGATCACTTCTTAAGGCCTTAATTCTAATTCCACTAATATTTTTCATAGATTTAGAATTATTAAAAAAATAAGTACAAGCTTCACTTATGTGAGCTAGAAATAATTCCCAAGTGTATCTAGAAAAGGTATATAATAGAACATAAACATAGTTCTTCCCATTTAGGTTAGAAACTCTATAAGGTATAAAAAAATCCATGTGAACCAACTCTAGGGGTTGAGAGGTTGAAACTTATTTCTTTGATTTAAAATAGATTTTGTTTTGTTTCCATTTTTTACATGGGTTATAGACTTTATCATTTAGGGATTATAGTTTAGGTAGATCCTTGAACAACCCTTTCATAGTTAGCTTTATAAGTGGATGTATGTTGCAATGTTCTATTCTCCTATGCCAAAGACAATATATTTGAGAAAGTTACTTAGACATGAAGTGTTTTGAGGAAATAAGGAATCTAAATTAACCGCATACACATTATCATTTATCAAAGCAATTAAAAATAAGAATTTTTAGAATTAAAAACTTTACAAGCATTATTTTCAAATTTAAAATGGAAACCACCATCACATTGATATGAGATTATAAGAAGATTATATTTTAATCAATTTACAAATAAAACTTTGGAAATTAAAATAGTATTTGAGTTACCAATTTGACTAATTCCAATTATTTTTCTTTTGGAATTGTTACCGAAGGTGACATGTCCACCATCAACCTTGATTAGGTTCTTGAACATTGAATAATCCTCAGTAAAGTGTCTAGATCAGCCACTATCTAGATACCTATAATGTCTCATATTTTTCATGTATTATTTTTAGAAATTATATGGAATGATTCTGAGACCAAACGCTAAGATGACATACGATTATGAGGCCCGGTGTGCCCAGAATAATTATTTTAAATTATATTAAACTTTTAATAGCACAGACACATAGTTTTCCTTAAAATGTGTAATAAATATTAAACATGTTCCCAGATTAGAAATCGGAGGGCACTTTTGAGATCAGAATGTCATATTTACCCTAGGCGTGACCTAACTTTGGTCGGCGCAAGTCATTTGTATAAAAAGTCACCAAGGACATAACTATAAATAAAATAATAAAATAAAATAATTTTATTTTTAAAATTATAATAACTCATGAAATGTGACTCAGATTGGAAATCTAAGACCACCGTTGAGTTTGTAATGTGTTTTTTTACCTAGGCATGACTTAACCTTAGTTAGCGTGGGTATTCTGTGGAACAAATTGAAAAGTAAGTAATTATCATTAAATAATTTAAATAAAAAATTATTTTGGTTATTGTGACCACTTCTACTTGAAATGTATGGTTATAGAATTTCCTTAGGGTTGACTACTCAAACCCTGGAGATTTGGAAAATCGTTGGAGAGCTTTTTCGGAAAATGATGACGGGTCGAGCGGATCGTGGATCATTATGCCAACGGAGTTGGAGGATCTCATCAATGATGGAAACACAACCGTTCTTCATTAATGATTGATCCAAACTATAGGTAGGGTATTTTTTATGATTTTTTTCCATCCCATTCTTAATCTAGGATGAACGCATATCAATTTGATAAACAAGAAATAATACGCACATCATCAATAGAATTAAATTGATGGAATTATTTTTGTTCTTAATTACTAGTTATAACGAGAACTAATTGAGGCCGAAATAAACAAAAGGATGAGGTTTATTCCTCAAGTTTTTATTCATGCTTTTATCTTCCCCTTTCTTCGCGTTCTTCTCCATTGGACCCTTGTGGTTGCGACTCAACTTACTAGGAGGCTCCAAACGTAATCAAAACCCCAGATTGGAGGAAAATCAAAATAGAGGCCTGATCTATGTAGATCGGGATACAAGAATCACACATATGCCTTAGTTTTAGAAATTAGGGCATCAGAGATGTATCAGTGGTCCGAAGAAGGGACCACCAGCGCGACAGTCCGATGAGGCGGTGTGATGACTGGAGGTGGTGGCTGTGGAAGGCAATGGCGGGCCATGTGGAACGTGGTGGAAGGATACATAGGATGCAGAGGGAGGTGACGTGAGATGTAGATGGTGATCGCATTGACCGGGACAGATGGCCCGTGCGTGAGCGGGCCAGGCTAGGGGAGACAGGATGGGCCCAAGTGAGTGGGTCAACCCTAGGTGCAGCGAGCCGAATAAATGGGCCGGGTTAGACCCAGTTTGCCGAATTAGGCCTAGCGGGCTGGGTCAGATCTGGGTCAAACACGGGGTGACTGGGATGGATTCGAGCCACAATCAACCGCGATGATCGACCGTGAGCCGCGGTAGCTGGGGGCGGTTGACCTCCATGGTCCATCGTGGCAACCCAGGGTGGTCAACCTCTATGGTTGTCCATAGAAGTAGGGGGGAGGTCAACCGCCATGGTCGACCGTGGTGGTTGATGGATAGACTATGAGTTAGTCCATGGGTCTAGTGACCCCCTGTCCTTTGAAACTTAATCTCCATAACTTTTAAACAGTACGTCCGTTTGACGATCTGTCTGTGGAGTTGGGACCCTGGAGATGATATAATCATTTTGAAATATTGTGGTGAGTATTTAGCTTGGATAAATATAGGTTTATAGTGTTACCTTGGTCATTTCCTTGAGGGTTCTATACAATATTACATCCACATCACTGGATTTTAATCCCCTCTAGAGGCTGAGTCCTAGATAGAGTTAGGTATCCCTCCTTGGGACTGAAGTGCGATCCTCTATAAACCCTAGTGGAGTCTGTGTAATCATGTAACCACCATGAGTAGGATGCTAATACTCTACCTAGTGGTGCATATTTTTTGGTTACATGGTATCCCCCAGTGTATTTGGGCGTGATCCATGGTATCCCCTTGGGTGTTCAGGCATGATCCCCTAAATTGAAAATTGATCCAAATTGGGTATATGGTATCCCTCAGTGTATCTGGGCATGATACATGGTATCCACCAATGTAACTGGGTGTGATCCCCTCTCTGTGGTATCATGATTTTCCTTGAACAATACGTTCTCATTTGGGCAAGGCCCAAATGAGCTAGACCTCTTCATGAGCGTCTCCGATGGTATCATGGTTCAAAGAGTGAGTTCTCCCGGAACGAGAATGCTTTGAGTATAATCGTGTGGCTGGAAGATGGTTAATATTGCTTGATGGTGTGGAGTTTCTCATGAGTATATCTGGATATTCTTATTATATGTGCTATTGAAATATACCTTTGTGGAGATGACTGGTGTATTTCCTTCATGGTATTTCGTTCATGGTATTTCCTTTGTGTTATTTCCTTCATGGTATTTACTTTGTGGTTTTGGGGTGTCCTACTAATTATTGTTTTACTCACCTCTACATAGTCTTTTCCCACACGTTTCATGTATTATGTAGATGATCGACCTTTTTATGGAGTTTCAGGTAGACCAGGACTGGGTGGTGCCTTGTGAGACTGGATAGAATTAGGTGTGTATTGATGGATTTTCTGATGATAGTCCCAATACCTCTTTCCTTACAGGTTGGACTTCTGGTTACAGACTTTTTTTTGGTGGGATTTTTTTGACCCTATTTACTTTTCAGTTCTTTCATTGTTGTAATCTGGTTGTGGGATGTAGTGGTTTGTATGCATTATTTACTTAGTGTTTTCACATTTTAGCATTTTTGGATTGGATATGTGTGCATGCGTACATGTAATTTAGGATAAGGCCTCACATTTGTGGGATATTCCTACTCAGTGCTAGTCACCATCCCTTGTTATATTGGAGGTGATCTTGGGTTAGTCACAACATGGTCCCCTCTGGGATGGTTCATGATAGAGTGGTATCAGAGGTAGTCAGTTCTAGTTTAGTATTGGGAGTCTGTGAGGTTGGTTTGGGGCAACAATGTTGAGTGTTTTGAGTTTGGATTTCAGGCTAGGGACTCCATTGTTGGTGCGGAGGCCGAAGTATCCATACACCAGGACTCTAATTACCTACTTTTTGACTCATACATGAAAAAAATAGTTGTGAGAAAAAAATGGTACATGAATCATATAGGAATGGTTGTGTTTTCCATGTCCTTCTCGAGACCGCTCTCTAGATATACCCTTTTGACCATAATACATCTTGTTTTATTTCAAGATTCCTCCACATAGACAACTAGCTATAATTTCATAGCATGATCATGAGGATGATCTGCCTAGTGAAAAGGCATTGGTACAAGGTCCTATACCATAGATAGCACTTACAGGTGGTTTACTAGCTGCATCACCACCCATCGAGCAGTAACTACTACCAACACTACTAGATTAGGATTCACACAGGCTGAGCGCATTGTATAAGTTTCAGAGGTAGTGACATCCTAGGTTTTAGGGTAATATAGACCCCTAATTGGCTGAGGATTGGCTAGATATAGTCACCCATGTTTTCTGCCTTGTGAGAATGCCTACCGACCAGATATCAGTCCTCACCACGAGCCATCTTTAAAGCTTCGCGGGGCGATAGTGGAGCTTGGTGACATAGTCTCACAATGAGACAACTCTCTCATAGATAGAATTAGAGCATCTCTTCAGAGAGGAGTTCTATCTATCCAAATTTTGATCAGTTCGCATATAGGAGCTTAGGCATCTACAGTAGGGAATTATGACCATAGAGGATTATTTTGCGAGGTTTACTGATCTTTTGTGCTACTCCATGTACATGGTGAGAGACCATTTCTTTAGGGCTCAAACCTTTGATCAGGGATTACACCAGGACATCAGGGCGTTAGTGGTATCCCTTATCATTCCTACTTATGATAGGGTACTTGAGCGATCCCTGCTAGTGGAGAGTTTTCTAGTGGAGCGGACACCAGTAGTGGGAACTAGCAGTGGTCATCGGGTAGCTAAGACCTCGATAGTAGGAAGCTGACAGGAGTCATAGGGATCCAAGTGGGAAAGGAACTTCAGGGGATAATTATAGGATATAGGGTCAGCGGTTTAGGGTTTCTAGGATAGATCGATTAATCCTAGAGATAGACAGTGTTACACATGCGGCGGTTAGAGACATCTGGAAAAAGATTTCCCGACCAGTCGTACAACTGATAAGGGGATGGTCGAGTAACCATCAAGGTAGAGGCAGAGATAGGAGCATGGTGGTCTGTAGGGTGGAATACGTGTAAGAGGAGCAGGTAGGGTAATAGGAGGTGGTCAGAGGTTTGACCTATTTCCACCACCACCCCTAGGTGGTCCACGCCAGGCTTAGGGAGCTGGTGGATAGGGACGAGGAAAACTGTAGGAAATGGAGTATTATGAACCCAGTGATCTAGGGATGATTCGAGGTATGATCTATATATTTTCCCCCTTAGATGCAGTTTTAACAGACACGTGTTCTATTCATTATTTTCTTTCCATGAACCTTGTTTGGGACTCGGAGATTCTGGTTGAACTGTTGACTCAAACCTTAATCTGTATGGCTCCTACAGGAGGAGATTCAATGATCACACACTAGTTCCAATAGTGTGAACTAACTCATGGGGGTGAGAGTTTCAGTTAGTATCTCTTGGTAGTGGCGTCGGGGACTAGTTATCCATAGTTCACACTCAGATTGAATTTTTTAGGCGTAGAGTGCAGTGTGTACACAATGATGGAAATAGGTTTTTATTTGTTTGTGAAATGGAAAAACATACAACAAAGGATGGAATCACACATAGGAGGGTGTAGCTGATTACTCATCAGTTGGATAGCCACACCCTCAGTGCAATGGATGATATGAGTCCTTAGTTTTCTGTTGTGGTGGTGGAGTATGAGGATGTCTTCCCCTAAGATGTTCTGGGTTTACCTCTCCATAGGGAGATACGATTATGAATTGATTTACACCTCGATATGAAACTTATATCTATACCTTCATATCAGATAGCTCTCGTAGATCTTCATGAGTTGAGGGTGAAGTTGGAGGACTTGTAGTGGAAGGTCTTTTTGAGACCTAGTGTTTCACCCTGGCCAACCCCAATTTTGTTTTCCAAGAAGGAAAACGAGATATTAAGGTTATGTGTGGATTTAAAATGCTTGAACCAGGTGACTGTGAATAACTAGTATCCACTAATGAGGATCAATGACCTCTTTGATCAGTTGAAAGGGGTGCGATGGTTCTCGAAAATTGACCTCAGATCAGGCTATCACCAACTACAAGTACATGATGTGGATATATCGAAGATGACCTTCAGGTGTCGTCATGGTCACTCTGAGTTCCTGGTGATTCCATTTGGAATGAAGAACACCCCAGCAGTGTTCATGGGACTCATGAACCAGATCATTCAGCCTTTGTTAGACCAGTTCTAGTTGGTCTTCATCAATGAAATCCTAGTGTACTAAGCGTCTGAGGAGGAGCACACGAGGAACTTAAGGATGGTCCTAGACACAATTTGAGAGCACTAGATTTATGGGAAGATATCTAAGTGTTAGTTATGGATTTGAGAGGTTTATTTTTTGGGACACATCATCTCAGAGTCTAGAGTTGCAGTGGATCCAGCGAAGGTTGAAGTGGTGCTTCCTTGGAAGCCAACCAAGAGTGTTACTGAGGTGCAAAGTCTCATTGGGTTGGCTGGGTACTATCGAAGGTTTATACCTAATTTCTCCAATGTGGAATCACCCTTGGAAGATCTTACACAAAAGGGACAACCTTTTTTGTGGATGGATAAGTGATGGTAGTGATTTTAGGAGTTGAGGCATAGGTTAATGAGCGCTCCCATCTTGAGATTACCAGAGGAGGGAATTGAGTACGTGGTGTTCTACGATGCATCAGGTACTAGTCTTGGTTTTTTCCTGATGTAGGGTCAAGTGGTGATTTCTTATGGTTCATTCCAGTTGAGAATTCATGAGAAAAATTACTCAACCCATGATATTGATCTAGTAGTGGAAGTATTCATATTAAAGATGTGGTGACACTACCTGATGGGAAAATGATTTATCATCTACTTTTATTATAAGAGTTTCAAGTATATCTTTTCTCAGAAGGATTTGAACTTGAGACATAGGCGATGGGTAGAGTTCCTCTAGGACTATGAATTTGAGATTGTCTATACTCATGGGAAGAAAAACGTGGTGGTAGATTATCTTATTAGGAGATCCAATTCACAGTTACTAAACACGACATTAGAGCAGTTATCCTCGTTGTATTTATCCTTTGTGGATGGAGATAGAGCATCTTACCCCCATTCGATGGTTGTCACCCCTCCAATCTTATAATGAGTTAAGGAGGTACAACTTGGGGATACCAACTGTGAGACCCTACATTATTAGTTTTCCACAGGGAATGCTTATGATGGATATTCAAAATGTGGGGATCACATTGTTATTTTTAGAGGGCGCACAGTTGTACCAATGGAGTTGCGGGAGGAGATTTTAAGGGAGTTCCACAGGTCCCCTTTGGCAGTATATACTGGTGTGTAAAAGATGTACCAGGAACTCTGACATCAATTTTGGTGGCCAGGGTTGAAGAAGGGAGTTGTAGAGTTCGTCTCTCGATGCCTCATTTGTTAGAAAGTGAAGGATAAACACCAGGTTCTAGCAGGTTTATCCCAACCCCTTAAGGTTACGTAATGGAAGTGAGATGAGATATCAATGGACTTTGTGAAAGGTTTACCACATACATATAAGGTAAATAATTCCATTTGGGTGATTGTTGACCGACTCACCAAGTCGGCCCACTTCCTAGCTATCTAGGAGCAGATTTAAGAAGAGATCTTATGAAGCCTTTATGTACAGAAGATAGTTCGACTCCATAGAGTTACATCAACAATAGTTTCATATTGTAATTCAATCTTTACATCCTAGTTATAGAATGGATTATAGGAGGCATTTGGGACTCAGTTACACTTGAGAATAGCATTTCACCCACAGACGGATGACCAAACTGAGTGGACCATTCAGGTTTTGGAGGAGATGTTGTGGGCATGCATGTTGGATTTTGGTCGCAGTTGGGAGGATCACCTACCATTGGTGTAGTTTTCATACAACAATAGATATCACTCCACCATTGGTATGAAACCATTCGAGGCCTTGTATGGGCGACCCATCAGGTCACCACTTTGTTGGAATGACCCCGGAGAGTCATCACTCATTGTCCCAGAGTTGGTGCAAGATACCACGGAGAAGGTTTAGATCATCCAAGAGTGGATGAAGACTGAACAGATCTGACATAAGTCTTATGCTGATAGGCAGCAGAGGCATTTTGATTTTGAGGAAAGAGACCATGTGTTCCTTCGATTCTCACCTCAATGCGAATTATAGAGATTTGGATTGGGTGGAAAGCTATCTCTGAGGTTCATCAGAGCTTTCCTAATACTATGTAGAGTTGGAAAGGTGGAGTACTACTTAAACCTACCACCACAATTATATCAAGTACACGACATTTTCCACGTGTCACAGCTGAGGAAGTACGTGTATGACCCATTACATGTCATTAATTGGGGAAAGATGGACATTGAGTATGGGATGAATTTTGTTGAGTACCCGATTTAGATTGAGGATCGACAGGAGATGATCCTTCATGGGTGGTCTATTCCTCTAGTGCATGTCTGGTGGCATCATGGGAATATCCAGTAGAGCACATGGGAGCAGGAGGCTCAGATTCATGTTCAGTACCCTCATCTATTTGGGTAGCCCTTGTTTTGGCTTTCAGGGACATAAAGCCCCAAGGTGGGGAGAATGTAACATCTCATATTTTCCTTGTATTATTTTTATAAATTATATGGAATGATTTCAAGACCAAGCGCTAAGACAACATGCGATTCCGAGGCCCAGTGTTCTCAGAACAATTGTTTGAAAAATATTAAACTTTTAATAGCATGTGCATGCAGTTTTCCTGAAAAAGTGGATTAATTCTTGAATGGGTACCCAGATCAGAAATCTAAGGGCACTGTTGAGCTCAGAATGGTGGATTTACCCTAGGCATAACCTAACTTTTATCAGTGTGGGTCATCTGTAGAAAAAGTCACCAAGGACATAACCATAAATAAAATAATTAAATTATTTTATTTTATTTTTAAAATACTAATAACTCATGAACAACGTCTCAGATTAGAAATTAGAGACCACTATTGAGTTTTTAATGTGGTATTTCCCCTAGGCATGACTCAACCTTAGTTAGCGCGGGTCTTTTGGAAAAAAACTCAAAAAGGACGTAATCATCATTAAATAATTTAAATAAAAAATTATTTTTGACGCAATGACTGCTTCTAATTTACAATGTATGGTTATATAATTTTCTTAGGTTTGGATACTCAAACCCTAGAGATTAAGAAAATTGTTGGAGAGCTTTTCTAGCGAACGATGACAACTCGAGCAGATCATGGATCATCATGCCAACATAGTTGGATGATCTCATCAACGACGACAACACAACCGTTATTCATCAACGATCGATCTGAACTCTAGTTAGGATGTTTGTTTTATGATTTTTTTCATCCCATTATTAATCTAGGATGAATGAAGATCAACTCGAAGAACAAGAATTAATACATGCATTGTTGGTATAATTAAATTGATGGAATTGTTTTCATTTTTAGTTCTTTGTTCTAACGAGAAAGGATTGAGGCCAACACAAAAAAGGCTGAGGTTCATTCCTAAATTTGATATTCATGCTTTTCTCTCACCCGTTCTTTGCGTTCTTCACCGTTGGACCCTTATGATCACGACTCAACTTTCCAGGAGGCTCCAAATTCAATTGGCCCCCCAGATTGGAGGAAAACTGAAATAGAGGCTAGATCTATGTATATCAGGACCCGATCATCGTAGATATTCCCTTTTTTCATAAATATAGGCATCAAAGGTAGATCAATGGTCCACGGAAGAGACCACCGGTGTGGTGGTCTGGCGAGGCAGTGCAGCGACCGAAGGTGGCGGCTATGGAGGTGTCCATTGAAGGCGACGATGGGCCACGTGGGATACAATGAGAGGTTGTGTGTGATGATGGTGGGCCGCAAACATGGCGGGCATCCATGTGTGGAGGTGGAGGCTGTGGAATGTGGCTGGGCTGTGGGATTTAGTGGAAGCGGCGGTCATGTGGGATAAGACCGATGACCGCGTTGACTGGGATAGAGGGACCATGCATGAGTGGGATGGGCTAGGGGAGACAGGCCAAGCCCAGACATAGTGGGATGGGTTGTATCTGGGGTGACTGGGCTGGAGCCGGGCCACGATCAACTGTGGAGGATGACCGTGAGCCATGGTAGCTCTAGCTATCATGTGACCATAAAATATGGGGGTGGTCGACCTCCACTATCAACTGCAGCAGCCTAAGGCGGTCGACCTCCACGGTCAATCGCGATAGTAGGGGGGAGGTCAAATGCCACAGTCAACTGTGGTGGTTAGTGGACCGAATGTGAGTCGGTCCATAGGCCCAGTGACCCCTATACTTTGAAACTTCAAACCCCTATAGCTTTAAAAAGGTGCATACGTTTGACAAGCTATTTGCGGAGTTAGGACTCTAACGATGAGGCGATCCTTTTGACATATTGTGGTGAGTATTTAGCTTAGAATAATATAGGGTGAGAGTGTTTCATTGGTCCTTTTCTCAAGGGTTCAATACGGTATTACGTCTATATCACTAAATTTTAATTCCCTCTAGAGTCCAATTCCTAGATAGAGTTAGGTATCCCTCCTCGGGACTGGAGTATGATCATCTATCACCCCTAGTGGAGTCTGTGGAATTGCATAACCTTTTTGAGTAGGGAGATGATCCTCCACCTAGAGGGACACATCAGTAGGGTACGTGGTATCCCCAAGTATATCTGGCCACGATCTATGGTATCCCCTAGGGCGTCCAGGCATAATCCCCTACATTATAAATTGATCCAGATTGGGTACGTGGTATCCCCCAGTGTATCTGGGTGTGATTCGCGGTATCCCTCAATGTGGCTGGGTACGATACCCTTTATGTGGCATAATAATTTTCCTTGACCAATATATTCTCATTTGGGTAGGGACCAAATGAGATAGACCTCTTCATGAGCATCTCTAATGGTATCATGGCTCAAGGAGTGAGTTCTCCTAGAATGAGCGTGCTTCAAGTAGAATCTTGTGGCTGGCAGATGGTTAAGACCGTATGATGGAATGGTGTTTCTCCTGAGCATATCTGGATATTATTGTTATATTTTTTGTTGACATATACCTATGTGGAGATGACTGGTGTATTTCCTTCATGGTATTTATTTTCTGGTATTTCCTTTGTGGTATTTCTTTAATGGTATTTCCTTTTTGGTTTTGGGGTGTCCTATTGAGTATTGTTTTACTCACCCATACATGGGATTTTCCCGCATGTGTCCTGTCTTTTACAGACGATCGACCTTTTGATGCAGTTCCAGGAAGACTAGGACTAGGTGGTGCCTTGTGAGACCGAACAGACTAAGGTGTGTTCTGACAATTTTTCAGACGATAGTCCCAGTACCTCTTTCCTTATAAGTTGGACTTGTGGTTATAGAATCTTTTTGGTGGGATTGTTTTGACCCTATTTAATTTCCAGTTCTTTCACTGTTGTACTCTGGTTGTGGGATTTAGTGGTTTGTATGCATTGTTTGCTTAGTATTTTTATATTTCAACATTTGTGGCTTGGAGATGTGTGCCTGCGTATAAGTACTTTAGGATAATACCTATAATTTGTGGGATATTACTACTCGATGATAGTCACTATACCCTATCCTATTGGAGGTGGGATTGGGTAGTCACGACATGGTCCCCTGTAGGGCAGGTCTTGATAATACCATAAGTCCTTGTTGGATCTTTTTAATCAGGTTTCCTATAAAATAGATTTAAACAAAAAATGACTTTGGTACCCAAATTTTCTTGGGTCTAGAGATGTCAGTAATTAAGGATTTTGGCATCTATAATTTTTATTAGGTTTCTTATAGTCATATATGAAACTTTTAGAGATAAAAACTTTATTAGTTCCAATAGAATACAAAATAACAATAGGATTAGTAGAACTAGATATAGGAATAAATTTATTTTTAATAATAATCCTTTGTCTAGGATGATATCCTATTCTATTAGTATATTTAGGAGCTCTTTGATTTCCAAGAATCTGGGTTAAATCATTTCTTCCATTTGTGAATTTCTCCATATCCTTTTTTAACTATTCATTGGATAATTTTAGCTCATTATTTCCTTTTAGAAATTGAGATTCTTTTTCCTTCTCTGAATTCCTAAAGGCCTTATATTTTTTTTGTATAATCCCCCTTTTAAGTGTTGAGGGGGAACCCTTACATAACCTGTAGGATCAAGGCACAAGAACCATACATGACCTAAAGGCCCAGAGGCACTAGGCCCATTACATGACCTTTAAGGCCCAAGATTCGACACACTTGAAAAATCCTCTCCCAGCATCTGTATCTTGAAGGAGCCTAGCTCCCCACCTCACATGGATGTTTGGATAGCATTGACCCATGCAAAGATGTAAGGTTCTTGGTACCGATGGTAGTTTCCATACCCTCCCATTCTTCCAATCCGGTTAGCTTTTATTTTTGGTGGTTTCTACTTTACCCATCATCCAATGGCCCGAAGGCCTTCATTTTTTTTATTGATTTTGATAATCCACCTTTCAAGGTGTGAGGTGGAACCCTTACAAGGCCCATAGGCATAAGTATTACATGGACCGTAGGCCTTAGAGGAATTCATTTCCCATAGGATTCAAACATTACATACAACCCAACCTAACTACTTGTAACTACTCCTCCCCAGCATCTTCATCGTGAAATCAACTCTCCACCTTCGCATGGCTATTCAAAAAGGCTATCCCGTGCATGCATAGGCTTGTCCCAATGACAAGTTCCATACCCTCTCATTCTTGAAATCCGTGTAACTTCTGCTATGGTGAAATCTCATTGATCATCTTTCTTATAGAGCTTGTTCCTTGTAGGTTGTCTGGTTTTCATCTGCACTTCAAAGTGGCCCGAAGGCCTTGAGGTGGCCCGAAGGCCTTACTGGCCCAAAGGCTTGGGTGGACCGAAGGCCTTAAAGGAATCTGGGACCAAATTGGTGGCCCGAAGGCCCAAACGGGGGAAAAGGCCCAAACTGGTGGCCCAAAGGCCCTATATCCCAAGGGCTCTTGGTGGCCTTAAGGTCTTGTGGCCCAAAGGCCTTTGGTGGCCCGAAGGCCCTGAGACCTGTAGGCCCTGACTGGTGGCCCAAAGTCCCAAACCAGATAAATAGTTCCAGATGCTACAATACGACACAATACCTGCTATAGTAATGACAACAGTACTGATACAGTAACCTCAAAAATTTACCCCCACTCGAATTTAATCCTAGGTCTTTTGGATGCTAAGAAGAAGCTTCTACAACTCGAGTACAATCTCGTTGCCAATTTTTGTCCTTCTCTATACTAAGACCCATTTCAAAGTGATCAGATAAGGAATACTACTTCTTTAAGCCTTTTTTATTTATATTTAAATTCATTGAATGTATCCTCCATTATATTATAGTATTTAAAAATTTCATCATTGGATATGTTTTTTTCACTGTTTTCATTTTTAGAAAGGTTAGAATTATGAACAGGATATGTAGAAAAAATATTAGATACCTCAAATGTGTTTTTCATAAAACACATATTGGCTCTATCATGAATGTCCTCTCTATTTTAGTATAGATCACTTTAAATATCTTTTTAACCACTCTAATTTTCTTTTATAGCCTTATTTTACCTCTTATATTTGTCCTTATAATTTTTCTTAAACTTTAACTTAGAACAATATACTTTAACATGACCTTTACTCTTACATTCATAATAGTATATTTCATTTGACGTATCATCATTTTTCTTATTATTTTCTATAGTTACCTTCATTGTTATACTTTCCTTTTTTAGTTTGGATTATTTAATAATTTATTCCTTTTATAAATTTTTTTGGACTGTCTAGATAAACGAGTCATTTCTTCATCACTGTCATAATATGACTCTCTATCACATGATTTTCCTTCTTTAATATTTTCTTTTTTTCTTTGAGTCACAAGTCTTTAATCCTACTAAATTCCTCTTTGGATTATAATCTTCTTCTCTATTCAATATAATTTCCTCTTCAAACATCATGTGCTTTTCTATTATCTCTTTAACATGCAACTTACTTATATCACATGACTCTTGAGTTGAAATTGAAGTTCCTATCCATATGTTTGGTAAACATATCAACATACAAACCACTTGATATTTGTTATTAATTTGTTTCTAGAGTAAATTCATAGTGTTTAAAATCTCATTAAACCTAAGATACATTTTAGAAATTGATTCATCAGGTTTCATCTTAAAAGTATCATATTTAATAGTATAAGTATTCAAATGCATTTCTTTGGAATTTGAATATCCTTCATGAGAAAAGAACAAGGTATCCCAAATCTCAAATGTAGTGGTACCTGTAAATTTTTTATTAAACTATTTATCACCTAAAGCATTTATATCTTTATAATTATCATTATAAGCTTCTTTATTAGGATCACTCCATTCAGCTCTAGTGGTTTTGGGTAATTCATATTAATCCTCAATGATAGTATAATTTCAAAACCCATGATTTAAATATGCATTTTCATTTTAATAATATATTTATCATGATTGGTACTATTAAAATAAGTAGGATGATTAGTGGTAGTTCCCTCTTGTCTATTATTATCCATTAATAATTAAATTTAGAATAAACAAAAACTTAAGATCTTTGAATAGAAACTAGATCACAGTAAAATAATATTTTGAAAATCTTATGATACCAAATTTTTGTCGGAGTGAATAACTCAATATGGGAGTGGATTGAGTTCCCAATAAAATTTCGGTTTAAAACAATTTATAACTTAAATCCTCTAAATTAATTAAAACACCCAATTAATCAAAATAGTAGAAGTATATAATTTTATTTTTCAAATATCTTCTCAAAGTATGATCAATGCTTAGTTAAAATAATATTTGAAATCAATTTAACTTTTTTAACTAAATTACTTGATCAAAAAATATATATAAAACATAGATTAATATTAAATATCAGATTAAATTTTTTGATACTGATTATAAAATAGATACTGTTTTAAAACCTTAAAATACAAAAAAAAACTAATAACACACAATGTAAATAGAACAAGGTGTTTGTTCTCAAGCCAAGACTTAATTCCCTCTACCTATTAATCACCCACCGTAAAGAAGTTTATTAAACAATAAACTTGATCCAAAAAATGGATCAGGTTTTACAAACAACAGCACACAAGGCTATCCAGGCAGAATGACTCTTCCACATTTATATATGGGATAAAATAAGTACCATTCATACATGACCATTTTCACAGTTTCTGTGGTTATCCAAATGTAGAAGTTTGATAGAGAGTGTCGAACACTCTACAGTTAAGTATAAGTGACTGTGTTTTATATATAAATAGAGTAAAGAAAAAACACAACTCAAATATAAAGAATACACAAAAATAGAAAATGAATAGAGATGGGAAAGAGTTATGCTGCTCAATCCAAATAGATTTAGATGTTAAAAGTTCCTAAAATATGTCTTTGAAAGGAGATCAATCAGGTTTCTTAGAATATGAAGGAAAATAAAGCATCATGAAGGTCTGGAAATTCCTTATGTTTTCAGTCTGTTGATGTCTTGAATCCTTCCACACACACGTGTATTTATATTTCTTTTGATTCAGCATATGAAGCATAGAGTTCTCTATCTGTCTTTTCTATACACACACATGATGGATTTTTGCTGATTTTATAACACTGGAGGTCCAATTATCTATTGAATAATAAAAAATAACCCGATTCCTCGTATTGAGAAAAAAATTAGGAAAGGTATGACTTTTTAGTCAATTAATCCATAGAGTGATTTAAGAATTATGATTCTTAAATCTATGTGCATCTGAATGCATTTAATTCCTTAAACTAGTCACTGGAGGAATTAAATTTGAAGGAGTCTGAACAGAAATGGTAGCATATTAGAGGTAGATCTATTCTAGTGGTGGATGCTTACTGGTGGTAGATGAGTTATGGAGGCAACTCATCCTGGCAGTAAAATCAGTAAATGGTAGTATATATTGGCGGTAGCACAATCCAATGGTAGATTGGTTTTGATGATAGATGTTCTAACGGTAGATCAGACTGGCGGTAGATCTATCTGATGATAGATCTATTCAACGATATATGTTCTGATGGTAGATCACTTCAGTAGTAGATCTGTTCAATGATAGATCTGTCAGTGGTAGATGTTCAGTGGTAGATGTGGTTGAACTGATGGAAGATCAATATAGTTAGTGGTAGGTCTTTTTGAACTAACAGTAAATCCATTGTACTGACGGTAGATCAACAGTTGACCGAGTTTGTTCACAAATTTACCTAGAAAATGATTCACTATCATAAAACATTGAGTTTGTTAGAAACATAATAAACATGATTTGTGATCATTAAAATAAAGAGGTCCCAACAAATATATTAAAATAATTGTAAATGTGTATTTATAAATATAAATATAGATATATATATTTATAATTATAATTATAAATAAATATATTTGTAAATATATTTATAAATATTTTTATATAATTATATATATATATATATTTATTAATATATAAATATAAATATAAATATTGTAAATATATTTATTATATTTATATATTTATTATAATTTTATAACTATTTAATTATATAATTATTAATTTATAATTATATAAATACTTTTAAAAAAATTATATTTATTTATTTATAATTATAAATATATAATTTTATAAATATAGTAAATATAAATTTATAAATATATTTATTTACAAATATTTATTTAAAAATATTTTTTTAAACATTATTAATTAAAATATTATCTTAAATGCATGAATGTTAAAAATGAGTGAAATTGAATAATTAAAAATGAGTAGACTTTAGTAATATTAAAAAAAGGATGAATTTTATTAATTATTAAAATTATTTAAAAAATAAAATATGGATATATATTGAAATGAAGATGAATACATATTGAAAATATTAAAACATAGTAAATAAATATTAGAGAATGATTAAATAACAAAAAAATAAAAAATAAAAAAAATTGAAAATGAATTAATAACACTAACCATAATAATATTAAAACTGAATTAATAAAATTTATTTATTAAAAATATATATAATAAATATACTATGTTAACAAATAAAATTCTAAAAAGATTATTAAAATTTGAATAAATTACATAAATATTTGATGTGTGTGTTTATATATAATATTTTATTAATTACATAAATATTTATGTGTGTGAAATTAATTTGTGTGTATATATATATAAAAGTTTGATATATGTTAAATTGAACAATGAAATTATATAATATGCATCCTCTATTAATGAAATAAATGATAATAAGAATGAATAAATTTAAAAAAAGAATAACTGTTATTAATTATATAGATTATTTAAAAAAATTAAAAATGAATATCGGACCTTGTGCCTCTGGACCTTCGGGTCATGTATGGGCCTTGTGCCTTGGGCCCTACAGGTCATGTAAGAGTTCCCCCTCATCCCTTAAAAGGAAGATTATCCAAAAAATAAATAAAAATCTAAGGCCTTCGGGCTTTCAGAGAATAAATTTATTAAATGCCTACTATACTAATTAATTAATTAATATACTATTTATTACTATATATATATATATATTAAATTTATTCCTTTTTTAAATAATTTTATTCATTTTTATTAATTATGAACTGTATATTAATTATATATATATATAATTAATATAATATTTATTACTATATATATATATATATTAAATTTATTAAATTTAATAAAATAAAATTTGGGGTTGGCCTAGTCCATCCGGTGACATATATTAATTATTTAAATTACAACTATATAAAAAACATTAAATGTTAAAAAAATTTATTAAAAAATTCATTAATGAAATGTTATTAATAAAAATGAATAAATTTAATATATATATTTATATATAATTAAATAATTAATATATTATTTATAATTAAATTCATTAAATTCAATATATATATATAGTAATAAATAGTATATTAATTATCTAATTAAGAATTAATAAATTACAAAAATATTTAAAATATATATTAATGTAATGTTTATTAATAAAAATGAATTATTTTAATATATACATATATATAGTAATAGATAATATATTAATTATTTAATAAAAATTAATAAATTAAAAAAATATTAAAAATTTTATTAATGAAATATTTATTAATAAAAATGAATAAATTTAATATATATAAAGTAATAAATAATAAATTAAATTTTTAATGGAAAATTAATAAATTAAAAAAATATTAAAAAATTTATTAACGAAATATTGGTTAATAAAAATGAATAAATTTAATATATATATATATATCCACATAGTATTAAATAGTATATTAATTATATATATTTAAAATTTAATTATGAATACTGTGATATTTTTTTAAGAGTTAAATATTAATGGAATATTTATTAATAAAAAGTTGGGTACAACCACGAAAGCGGCACGCGACACAAGAAACAAAATTACATTAAATTGCAAGCCCGAGGACTTGACCCCACAACCTGCCCCTTACCCCACAAACCCTTACCACCCCACCACCAACGGTGGGGAAAATGGGATATTTATTAATAAAAATGAATAAACTTAATATATATATTTATATATATAGTATTATATAATATATTAATTATATATATTTAAAATTTAATAATGAATACTATGAGAATTTTTTAAGTGTTTATTATTTTTTAGGTAAACATATATGCCACTGGACTAGCCCTCAACCCATCGGGTGGCCCGCCACACAACATGCCCAAATTAGGCCCGTTGGCCAGACCAACCCACAGGGAGAGCCCGCCACATGGAGAGAGAGGAGCTTACCTGGCATACCAAAGCATCATGCCGATGTTTGGTGGTTAGGCCCGCACAACGACGAGAGGAATGCGTCACTAGTGCGGGGCGACACCGGTGATGATAGGCATCCTTCGATGCTAGTATATATTCATTGTAGGTATGGTGTCGGGGGTTAACATATAAAGAAGCATAGAGAACATATCTGAATCTGTTGTGGGGAACACACATATGTGGTCTATCCTTTATCAGCACTAAGAAAACATCGATAAAGGGAGACATTTTTCAACACTAAATAAAAGCACTGATAAAGGGTGCTCTTTATCAGTGCTGATAAAAATCAAACTTTATCAACACTTTTATCTAGTGCTGATAAAGGATATCACTGCTTATTCCTCATTTTTTAGTAGTGAATGGTTAAATATTATTTTAAATAAAATGGATAATAATTAATCCCCACATGAATTATTTTAATTATTTTTAAAAACATTTTTAAAATATATCTATATATTGTATATTTAGATATAAATTTTATACATTGCATATATATTTATATGTCTATATATTTACACACACACACATATATATTTATACATATTCATATATAATTTTATATTTAGATATTTTTTTAAATTGTATTTATAAATATTTACTGTAAATATGATTATATACTATATTTAATGATAATTCTAATGATATATTTATAAAAATACATTTATATATGAAATATTTACACAATACTGACACACACACACACAAAGTATAGAGTTCCAACCTGGATGCCACTCAAACAGTGCCCCGAGCCGGTTTTCCATTGAGCCTCAAGTGTGCCTCCACGTATGATAGAGGCTGCCGACTAGCAGCAAGAGTGTAAATGTGGTACAATGGGGAGACTATAACCTCTGGATCAATTATAATTATATTATAAGTAATAAACATAAATGAAATGAAATTAAAATCAATTATAATTATATCATAAGCAATAAACATAAAGGCAACAGAATATAATAATAAATGGAAATCAATAATGGTTGAATAAATGATCATGCATGAACATGCTCTAATAAAAATACATGCAGGTATACACAATAGACAACATGGCTGACATGGAAATAAATAAATAAAATACACAATATCTATCTCCAATAGAATCATGAGAATAGGATCAGTCCTCTACTCCTGTACTCCATCCTAGCCAAGAAGGATAATAACAAGCAAGCCTCATCCATGAACCTGATTCTGCAATCATGAGAGATGTTCGAGTACCCCAATGTAATGGAGGCCTGAACAAGGTGTGAGATATACTCAATAAGCCACCAACAACGGTGTCTAAAGCATAATTAAGTCCATGGATATTAAATAAAGCAGTGTACAAGTATATCAAAGTAAAGCAGTGTTGTAATAATAAATGTAAACAAGTCGGGATCAGGTTCCTCAAGGACACCTGACTGACTATACCTACTTTGACCTATGCCAGGATATCTCTGAACATGTCACCATGTATATATATATATAAGTGTGTATTTATATTTATGTACTCTATACGTATGATCATATATAGCTATATATATAAATATTTCATACTAGATAGGGCCTGAGGCGTAACTCAGAAACCCTTATATAATCATAAGAGTGTCATACTCTGTAAGGGATGCCATTCCCATAATAACTCAATACAAGAAGAAGGGGGTCATGCTCACATCTCATCATCAATATAGGCCTCCATGTCGAGTATCATGGATGAATAAAGATAAGGGTCTGGCCCAAACTCTTATCTGAGGGGGCGTGAAATGTTATGTCCAACAACCCAAGCGATGTGAATGCCATGCCAACATCCTCAACCAAGGGGGTTTGAAACACCATGTCCAAAACCCTAAATGAGGTCCCTCTGTAATAATATTATCTAAGTAAATCCATTTTCCCTATGATCCCTTATCCTGACGTTCACTAAATAGGAAAACAACATTGCTTAAGGCATAAATGATCCTTTTTAATATACTTTATTTAATAATTTCAATTAATTAGTAAAGATAATCATGTCCATGACATGCCATTCATCATCTCAACTATGATTAATCAAAGGCTATGTACTTAAAAATGCTTTAATAATGATAGAAAAATTGAACAATTATACCATAATCATCATACATGCCATTAAAACCAATTCCTTTATATCAAAAAGGGCCATGGGAGACATCCATACCATGGTACAAAAATTATTACACATCAGTAAACAAATTCAATTTTTGATTTACAAGAAAACACACCTCAAAGGTGGCTTTGTTAAAAAACATGATTTAGTCTCTATAGCATTTCATTCAACTTAATTAATTAAATTAGTCCATAATACATCGTGAAACACACCTCATAAGGTGATTTAGAGTATGCAAGGCATTCAAAACCATACATAATTAAAATACACACCCCAAGGTGTGGTTACCATACAAGGAAGACGATTAACATCAATGGAAACTTGTTGAAATCACCACAACGAGGTGATTTGGGTTGAGGTTATCACCTCCAACCATGTTATGGTGTCTAAAGTAGTCAAGGTCATGGTCTAAACATTTAATTTAAGGCATTCAATAATTTAGGAGGGACACCCAGAAAGGTACGGCATGTGACACAACAACTATATTATATAAATAGTGAAACTTTAAGTTAAAAGAAACTAGACCAGATACCTCATTCTTAGGATGGTACACTCATCCAAAATTATGATTTGATTCGATCTTAAATGGAATAAATCATAAGAACTATAAAATGACTTGAAAATAAGGAAAATGATCTCGCATGGAGTTAGCATTCTGTATAGTGATGTAAACAGAGAGGAGAATCATGAGGAGTCAAGAGCTTACCAATATGGTTCAAATTTACCCAACGATGTTTGATTCAAAAAATAAATGAAGGAAAACCACCAAGGAGGAGGATAGGGAGAGATAAGCACATGGAAACTTACTGGGCATGAAATGGGAAGAAAAACAGCGGATAAAAACTTAAAGGATGGAGGAAAAAATGATAATTTTCCAGCTCTTTAAAGATCCACATGGTTTGGACATATGGTTTGGAAAACCATGCACTAACCATGTAGCCTCCTCTGCCTTGAAGCCACACCCCACATGATTAGGTCATATGGTTTGATATAATTGTGCACTAACTATATGTAGTTACTAATTAAGCAGCACTAAGGGTGTGGGATAAGTGCACATTTTGGAAAAAATATGTGCAACCCATGCAGGTCACTTCTTCACAGCTACAACAAGGCACATGGTTTCTCCTAGAAGGCCGCATGGTTTCAAACAAACTATTTTCCCTTACCATCCTTTCTTGAACTTGAGTTCTCAGGGCCTAAAAACCTCAAAACTCGTTCAATTTACCAAGAGACATCTCGAGCCTTAAACCACATCTAAAAACATCACCTTTAAGTGATACAATGCTTGGATTTACATTCCAAGGATAAAAAAGGATTAATCCCATCCACCAAATGAAAATTAAAAATTCTTTGAAGAATTCCAACCCATTAAAAAAACTAGGATGTTACAGTATCCCCACTTTAGAACATATCATCCCTGATAATCCTTGGGGAACAAAGAAAACAAAAACTAACCTACTTGGGTTGTGAAGTTTTTTTCAAATGGTCGTGTTGAGTTTCCAACCCCCCACACACCTCCAAGGGTAATTTTAAACATATGGCACATAAACCATTTAAACTCAAGATGATTCTTGTAACCAAAGAAAAAATTTATTGACAGAGCTTACCTAAGATTGTATAACCTGAGACATGATCCCATCATCGTCTCCTTTAACAAATAGCCTAAGGTGATTCCCACCTTAGGTCTTAAAGTTTGAATGGAAAATTCCAAGTTATGGCACTTGAAAAAATGTAATTTCCTATCGAAGAACATCTGTAGCATTCTAGTGAATCTCCTAGCATGTTTATCAAAATGATACACCTAATTACGGGTGATGACACTACTCTTAGTCCTCACTCCAATCTCAATAGTAAACTCTGATTGTCCCAGATCAAAATTGGTTGCTTTGGATTCTATTGAAAATCTTAGACGAACCCTTCCCATCACACCCACCTAAACTCACGACATGCATGAAATGGTTCCACAACGACTGTATACCTCCTTTCAAGAGAACTCTAGTTGAACTACCTCTATAATACTAGGTTCAGAGATGCTCGACTTAGATAGTTTATGCTTTTTAAAATATATATAAAAATTCTTTTATGTGGTGGAATATCAAGATCACATCAAGCACGTTCATTAAAGTACATAAATGAATTCTAGTGATGTCTCCTAATTGAACCATTCCTGGATATTTTTATCAAATGAAATATAAGTGAAAAAATGACCATCCAACAACCGATCCCTTATTTTCATGACACTTATCTTAAGAGGGTCATCTTACAACTACCTATGGTGGCATCCACACCATAAGGATTCCTCCAAACCACTCATAGGAAATTTTATTTGTTTTATCTTGGCATATAACCGATGCTCTCTCAGCATACTCAGGATGAAGTCAATATATGGGTCATGATATTCACTAAAATGTGAGTACAACAAGATATCATCGAAGGCGTGTACTATTAATTTTGATCCACACTCACATTTAAAATAAATTATAAAAACCTTTTCCAACACATGAAACTATGTATCCTGACCATGAGTGTCCAGGTCCAAACATGAATCAAACATCTCACGGTGCCCAAATTGATCTCAGGATTTCCCTCACCTAGGAAATACCTTTAACCCACTCAAGATAGTCACCATCACCAAAAGTGCCAAAATTTAAAACAATCTGTTCTCGGATCACACAAGACCACTCACCATTTGGTCATCCAAAAGTTACCCCATGTTACTGGTGTGTACGAAACCTTCCTTACATAGCGGGTGTAATATCCCATACCACCTAGTTCCAGACTTAACTCACACTCCTGCAGGTCTTCCATCATCAAAGAAAATATAACTGTGCTACTTGGAATTTCAGTATCATTAAAGTAGGAGCTCCCTTGGAACTCACCTTGAAGATAGGGATCTACAAGCCATTAAGTAGCTAAGCCCATTCTGACCATTTTTGAATTGTCCTTTATGAGTGAATTCTTTATACCTAGAAGGAAATATTTCTTACAACCAATGTAATGCTCCCCACCTTAGGAGTTTCCTAGTCATCACGTTACTGAGAATGTAAAACATCCAGTGGCATACATTTCATCACCACTGAACATGGTCCCTAGAAATGGCCCAAAACACTTTTTATAAGTGGATTATAAAGAGAGGGAAAAATAACCACTCATAAGCACACTAGATTAGATTAATTTTTAGATTTACACATGATGCACCTTCGAGTCAAGTCCATGTGTTCCAAGAGAATCAGGCATAGAAACCAGGAAAAATCTGGATCAACTGTGACACAACACACAATCCTTTGTATAACACTATCATGAACTACTGGAATAACACAAATCCCATTTTCTATCTCAAAGGTACATGATCATAATGATATCACAATGCCCAAGTTTCTCTACTTTGGAGATGAACCATAAATATATCCTTCAAGAACCCAAGACCCTTTATCAAAGTGGTTGGGTAACTATAAGGTTTAAGGTATTACATGACCTTTTCACTCAAACAAAAAACAATTTAATGTATCACCTTAAATAGAAAGGAATAACATGTAAAAATGCTACCACCATGATAGAAAAATAGTGCAAGTGGCACTATGAATTCCTGGAATAAAATAGCACATAGAAAAGAAATAAGGCCACATGACCTACGAAGTGGATGACTATACCCAAGGCATGTTTAACCTGCTAAAATAGAGAATTACTCAATGCTAACACCTTTAATGAGGTTTATCCTACCGATTGATCACCCATTTACTCGGGGGTGTCTCTTCATTACTTGGAGTCCTACTGAGGACAAACAACACCCAAAAGACACCTCTCATAGAAAAACTTTTCACAAGAATTTATAAATGATTAAAGGTTATGAGGGAACTACCTCTATAGAGATAAAAACTTACTAAATCATAAATTATTGATCCTAAATAAGGTCACACCTGAAAATATCACTAAGCCTTACCATGTAATTTATGAGGGCACTACCAGATATAAGGAAACATCAAAACTAACCCTTACACAAGGGTTTCCACTATAAACACCTATATCGGGTTTCACTTTTAAGGCATTTAAACAATGCTCACATATTAACATTTTAAGAAATTCATACATTAAGGATATTAAGTACCATTTATTAGATCAATGGTACCATTCACTTTATTTAGTCAACTCCATGTAGTATTTAGAAAATTATCTTATAAATTATCTTT
Organism: Viscum album; assembly: GCA_963277665.1. Lineage (NCBI taxonomy): Eukaryota > Viridiplantae > Streptophyta > Magnoliopsida > Santalales > Viscaceae > Viscum > Viscum album. The sequence goes on from OY728129.1 coordinate 798,427,646, forward strand.
TAACCACTTATTTGATTCAAGAGTTTCCACAATTGGATCGGTTAAAGAAAATTTCAATTTCCAATCTAATGAAGAAAATAATATTTAGTTTCTAATTAGAATTTTAATTAACTGAAACCTCATAATAATAAGGCTCAAAAGTATATGACAATGCTTTTATTAATTAAGGTAAATTTCCAAGTAGGATTCCGCCATAAGTTTATATGTAACACCATATAAGTGGCTATAGACACTTTAAGTAACCACCCCATTAACATAAGCATACCCCCATGGGGTTAAGTATCAAATCATATAAAGATTAAGGTGACCTATGAGGGTCCCATCACATCAATCTAGGTTCAATCAAATGAAATAAATCATAGTTTATATTATTAAATTTTCAAGACACCCTTAGTGGGTTTAACACATAAGCAGTACACCAAACCAACCTACTTGAGTCCAGTTGGCCATAAGTATTTAATCATATTTATCACACCCCTAAAAGGGATCATCTTACAACAACATGTCCCAACAGACCTACTTGGGTCTAGTTTTGCATTTAGTAATTTATTCATATAGGTATTCATGCTGAAAATATTGATGTAAAATATTGTAAAAAGGTAACTATTTCTATAATAATTCAAGTTTAGCATATATGTTCAAGAATCATGGTTCAGTTTGATAAACTATCATTACCAAGTTATAAAGGTACTTGCCTTTATAAGTTACAAATGACATTCATGTTGCTATAACTAGTTTTTCACCTTTTTTATAACAAACAAGTATATATATAATGGTTTATCTATATGGGTTACCATTCCCCAATTTATAAAGGCCCATACACTTTATAAATTGGACCATTTATTCCCATTTAATTTCAACCAGATTACCATGTTTAATTTGAAACTATAACAAGTATATATGAGATGGTTTGATTATATGGGTCACAACTTCCCAATTTATAAAGCACCCATACACTTTATAAATTGAAATCTGGAACCCATATAATCAAAACCAATAATGTTTCAGCCCATAAAACCAATGGTTCATGTCTCAAACATAAAATAGTCAGTTGATTAAATAGAATTCCATCATGAAAATATGCTGGAAAACACCATTTAGGTTAATGCATACATTTTATTCAATCAACCTTATATCACATTTATCACTAGGAATGATATCACAAAGTAATAAATATAGTAAATCATGGAAGAAATCACCCAAACATAGTGTAAAGATAAACAAGGCACATAATCATAGAAGCATGTCATACAAACAAGCATGTTGTATAAAAATGAATAGGCAGCTTACAATGAAATCTATATGGAATGGAATATGTATCACATGTGAATTTATATGAGCGCACATGAGCCTCAGCCTGATTGGTGAGGAATCTTAAGTGCATCCAGGCGACCCAGGATCAAATCCAGGCAGAGGCATAATTTCAGGGTACTGTAGCAGCCAAGAATTTGCCCCCGTTTGGGCCTTCAGGCCACCAATTTGGTCCCTGAGTCCTTTAAGGCCTTCGAGCCACCAAATCATTCGAGCCAGTAAGGCCTTCGGGCCACCTCAAGGACTTCAGGCCACCTTAAGTGTAGATGAAAACCAGATAACCTATAAAGAACAAGCTCTATAAGTAGGATGATAAAGGAGCTTTCACCACAGTAGAAGCTACACAGATTGGAAGAATGAGAGGGTATGGCACCTGCCATCAGGACAATCATGTACATGAACGAGATAGCCTAGACGAATAGCCATGCGAAGGTGGAGTGTTGATTTCACGATGAAGATGTTGGGGAGGAGAAGTTACAAGTAGTTAGTCTGGGTTGTATGTAACGTTTAAAGCCTACGGGAAATTAATTACTCTAAGGCCTAAGGTCCATGTAATACTTATGCCTACGGGACTTGTAAGGGTTCCACATCACCCCTTGAAAGGTGGATTATCAAAAATCAATAAAAAAATGAAGGCCTTCGGGACATTGGATGGATGTGAATTTATATAAGCCAAGAATAATGCATGTAGTAATACTTCCTTTCCATACTGGTCCAAGTGTAAAAATAAATCCATAAATAAATAATCAGTGGAAGTATGACAATCACTCAAGTTGAAATAACAATCAAATGTAATAATAACATCATGAACAATGGTCCCATTCCCTGGAAATTTGATATTTTTCTCATGTGTAGGTTGGACAGACCCAAATATAATCTATTTACCAAGTGGTGACACATTCTTGTATCCTCTATACCATACCAAAATAATAAGATCAAAGAGGACAAGAAACCTCTGATACCATTTGTAGCATCGCGACCTGGATGCCACTCAAATAGTTTCCCAAGCCGATTGGCCACTAGGCTTCAAACAAACCTCCCCATATGCTAGAGTCTACCAAATATCAGTGAGGGTGTAAAGGTGGTATATTGGGGAGACTATACCCTTTAGATCAGTTATAATTATAGTAGAATAATTCCAAATAAAGGAAGCAAATGTATAGAACTCGACCCTAGAAGCCAGGAGCCGATGTCTTACTTTATTACATTGGAATAAATATAAGGAATCACATCCTAAATGATTGAATAGTTTAGTAGTATTTTTAAACTAGATACATATATGATTACCATATTACAATTTAAAGCACAAATCACAACATTTTTTTTGAGAATAACATTATTCCCTATATCATATCATTACATAATAATCTTAGTACACTTTATGGATTTCTGGGGAAAGGAAATAAAATAAGGGTGAGCTCAAATTCTCAGTAAGGGTTAATTACATAGGAAGCTATCATGAATCAATAATAAAAGAAACATAATAAATATGGTAAGGTAAATAACTGAACACACATTACATTTGATCAATAACTTTTATATCATGAGAATATATGGAATAATCATTATAGAAATGTAAATAATTGGAAATAAATTACATTTAATCAATAACTTGAGCACAATATGAATCCGAGAATAATATCACAATGAAAATTTCATGGATAATAATAACTAAAATATTAATGAAAAAAATGATTAACTATTGGACGTCATGTTTCCCAGGCACATGATATATTTACCGTCAATATATTTCACAAGAAAGTTTAATCATTATGGGTAAAAACCCATTTAATTTGGCTAACTTTGTTGTCTCATGAGACTACCGATGCATTGAGGGGATTTTCTATATACGGTCCCCACCTATTCTTGCATGTACAAAGCATTCCTTGAATATCAAATAATTGATTTAATTAATAAATAAGGTTCCTTATAATTAAATATCCATATTGAGTAAAAGATACACATTTAATACTATTTCTCCAACTAGTCACATAAATTTCAAAGTAATCACCATATGTGTAAATGGTATAAAATTTAGGTAATAAACATGTCCATAATAAAATAATATGGACATCTAATGATCAAAAGTAAGTGAATGATTCAAAGGATGTTATAATTTCAACATATATACCCATTGGAGAGAAAATAAAGGGTTTTTTTATCATCGATTAATCAAAATACTATAAAAATAACTTTAAAAATATTCTTGAGAAAAATATCCTTTTCATTTTGAAAATAACTTTTTAAAACTAAAAATTCATAAAACATTTTGAAAATACTTTTCCTTGAAAATAACTTCTGAAAATTATAAAATAAGATTTAAAATATTTGAGTGGTCATGATGGATATAAATTCCATTAAAACCATACATGTTAAAATAAATATTCCTTTCACTCTTTCAGTAAAAGTCAAATGGGAATTGTTTTGAAAACAACATAAATATTCTTTTCAAATTTTTTTTAAAAAAAGTAAAACATGGATAAAAATAAATTTTAAAAAATTTAGGGGAATATTAAAAACCATTTTGAAAACATTTTTTGAAAACATGGACATGGAATAGAAATATTCCCCAATGGATACTTAAAAATAAATAATCCCTAATAATGAAGAGATTGTGAAATAAACTCTTACCACTTAGGTGTCTTATCAATTGTAATCCCCATGGATGAATAAAATTTAAAAAACTTTAAATATCAAAGTAATAAATAAATTCATGATATAACATGTTAAAGGGGAGTTATATACACGTCATAAAAGAATATAGGTGCATAACATCAAAGTATGACCCAACAAAAGAAAATTAAGATGAATTCCCTTACAGATATCATATCGTTGAAGTAAAATTCAATCAAATGGATCGATTATGTATAAACACTTTAAATATACATAAAATAAGTATAAATATAAAATAATATAATAAAAATTCATTTCAAACACAATATTACCATGACATAATCAATGAAGTATAATTTTAACCCAATGAATGCAAATTGAGTTAAGAAATCCATTACCTCACGCTTCCCTTTAGTGGTGCATACTTTAACCTCATGTATAATGGTTTAAAGAGTGTTATTAATTTATTAAATAACCATATTAATATTTATAATACCTTATATGATACTTTTATAAATATTTACCACACATTAATTAATAATATGTCATTATTTTTATTTTTTTGGGTGTTAATTACCTTGTTTTTGTATGTATGTTTTGTCATGAATGTCCCGATTATTTTGCATTGGATATAGATACATCATTTATAGAATGATATTAATGTTATAAATATCATAATTAATTATTTAATATATTTTTATAACTATTCTTTAATTTTGAACATGGAAAATGAATCAAATAGCATCATGGAGATGGTAGGCCGTATGTACGCACACGCGACGATATCATTCCATTAATGGTCAAAGGGTACTAAGGAAGTGGATGATATATTAATTTTCATAGAATGATTATCATGTCATAATTATCATATATATCCATTATATATATATATATCATTATACCTATCCAGGTAAAGTTATGATGGAAAAAAATTACACCACGACGTAGAGACGGTAAACCATACGTACGCACACGCAATGCTTTCATTTTTCATAAGATAGATAAAAGGTAGAATATGGTTGTACCATAATAATAATAACATCTCATAATATATACGATAATTTATTTATTAATTTAAAATGTAAAAAACACATTAATAAGAAGTATAATAAGAAATATACTTGAAAGAGTCAGTAAAGATGATTACCTCTCCTTCGGAAAACTTCATTTAGATCTCCTCTTAGGGACACTAAGGTTGGTTTTTGGAAGAACCAATACCTCAATAACTTAAATAATGTTTTTTATAATATAAATGGGTAGGTTTTAGTTGATATAGAATGCTCAAGGTGGTGTGAATAAGTGAAGGAGGAAGTTCCCTTTTATAATTGAGGTGAGAGGCACATTAGGAATATCTAAAAATATTAAAATATAATAGGACTATTATAGATCCAAATAATTCCAAATAGCTCTTAAATGAAAAGGGGATGAAATATTCTACCATATATTATCCTCTATGGCCTTATTTAATATATTTATGGTTTTTTAATAATTAAATAAAATATTGTATTAATGAAATATCATTATTGTCAAATTTAATATTATTCATTACTATGACTTTAAAAACATAAAAAAATAAAATTATAAAAAAACATTTTATTATATAATTAAAATTTCATGGTCATCTAGATAATTCATGGATCAAATTAATTATCTAAAATTTTATTTATTTTAATATTTTTAATATCATTTATTTTATTTTCCATTAATTTAATAATTTCATCATCATCATTGTAAAAGAATTTAAGGTATTTATTTATTCCATAAAAATTAAAAATAAATTTACATGTTGAATATAAATCTTTTATATTTAAAATGGATACTTAAGTATGAATATATCTTTCTAAAAACCATATATTAAAAATTTTATACTAATTAGAAGCCATAATGTGAACAGTTTGACTTTCTTTTAAATAAAATACTATAAGGGACTTAATGTCAACAAAGTGGATAAAAAAGGTCCCAAATTAAACCCAAGTATTTTTATGTTAGATAATTAATTTTAAAACATTATCTAGTTAATATTTTGGTCTATTTAAGGGTTCTTATAATTTTACTTAAAATAATTTTATTTATTTTTCTTCAGTTTGCACAAACACCGTGTCAGCATTTCATAGACATTAAAGTTAATTATTTCATATATAAAATTTAAAGATAAATTAATATCATAAAAATAAATTAATTAGTCTCAATATAATCATTTATATTTTTTATCATGTATATTTAATCATATCTATGTCAAGACAACTTATTTAATTTGTTAATTTGACTTTTATAGCCTTTCACAAGCATTACACAAGCATTCAGATAAGATTAATGTTATATAAGTAAAAAATTAAAAAATATCAGTAAAAATATTTATTAATACATAATATTTAATAAAAAATTCATGAAAATAATTTTCATCTCTCAATTATTATCTATAAGGAACCAAATTTTACTTTCCGACACTGCATTGGCACTGCGTTGGCACTGAAAATGATTTTCAAATTTATCATGAAATAATTTATAATTTATACGTTTTGAATTATTTTTATATGAAGTTTATATAATATTATCATACAAAAGTATTTAAATACCCTTAATAAATTTTTATACCATATTTATGTTTTGATGATATCATATAAGACATTGTATTTCATAAAAAACCCACATTTTTTACTATTCACCATAAATTTAAAATTTTCAGAAATGTTTTAAAATTTCACTATAGAATAATTTGGTATGTTGATTTAAAAAACTAAATTCATTTTTTAAAATACATTTCATATAAGTGTTAAAAAATTAATTATATTTATTTTTTCATAGAAAGTAATACAAACCACTTTTTGAAGAAAACATATAATTGAATAATAAAATGAATTTACTAAAAATTGTGTGTTTATTTTATAGGAATTAATAATTAAATTTTTATTGAATATGAACTTCATATATATTTAATAATATATTTATTACTATTCAAATCTTCCAGTTTAATGACTAGGTTATAATGGTCATGTTAAAATAGTAATATTTAATAGTATATCGTGATTTTAAGCTCATTGTTGCATGCATTGCAAGCTATCAATTAAATTTTATATATTCTAAAATATCGAGATGTTATATTCTCTCCACCTTCAATAAACTTTCCTCAAAATTTGAAATTACCCTTTTAAAAATAAAGGTTTACATTTGAAAAATCATTTATGGGAAACCCACATCATAATTAGGTTTAATAAAAAATATGCTTAATAATAGGGAAAGGGAAATGAGAAGGTCACCAAAAAATATTCTTTTAAATAAGAGAACATTAGTGGGAAGTGAAAACATGGACATAAAAGATAAATCTAACTATCAAGCTCTAATAAAGAGTGATAGAGAACATGGTCATTATAAATTTAACCATCACAAAACTGAAAATTTGTGATGGGTTAAAAGGCCATTGACTTACTAATAATAAAAGTAAATGGATAAATTTTTTGTTCTAAAATCATTTTCCAAGAGTTGAGGGATTCTTTTACTATTTAGTGTAAGAACATGAGGAAATATACTTACTTGAAAATTATAGTTTCACCCTTTAATCAATTTCCACCACAACCTCATCTTTTTTCTCCAAATGATGAGTATGATTTTTTTATGCCTAAAACACTAGAATTAAGTTATATAGATCATAAAATCAAAAAAATAATAACTATTTATTCCTCCTACCTCTAGGTATTACCCAAAACCAAAATAGTTAGAACATGATAATATAATTACTCAAAATAATAAACCTTCATATGAAGAAAACTACTTTAATCTCCCAAAATTAAATAGTAATACCCAAAATTAAACTTAGATTATCCAATAAATATGTATCCTTAAAATCCATAAAAAGTATTCTAGCCTAATATTGAAACCCAAAAATCATAAGGATTTGATCACATAGTTTTCCAAGATAATTTTAATATTTATCACTAAAAATATGCACACTCTAAATATATGATATCTAAGATATGATAAATGTTTATTTTAATAACCATAAATCCTAAACGGAATCATATATTTTCCCAGAGACAATTCAACCTTTATTCCTCAAATAAAATTTCATAATATTATGTTTACCTTAATCAGACAGGGTTCCCAAAATTAAATTATCCTTCAACTATTAATTCATTTAACTAAAATGAAAATTTCATACTTACTGGGACTTCACATAGTTTAGTGGTAGGCTATGCACCCTTGTCACCATTCAGTTGTGGGTTCAAGCCCCACGACCTTACTATATGTGACTGATTATCACCTAACCTGCATGTTTTCCTTTTTTTATAAAAAAATATAATTCTTATAAAGTTTCAAAAAATGTGATAAAAAAATTCAGAAATAACCTTAATATATTCAATATTAATGAAAAGTTTTAACCTCAAAGGTTATCTCATACATTTCATTTGGCAGTCCCAAAAATATAATAACCCATAATTACCTTAAAATAAAAGATCATATAAACCCTAATGGTTATCCTTACCTATAAACTTATGTACAAAAAATGTAAAGGCATTATTACTTAAATACATTTATCACACCTAATAATCCAAAGGGTTGTATTTCTAAAAATATCTCCCAAAATATCCTTAATCTTGGTTAACTCGCATAACATCAAACCTCAAAAGGGTTTTTATGAATTTAAACTTATGATAAACGTTAATATCATAAACCCATGATGGTGTCTATAACTATTATGTTAATGAAAAAATATATGCTTCCAAAATCAATAAAACTCCTTAGACATTTCATAATTCTTCTAACCATAATACCATTTGTGAAATACTTATTCAACACACTTTCCATCACATTCAATTTTAATCTAGTTCCTTCTCATTCCTGCTATTGACTAAAACCAAAATTCAATGTATAAACATAAAATTACAATAATCAGAGTGAGATATCAAATAATCAAGAAATATTATTCAAATTATTTCTAAATCATGACACCTTATTCTCAATCTATGAGTCCTTAGGTTTTTCCAAGGTTATCCATGGTCATTACGAAATCTATAAGATGTTTTCTTATACTTAGACTTATCTTCAAAGTTAGTTGTAGAGTTATGTTCCCTAATCTATGTTTTCCCAAATCTAGTCCCTAAGGGTTATACTAAACTTCATTTGATACCAACTGTAAAGACCTTGACCCTAGAAGATTGGAGTCGATGCCTTACTTTATTACATTGGCATAAATATAAGGAATTGTATCCCGAAGGACTGAATAGTTTAGCATTCTTGGTAAACTAGATACATATATGATTCCCATATTACATTTGAAATCACAAATTACAACATAATTTTTTTGAGAATAACATATTCCCTCTAGAATATACTTTCATAAAAATCTAAGTACACTTCATGGATTTTTGGTGAAGGGAAAAATAAGGGTGAGCTCAAATGCTCAGTAAGGGTTAAGTACAAAGGAATATATCATAAATCAATAATAAAAGAAACATAGTTAATATGTAATGGTAAATAACTGAACACACATTACATTTAATCAATAAATTTTCTATTATGAGAAGATAAGACATAATCATTATATAAATGTAAATAATTGGAAACAAAATAGCGGTAGTATTGTAGCGGTGGTAGCACTGTAGCGGTGGAAGTAATGTAATAGGTACTGTAGTAGCCTGGGTACTATAGTATTAATATTCACCGAAGGGCCCTTTGGGCAAAAAAAAAGGGCTTTCAGGCCTTGTATTCATACCACTTGGTCTTGGGCCTTCGGGCTATGTAATGGTTCTCCATCTACCCAGTTTGAAAGAGTTCTTTGCTTTAAATAATAAATGAGGCTTAGGCCCCAACCTTTTAAAAAAACAAAATCCATTTAATCAATAACTCGAGCACAATCACGAATAATATCACAATGAAAATATTATGGATAATAATAACTGAATTATTAATGAATAAAATTCTTAACTATTAGATGTCATGTTTCCTAGACACATTTTTTTTAAGTTGGGGCCGAAGCCACATTTATTATTAAAGCAAAGAAAAGACCTCTTTAACTGGGTAGAGGGAGACCCATTACATAGCCCGAAGGCCCAGTGGGCATTTAGCCCATTACATGACCCGTAGACCCATTTTTTTGGCCCAAAGCCCATTCTGTGAATAGTACTGCTACAGTACCCGCACTGCTACAGTGATGCACAGTACCCGCCGCTGCATCTAGGGGATTTACTATATATGGTCCCCACCTATTCTTGCATACCCAAAGAATTCCTCATATATCAAATAATAAATTTAATTTATAAACAATATTCCTTATCATCAAATATCTATATAGAGTAAAAGATACATATTTAACATTATTTCTCCATCTATTCACATAACTTTCAAAGTAATCACTATATGTGAAAATGTTATATGACTTAGGCAATAAACATATCCATGATACAAGAATATGGATATCCAATTATCACAAGTAAGTTAAAGATTAAAAGGATGGTATCATTTCAACATATATACCCATTGTAGTAAAAATAATGGGTTTTTATCATTGATGAATTGAAATACCATACAGAGGACTTTAAAAACATTTTTGATAAAAATATCCATTTCATTTTAAAAATAACTTTTTAAAAGTAAAGGTTCATAAAATCTTTTGAAAATAGTTTTATTTGAAAATATAATTAGAAAATTATAAAATAAGATTTAAAACATTTGATTGGTCATAACAGATAGAAATTCCTTTCAAATAATACATGTTAAAATAAATATTCCTTTCACTCTTTCAGAAAAATCCAAACATGCATTATTTTTAAAATGACATAAAGATTCTTTTAATTTTTTTTAAAAGTAAAACAAGGATAAATATAATTTTAAACAATTTTATGGGAATATTAAAACCCATTTTGATTTTTTTTTTCGAAAACATGGTCATGGAAGATAAATATTGTCACGACCCGACCCTACCCGGGCTCGAGCCGCAACTACCCCAAGCCCGCCTTCATAGGCCAGGGGCTGGCGACCAGTGCTGAAGGCACAAAAACTCAGGGAGGCCTTTGCCTAAGTACCTGTAACACACACACGCAGCACACTCAATGCAATAGTGCAGAGTAAAAGAAAAGACAAGTAAAGAAAAGGGAAACTGCTATATATATACCACAAATGTGCATCAACCTCTAAATAGTACAAGTAAAGTGATCAAAAGGAAAAAGGGGAAAAACACGTGCCCAACCAGAAAAAGTGTCACAACCCGACAATAGGTAAACAAAATAAAAACAGTTGGAAGGGTCCCTCACCTAGAACCCGACTCCGACCACCGCACGCGGTCCAAGCTCCCAGACTCCTAAGCTCCACTGAAGTCACGACCAACCTGTCCGTCGTCTTCAAGGGCACACCAAGTGCGGGAAAAGCCCAAGCAGGGGTGAGTATAAAAATACTCAGTAGGATACCCCGAAGGCTCGAGGGAGCAACAAAGGAGGTACCGAAGGGTGAGAAGTAGAGCGAATAGGAAAAGTAAAGGAGTGCAACCAAAAGTGCAGTAAAGAGTACAACTCAACCCAACAAGAGGTAGGAAGCAGACTCGTCCAAATGCAAGGATCTAGAAACGGCGAGAAGATGAACTTCTCATCGAGTCTTCGCTACCTATAGCAGGAGAGTAGACTCGTCCAACCACGAGAAGATAGACACGGAAAGAACGTGGCATACCCCGCGCGTCTTCGCCTTTCATAGAGGGAGAGTAACCAAACCTAAGAAGTGGGTACTCGAACAAGGTATATACATATATATATATATATGTGTTCTCTATAAAGAAGCCTGAACAAGACCGTAAGGGGATCTCCATCCCGTAGCTCAGCCCAAGAAAAAGTGAGTCGCCAACAGTCCCAGAAGTAAACACCATCGATGCCCAACATGCTGCATGTCTACCCCAAACTACAAGTCAAGGGGCTCAAATCACCACACCTCGACACTATCCGCTTCGGGCGGCACTGACTCGCCCTCTCGGTTTTAGGTCACGTCACAAGGACGCATCTCAGTGGGGGAAAGCGCTCCTCGTACTTGAGATTTCTGGGTTACGACAAACCACACCTCGTCACTGCCCCGCAGTCGAGAGGTCGCCTCAAAGTCAAGGTCATTCCATCACTGACTCGTACAACCAAGGGTCGTGCTCCGGTAATCACGGAGGAAAGATACAAACTAGCCTAGTATAAAGGACTGAGTCTGGAATGTAAATGGGTGTCCCACTACCCAGCCCTGCTGGAGGGTAATTCATAATATGATATCGGGTGACCCACTGCCCAGCCCTGCTGAAGGGTAAACCATAACAAGATATAGGGTGACCCGCTGCCCAGCCCTACTGGAGGGTAAACCCTATACATCATCTGGCGACCCACTGCCCAGCCCCGCTGGAGGGTAGATCTGGAATAAGTCGTCAGGAGACCCACTGCCCAGCCTTGCTGGAGGGTAGACCTGGAAGAAGTCATCAGGCGACCCACTGCCCAGCCTTGCTGGAGGGTAGACCTGGAAGAATTCGACGGGTGACCCACTGCCCAGCCCTGTTGGAGGGTAAACCCGGAACAAGACGATGGGCGACCCACTGCCCAGCCCTGCTGGAGGGTAGACCCTCAAGAGTCATCAGGTGACTCAGTGCCTAGTCTCTGCTAGAGGGTAAACCCTGAATAAGTCGACAGGCGACCCACTGCCCAGCCCTGCTGGAGGGTAGACCTGAAACAAGACGACGGGCGACCCACTGCCTAGCCCTGTTGGAGGGTAGACAATCAAGATTCATCGGGTGACCCACTTCCTAGTCTCTGCTAGAGGGTAAACCCTGAGAAGTCAATGAGTAACCCACTGCCTAGCCCCAATGGAGGGTAAACCCAGAACTGCTCTGGCCATATCTACTGGATGGTACAACACTGGGCAACCGAACACGGAGTGGGTATCATGCAACCACCCGACTCCAGAACAAAACCAGGGGAAACCACTCAACCCTGCTGATCTAAACCATCGAGCACAGAGCCAGGGGAAAAACCTCAACCCCGCTGGTCAACAATCGAGAACCAAGGGACCCTCTACGTCGCGAGAGGTCAAAAGTACGTAAAGTAGAACACATCATGCTCCTGGGGCCCACACGACGTGTGGCCCCAAGTTAACCCCGACCAAGGGAACAAACATTCTCAGGTAACAACATCCACATGTACCTCCCAGCACTCCCGTATACTCCCAGAGTATACCACGTCTCCAGCCCAAAGGCTAACGTGCACCCGACACCCAACGTCAACGCGAAGGCATAATGTAACAACTCCAACCTGCCACCTCAACAGCTGAGGCACAACCAACCACATCTCTTTAGACACCAACCTCACTCTCTCAGGAGTGCACGCGATCACATGCCATAGGTCCTCTGAAACATGGTAGAAGAACCGCCAACGAGGCACCTTTCATATTTCCACATTTAATAAGATCATGTAAGAGGCTCCACTCACCAAATGGATCATACTATTGTAATCCTCGCGGAAAAACATGCGAGATTGACTACTTACTCACCTCAAATGGATATCCAATGGAAAGGTTGCTAACACCACCTCACGCCCGAACGGCGTCCCGTGATCCCGAGCCTTGGCCCCAAAAATAGTTGGGTGCATCGCACCATTGCGATCCCCTCAGGAAAACACGTCAAAAGCACTACTCACTTGAGTGCAACGGATATTCAGAGAAAAAGGTGAATTCCGGCGGACCGCACACGAGCGGTGCTTCGTGGGACCCACAACCCGGTCCCGAAACACAACGAACGAATCACACCGTTGCGATCCTCTTGAAAAAGCCCACAAGATGGACTATTCACTTGTCCAAAACGGTCGCCCGGTGATAAAGATGGAAAATCACCGTCGACACCCAAACGACCCTCGTGGGCCCTGCACCATCGTGCCGGATTAGAGTGGGTGGATTGCACCATTGCAATACCCTCGGAAAAACATCCAGAATCGAATGTTCGAATGCCCCGAACGGACGCCCGGTGAGAAAGTTGCTAAACGCTGCCCGCAGCTCAAAGATGGGTCATGGGGCCCGTGCCTCAACTTCAGCCTCAACGCCTAAAACCACCCTGGGAAGCTCCGTCTTGGTGCCAGGGTCCCAACGCCACTGACGGCGCTCAAAACGGACGTCAGACGTGTCCGCGCTGTCCAAAACAAGAATTCCCGGGAAGCCCGCTAAGCTTCTTTACACACGTGCCGTGCCCCCGAGCCTCTCGTCTCGGAAGTTAAAACTCCCAAAACCACCTCATAACATCCTCCTCGCTGATATGGCCCCACAGCCGCAGACGACATGCAAATCGGACACCCATAATGGAAATTACGGGCGTCCGAAGGGGGGGAAAAGATCCCCTTAGGCTGAACCGGCCTGGGCCGGCCCGCGACTCAGCCGCGCGGACCGGCACCGTCCGGTACAACGCAGACCGACCCTCGCTGGGTCTGTCGTCGCGCCGCGTGACGACCCACGAGAGGCGGGTCATGCTCCCCCGTTGGGGTCGCGCACCGCGACCCCGACGCTCCCCTGCCCGGCGAGCTCGGCCTCGCCCTCGTCGTCACCTGGCTGCCCAGGCCGCTCGCCCCCAGCGCCGGCCTCCGCTCGCCCGGCTGCCCCGGATGAAGACCCTGCGCCGCCCTGCGCCTTAGCCGCACCGCCGTCCGAGAGCCCCGCCGCCGCGCCATCCGCCGGAAGCCAGCCGCGCCGCCGCTCAAACCCGTCGGAAACCGAAAACCCGCAACCTTCGGCGGTCGTTTGTGATCGACTCCGAACTCGAATTTTCAATCCGAAAGATGCGTTGGGTAGCTCAAAAATTAGACTACACGATTATGGGATTTTATTGCAAATTAGATGGTAATTTAACGGCATAAATAAACTTGAAAGTAGAGTTCGGAAATGAAAATGCAAAAACCGAAAACTCCTACCTGTAGGTCGTTGCCCGGAGCTTTGCCGACGATCCGCCGGAGCTGTCGTGCCTCGCCGGAGCTATTGCGCCTCATCAGAGAGGTGGAGGATAGGAGGAGTTCCTCCTTGGGAGGGTTTGCGCCAGATAATGCCAAAGAGGGAGAGGGGAGAGTTAGGGGTTAAATAAATTAATTAACATTTTAATTAATTTAAAACCCCCAAAATAACCCGCATCCGCAACTCTCGACGGGGTCGAGGTTATGCCTCCCCTAGGCCAAACACCACCTCCCGAGCACAACAGAGGTCTTAGAATTTTAATCCGAGACTCAGTTCAAAAGTTATAAAACTGAACGCCCGAGGCTTCCAAATTACGAAAACGCCCCTGGGGCCATTTTTCACAGACGGGTCGTGCCCGCAAAAATTAAACCCCACCTAGGGTAAACGACACACTCCAAACTCAATGGTGCCCTCGGTTTTACAATCCGATCCACCGTTTAAGAGATACTTGAGTTAAGCTGTTAAACGAATAAATTAATCATTTAATTTATCCGTTTCACTTTCCGAAAGCGAGCGAGGGGTCCAAATGTCCCGAGCCGACAAGTTTTATGTCGTTCCTAGGGTAAACACCCCATTCCAGACCCATCCTTATACTCGGATCTCTGATCCGGATTACCGTTTAGGAGTTATTCCATTTATTTGGCGTTCCCAGTGTGAACACACTGAAATTTTAATTCCGGCCACTCCGGGGCTCGGAATCGCACACTGTCTGGGGGCTCTGCACTGGAATAACATCAAGAATATTCCAAAGTCTTTCACAGCAAAAACCAGGTTCTTACATAATTCCATATTTTATGATTTTCGTCCCCAAAAAGAAAAACCAGGGAACAACTCATGGTACTAAGCACACACCTGGCTCTCCCGTAACCAGAAGAACTCTTGCACATTTCCGCATCACCACTCACAGACCAAAGGATTTTATCTGTTCACGCGAGTTCATCCCTTGCTGATGAAGTGCATAGGATCAAGAACACATCTCCTCAGGTAAGCCACACGGGATACGTCGTGCACCCACTCCAGACTTTGGGGTTAGGGCAAGGCGGTAGGGAACCTCGCCATCCCTTTGCACGGTCTCACACAGCCCGAAGGCTCTCGAGGGTAGCTCACCTCCCCGACCGAACCTCCACATCGCATGCTGAGACTGGAATCACCGCCCGCACCTGGAACAAGGCCCGATGATTCCCTCATTCAGAATATCCATATGGCGAAACACCCATGGATATATGGTCATGCAAGGTTTCACAGTTGATGTCACTAAATCAGGACTCTCTTACACGCTCAGAGAGCGTTGGAGTCGACGCCATCGACTAAAGAGGAAGGTTACACACCTTATACTCTACCAACACAGGGTTACACCCGATGCCCTGCGTCACCCTGGTAACACCTCAAACAATGAGCAGGGAGAAAATCATTTCACACGCATAGTCTATCAATTCTACTGTATAAAGTAGAAGAGTTGTAGAGCGTACCCATTATCACCACATGCTCTGTAGGATCGTAGAAATTCAAGGCTCGAGGTTGCCCGTGGTCTCATCTGTCAGCTCCCGGAGCCTGACGTGGACCGCCTAGTGGTGATGGGAAGATCTCATAAAGTCGTCCCCCACCACCAGCTCCTCCTGCTCCTCTGCTAGCACCACCTCTCTGGGCACTACTCTGATCACGGCGCTGCCCCTACCGTGGTGGTACGCCTGCTGCCTGCCCGAAGCTCTCAGCAAATCGGGTCATATAGTCTCATGCCAAGTGATATCTCCCGTCACAAGCATAACACCGACGCTCTCTAGGCTGCCCTGGTGCCCTCCGACACCACTGTAGTGTACGACCAAGACCCGAGATCCACTCACGGAAGGGCATCCTCAGCTGAGGCCCTGCGCCTTTTTTCCAAAGTGTTATACGACCACGTCTCTGAAACCGGAAGTGGGAAGACCACCTGCATCGAGGTCCTATCCTCCGGCGCCTGCTAACTACGACATACGTCTCAGCTCCGTCATGCCCTCTGCCACTACCAACTGCAAAACGTGAAAGGAAGCTCTCTATCACCAATGCCTACTCTAGCACCTTGGCATAAGTGGAAATGTCCAAGGGTACTATGACAACACAAATCTCTCTGCGGAGACCCTTCTCGAACTTTCGCACTCGAAAGTCGTCGTCATGGACCAAGTTCGGGTGAAAGCATGCACGGTCTGCGAAACTAGCCACGTACTCAGCCACCGTCATCCCTCCCTGCTAAAACTGCAGGAGCTCCTCAATCAGAATGGAGCGCAAGCAGGAGGGGAAAAACTCCTCACGAAACAACAACTGAAAGTTGCCCCATGAAAGCAACGACTCGTCAAAAAACTGAGTCACCCGACTCCACCAACGCCAAGCTACTCCACAAAAAAGGTTGGCTGCCAAAGCCACTCTCTGATCTATGAGCGTCTGCACAAGACTGAAAAGGCAAACCACTATCTCTAGCCAAACCTCTGCTGCCTGAGGGTCTGGCTCACCACTGAACCTCAACGGTCTCTGCCGCTGGAACTCACGGAGCACGCTCAACCTGCGCTCAAGCCCCGCCTGCTCTACTGAAGCTGTCTGCTGCTCAACAGGTGGGGGTGCTTCTACCGGCCCACCCGGAGAAAGGGGCTCGCATGATGGGTCCTGGACTATGGCCTCGTAGCTCACAGGGTCGTCATCACAAACCAAAGCTGGAATCATGGTTGACTGTCTTCACCGAGACATCCTGAATACTATCAAGGAGTGTCGCGGTCAGATGAGAATATATGTATATACCAATTACAACGATGGGGAGCTGACTCAAGAAGGACCGTCAAAGACTCAATCCTATGTGATGCACAAACCAATTTTCCCTGCAACAAGTGTCACATCATGCCGAGTTGACAAGCGGGTTATCAAGGTCCTGGTGAATGGATACGTCGGTCACCGCACCATCACTGGACTCCCTGGCCTGAGAGCCACTCTCGGGACACGTTAACATTATTGCCCTAAATACCAACCAATTCATTTTACTTTAGGGATGTCCGAACAACGTCCCAAGGAATGAACCACCTTTGATACCACTTTGTCACGACCCAACCCTACCCGGGCTCGATCCGCAACTACCCCAAGCCCGCTTCCATAGGCCAGGGGCTGGCGACCAGCGCCGAAGGCACAACAACTCAGGGAGGCCTTTCCCTAAGTACCTGTACACACTCACGCATTACACTCAATACAACAGTGCAAAGTAAAAGAAAAGGCAAGTAAAGAAAAGGGAAATTGCTATATATATACCACAAATGTGCATCGAGCTCTAAATAGTATAAGTAAAGTGCTGAAAAGGAAAACGGGGCAAAACATGTGCCCAACCAGAAAAAGTTCCACAACCCGGCAACAAGTAAACAAAAGAAAAATAGCTGGAAGGGTCCCTCACCTGGAACCCGACTCTGACCACCGCACGTGATCCAATCTCCCAAACTCCTAAGCTCCACTGAAGTCACGACCAACCTGTCCGTCGTCTGCAAGGGCACACCAAGTGCGGGCAAAGCCCAAGCAGGGGTGAGTATAAAAATACTCAGTAGCATACCCCGAAGGCTCGAGGGAGCAATAGAGGAGGCACCGAAGGGTGAGCAGTACAACGAACATGAAAAGTAAAGGAGTGCAACCGAAAGTGCAGTAAAGAGTACAACTCAACCCAACAAGAGGTAGGAAGTAGACTCATCCAAACACAAGGAGCTGGAAACAGTGAGAAGATGAAATTCTCGTCGAGTCTTCGCTACCTATAGTAGGAGAGTAGACTCGTCCAACCACGAGAAGCTAGACATGAAAAGCACGTGGCATACCCCGTGCGTCTTCGCCTTTTCCAGAGGGAGAGTAACCAAACCCAAGAAGTGGGTACTCGAACAAGGTATATACATATATATGTATATGCTCTATCAAGAATCCCGAACAAGACCATAAGGGGATCTCCATCCCGTAGCTCAGCCTAAGAAAAAGTGAGTTGCCAATAGTCCCAGAAGTAAATACCATCGATGCCCAGCACCCCGCGCGTCTGCCCCGAACTACAAGTCAAGGGGATTAAATCACCGCACCTCGACACTATCCGCTTTGGGAGGCACTGACTCGCCCGCACGATTTTAGGTCACTTCACAAGGGCGCGTATCGATGGGGGAAAGTGCCTCTTTTACTTGAGAGTTCGGGGTTAAGGTAAAACGCACCTCGTCACTGCCCCACAGTCGAGAGGTCTCCTTAAAGTCAAGGTCATTCCATCACTGACTCGTACAACCAAGGGTCCTTCTCTGGTAATCACGGAGGAAAGCCACAGAATAGCCTATTAGAAAGGACTGAGTCTGGAATGTAAACGGGTGTCCCACTTCCCAGCCCTGCTAGAGGATAATTCATAATATGATATCAGGTGACCCACTGCCCAGCCCTGCTGGAGGGTAAACCATAACAAGATATCGGGTGACCCACTGCCCAGCCCTGCTGGAGGGTAAACCCTATACATCATCTGGCGAGCCACTGCCCAGCCCCACTGGAGGGTAGACCTGTAATAAGTTGTCAGGAGACCCACCACCCAGCCTTGCTGGAGGGTAGACCTGGAAGAAGTCGTCAGGCGACCCACTGCCCAGCCTTGCTTGAGGGTAGACCTAGAAGAAGTCGACGGGTGACCCACTGCCCAACCCTGCTGGAGGGTAAACTCGGAATAAGATGACGGGCGAGCCACTTCCCAGCCCTACTGGAGGGTAGACCCTCAAGAGTCATTTGGTTACCCACTTCCTAGTCTCTGCTAGAGGGTAAACCCTGAACAAGTCAACAGATGACCCACTGCCCAGCCCTGCTGGAGGGTAGACCTGAAACAAGACGACGGGCGACCCACTGCCCAGCCCTGCTGGAGGGTAGACCCTCAAGATTCGTCGGGTGACCCACTGCCTAGTCTCTGCTAGAGGGTAAACCCTGAGAAGTCGATGAGTAAACCACTGCCCATCCCCAATGGAGGGTAAACCTAGAACTGCTCTGGCCATCTCTACTGGATGATACAACACTGGCCAACCAAACACGGAGTGGGTATCATGCAACCACCCGACTCTAGAACAAAACAAGGGGAAATCACTCAACCCTGCTGATCTAAACCATCCATCATAGAGCTAGGGGAAAAACCTCAACCCCGCTGTTCAACAATCGAGAACCGAGGGACCCTCTACATCACGGGAGGTCAAAAGTACGTAAAGAAGAACACGTCATGCTCCTGGGGCCCACACGATGTGTGGCCCCAAGTTAACCCCGACCAAGCGCACAAACATTATCAGGTACCAACATCCACATGTACCTCCCAGTGCTCCTGTATACTCCCAGAGTATACCACGTCTCCAGCCCAAAGGCTAACATGCACCCGACACCCAACGTCAACACGAAGGCGTAACGTAACAACTCCAACCTGCCACATCAACAGCTGAGGCACAACCAACCACATATCTTTAGACACCAACCTCACTCTCCCAGGAGTGCATGCGATCACATGCCATAGGTCCGCTACAACACGGTAGAAGAACCGCCACCGAGGCACCTTTAATATTTCCACATTTAATAAGATCATGTAAGAGGCTCTGATCACCAAAAGGATCGTACCGTTGTAATCCTCGCGGAAAAATATCCGAGATCGACTACTTACTCGCCTCAAATGGATATCCGACGGAAAGGTCGTTAACACCGCCTCACGCCCAAACGACATCCCGTGATCCCGAGCCTCAGCCCCGAAAACAGTCGAGTGCATTGCACCATTGCGATCCCCTCGGGAAAACACGTCAAAATCACTACTCACTTGAGTGCAACGGATATCCGAAGAAAAAGGTGCATTCTGGCGCACCGCACACAAGCGGTGCTTCGTGGGACCCGTAACCCGATCCCGAAACACAATGAACGGATCACACTGTTGCGATCCTCTCGAAAAAGCACACAAGATGGACTATTCACTTGTCCAAAACGGTCGCCTGATGATAAAGATGGAAAATCACCGTCGACGCCCAAATGACCCTCGTGGGCCCCGCACCATCATGCCGAATTAGAGCGGGCAGATTGCACCATTGCAATCCCCTTGGAAAAACATCCAGAATCGACTGCTCGCACGCCTCGAACGGACACCCGGTGAGAAAGTCGCTAAACGTTGCCCGCAGCTAAAAGACGGGCCGTGGGTCCCATGCCTCAACTTCGGCCTCAACGCCTAAAACCACCCTGGGAAGCTCTGTCTCGGTGCCAGGGTCCCAACGCCACTGACGGCGCTCAAAACGGACTTCGGACGCGTCTGCGCCGTCCAAAACAAGAATTCTCGGGAAGCCCGCTAAGCTGCTTTACGCACGTGCCGTGCCCCCGAGCCTCTAATATCGGAAGTTAAAACTCCCGAAACCACCTCATAACGTCTGTCTCGCTGATACGGCCCCATATCCATAGACTACATGCTAATCGGACACCCGTAATGGAAATTACAGGCGTCCGAAGGGGGGGAAATGATCCCCTTGGGCTGGAGCGGCCTGGGCCGGCCGGCCCGGCTCGCAGCGCCGGCCCACGACTAAGCCGCACAGCCCAGCGCCGTCCTGTCCAGCGTAGACCGACCCTCGTGGGGTCGGTCGTTGCGCCGCGTGACGACCCGCGAGACCCGGGTCGTACTCCCCCGCTGGGGTCGCGCGCCGCGACCCCGACGCTCCCCTGCCCGGCGAGCTCGGCCTCGCCCTCGCCGTCACCCGGCTGCCCAGGCTGCTCGCCCCCAGCGCCGGCCTCCGCTCGCCCGGCTGCCCCGGCTGAAGACTCCGTGCCGCCCTTCACCTTAGCCACGCCGCCGTCCGAGAGCCCCGCCGTCGCGCCATCCGCCGGAAGCCAACCGCGCCGCTGCTCAAACCCGTCGGAAACCGAAAACCCACAACCTTCGACAGTCGTTTCGATCGACTCCAAACTCGGATTTTGATCCGAAAGATATGTCGGGTAGCTCACAAATTATACTAAACGATTATGGGCTTTTATTGCAAATTAGACAGAAATTCAACGGCAAAATTCAGCTTGAAAGAAGAGTTTGGAAATGAAAACGCAAAAACCGAAAACTCCTACCTGTAGGGCATTGCCCGGAGCTTTGCCGACGATCCGCCGGAGCTGCCATGCCTCACTGGAGCTGTCACGCGTTTCCGGAGAGGTGGAGGAGAGGATCAGTTCCTCCTTGGGAGGGTTTGCGCCAGGGAATGCCAAAGAGGGAGAGGGGAGAGTTAGGGGTTAAATAAATTAATTAACATTTTAATTAATTTTAAACCCCCAAAATAACCCGCATCCGCAACTCTCGACAGGGTCGAGGTTATGCATACCATATGCCAAACACCACCTCCCGAACACAACGGAGGTATCCGAATTTTAATCCGAGACTCCGTTCAAAAGTTATAAAACTGAACGCCCGAGGCCGCCAAATTACGAAAACGCCCCTAGGGCCATTTTTAACAGACGGGTCGCGCCCGCAAAAATTACACCCATCCTAGGGTAAACGGCACACTCTGAACTCAACGGTGCCCTCTATTTTCCAATCTGGGCCACATTTTAAGAGATACTTGAGTTAAGCCGTTAAACGAATAAATTAATCATTTAATTTATCCGTTTCACGTTCCGAAAGCGAGCGAGGGGTCCAAACGTCCCACGCCAACAAGTTTTATGTCGTTCCTAGGGTAAAAACCCCATTAAGGACCCATACGTACACTCAGATCTCTGATTCGGATCACCGTTTAGGAGTTATCCTCTTTATTTGGCGTTCCCAGTGTGAACGCACTGAAATTTTAATTCCGGCCACTCCGGGGCTCAGAATCGCACACCGTCTGAGGGCGCTGCACTGGAATAATAAAGAGATTGTAAAATAAAATCTTACCACTTGGGTATCTTATCATTCATAATCCCCATGAATGAATAACATTTTAAAAAACTTTAAATATCATGAGAATAAATAAATTCATGATAAAAAATGTCAAAGGGGCATTATATACACCTCATTAAAGAATATAGGTGCATAATACCAAAATATGCCTCAATGAAATAAAATTGAGATAAAGTCCCTTACAAAGATCATATCATTGAAGTGAGCATTAATCAAATGGATATATTATGTGTATCTAATGTAAATATAATTAAAACAAGTATAAATAAAAAATAAGATAACCAAAATTCATTTCACACATAATCTTAGCATGACTAAAAATTAACTTTTTTATTATAAGCAAGAAACTCTTTTAAGGGTTGAGGGGGAACTCGACAAACATCATAGACATAAAAACATAAACTAGGACCCAATAGTCTAAAATACCAAGATAAAAAAACCACTTCAAGGGAAAATCTCCTCCAAACATCTAAAACATAAAATATACCTTTCACCATCTCATCACTACATGACAAGCTGTCCCATGCATAATTGCACGAGCCTCGTACCGATGGAAAATACATACCCTCTCAAAAATAAAATTCCAAAAGAAATGGTATGGTGAAAGATCATTTCTCTGAACCTCATCTAAAGTAGCCCCTTATAGATCTAGTTGAAGGATCCATAGAACCACATACCAAGGAGGCCAATAGCAGAATCAAAGCACCATAAAAAGCATAACATAGAGACTAAACAAACCGAAACATCACAACCATTCACCACCAATACCACATCGCATCCCACGATCACCTTCAGAAAAACATAACCACTATAGATCACATCTCTAATTCTAGAACCAAAACTGGAAATGAACTCGCTGTAATGATCCCATGATCCACCCTTCAACACTGCCTCAACAAGAAACCCAAAGGGGCAGGCGCTCCAAGATATAAGGTGCTAGGCCAGTACCACCTAAGACTGGAAGACCCAACAACCACACCAAAGGAGCACCGTCAGGGAGAAGAACCAAGTCAAAATGGACCATAAGTACTATTCTGGGATGAAAATGGGAAGATCTGGATAGAGGAAGAACCCTCACCAGATGCTGATTCAAATGAACTCACTGAAAGAGGGAGTGAGGGGAAGCAGCAAGAACCAGGAGCAGGACCTTTCTGGCGACGTCGACACCATAAGACCAACCAATTACATTCCTATATCCAATCCAATAAATAACCGAACCACATACGCTGATGTGATAAACCCCAAATGAAAAACCATCGTCAAAATCCATATCCAGAATACCTCCCCCCTCCAAGATGGTAGGTCGTACGCATGCACGCACGTGCGACAATATCATTCCATCAATAGTGAAAGGGTACGAAAGTGGATGGTATATTAATTTTTCTAGAATCAATTTCATGTCGTAATTATTATATATACCAATTATTTCCATAATTATACCCATTTGAGTAAATTGGTGATGAAAAACAAATTATACCATGGCATGGAGACGGTAAGCCGTACGCACGCACGCACCATGCTATCATTTTTCATAGGATAGATAAAATATGGAATATGGTTATCCCATAATCATAATAACATCTAAGAATATATATGATACTATATTTATTACTTTATAATTGAAAAAATAGATGAAGATGGAGTAGAATAAGAAATACACTTGAAAAAGTCGGTAAAGACGATTACCTATTCTTCGGTGAACTTCCTTTAGATATCCTCTCAGGGACACTAAGGTTGGTCTTTTGGAAGAACTAGAACCTCAAGAACTTAAATAAGGATGTTTACAATGGAAATAATCAGGGTTTGGTTGATATAGAATGATCAAGGTGGTGTGAATAAGTGAGGGAGGAAGCGTCCTTTTATAATTGAGTTGAGGGGTACTTTAGGAATTTCTCAAAATATTAAAATATAATAAGACTATTCATGAGCCAAATAATTCCAAATAGAAATTAAATGCATAGGGGATAAAATTTATAACCATATCTTATCACATCTATCCCTATTTAATATTTTTATGATTTTTTAATAATTTAATAAAATATTATATTAATGAAATATTATTATTATCAAATTTAATACTATTCATTACTATGACTTTAAAAACGTAAAAGAGTCAAATTTGAAAAATATATTTTATTATATACAATAAATTTCATGTTAATATATATAATTCATAGATAAACTTAATTATCACATATTATATTTATTTTAATATTTTTAATATCATTTATTTTATTTTTCTATTAATTTAATAATTATGACATCATCATTGTACAAGCATTTAAGGTATTTATTTCTTCCCTAAAAATTAAAAATAAATTTAAATGTTTAAGATAAATATTTTATATTTAAAATTAATATTTAATTTATAATATATATTTTTTAAAATCATATATTAGAAATTTTATACTAATTAGAAACCATAGTGCGAATAATTTGTCTTTCTTTTAAATAAAATACTATAAGGGACTTAATGTTAACCAAGTAGATCCAAAAGGTCCTAAATTCGACCCAAGTATTATTATAGTATAATATTGATCATCAAATATTATTTAGTCAAATTTTTGGGTTATTTCATGCTTCTTATAATTTAAATTAAAATCATTTTATTGATTTTTCTTCAGCTTTCACAAACACTACGTCAGCATTGCATAATCATTAAAGTTAATTATTTCATATATAAAAATTAAAAATAAATTACCATGATAAAAATAAATTAATTACACTAAATATAATCCTTTATATTCATTCATTAGGTATATTTACTCATATCCATGTTAATACAACTTATTTAATTTGTTAATTTGACTTTTTTAGCTTTGTGCAAGCATTGGACAAGCATTTAGATAATATTCATGTTATATAAGTAAAAATATAAAAAATATCAGTAAAAAAAATCATTAATAAATAATTTTTAATAAAATATTCATGAAAATATGTTTTATCTCTCAATTATTATCTATAAGGAACCAAATTTGACTTTTACAACACTGCACAGGCACTGCACCGACACTGAAAATTATTTTCAAATTTATAATGAAATAATTTATAATTTATACATTATAAATTATTTTTGTATGATATTTGTATTATATTATAATACAAGAGTCTTTAAATAATTTTAACAAATTTTTATATCATAGTTATGTTTTGATGATATCATAGAAGATATTGTATTTCATAAAAGAACCACATTTTTTACTATTCACAAAAAATCAACTTTTTCAAAAAATTATCAAAATTTACGATAGACTAATTTTAGTATAATGATTTAAAAAATTAAATTCATTTTTTCAAATTCAATTTCTTTAAGTTTCAAAAATTAATTACATTTATTTCCTCATAGTAAGCAATAAAAATCATTTTTTGAAGAAAACATATAATTGAAGAATAAAATGACTTTACTAAAAAATGTGTGTTTATTTTCTAGGAATTAATAAATAAATTTTTATTGAATATGAGATTCATATATATTTCATAATATAGTTATTCCTATTCACACCCACAAATTTAATGTCTAGGTTATAACAGTCATGTTAAAATAATAATATTTAATAGTATATCATGCTTTTAAGTTTGGTGTTGTGTGCATCACAAGTTATCAATTAAATTACATATATTATAAAATATCCAGATGTTATAGTGGAATATAATAATTACTGGAAATTAATAATGGTTGAATAAATGATCATTCATGGACATGCTCTGATAGAAAGACATACATGTATACATAGTACACAACATGACTGACAAGGAAATAAATATATAAAAGAAAAAACAATTATCTTTAATAGAATCATGAACATAGGATCATTACTCTACTATCATAATAAATCCTAGATAAAAAGGATAACAACATTAAAGCAGGATCCATGAACCTGATCCTGCAATCAGGAGAGCTATTCGGGTACCCCAGTGCAATAGTGGTACGAACAGGGTTTGAGATATGATTAGTAGGCCACCACTAATGGTGTGTAAAGAATAATCTAGTCTATGCATATAAAATAAAGTAGTGTGAAGGTATATTAAATAAATCAGTATTGTAATAATAAATGTAAATATGTCGGGCTTGGGTTCCTCAAGGACACCTGACCGACTATACCAGCTTCGGCCTAAGCCGGGAATTCTCTGAAAATGTCACCCTATATATATATATAAGTGTGTATTTATATATATGTACTCTATAAATATGAGCGTATATAGCTATATATATAAATATATTCTACTAGCCAAGACCCAAGGCATAACTCAAGTGCCCTTATATAATCATAAGAGTGTCGTACTCTATAAGGGAATCCATGCCCATAATAAATCAATGAAAGAATAAGGGGGCCATGCTCATATCTCATCATAAATATAGGTCACCATACCAAATATCATGGATGAATAAAGAGAAGGTTCTGAATCAAACTCATATCCGAGGGGGCATGAAACGTCATGTCCAATAACCCAAGTGATGTGAATGTCGTGCCAACATCCTTAACCAATGGGTTTAAAATGCCATGTCCACAAGAATAATCAAGGTCCCTTTGTAATAATCCAGTATAATGAAATACATTTTCCCTATGAGACCTTAGCCCAACGTTCTGTAAATAGGCATCCGACATCGCTCAAGGCATAAATGATCATTTTTAACATACTCTATTTAACAATTTAAATTAATTAGTAAGGATGGACATGTCCATGAAATGTCATTAATCATCTCAACTATGATCAATCAAAGGACATGTGCTTAATCATGACTTGAAAATACCAGAAAAATAGCACAATTATACCATAAGCATTCTATATGTTATTAAAACCAATTATTTTATAGAGAAAAGGGACATGCGAGACACCCATGCCATGGAAAAACAATTACCACAAATCATCAAACAAATTCACACTTTTATTTACAAGACAATACACCTCAAAGATGGTTTTATTAGAAAACATTATTTAATCCCCATAAAATTCCATTCAACTTAATTGATTAAATTAACCCCTAAGACATCATGCAACACACCTCATAAGGTGATTTATAGTACACAAGGCATTCATAACCATATGTAGTTAAAAGGCACACCCCAAGGGGTGGATACAACATAAGGCAGTATATTAAAATTAAAGGAAATTGGTTGAAATCACCCTAATGGGGTGATTTAGGTTGAGGCTATCATCTCCAACCATGTAATGGTGTCTAAGGTAGTCAAGGGCATAGTCTAACCATTTAATTGAATGCATTTCATAATTTAGGAGAAACACGTGGAAAGGTCTGGTGTGTGGAACAAAAAATATATTATATAAATAATGAAAATTTAAGGTAAAATTAACTAGACCACCTACCTCATGCTTAGGATGATCCACACATCCAAAACTTGGCTTTAATTTGAGCCGAAATGGAAGAAATCAAAAGAATCATCAAATGACCTGAAAATAGGGAAAAAGAGATCACACAGAGTTAACATTATATATGGAAAGGTAAATGAATAAGAGAAGCATTAGGAGTCTAGATCTTACTGATACAATTCCAATGCACCTGATGAAGCTTGATTCAGGAAGGAAATGAAGGAAAACTACCGAGGAAAAGGATAGGGAGAGTTAGGCATGCAACCCCCTACCGAGTGTGAAATGGGAAAGAAAAGGGGATATAAACTTAAAGTCTAGAGGAAAAAATGATCGTCTTCTAGCTCTTTAAAGAGATCCATGGTTTGACCGCATAGTTTGGAAAACCATGCGCCAACCATGCAATCTCTTCTACTTTGAAGCCACACCCTGCATGGTTATCCCACACAGTTTGATATAACCATGAAAAAAACATGTGTATCTATTGGTTAAGTGGTACTCAGGGTGTGGGATAGGTTTATAGTTTAGGAAAATCATGTGCAGTCCATGTGGGTTACTTTTTCACACCTGCAACAAGGCACATGGTTTCTCTTGGAGGGTCTCATGGTTTCAGAAAAATCACGCGCCTATACCATCCTTTCTTAAACTTAATTTATTGAGGCCCGATGCTACCAAAACTCATTCAAATACCCGAGACACATCTCGGGACTTAAACCACATCTAAAAACATCAATTTTAAGTAATCCAATGCTCGAATTTACATTTTGAGGCTCAAAATAAGATTCAACCCGTCCACAAAATGAAAATTCCAAATGATTTTGAGAATTATGACCCATTCAAAAACCTATGACATTACACATATATATTCACATACCTACACACAAACACACACATTTATATTTTTCACATATATGCACAAATAAGTACATATATGTATTTATTTACATATATTAGAATATACACATAAATATATATTTTTATTGAAACACACATATTTATATATAGTCATTAATTTTTTAGGTATATATATATATTAATGTATTTTTATAAGGTATATAAAATGGATATATATTTTTATTTTAAATGAATAATAAATATTTATTTATATATGGTTTATATGTACAATTGATTTATTATATGTAAATATAAGAAAACATGAATATATTGAATTATAAATAAAACTACAATATGAAAAATGATAAAATTTCAAAATAATAATATCTATATTAATATAATACCTAAGAATAAATTCAGTATCCATAGAAAAAGTACAAGAAGATCCTCTTAAACAAAGCTGAAATCCCATCGAAGATTAAAAAATTAGGGCATCCCAACTAAAAGCTCAGTTTTAGAGGACTTTTGGGACTTTTTTGTTCTAAAAAAATAGTAACTAGGGTTTCCCTAGAAAACACAACATATATCTATTCACAAGATTCAATTTGATATTTGATAGAGCCCAAATAGACCCCTAGATAAAAATTTATAGTTATTTGAAGTTCAAGTCTTGTTTTCAACTTATTTTAGATTGTTCATTCATTTATTGAATTTTTATGTCATATAATTGTTATTAAATGAATATTAATTGATAATAATTAGAAAATTATTAATTAATATTATTTTTTAGTTATTTTATAAGCCACTTTTCATGAAATATATAATATATTAAATGTAAATGCATATCTAATCTTCTATAAATCATATTTAATAAAATATATTATATTTACATCCGTTAAATATATTTATATATTAATATATGGTTTTTAAATATGTAAGAACCCAGACCTTCTTTTCAGGTATGTTTTTCCTTTTCTGGAGTTTTTGAGAAAAGAGGATATTCTAGAAATTTTGAAGTACACGCCGTGTACTTTATAAGTACACGCCGTGTACTTTGTTGCCGCTCGAGACCGTGTGCTGGCCATGTCATGGCCACACACACGGCCATGTATGGGTGACATGGAGGTCGCCTAAAGTGGAGTACGGAAAAGCCTAGTACACATTGTGTACTCCAAAAGTACATGTCGTGTACTTTGTTTTTTTTCATTAAATGGACCAGGGTCGCATCTGACGGACAAAACCATCTTCTTCTAGTTGTTCTTCATTCGAGAGCTCCCAAATGGCTGTGTATCTTCGAAAAAACCCCGAGCGATCATCCATCCTCCGAATTGAACTTCGTCAATTGCATTGAAACTGCAACGGTGATTTCTCTCTTTTTCTGGAACCTTGTTTTCCATTTCTCTCCCTTTTCTGAGTTATCTTAGGTTGAAAGTTTTATGCGTTTTCATAGATCTACGA
The DNA here is from genome assembly GCA_963277665.1 of Viscum album. Taxonomy (NCBI): domain Eukaryota; kingdom Viridiplantae; phylum Streptophyta; class Magnoliopsida; order Santalales; family Viscaceae; genus Viscum; species Viscum album. The sequence goes on from OY728129.1 coordinate 798,457,992, forward strand.
TGTTATAAAGAGATTCAAGACCCATGTCTCAAGTATAGAAATATCCTAACATCGAGGTAGGTGGTTTGTGCCTTTTTATAGAAAGTTTTTGAGTATTTTGTGCAAATTCCACCAATACCCTTGAATGCATATTGCGTTTTTCCTATTTTTCCCTTGTTGTTTGCCTGTTTTTCTTATATGCCTGAGTAGAGGATATTGCTAGTGAATAGGGTATTTTACTGTGCTTTGGATGTTTTTACCATGCATGTTTTGCCTGTTAATGACCATTGGTCTAGTTTTTCCTGTTAGGATTTTTCCAGTTCCATGCCTAGTTTATAGGATGGTGTGACTGTTCTTCCATTGCTGAGATGTTGTAGAATTCTAGCCAAGTAGTTCTTGAGGATCACTTTGGCCGTTACGTGATGCTATACTTGCTAACTTTACATAGGGCTGAGAGAACCTATTGTAGCAGATGATAGGGAGAATGGACGTAAGGGCTTCTCTAGAGTGTCTTTAATTTACGATGTAAGACCACATGGGGAATTGACGTTGAGTGCTTCATCAGAGTGTCTGTAGTTCCTCGACACTGGCCACAGGGAGAATGAGACGTTGAGTGCTTCCCCAGAGCGCCTTTAGTATGATATGAGACTATAGGGGGAATTGACGGTGAGTGCTTCCCCAGAGAGTCTATTCTTTTTTTAGCTGAACCAGAGGGGTGAGACTATGTGTACCTCCCAGAGGGTTGCTAATACTTGTAGGTTGAACCTTAGGGGTTAGGCTGTGAGAACTACCCAGAGGTTACCTTTTTGTTCTACTTGCTTGAGTGGCTATTTATTGTTTGTAAACTATATGCTAGAACTGTGGATTGTTTACTGCTGTGTATTATCCTATTTACTGCTTACTGTTTATTGCTTACTGTACTTTACCTGCCATATATTCACTGACTGTTAATCACAGATCTTTGGGCGGTTTCCTACTGGGACTTTGTCTCACACCCTGTTTGGGTCATGCTTTTGGGCCTAAACAGATTATATTGTTTCTGGATTAGATAAGGGCAAGCTCCCTTTGACATCAGGTACCTGACTTGCTGTGGAGCTGGAGAGCATGGGACCAAGCCATGGCTTGCGATAATGAGGAGTTTACCTGTTTTCTTTTTCACTTTGGTTTAGTATTGTTTATATCCAACATTGTGACTTGTTTGGCTGCTTTCCTAGACATATGTATCATGCATCTTTTCATATGTATGTGTGTGTTCCAGTCGTTTATTGTTTAGTCTTCCACTGTTTGTTGTTTACTCTTGTATGGATGTTTACTGCTTCCGCTATTGTTTTTGTTTATCTTCCACTGTGTACTCTGCCAATGAGGGAATAGTTTCCCCACTATTACACCCAAGGCCCTCACTGCTAGTCGGCAACCTCTGACATTTGGGTAAATGCGCTTGAGGACATGTGACCAACCGGGTACGGGGTGCCTCTGGGTGGCTTTCGAAACCGGGGTGTTACAAAGTGGTATCAGAGGAGTTTCTTTTCTCTTAAATTACTATTTGGATCCTTTAGCCAGGGATAGGATGGAATAGTTACTTGGTAATAAGCTGTTCCTGGGAGTATCTAATCTGGGTACAGGAAAAAATCATACTACCTTGTTTATTGCAATTTTACTGGTTTGAAATTTTATAGTTGATTTGATTTCACCTTGAGTGACTCACTGAGGTGTGTTGTTACTGTTGATATTTTTGAGGTTCAATTTCTGTTACAACCCGATGAGATGAGGGTATGCCATCTCATGCATCATATAGGCACTTGCTAAGAAATCACATGTCATGCATTTTTTCCATGCCATCTAGGATGCATTAGTGATTCCATGTTGTTGTGATAGATGATGTGTAAAATATGCATGTTGTTGTGATAGTTGCCTTGATAGAAATACCTGCTGTTGATAGGAAATTTTTTGTGTAGAGATTTACTGGAATGAATGCCAATTTTGATTCTTGAGGTGTTATGAGCCCTCATAAATTGGAACATGGTGGATCATTGACATGTTTCCATTGTATATGATATGTAGGAGATGCCAAGCTTTAATCTGCGGGGAGTATGGACCCTCACGGATAGGAATTTGGCACCTTCATGCTTGTTTTCTGTGTTCTCTAGGATTTGGACCATTTTCTGAGCTACTGCTCGGAAAAACCCGGAATACACGACGTGTACTTTATGGATACATGTTGTGTAGTTTTCTATACCGTGTTGCTGACTGTGTGGGTAAAAACATGTGGTTGTGGAAAATATTTAGAAACACGCCATGTACGGTAAGTACATGCCGTGTTTTAGTAACCGTGTGTCTACCCATGTGACTGACGACATGGTTGGATAAACTTTGAACTTACAGGCTGTGCCCTGTTTGTACACGCTGTGCCTTGTAATCTAAGTACCCGACCGTGTCACTAACAACACGGGTCGGGGAAAGTCATGCAAGTACACGCCGTGTTTCCATGAAACACGCCATGTAGAGTGAGCCGTGTAGCTGGCCGTGTAACTAACAACATGGGTCGGTGGAGTCTCTCTTATACATTCCGTGTCTACCTTGAACACGTTGTGTAGTTCTGTCTTAAGAGAGCCATGTGGCTTAACTGTGTAGAAAGACTCGGGCAGGAGAATAGGCTTCTTATACACGCCATATGTTGGGATAACACACCGTATGTTTGGGGTGTTACACGACCATTTTTGGCAGAAGTGCATGCCCATGTGAATGACTTAAGGGAACATGCCGTGTAGGGAAAGAACACGCCGTGTAACCATGTTTTGAATAACTTGAATGCCTTATTTTCCCTGTTCCTTATTGTTCCTTTAGTTTTCAATCCTTGTTAATCCCGAATCTAAGGTGTGCTTTTGACCTTTCAGGACTATGGCACCGAGACGTCCTCCAGTTGCACGCCAGCTACTAGGAGGCGATCAGACGCCAGATATGGATGATCAGGGACTTCCTGTAGATCCTCTTGTTGTGCCAGCCTTGGCACTAACAGTTATACCAGTTTTAGGCACTGATGCGTAGTTTAGGGAAGGTTTTATGAGGATGATGCAGACCTTATAGGGAGCTTTGCCTCCGGCCTCGACTATGGCAGACCTTACGCGGGTTTTCCAGCAGCAGCATCCTCCCACCTTCTTAGGGGAAGGAGGACCTCAGGATGTAGAGTCATGGGTAGAATCCATGATTACGATCTTTAAGCATCTGGAGATTCCTCCTGAAAGGTAGGTCAAGCTCACTACCTACATGCTACGAGACTTCGCCAAGAGGTGGTGGGAGGTGATCTCACAGGCGGGTCATCAACAGGTTATCCCATGGGAGGAGTTTTAGCGTGTCTTTTATGATTACTTCTATCCGGAGACCCTGAGGGCCGACCGAGCCCGGGAGTTCATGATCCTGGAGAAGGGTACTCTATCTGTCATGGAGTATTCCTCTCATTTCACCGAGTTTTAGCATTTCACACCCCTCCAGAGCACAGATGGGTTGTTCTTGGTAAGGAAGTTTGAGGATGGTCTCAGGTGGGAGATCTACTCGCAGGTAAATATCTTCAGGCTGACATCCATCGCTTCCATCATCAACTAGGCACTGATTGCAGAGCACAATCTGAGAGATTCTAGAGTTGAGAGCCAGGGCGGTTCCTCTTCCAGAGTTAGTGCTCCACCAATCGATAGTAGGAAGTGCCATAGAGAGTCTACACACGGTGATCTGAGGCGGCGGGACACATCTTCCGGTAGCCAGGTAATATGCTACTAGTGTGGAAGGGTTAGACATATGAGGCTATAGTGCCAGAGGGACCCAGTGGAGTGCCGATATTGTGGAAAGATGGGTCACCTTCAGCGCTTATGTCAGGTTTTCTCACCAGCAGTTGGTGACAGAGGTTCATCCATGACTCCTCATTCAGGAGCAGTGCCACCAGTTTCTCACCAGTCTGGGAACTGGAGTACTTCCGGCTGTTCAGGCCGAGGTGGAGGTCGTGGCCAGGGTGGTCAGTTTCCGGTCTATCAGCGACAGCAGGGCGGATCAGCTCAGAGCAGTCAGGCAGGGCCACAGGGCCGTGGTATAGGTCAGGATTTTGCAGTGGAGCAGACCCAGCCAGAGCAGGATCCTGAACCTTCTACAGTTCTAGGTACAATCCTAGTAGCCTTAGTTTTATCTTCATCTCTTTTCTATAATGGTTCTACGCATAGCTTTATCTCTGTTGCTGTTGTGGAGAGCCTTGGGCTCTGCATCTTTTCCTCTGCCGATACTTTGACTCTAGACACACCATTGGGAATGAGGACATCTAACGTATGTCAGTGTAGAGAGTTCCCTCTTGAGGTTTCAGGGCGTCACTTCTTATGGGACCTCTATGTCCTAGAGATGACAGGCTATGATGTCATTCTCGGAATGGACTGGCTAGTTCCCTTCCAGGTAGTCATCGACTGTTATCACCGCAGAGCGAGTTTCATATCACCAGAGGGTGGATCCTTTCTTCATAAGGGCTAATGGGATGTCTATGCGAGTAGAGCAAGACCCAAGCATCATGAGCTAGGTGGAGTTATAGCTCAGATTTCTAGTCTATATCTGGATGACCAGGGGACTTCACAGTTAGACTTTCCTCCAGTGGTGGATCATTTTAGAGATGTCTTTCCAGAAGACTTTTCAGGTTTGCCTCTGGAGCGTGAGGTAGAATTTTCTATTAAGCTCGTGCCAGGAGTGGCACCAGTGTCCATTCCTCCTTATAGGATGGCTACACCTGAGGTGTAGGAGCTCAAGAAGAAGTTGGAGGAGTTGTAGGCAAATGGTTTCATCCGACCCAGTACTTCTCCTTGGGGTTCGCCTATCCTATTTGCGAAGAAGGCAGACGACACCCTTAGGCTTTGTGTAGATTATCGAAAGCTGAACCAGTTGACGGTTAAGAACCGATATCCCTTGCCAAGGATTGATGACCTCTTTGACCAGCTTCGAGGAGCTCGAGTGTTCTCGAATATCGATTTGAGGTCGGGTTATCATCATTTGCGCATTAGACCATCTGATATACCTATTACAGATTTCTAGAGCAGGTATGGTCTATAGAAATATATGGTTATACTGTTCGGCCTCACGAACGCGCCTATAGTTTTTATAGAACTGATGAACCGAGTGTTCCATCCATACTTGGACTCTTTTGTGGTGGTCTTCATGGATGATATATTGGTGTACTATCACACTCAACACGACCATGCTACCCATCTTGAGATCATTTTGAGTACACTGAGAGAGCATCAGTTATATGCTAAGATCTCAAAATTCCACTTTTGGATGGATCAGATTCACTTCTTGGGTCATGTTATCTCAGATATAGGAGTATCAGTAGACCCAGAGAAAGTGAGAGAAGTAGTTTCCTGGGACCAGCCGAAGAACATCTTCGAGGTGCAGAGTTTTCTAGGACTGGACGGATACTATAGACACTTCATACGAGACTTTTCACGCTTAACAGCACCGCTAACATGTCTGACCAAGAAGGGTGCAAAGTTCTTATGGACAGATTCTTGTGAGTCAACCTTTTAGGAGTTGAAAGGGAGGTTGAATTTAGCACTGATACTAGTCTTATCAGAGCTGGGCAAGAGCTACACTGTTTACTATGATGCCTCAGGTATCAGGCTGGGAGCTGTGCTTATGCAGGGAGATGGAGTCGTTGCATACAGTTCTCGGTAGTTGAGGCCACATGATAGGAACTACCCAATGCACAATCTGGAGTTGGCAGCTGTTGTTCATGCCTTACGCTATTGGAGACATTATCTTCTGGGAGAGCACTTTGTGGTGTTTACCGACCACAAGAGTCTCAAGTATATCTTCACTCAGCGTGATCTGAATCTGAGACAACGCAGGTGGGTCGAGTATCTTCAGTCCTTTGACCTTGAGCTTGCCTATACACCTGGGAAAGGCAACACAGTGGCTGATGCATTGAGCAGGAGGACTCAGATTCAGGCAGTTCAGGAGGCCAGCAGTGAGTGGAAACTTATGGCTCTGTTCTTTGAGATGCATCTGGAGGTGCACGAAAGACAGGGGAAGACATTCTATCTTATGTAGTTGTTACCTCTACACTTCTTGATCGGGTATGAATAAGGCAGCTATTAGATTCGGAAGGCCTAGTCCTATGAGAAAGTGTGTCAGGAGAGGACCCTATTCCTGGATGGAAAGTGGGCTAGGATGAGATCTTGCGCTTCCAGGGACACATATGGGTGCCAACAGACATACGCAAGGAGTTGACGCGGGATTTTCATTCCTCAGTTTGGGAAGTTCATCTTGGATTCACCAAGATGTATCATGATCTACACCACCAGTATTGGTGGCCAGGTATGAAGAGAGATGTTGCTGGTTTTGTCGTTAGGTGTTCTACTTGTCAGCAGGTGAAAGCAGAGCATTAGCGAACAACATGTCTTTTACAGCAGTTACCCATTCCTGAGTGGAAGTGGAATGATGTCGCGATGGACTTAGTGACCAGTTTTCCGAGGTCTCCTCGAAGGAATGATGCTGTGTGGGTTGTCATTGACAAGCTTATGAAGGTTGCTCACTTTCTATCGATCAAGGAGACCTTCAGTGTTGATGAGTTGGGACGGTTGTACATCCGATAGATTGTACATCTACATGGAGTTCCGCACTCCATTGTTTCAGACAGAGATGCGCGTTTTAACTCTCGGTTCTGGCAGGGGCTTCAGAAGGCTTTGAGTACACAGGTACTTTTGAGTACAGCTTACCATCCCCAGACATATGTCCAGTCAGAGCGCACGATTCAGGTGCTTGAGGATATGCTCCGAGCTTGCATTCTGGACTTTAGAGGTTATTGGGAGAAGCATATACCTCTTGTAGAGTTTTCCTACAATAATAGTTTTCAAGAAACTATTCAAATGGAACCTTATGAGGCTTTGTACGGTAGGCCATGTCGATCACCCTTATGTTGGCTGGAGGCAGGAGAGGTAGCTTTGCTGGGACCTCGTCTTGTTTAGGAGACCTCAGAGAAGATAGAGTTGATTCAGAAGAGGATGGATACGACACAGTCTTGACATAAGTCTTATGCTGATCAGCGGAGATGACCTCTGGAGTTCGAGGTCGGGGATTAGGTGTTCCTGCGTGTCACACCGAGGTTGGGACACAAGAGGATTAGGAGACAGGGTAAGCTTTCACCGAGGTACGTTGGGCCATTTGAGGTGTTGGAGAGAGTGGGGCCGGTTGCCTATCAGTTGTAGTTACTTTAGAGGTACCAGGCTATGCACGACGTCTTCCACGTTTCTTAGCTCTGATGTTACTTTTCAGACCTGTCTCATGTCTTTCAACCTGAGGAGGTTGAGCTCGAAGCAGATGCAACGTTTGAGGAGCATCCTATCTGGATTTTAGATCGCAGTAGAGAGGTTTTCTGTGGCCGGTCTATTCCTATGGTACGGGTGCTTTGATAGCATGGGCGAGTACAGGACGAGACTTGGGAGAGGGAGGCCGATGTACGATCACAGTGGCCAGAGCTGTTCAGGGTTTCTTCTTCTGTGCCTCGCTAGGGAAATTCATGGATGAATTTCTTTAAGGGGGGAAGTTTGTAAGAACCTGGACCTTCTTTTCAGGTATTTTTTTTCCTTTTCTAGAGTTTTTAAGAAAAGAGGAGATTCTGAAATTTTTTGAAGTACACGCCGTGTACTTTATAAGTACACACTGTGTACTTTGTTGCTGCTCAAGATCGTGTGCTAGTCGTGTCATGTCCACACACACGGCCATGTAGGGGTGACATGGAGGACACCTAAAGTGGAGTAGGGAAAATCCTAGTACATGCCGTGTACTCCAAAAGTACACGCTGTGTACTTTGTTTTTCTCATTAAACGGACCAGGGTCACATCTGACGGACAGAACCATCTTCTTCTAGGTGTTCTTCGTCCGAGAGCTCCCGAACAGCCACAGATCTTCAAAGAACCCCCGAGCGATCGTCCGTCCTCCGAATAGAACTCCATCGATTGTGTTGGAACCACAATGGTGAGTTCTCTCTTCTGTTGGAACCTTGTTTTCCATTTCTCTCTCTTTTCAGAGTTATCTTAGGTTAAACCTTTTATGCATTTTCATAGATCTACGACGTTCTAAGGAGATTCAAGCCCCATGGCTCAAGTATAGCAATCTCCTAACGTCGAGGTAGGTGGTTTGTGCCTTTCTGTAGAAAGTCTTTGAGTATTTTGGGAAAATTCCACCAATACCCTTGAACGGGGTATTGCGTGTTTTCTGTTTTTCCCTTGTTGTTTGCCTATTTTTATTATATGCCTGAGTAGAGGATATTTCTAGTGAATCAGGTATTTTAATGTGCTTTGGATGTTTTTCCCATGCATGTTTTTCCTGTTAATGACCGTTGGGCTAGTTTTACCTGTTAGGCTTTTACCAGTTCCATGCCTAGTTTATAGGATGGTGTGACTATTCTTCCATTGCTGAGATGCTGTAGAATGCTATCCAAGTAGTTCTTGAGGATCACTTTGGCCGTTACACGATGCTATACCTTCTGAATTTACATAGGGTCGAGAGAACCTAGTGTAGCAGACCATAAGAAGAATGGACGTAAGGGCTTCTCTAGAGTGTCTTTAATTTATGATGTGAGACCACAGGGGTAATTGACGTTGAGTGCTTCCTCAGAGTGTCTGTAGTTCCTCGACGTGAGCCACAGGGGGAATGAGACTTTGAGTGCTTCCCCAGAGCGCCTTTAGTACGATACAAGACTATAGGACGAATTGACGGTGAGTGCTTCCCCAGAGAGTCTATTCTTTATTTAGCTGAACCAGAGGGGTGAGACTGTGTGTGCCTCCCAGAGGGTTTTTAGTACTTGTAGGTTAAACCTTAGGGGTTAGACTGTGAGAACTACCCAGAGGTTGCCTTTTTTTTTTTCTACTTGCTTAAGTGGATATTTCTTATTGGTAAACTATATGCTAGATCTGTGGATTGTTTACTGCTGTGTATTATCCTGTTTACTGCTTACTGTTTACTGCTTATTGTACTTTAGTTGCCATATATTCACTGACTATTAGGCACAGATCTTTGGGTGGTTACCTACTGGGACTTTGTCTCACACCCTGTTTGGGTCATGCCTTTCGACCCAAACAAATTTTATTATTGCAGGATTAGATAAGGGAAAGCGCCCTTCGACTTCAGGTACCTGACTTGTTGTGGAGCTGGAGAGCATGAGATCAATCCATGGCTTGTGATGCTGAGGAGTTTACCTGTTTTCTTTTTCACTTTGGTTTAGTATTGTTTGTATCCAGCATTGTGACTTGTTTGGATGCTTTCCTAGACATATGTATCATGCATCCTTTCATATGTATTTGTGTGCTCCAGTTATTTATTATTTAGTCTTCCACTGTTTATTGTTTACTCTTGTATGGATGTTTACTGCTTCTGCTATTGCTTTTGTTCTGCTATATACTCTTCCAATGAGAGCATAGTTTCCCCACTATCACACCCAAGGCCCTCGCTGCTAGTCAGAAGCCTCTGGCATTTGGGGAAATGCGCTTGAGGACATGTGACCAACCCGGTATGGGGCACCTCTGGGTGGCTTCCGGAACCGTGGTGTTACAAAATATATAATTTTTTATAAAATATATCTTTTATCAGTGCTCGTAAAAATCATTGATAAAGAGTACTTTTTATTAGCACTATAATAAAAGCACTAATAAATGACAGCGTTTATCAACACTTATTTTAATTTTAATAAAAGTTACCCTTTATCAACACTTTTTACTAAAGTTAATAAAAGTATCCTTTATCAGCACTTTTTTTTGCATTGATAAATGAGCTCCTTTATCAATGATTTTTTTATCATTGATAAAAGACACCCTTTATTAGCGCTTTTTTCCATCACTGATAAAAGGTACCCTTTATTAGTTCTTTTTTCTAGCACTGATAAAAGAAGCCTTTATTAGTGATAAAAAATTAGTGATAATGGGTACTGTTGGTACCTCTATTGAGTTTGTTGAAACCTTTGTTTTAATGATTAAAATATCATGTTTATTATGATAAATAATGATCTTTATATTTTATGATAACATTTTACAATATAAGACAGATTGGAAAAAATCTGGTTAAGCCTGGGAAAGACTCACTGTTAAGTGTGAATCACCACCAAGAATACTCACCATTGAAGTTGATTCCCCACCATAAAATGACTCAGCATCACTATGAAAAATGTATAAGAGTTGGAAACACTCACTATCATCTTGAGTTACTTCTAGAATGTAATTTTGATAAAGTATGGAATGTCTCAGTGCTAGACTGACCTACTACCGAGACAAGTCACCACCATACTCTGAGTCACCTCCAGATCAAGACATCTCCAGAGTGTATCTCACCACCAGATTGAGTCATCTCCAGTTCAAGACACTACCAGAAAGTTTCACCATTCCAAAGACTCAATACCAGTATTGTGTCACCATTCAAAGGAGTCACCACTAGAAATTTTCACCATTCTAAAGACTCACCACCACTTTTTTATATTTATTTTGAATTAAATATCTTTAATGACTATTTTATGGAGTTTAATTCCCAAAATTATTTTAATTATTTTTCCATAAATTATTGATAGAGATGCATTAAAGTTTATGTTAGACTGTCACTACAAGGAGTATAGGATCTGACTATTCTATTTTCTTTTTGCTAATAAAAGAGGAAACAGAATCCCTTATGCAAACGACTAAGAATATATGTGTAGATCTAGAAAATAAAGACACACAAATATCTACACAAATGAAGAGAGATGGAACTTATTGCAAGAACCAGAAGAGTTCTTACACACTACATATTTCTTACACATGACTGTGAGAGTGGATCATATTGAACATTCAGATCCTACAATCAGAACATAAGAGTTTACAGCACTCTATTCCATAGAAAAATTTAGAAACTCAGCTCGAGACTTAGTTTAAACCACATTCAAAGAGTTATGAGTTGTATAGAATATTAGATAGAGAAACATCTTCCCTTTCTATATTCTTATTTGATCTACTTGTTTATTTGTCTTTACATTATGAGAAGTGTGTTGTATACTCTGTATTTTACACACACACTATCTCCTAATTTAAACTAGAAAATACTTAGATATCTTCTCAAATACTTTTTTAATCCTATTTCTAATGATTACAGTGGAAGAGTTCCCTATGTGGAATATTTTATTTTTCTACTCCCATGATTACTGTCGAAGAGGTCCTTGTGTGACTTGGACAATTATCATACTATTGTGCACCTGATCTAGGTTATGGACCAAAGTTTATTTTTATATAAAATTCTTGGTAGTAGGTGATTGTCAAGTGGATAGGACTAAGACTTAGCTTGAGACTAAACCTCTTGTATTTATTTTCTACTATGTGTTTTTTTGTTTTATCTTTAAGATTTAAAACCAAATATGTTTTAATCTGTAAACAAAACCAATACTTTGATAGTTAACCTTAATAAGTGTTTATATAAAATTTTTATTTAGTAAATTTATTTCAAATGTTACAGTAATATTAAATATTTTTTAATTTATACCTAATAAATAAATTAGAATTCTTTTAAAAGGTCAAGATTTATATCGATAGGCTATTTTGGTTAACCGGTCCTTATTTAAATTAATTATGGGATTTTATTTAAACCTATTTTTAATAGAAATTTTTATTGGGTACTCAATTAACCCCCCTCTTGAGATACTCACTCCGACCAATAGGTACCTTTTTATCATCGCTATCAAAAAGTGCTAAAAAAGGTCCTTTTATCAATGTTGAAAAAAATCACTGATAAAGGGGGTCTTTTATCAGTGGTTTTTCTAGCACTGAAAAAAGGTACCCTTTATCATCACTTTTCATAGTGCTAATAAAATTACCCTTTATCAGCGCTTTTAGCTAGCGATGATAAAGTCTAGTGATGGATAAACCCAAATATGTAATGGTGATATAAATATGTTGTCGAACTGAAAAATAGTTATAAAAATATTTTGGACTTAGATAAAACAATTTGACATTCATGGGAGGATATGAAGTTTTCACGCAAGGGGTAAGAAATAAAAAAACTAATTAAATAGTTTTTTTTGAAAAAAATGATCTCAAAAAATAGAAATCCATTTTAAAAAATATCAAAAGAGAGTGGGCCCTTAGAAACATATCCTCTTATTTACCTTAATTATTTTAGACCCATCAATATGATACTTGATATGTTTCCAAACAATCTCAATAAGAAAAATTATATCTTAAATCATAGCATCGTGCATGATAGTGACACTATATGGGCATAGTGAGTTGACCGTTGAACCTTTATTTGATGGCTCCATGATCCTTCGAGTAAAAATCATAATATAATCCCATTTAGATAGAGACCAAAAACCCTCATTCATTAAAATAATTTTTTTTATTTTTTTTAGTAAATCCACTTTTAGGTTGAGTGGGAAACTACAAGAATTGACCAAAGTCATACAAAAATCATATATAATATTTAAAATTTAGAAGAAAACCACAAGAGTAACCGAAATCCTAGAATTCAAAATATAGGTTTCAAAATTCAAAAATGGAAGTAATCAAAGTCAAGGATGATGCTTGTTTATCAAGACTCATGCCTCACACCATGTGAGGCTATATCACCCAAGTACCATCGCATCATCATCAATTTCCTCTTGTCACCAATGACTTTTTCACACCCATAACCACAACAAACCCTCATTAGCTGAGGTGACCAATGATTTGTTTGAAAACACCTATTAAAAATTCACAATAATTGTAATTAAATTATTTAAAAATAATAATGTATTATCATGTTAATTAAAAAAAAAACATTTCATATTATATTTATAAAGAAAATGAAAAAATTGAGTGGTATAAAAACAGAAACAAAAATATTTTAAGAAATAAAAGGTTTCCTAACTTAAATAAAAACATTTTTTTCAATAAACAACATGGAAACAATTTACATAAAACAATTAATTCTATAAGAAATTTTTAATAAGTGATGTCAAATAGATCCTCAATGTGATTATATTAGTTATCACTTATGATAAAGTATTACAAAAAATACTACAATAAAGATAAACCATTTTTAGATCTTTTTAGTAAAAAAGGATACTAGAAGGAAAAGGGTAAAGCTATTATGAGATAGAATATCATGGAAAATAGTGTTGAACATTGAATGATAATGTAGTGATCCATGATTTTACTTGAGGAATATTTAACTCATTTAGGAGTTTCAGAGTCTCAATCCCTTTAAAAGGGTGAAATGGTAAAACTATCCTAGAAAGCAACCTCAATTTGTTTTCTTGGTGGTTCTATTGATCTTAGGATATGGTTTTTATAGTTAGGATATAATTTAAAAATATTTCGAGTTGGTTAAGTTTTCAAGGATATTTAATATTTATTTAATAAATTAATTACCATCTCTCACATGTGAACATTAATATATCATAAATAGGCCATCGGTTGGGAAATTCCTCACCATAGTTGTGCTTGGAATGATGGTTTTTCCTAGGACATGTATAATTTTTATGTTCAGGTTTCAACCCCAAACCAAGCACATTCAGAGACTTTAATAATTTACCCATCTGAACTAGATCCAGTGATATAAACATATCATTAACCTCTATCAATAGGGTTATCTACCTTTTAAAATAAACCCTAAGAGAGGATTATAGGAGATGGGAGCTGTTCATGGAGGAGGAACTGACAATATTGCAGAGAAAAAGTGGATTTATGAGACAACAATAAATGTATCTTCAAAGATTTAGTATATTTAAATTAGATGGGTCTCATTTTTTATTTAATGTCCCATTATTTATGCAATGTATATATATTCATTTTATTTTTTGATTATTGGATCTCCTAATTTAATTATTTTTCCATCATGATTATTTCCCTATTTTGATTCTCATTTTATACATTCATTGAAGAAAGTTCCGTGAATGAAAATTTGGGTGGATGTATTTTCAATAGATAATTCTCCACCTTTCCCCTCTCTCTCTCTCTCATGTACACCCTATCATCCCTCATTCCTATAATGGAAAAAACCACCATCAACCCTATGAAACCCCTCATGTCACTATGTTATTCATTTTTGTATTATTTTACCTATCCTTGAGCGGCATTGAGTTTTGGTTGGTGGCAGACCAAATTTTTTATTTTTGGAGGCTTTTTGGAAAGTTTATAATTATCCCACACAGTTAGGAGTAATCGTGGAATGCCCATGCAAGGTTCCTGTCCTTAGACAAAGAAATTTTCACGCCCTACATGTTTTTTCAAATTGTGAAGGGCACCCTAAGAATCTGTGAAGGTCTTGTGGTGTGTCTGGAGTGAGGTTTATAGTTTTCACATATTTTGAGACCTCCTAGGAGTAATTGTGTGAGGTTATTCCTGGCCTAATAAGTGTCTAGTGGATGGTTGGTGCACAGTCTGATAGACTGTGCGGCTGCCTAGTTTTTTTCTAAAGAATTTTGGATTTTTATTTTATTTTTATTTTTATTTCACATTTAACCCTTAAAAGGTTTTATTTCCACACCCCCCTCTACCATGTCGGGTGACACCCCCTCTCCCGAGATCTCCTCTCCATAGCTTTTTCTCCTGATTTCTTGGAGATTATTGGTTATTCCCTCGAGGTAATGCCTCATCTTCTTTCTTCCTCTCATTATTGCCATTTTTCTCTTCTCCCATTGCCCCTTTTTTCTCATATAAACCCTAAGTTATGGTTTGACCTTATTTTTGGTATTTATTCTATTTTAGGGTGTGTGATGGGTCTCTCAAGTCATCTTTAGGTGTGTTTTAGTATTCACCATTAAAGGAGAAGAATTTTGGTTCACCCGCTGCCATTTGTCGTAGGTTTTCTTCTACCCTTTTGACTAGCACAATTTTAATTGGGACCTTTTAGTGATTTTTAGTTTCTTCTTTGTTTGTTTAGGATATTTTTAGGTCCTTTTAAGGATACCTACACATATACTCATATGTTGGTATGTGTATCTATATACATATAAATATAAGTTCCCCCTTTGTATATATTCACTCATGGTGGTTTGAATATATATATATAGAGGCTAGGTGTGATTATATATATATATATATATTTGTATAGGGTATATGAATGTAATTTTAATGGTGGATTTGAGTGGTCGTTGTTGAAGGAGATGAGTTTCAAGAGATTTCATCTTGGATCTTTCTTCTTTGAGGTAGGTGTTACTATGTAATTGTTTCATTTTGGAATTATAATGTACTTGTGCTTTTTAAATTACCTTTTTATGAAAGTATGAATATATGTGACATCTTTTTGGTAATTTGAAACCATTTCTTTATATTTTGAGCTTGACATAAATCTTTTAATGTGAATTATATGTTTTCATGTTTGAAATGGAATTTTTATTGATACTAAGATTTTTTGAAATATTTTTATGGATTTTGAAATGGTTTTCAAATTCTGTATTGGTTTTTAACCCGATTTGGTTTTCAAAGAGTGATAACTATGTTTAAAAAGGGTATTTTGGTTTAAAATTGAGTTTTTTACCTCTAAATGGTTTGAAAAAAGGGGTTCCAAAATTTATTTCAAATGGATATTTAGAATGTGCATGTGATTTTTTCCTTATGAAAATGCCTTAGTGGTTTCTTTAAAAGTGTTTTGATGGAAATGAATGGACTTGGGCCTTGTTTTGGTTTTCAAAGGGTGAGACCCAAGTGTGATGGGTGGATTTGAAATGATTTTTAATGCATGGATGATTTCCATCATTTTTAAGAAATGGTTTAAATGAAATTTTATGAAAAGAGAAAGGGATTGGAATTTTGAGTCATATTTTCGTGTTAAAGGCTTGATTGGTACTTTATTTTTAAAATGTTATTTGTGTGAGAAAACCCCTTGATTTCCCCTTTCTTTTATACCCCTTGTGTCGGTTTGTGATCATAGTGTGATGCTTTTTTTTCTCCCCTTGTGTGGGAATGTGCTTGTTATGTTGTGGCTGAATGTTTTATATTTTAGGGGCTATTCATTGTTGGTTGTTAGGGGGTGAGGGTAGCCTTGGTTATGCCTTATGAGTTGAAATTGGATTGTTTTCACTGCACCTAACTTTACTTTATTCATGGAGGTCTAGGTAGTAAGTGGAGGATCCGACTTGTTCCTCTAGTTAGTTCACATGCTGCTCATTTCCCATCAGTTATGCTAGGCACAAGGGTTAGGTGGTGATTTGTCATCACTACGATGCTTGTATAGACTACCAAGATGAAGATTATGGAATTAACATATTCCAGTATCAAGTTCAGGTGGTTATACCCAGATACAGTTAGATTCTTGGTACGTTAGGGATCCATGTTAGATTCCATGAGAAATCTGACCATTTGATTGCTCGGTGAGTTAGTGAGGGGACTTTTATATCATGTTTGTTTGTATTTTTTCCACTACTTTCATTGATATAGAACCCTTATTTTGTTTTTATGTTATATATTCCTTGTGATATATTTGGTTTCTTTGTGATATGCTTGACCCACGTGAGTGTGTTGGGTCGTTTTCTTTGTAAAAGTGAGTTTTCAAAGATGTTTGAAAAACCGTTTTTGAAATTAAATACACTTGTGTGAGTTCTTATGGTGGATTTAAAAATGGATTTTGAAATGTATTTGGTTGGATAAATTTTTCAAAGTAACCCACTAATAGAAAAATACCCTATACCAATAGTTTGGAATTATTGGTATAGGTCCCCAAACTGTTGGTATAGCCTATACCAATGGTTTGGAGGACCGTTGGTTAGTTTGGCATTGGGATAGGTCTATACCAACAGTTTTGGGAATACCGTTGGTATAGACCTATACCAAAGGTTTCAGAAAACTGTTGGTATAAGTAATTAAAAAAAAACGGCTTGGTTTTGATCTCATCATCTGTCATTTATAATCCAATGACCTAACCACTAACCTAACATGACTTTTGTGAACATAATTTTATAAATATATATATGTATATTTATAATTATTTTAAAATTTTATTTATTTAATGTAATTTTAAAAAATATTCCATAAAAAATATGTGTAGCTATACCAACGGTTCTCAGAATCGTTGGTATAAGTTATTTGATTTTTTTGAGCTATACCAACGGTTTTGCTAAAACTGTTGGTATAGGGCAGACCTATACCAACGGTTTGGAAAAAATGTTGGTATAGGGTCCAAAACTATTGGTATATGTCCATATAAGTGACCCTATACTAATGGTTTTGGCCAAACTATTGGGATAGGTCCAAAATAGTGACCTATACCAACATTGTTGGCCAAACCGTTGGTATAGGTCCATATAAATGACCAATACCAGCAATTTTGGCCAAAACATTGGTATAAGTACAAATTAGTGATATATACCAATGGCTTTTTCCAAACTATTGTTATAGGTCCTATTTATAGTAGTGAACATTTTTGTTTAAATAAAACAAATGAGTTTTTTTGAAAAATTACACTCATGTGTGAGGTTTTGAAATGGATTAGGATGGTGATTTTTTTTTGAAATGCGCATGTTCAGTTTTGGAAAACAAAAAATAAAGTTGTTGAAAGTGAATTATGGTATTGTTTTGGTTTCTATAAAGTTATATATGTATGTAAGCTTACTTTCCATATTTATTTTCAAACTAGCATTGGTGAGTTGCCTTATAAAATAATTGCATAATTTTGGTGGGTTGTGGTGACCTACTGGGATTTTTAGCTCATGAATATATCATTTTAGATTTCAAGTTATCAAATGGATATTGTTGTGAGTCATATCTATGGGGGGAGTTGGGTGGTGGTGGTTACCCATGAGGTCATGTAGATGTTAGTTTGGTTTTCTTTTTCTGCTGTAGCTTTTCCTGTCTAGTTAGCTTTACTTTTGTTATGCCTGTTTATTCATTTTGGACTTTCATTTATTTATTTGATATTGTTTATCTATATTTTGGGTGAAATCATTCCCAAATGGATTCCTATGATTCCCAGGCACGTGTTTCCAGCCCGTGGGGACTAGGAATTCCCTTTGTTCCTTGTAACAGGCCGATTCAGGTGCCAGGTCAGATGGTAGTTCAAGAAGATTCATTACAAAATGGCATTAGAGGAGGTTTGGGCTTCCTTTAGTAGGATACTAATCCCCTTATGTTTCCCTTGTTATTTGGTTATGTTTAGGTAGAAGATAGACTAAGGTTATTAGAGGTTGAGAGGTAAGGGTGGGAAGAGTCTAGCTAACACTTTCTCATTCCGAGCCTCAAGATTCCATGTGAAGTTGAGTATCAAATTGTGAATTAAATATTGTTTTTGGTTGTTTTTGAAGACTTTTATGAGATTTATGTTTTGATACCCTTTGATCATATACATGATATTGGGGGTCTCTCTTAGGTTTCAGGGTGGAACAAGAGGAGAACTTGAGTTGTGTGGTTATCTCGCATGACCCAAGAAACCATGTGATGATCATGTGGTTAAGTCTATATCATTTATAGTGTGTGTTTAATGATTGGTGCACGGTATCCCAACTATGTTTCCATTGAATGCACAACACTTTTTCCACCTCGTTTGGCCTATTTTGGACTCCTCTTGAATCTGGATTCTCTGCAAATTGGGTTCCAATTGTGGGAGTTGGATTGAGGAGTGTAGTGATACCTTTTTTGTGGATGTTGTTCTTATGAACCTTTCTTGAATGACTGTGTGGTGCTCTATTTGTTCTTGGTTATAAAAACTTTTTTTAAATGAATTGATTTTGGGAAAAAAGATTATTTTACAAACTTGGTTTTATGTGATGTTTTGTAAAATGGTTTCTTCCATTTTGAAATGGTGTTTTCAAAAGGAAAACGAGTTTTGGATGGGATTTCTTTAGGAACTTGTTTTTTTTAAAAAATGGATTTTGAATGGGTTTTTTATGAGGTTCCTTATTATGGCTCTGTGTGTTTTACAAAGATTGTTTTTTTTAAAATGCGTTGGTCTGGTTTCAAGAAATACCTTAGAGGAGAGTTATTTTAAAATTCCTTGGTGAAAATAGTGATTTCTAGTGAAAATATATTTTGGTGTATATGTTTTGTGCCTCTTTTGAGGAATTTTTGTTTTGATTTAATTCTTGGATCATGAAGGAATTGTTCAATGTATGTTTTGAGTCATGTATTAGAGATTTCCATGTCTTGTGTTGCTGTTGTTTTCCCCTAGAATGGTAAAAAAGGTTTCCTTGGTTCTAGTGCCTAGCCAGACACCAAATGGAGTGGTGGAAATAGAACCTTCCTTACGAGAGAACTTGAGAGCGTGCTTTCTAGTTTTATCTAGGTTTGGTGGGAATCAATGGTGTTTCTTTTGGGTCTGCTTTTTTGGTAGTTTTAATTTTGGTTTTATATATTTAGCTATGGTTTGGAAACCTTATGGATGGTTCCATTTGAAGACGTCAAGATCTTATGGATGTTTCCCCTATTTGGGATCCCATGGATGGACTTTTGCGACAGTGTTTCCTGACATAGTATTACTTGTGGTGTTCCCCTATCTCCCTCCCTTGAGGTTAAATTTTGAGGTTGTGCATCTATTTTTCCTCATTCAATATGGTTGGATTTGTTCTTGCCTTTATTTTGGGGGTTGGTTGTGAGTTCCGTTTCATTGAGCCTCACTATTTGGGTGAACCTTTCTTGGTGGTAGTGGGTTGCACCTATTTTATCATTAATCTATTGAGGTGATCCTTGTTTGGACATGATAGAGGACTTGGGTTCATGATGAGATAACTAGGTTGCGGTTTACCAATTCAGTTTGGTATACTAGCTTGTGTTTGGCTATGTCCACTTATGGTGCACCATGTGAAGGTGACCCAGTTCTTATCCCTAGGTTATCCATGTGTGTAATGACCCATGGTGAGAGCTCATGTCACTCTTTTTAGGATGCTTATGTCTGTTCTTCCCCCCTTTGATTTGGGAGAATTTGTGGCTGAGAGAAGTTTTCACTCATGGTTCTTCAGTTGTTTTAGAATTTGTTTCCAATAGTTCTTATTTGTTCCACTATTTTAGAGTAACTATAAATCGTAGGGAGATTATTTTAGAGGAACTCTAAATTTAAGGGAGAACATATGTTAGGTCTCCCATTTTTCGTATGGATTCTATCTTGAGGTTCTATTTTGGTTGCGCTTGGAGATTTTTGGTACCTTGTGTTTGATTGGCTCGATTATTTTTGTGATCTTAGTTTTGGGATTTGAGGTTGATCCATGTAAGGGTTTATCTTGGTTAAGACCTTTTAGGACCTTCCATTTCTCTCTTTCCTTTGTTTTAACCAGGAATTTATGGGGGAATAAAGTGGAATAGTGGGGAGTTTGTGACACCCCTCATGTCATCATGTTATTTATTTTTGTATTATTTTACCTTTCCCTGAGTGGAACTGAGTTTTGGTTGGCGACAAACTGAAATTTTGATTTTTGGAGCATTTTTGGTTGGTGCAAAGTTAGCTTGAATGGTTAGGAGTAACCGTGTGGTGTCTGTACAGGGTTACTGTCCTTGTATAGATCCATTTTCATGGATCCCGCATGGTCTTTCAAACCATTCGGGGCACCCCAGGAAGTCATATGAGGATTGAGGTGTGTCTGGAGTGAGGCACATGGGTTTTCCAAAACTGTGTAGCCTCCTAGGAGTAACCGTGCAAAGTGGTTCCTAGCCTAGGCAATGGCTAGTTCACAGTTAGCACAGGGACTGGAAGACCGTGTATCCAAACCATACAACTACCTAGTTTTTTTAATTTTAAATTTGGTTTTTTATTTTATTTGTCTTTTTATTTCCCATTTAACCCTTATAGGGTTTTATTTCCCCTCTCGCCCTCTCCCTTGTCACATGAAACCCCTCCCCTTTCCCACTGTTCATGTGCCACCCCCTCTCTACCAAGATCCCCTCTCTATGATTTTTTATCCCTATTTATTGGAGATTATTGGTCAGTCCCTTGATGTAAGGCCTCATATTCCTTATTCCTCTCATTATTGGCATTTTCTCTTCTCCTTTCTTCCTTATTTGCTATGCCAAACCCTAGGTTATGGGGTGGCATAATTTTTGATATTTATTCCATTATTAGGTCATGCAATGGATCTCTCAAGTTAGTTTTGGTCATGTTCTAGAATTCACCACTGAAGGTGAAGAATTTTGATCCATTTTAGTTCACCCACTGCCGTTTGAGGTAGGTTTTCTTCTACTATTTTTATTGGACCAATTTTAATTGAGGGGTTTTAGTGATTTTTAGTTTACTCTTTGGTCATTTAGGATTTTTTTGGTACTTTTAAGGTGACCTACACATATATGCATATGTAGGTGTGTACATACATACCTACATGGATTACTTTGATTTCTCTTTGAGGAAAGGATATCCATAGAAAAATTTCCTTCTAACCATGTATTATTCAGGTTTTCATGACCAATAAAATCCTTTTATATTTGGATAATATAAATAATAGACCATGGGGGGTCACAACTTCCTTTGAGGGAGTTGGATGTAACCGATGAGCCTGTTTCTATCTCTATGAGGGAGATATTATTAGAGAGGAAAATCTCCATCCCATTAAGCAAATACTTCACCTCTGAAACAAGAGTCACATTTACCATAAAAATTAATAAAATAAATCACCACTAGACCACAGGAGACACAGAAAATGCCTCAACCTCTCATGATGCCAAGATTGTAGGAGTTGTCAGTATTGAGCTTGAATCCATTACATAGTGGGATCCATCGGACCCATCAGCCCAACAAAGAACCTTGATGGGAAGAAGGTGAATATCTCCTATCATTCATGATTATTTTCATGGATTGGGAATTTTCAAAGCCTTTCAGGAGAACCCCTATCATGATCCGTCCCCTGGGGCCCATGCCGTGACTACCCCAAGCCCGCCTCCCGAAGGCCAGGGGCTGGCGACCTGCACCGAAGATGTCAACCTGCAAGTGGTAGGCGTTTTCCTAAGTATTTATATGCACAAACACTTCCAACCAAGTCCCACACACTAAAAAAGAAACAAGTATCACTAAAACAAAGATGAGTACAAGTACAACATATATAAGTGGTCCAGAATATAAACCCAACAAAAGAACTAAAAACAGAAAAGTACACAAAGGAAACTCTGATGGCCATCCACGTAAAACCCCACCTAATCATGAGAGTAGTGTAGCTAATGGAAACCGAAGTAGAATGTCATGTACACCTGATCTTAATGGGCCTCACTTGGTCTTAGGCCACTAATTCCACTATCTTAGCATCCGTCGGTCCCGTCTCCCTGAGCACATCAGGGTCCTGGTCCACCAAAGTCTCTGTCGAAATGTCGATCATCTGCACCAAACACAACATGTGCAGGCAAAGCCCATATAGGGGTGAGTAACCAAATACTTAGTAGGGACCCCAAAACAAAAAGTAAATACCACAAAACAATCCTAAAAGTAAAACACGAAGCATAAGACAACTCACACCAGGTATAAATTTAGGGTAGTGATAGAAGAATCATCAGTCAAATCATCGAACACCTCAGATGCTGGAGAACTCATCCTCTATCGAGTATAGTGGCCCTTTAAAGTCACATATAAGTGCTTCCCACTAACCTTGGACTACTTAGGTACGCCTCCTCATCGCGTACTATGGTCCTGAAAAGTCACACAAAAGTGCTTCCCACTAATCTTGGCTAACTAAGGTACTCCTCCTCGTCACGTATCGTGGGCCTGAAAAGTCACATAGAAGTGCTTCCCACCATGGGCCTACAAAGTCACATAGAAGTGATTCCCACTGAGCCATATTCAAGTCTCATAAAGTCGAAATTTAGTAGTATTCAGGTTTCAACCAACTGCATGGTTCCATACGTAGCACACCTGGGAGAAATGATCCTCAAGCCATTCATCGCATATCAAATTCTATGAAAGCATCCTAAGGTCATGCCAAAAGATTCTCCTCATCGAGAGGGTCCCAATGCTATAAATAGATCATCAATCGGACACCCGGTTTGCAAGATACATGCGTTTTAGTAAACAGGGGGCCAATTACGTTTGGGTCTGGTTCAACCCGGTCGGACCGACCAGACCCACCCGGCCCGGGGGTTCCACATACCCCAGTTTAATTCAACTGACTCGACCTGACCCGGTTCGGGTCTTGGTCAGTCTGGTCTGGCCTGGCCAGTGGGCCACACCCCAAGGGCTTCGCTGGACTTGGCCCAGTTTGGATGAGGGTCCAGCCCGCCAGGTCGCCAAGCGACCCTGTCTCATCTGACCCGGCTCGAAGGACACGGGTTTGGGCGGCCAGCATGGGTCCAGCCCATCGGTGCGGGTCCAGACTGCGGGGGCAGGACCGGCCCACTGGCTTGGGGATCAGCCCGACATCTAAGTTCTGGTCTGCCATAGGCGGACTAGTAGTGCGACTGGCTGGGATACAGAATCCGGCTACATCTGGCTCCCTGTTGTTGCAGTCGAGCGACCATAGTGCCAGCTCGTCCGGGTGGCCCGGACACGGGCCACCCCTCCACGCGGCACCCCACCTGGCGCCGCGTCACCTCACGGCTGCTGCAGTGTACTACTGTCCTCTAGTACGACCAGAGAGGGCTGGCCGCCTCCTCTACCATGGCACCAGTTGGCGTTGCCCCCTCCACGCAGTCGGCGTGGTTTGGCCATCGCCGTCGGTCGCCACCACGCCAGAGACTCCTTTCACAGGCCACCAAAGTTGCTCTGGTGGTGCATTTTCCGATCCGTCTATGCCTACGGGTCTCTCGGGTCGTCGCCATCACTGGGATGATCTCAGACGCGCCTTTCTGCCATTTTGGACAATCTGTTCCCAAAGAGCACACATGCGGAGGGGTCTGGGCCTTTGTTCATGTCGGCCCGCGCCCTCCACGTTAGAATTTTGATATTCATTTCCATAGCGTCACGTCCTCGAGGTTTCAAGACGTCGATGTTGTTCATCTCTTACAACTCCGTTCTTCGAGGCGAGTCAAATATGTTTGACGTTCGTTGGCGTTTGCAGTTCTTTATTGGAGAGGAAGTTCGTTGGAGGTTCTTCAAAGAATCCTTATAGTTTAATTCCTCATTCCACCAATGCATCAAACAAAATAAAAGGAAAACACGTTACAATGTTTCTGTTACGTTGCGACGTCACGTCGTTATGCTGTTTCATTTATGAAACAGTGTCGCTGTTACGCGTCATTAAAGTGCCATTACGTTGCGAGTTCACAATCCATTAATGAGCTCCATTAATGTGCCTCGTCGCTACCTCACAGTGTCACCATCTGCTGCTCAACAGATGAGAAAATAAAATAAAATAACTTTTTAAAGTTATTTTATTATTTTTCAAAAAGTCTAAAAATTAACTTTTCTATTTGTCCCTTGACGGACGAAGTTAAATCCTCTCTAGGCGAACCTCAGCATTCTGAGTTCAAATGTTCTCTCTAATTTTTGATCCGAGCACCAGTTCAAACATTAGAAAAACCCACTCACACATTTACTGAACGTACCTTAAAAAAAGTTCAAAATTCCATTTCGGGCTCATCAGGTCTCAGAATCACCTGCCATCAAAGCATGTGGTCTCGAAATAATTCCATATAATAAAAAACATTTACATGGAATTTTCTAGACATTAGATTCTCCCCACCATAGGGCTTCATGTTCCTGAATCCAAAACAAAAACTAATCAAACAGATGGGGGGTACTGAACACGAATATGAACCTCCCTCTCCCACGTTCTCTCCTGGAGATTTCCATGCTGCCACCAAACTCACACCAGAGGAATTGACCACCCTCATAGGACCCACTCCTGTCGATACTCTATCTCCATAAGGAACTCCTCAAACGTCGCCCCATATCCAAAGTCTAGCTCACCCTAGTCGATGACGTGCGATGGATCATGCACGCACCTCCTTAGCTGCGACTCGTGGAAAACATCATGCACCTGGTGCATCTATGGGGGAAGAGCTAAGAAATATGCCACCTCGCTAACTCTGCTCAAGATCTGAAAAGGTTTGATTAACCTTGAAGATATTTTACTACCCCAACCAAATCTCTAAGATCCTTGTAAAGGGGAGACCTGAATGAATACATGATCACCCTCCTCAAACTCCAAGGGTCTCCGTATCCTGTAGGCATAAGATTTATGCCTGCTCTATGCAGTCCTCATCTGCTCCTGGATGATCTGAACCTTCTTAGTGGTAGCTCGTACCAACTCTGAACCCATGAGTGTTGACTCCCCTGGGTCTGTCCAACATAGGGGTGATCTTCAAGGTAACCCGTACAAAGATTCAAACAGTTCCATGCTAATGATGGAGTGATAGTTATTGTTGTATGCAAACTTCACCAGTGGTCGGTGGTCCTCCCAACTGCGACCAAAATCCAGGATGCAAGAATGTATCATGTCCTCCAAGGTCTGAATGGTCCTCTCTTCCTAGAGATGAAAAGCTGTGCTCAAGTGCAGCTGCATCCCGAACGCCTCCTGTAATCCCCTCCACAGTCAGGATGTAAAGCAAGTGTCATGATCTGAGACTATCGTCGAAGGTGCCCCATGAAACCGCACTATCTCCTGGACATAGAGGCGTCTTAATCCCTCTACCAGTCCCTACTATCGGATGGGTAGGAAGTGAGCCGACTTGGTGAGTTGGTCAATGATCACCCAGATAGATTCATGACCCCTAGATGTATGTGGTAACCCCATCACAAAGTCCATCGAGATACCATCCCATTTCCACTTCGGTACCTCGAGTGGATGGGCCAAGCCTAATGGAACCTAATGCTCGACCTTCATTTGCTGACAAGTGAGACATCGCGAAATGAACTTGGCCACCGCTTTCTTCCTCCCCTGCCACCAGTATTGACATCGGAGGTCCTGGTACATCTTTGCCACTCCAGGATGCACTGCCAAGGGAGATGTATGGAACTCCCTCAACACCTCCTCCTGCAACGTCATTGGCACTACGGTGCTCCCTATGAAAAGGATGACGTGATCCCCACCTATCAAAAATCCATCAGGAGCTCATCCTGAGGATAAAAGAGCACGTTGGGCCTCGTATTCAACATCCACTAGCTGTGCCTCCCTGAATCGCTATAAGAGTGGGGGAGTAACAGTTATCGACTGAAGGTATTCAACTCCACCATCATCCATGAAGGATATCTGCATCGTAGCCAACTGCTCCATCTCCTCACTCAGCAGCTGCAAACTGTTCCTCCTACTGAGCTCGTCTGCCACCACGTCCCCCTTTCTAGAAGTATAGACTATCTCAAAGTCATAGTCCTGGAGGAACTCTAGTCATCACTGCTGTCTCAGGTTCATGTCCTTCTAGGAGAAGATGTACCTAAGACTCTTGTGGTCTGAGTAAACCATAAACCATTCACCCATCAAGTAGTGCCGCCACATCTTCAAGGAAAATACCACTGCTTCTAAATCCAGGTCATGGGTCACGTAGTTATGCTCATGCTACCTCAACTGGTGTGAGTCGTAGGCGATCAATGCTCCCTCCTGCATCAGGACACAACCCAGTCCGGTCCTTGATGCATCATTGTAAACTATATACCCAACTCCCTCCTCTGGTAGTCTCAAGATGG
Organism: Viscum album; assembly: GCA_963277665.1. NCBI lineage: Eukaryota > Viridiplantae > Streptophyta > Magnoliopsida > Santalales > Viscaceae > Viscum > Viscum album. The sequence goes on from OY728129.1 coordinate 798,484,440, forward strand.
GGGGAACTATTCAGTCTCTACCTCATCTCTTGGAAACTCTATTGACATTTATCCGTCCACACGAAGGGATGTACCTTTCGTTTCAAAGACGATAAGGGTGCTGCTACTCTGGAAAAGTTAGGCACGAACCTCTAATAGTAACCAGCCAACCCCAAGAAGCTCCACACCTTACTCATGCTCCTAGGAGGCTCCCATGTAAGCACTGCCTCTATCTTTGATAGATCCACTGCAACTCCAGCCTCTAAGATGATGTGTCCCAGAAAGTGGACTTCCTAAATCCAAAACTGACACTTCGAGAGCTTTCCATAAAGCTGGTGGTCTCAGAGTGTATCTAGGACTATTCGTAGGTGTGTAGCGTGCTCCTCCTATGATGTTGAGTACACCAAGATGTCATCAATGAATACTACAACAAACCGGTCAAGGTAAGGATGGAAGATCATGTTCATGAGTCCCATAAATACTACTGGGGGCATTGGTCACACCGAAAGGCATTACCAGGAAATCATAGTGGTCACACTGGTACCTAAAGGATGTATTCGGTACATCCTCATCCCATACCCAAATCTAGTGATAGCTTGATATGAGGTTTATCTTTGAGAACCAGTTCACCCCCTTTAGCTAGTCGAAGAGATCATCGATTCTTAGAAGTGAATACTTTTTCTTCACGATCACCTAGTTCAGGCACTGGAAGTCCACGCACAACCTCAAACTTCCATCTCCCTTCTTGGAAAAATCACTGGGGATTCTGATGATGAAATTATATGCCTTACAAACCCCTTCTCATGCAAGTCCTCTAGCTGCAACCTCAGCTCGCGATGCTCCACGAGAGCCATCCGATATGATGGTGTGGATATCGGTGTCATCTCAGGGTACAGGTCAATGCAAAAGTCTACCTCCCTATGAGGAGGTAGTCCTGGAACATTCTTAGGAAAAACATCCTCATACTAGTCCACCACTATAGGAAATTTTGGACTTGTCTCATCCACTATACCAAGGGTGAGGATATCTAACTGGTGAGTGATCGGTTGCACCCTCATCCAAGAAAGTCTATCTTGTACTGTAAGGGTTTCCTTCTTGCTGGTGAAAGAAAACCTAATCCCATCTTCACGGACACACCACACTGTACACCTAAAAAGTTGATCTGAACATGGACTGTGGATAACCATTCCATACCCAAGATGATGTCGTAAGGACTTGATGCTACCACTAGGAGATCCCAGCCGAAGCTCTCTCCTCCTAGAGTAAGCTCACACTGTCGGCACCAGTGTGTAATCGTCGAATCCCCTCCCATAGGAGTGTCTAGTTATAAGGATCGAGCCAACGGCTCCACCGAAATCTCCGAGCTCTGAACGAGAGCCATGGAAAGGAAGAAGTGACTAGAACATGTGTCTATAGGAACTGTAACTAGGGTGGGAAAGACACAGATCGTACCTCAAATCATCTCTGGAGCACTGTGGTCAAAGCTTCTACTGATTGAAGCTATGCTCAACCCTGTCTGCCTACTTCCTAAGGTCGGGGTGGTGGCGATAACACCTAAAACCATCGCCCGCCGCTTGCTGCTTGACCTACTCCCCTACCACGTCTACTGCCCTACAGACCTCCTCACTTAAATCACTACCTCTTCCTCGGCAGTTCCTCGACTGTTTGCTGGTCATATGTACAGATGGTTGGGCAATCACATGCCATGTGTCCCTTCCTACCACACGAGAAGAAAATCCTAGTTCCCAGCTAACTCCCTCTGGTCTGGGAGCCCCACACTGCCGACCCTGAGTCCCGGAGTCATCCACTAAAAGACCTAGCCTACTTGGGCCCTCACGTATGATGTCTTCTTCCTGCCGAAGACTCCGACACCTGGGGTTTGCTGGTAGTTCTAGCTATGGGTGACTGATCCACCAAGAAGTTCTCTACCATAAGGGCTCACTCCAATACCCCATCCAGAGTAGGGATGCTGAGAGACAACGAAAATGCTCTGATCTCCCACCTGAGTCCCTGATCAAAGGCTCAAGCCCTGAAGAAAGGGTCTCATACCATATCTGCCGAATAACAAGATTGCTCGATGAACCTCACTGAGTACTCAGCCACCATCATGCTACCCTATTGTAGGTGAAGCAGCTCCTGAATGCGCACATAGTGTAAGGTCACAGGGAAAAACTCATCCCAGAAAAGCCTCTCGAAGTCTGCCCAAGTGAGGGTCGCCTCATCATGCATCTAGGTGGTCAAGCTCCACCATATCCCTAACAATCCCTACAGAAGGCTCGCTGCTAAGATTTCCATTTGGTCAGGCGGTGTCCTCACTAAGCGGAAGACCCGCATCACTACCTCTATCCAGTCCTCAATGACCTGAGGATTTATCTCTCCCCTGAACCTGGGAGGTCTCTATCTTTAAAACTCGTACAGGGCACTGAGTCTATGAACATCCTCTACCGGAACTGCTAGAAGTAGATGTTGACCATCAGGTGGTGGTAGAACTGGTGCACCACCCAGTGGGGCCATCTCTAGAACTGGTTCCTGAACAAACACCTCGTCGCTAGGCGGGCTGTCCTCACGACCTCATATCAGGATCCTGGCTGGTCGTCTACGTGGAGGCATCCGAAGATAGATCAAGATGTACCACAATCAGAAGGTTATACCCGATGATCTTACTTTTATTCAAAATAACATAAGGAGACACTTATTCAACCAATGTTTTCATGTATTGAGCTGAAAAGTATAATTTAAGCTCCTAGTGTATGGATACGTCAACCACCACACTAAAAATGGACTCCCAAAATCTGAAAGTCGAACTCGCAACACTTAACACTATTTCCCCAACACAAGAAAACAAACTCCCGATCTTTTTGGTAGGACTGCCCACCCTTTGATACCACTTTTTCATGACCCGGACCCTTGGGTCCATGCCATGACTACCCTAAGCCCGCCTCCCAAAGGCCAGGGGCTGGAGACTAGCGCCAAAGGTGTCAACCTGCAAGTGGGAGGCATTTTCCTGAGTATCTGTACGCACAAAAATTCCCAACCAAGTCCCACACACTAAAAAGAAAACAAGTATCACTAAAACAAATCTGAGTACATGTACAACAAATATAATTGGGCCAAAATACACACCTAAAAAAATAACTGAAAACAACAAAGTACAAAAAGGAAACTCGAATGGCCATCTACAGAAAACCCCACATGATCGTGAGAGTAGTAGCTACCAGAAGACAAAGTAGAACGTCCTATCCACCTAATCTTACTAGGATCCACCTGGTCCTAGGCCACCAAGTCCAACGTCGTAGCATCCATCAGTCTCATATCCCTGAGCACCTCAGGGTCCTGGTCTACCAAAGTCTCTATCGAAACGTCGATCGTCTGCACTAGACACAAAATGTGCGGGTGAATCCCGTTTAGGGGTGAGTAACAAAATACTTATTAGGGACCCCAAATCAAAAAGGAAAGACCGCACAACAATCCTCAAAGTAAAACACAGAGCATAAGATAACTCGCACCAGGTACACATTTATGGTAGTGATAGAAGAATAATCAGTCACATCATCGAACACCTCGTCTGCTGGATAACTCCTCCTCTAGCGAGTACAGTGGGCCTACCAAGTCACACAAAAGTTCTTCCCACTAACCTTGGACTGCTTAGGTGCACCTTCTCATCTGGTACCATGGGCCTACAATGTCACATAGAAGTTCTTCCCAATAATCTTGTCCAACTAAGATACTCCTCCTCTTCGCGTACCATGAGCCTACAAAGTCACAAAGAAGTGCTTCCCACTGGGCCATAGTCAAGTCTCAGAGTTGAAAGTCAGCAGTCTTCATGTCTCATCCAACCACAGGGTTTTGTATGTAGAGTTCTTGGGAAAACCGCTTCTCAAGCCATTCATTGCATCTCAAATTCCATGAAATCATCCCCAGGGCATGCCAAAAGATCTGCTTCATCAAGAGGGTCCCAACTCCGTAAACGGATCGTCAATCAGACACCTGGTTTGCAAGATACAGATGTTTTAGTAAACAGGGAGCCGATTGTGTCTGGGTCCGGTCCGAATCGGTCGAATAGACTTGACCAACCCAGCCCGGGGGTCCCACATACCCTGGTTTAATTCAACGCACTTGACCTGACTCGGTTCGGGTCTGGGTCGGTCTGGTCTAGCCTGGCCAGTGGGCCAGGCTCTAATGGCTTCGCTAGACTTGAATTGGTTTGGCCAAGGGTCTAGCCCACCAGGTCTCCCAACGACCCAGTCTCGTCCGGCTCAGCCCAAAGGGCATAGGTCCAAGATGCCGACATGGGTCCAGCCCGTTGGATGCGGGTCCGACCCATTGGGCTGCGGGTCCGACCCGCTGGGCTGCGAGTCCGACCCGTAGGCGCTATTCCGGCCCACTGGTTGTGAGACCTGCCCGACCTGCTGGTTGGGGGCTCGGCCCAACAGCTGAGGCCCAGTCCACCAGAGGAGGATCGATGGTGCGCTTGGCTGCGACGTGGCATCTAGTCGTGTCTAGCTCCCTGCTGCCCCGTAGGATGCTGTAGGGCCTCCCTCTTACCATGGTCGAGCGACTGCGATGACATCTTGTCCTGGTGGCCTGGACGCGGTCTACCCCTCCACACGACGCCCACCTAGCATCACATCTCCCTGCGACACCCTCCTTGCACCGCGTCACCCCGCGGATGCCGCAGGGTGCCACCTTCTTCCAGTGTGGTCGGCGAGGGCTGGCCGACTACTCTACTGCGATGCTGACCCCTCCATGTGGTTGGCATTGACCATCCGCCACTGCCGGTCGCTGGCACCGCCACACCAGTGGTGCCATGCCGACAATACCTTCCATGGGCCACCAGAGTTTCTCCAGTGGTCTGTTTTCTGATCCGTCTATGCCTTCAGGCCTCTCGGGTCACCGCCATCACCGCGATGGTCTCAGACGCGCCTTGCCGCCATTTTGGACAATCTATTCACAAGGAGCGCACATGCGGAGGGGTCCAGACCTTTGTTCGTGTTGGCCTGTGCCCTTCGCGTTAGAAGTTTTAAAACCGGGGAGGCTTGGGGGACATGTTCAATCATAGAAAAAGATAAAAAAATCCCAGATAGATAATCCCCCAAAATAAAGTTACCCTCCTGCATAAACGCATGATTTTCGGATCAACCTATTCGTGGGTTGATCCGCGTTCATCGATTCTAGAAAAGAACGGGGAAGAACTTAAAAAATAAAACAACCCCTACCTATTTGATGTTAGTTTCCGCAACATCACGTCCTCGAGGTTTCAAGACATCGACATCGTTCGTCGCTTCCGACTCCGTTCTTCAAGGTGTGTCGAAGATGTTTAACGTTCACTGACGTTTTTTTTTCTTTGTTGGAGAGGAAGTTCATCGGAGGTTCATCAGAGAATCCTCACAGTTTAATTCTTCATTTTTCCAACGCGTCAACCAAAATAAAAGGAAAACATGTCACAATGTTTCTGTTATGCTATTTCATTTATGAAACAACGTCGCTGTTACATGTCATTAAAGCACTATTACGTTGCGAGTTCACGAGCCATTAATGAGATCCATTAATGCACCTCGTCGTTGCCTCGCAGCATCGCCGTCCACCACTTAACGGACGAGAAAGGAAAATAAAATAACTTTTTAAAGTTATTTTATTATTTTTCAAAATGTCTAAAAATTAACTTTTCAATTCAGCCCTTGCTGGCTGAAGTTATGTCATTTCTAGGTGAATCCCGACGTTTTGAGTTCAATAGTGCTCTCAAATTTTTGATCTGAGCACCGGTTCAAAAGTTAGAAAAACCCACTCTCATGTTTACTGAATGTACCTTAAAAAGTGCAAAATTCTGTTCTGGGCTCACCAAGCTTCTGAATCAGGTGCTACTAAAGCATTTGGTATCAAAATAATTCCATATAATAAAAAAAAATCATGGAATTTCTTAGACATTACAACCCTTAGATCCACTGCAAGACATCGAACCCAAGTTTGAATCACCAGACAAAAGATAGTAAGTCCATCCACCTGTGCTTTGTTTCTAGCATTCCAGATGGTCCATCAACCAACATAAATCAAATTTTCCCTCACCATCCTCTCCAATTTATTTCTTTCCATACCATGAGACCATGAGACCATGAGTGGTATAAGACCTCACAATCACCCACCTGAATATCGATGGAAATAAGGTTCCTGAGTCGGTTCCATACCATTCTTTCCCAATCATCCTAAAAAAAGGTGCTTAACAGATTCCTTCTTATAGATACAATAGCGGAAGTTTTTGGAAACCATACTAATACCTTTACACTTGATAGCGTCTTCAGTTGGAAGATCATTGTTCTAGATACGCCACATAAGAAAATTGTACTTGATTAGAATTTCTTTTCACCAAAGTATCTTGACCATTACCACGCCTGGACTAACTTGTAAATATTGACGATATTCCTTGGATGAGAAGATCCCTGACGCTGCACCAGTGAAGACTAGTTTGTCAGGATTAGAGGAAAGCTTAATGCTATCAAAAAACTCACATTAGTGTGCATCAATGGTGGCGTGAATGAAACTTGGGAAGGTGCACACTTCAACAAATGAAATATCAGGTGTTGGGAATCATGGAAATTCTAGGGATTTTCCAACCCAGTTGTGTTTCTAGTATTTGATCTCTCTGCAACCAACTATCCACCTCGATTGGCACTGAAGTTCCGATAGATGTTTTCTCATCATTTTTAATAGGGTGGAAACCTTGCATCTCGGTTCACTAGAAACATCTCCATATTTTCTATTGATAAACTTGTCCTACAAAGAGCACCCTTCTAGTGCATCCCATTCCAATTTGTATTACAGGTTGTGTATGACCTCAACCATGAATCTGAGTCCAATACCACTAGACTACACTGGTTTTTTCATTCTGGGCCAAAACGCCCAGTGACACCTACCCTCCATATGAGCATCCCAGTCAAATGCTGACATGTTTTTTTCAATATTTCTAATCATAGTTCTTGGGTCTTTAAGCACCTAGAGAAGATGAATTGGAATTAATGAATAAACATAATTGACCAGTATAATAGGCCCCCCAAAATAGAGAAATTTTCTCTTCTATTTATTTATGCGACCAATTTTTTTTACAAAAAGACTCCCATAATGATGGATGCATAAACCACCTAGGGAAATAGGGGCACCCAAGTAATCCATCAAAAATGGATTCTATTAATTCTTAGAAAGTCTTCAATGTTTTTATCTAGGCGCTCATGGAAAGTTTTGGAGACATAAATACTACTCTTATCGTATTTGATACATTGAAAACTCCATTTTTAATGTTCCTCCATAACCATGGAGATTCCCCAGAGAGATCTTATACTCCCATTAATAAAGAGAATAATATTATCTGGAAAAAGAAGATGAGAGATGCTATCGAAGTTATTCCCATAGTTGAACGGAAGGATGATTCTGTTATGCATGTAACAGTTTAATAATTTACTAAAATAATCTTGATTTAGAATGAAAAATCTAGAAGAAAGAGGATATGCCTGTCTCAGGCCTCACACTGCTTTGAAAAAACCAAATTTTTTTCCCATGAAACTCACTAAAAACCAAGTTGAACTGAAGCAACTAAAAAATAGACACCCACTGAGAGAAACCCATGGACATCACTTTTAAGATGAATCCCCATTCAAGTCTATCATAATCCTTGTACATGTCAATTTTAATTACCACGTTAGAGCCCAAAATCTTCCTGTTTATGTCCCCTTTCATCTACTATGAAAGGGAAATAACAGCCTGGGTGGACCTTCCTCTAACAAAACCATGTTGTTCCTCTAAAATCCACTCTTGAAGATAGCTAGAAAGTCTCTTAATGATCACAATAGTAAGGACCTTGTATGGAAAATTACACATACTAATAGGTCTATAATGTTTAATAGAAGAGGTGTCCCTAACCTTTGGAAGGAGAACAAGATTTTTTGCACAAGCCACCCACGATTGATTACCCCCATGGAAAAAATACCGAATTATGCTTACAAGATCATCTTTAACCACCATCAAAGAGGCCACATAGAAAGAACCAGGAAAGCCATCAGGACCGGGAACAATTTCTTGATTTAAATAAGTAACCACCTCCCAAATATCATTTTCATCCAAGATTCTCTCAAGGTATAGATTGACATTATTCTATACCACACTAGGTATAACATCTCATAAGGTTGACTGACCTCTAGGATACCCATCCTACATGGTAGGATTGACACCCTCAAGGAGAGTTTTGAAGTGATTTTCCACCATACTTCCCACCACATTCATATCATCGATGAACAATATTTTTTCCATGCATATGTCAGGAGATATAACCCTTTTCTTATCTTTGATACAAGCCTAAAAAGTCACTATATTTATCTCACCTTCCTTAAGACACTTATGTTTGGAGCTTTCCTGAGCAACTCATTCCTATTAAAGTATCATATATGCTAACTTGTTCTTTTTATCAGTGAGGTCATTGAATAAAGCATCATCCCAACCCTCTTTAAGATTGGATTCAGCTAGTTCAATCTCATGTCCCACCTTTTCCACAACCTAAAATCTAGAGGGTTGATTTCTGATCCAGGCCTAGAGGTATCCTCTCAGTCGCTTGAGTTTTTTTTTGAAAACCAAGCCATGAAGTGTCCTCTATGGGCTTCCTCCAAGAAGCCTGAACCATTGAGTGATAGTCCAAAATCCCTGTCCACTATTTGGATAAAGAGGGATTGTAATCCATTTACTCTCCAGAAAAAATACAAACCAGTAGGGGTGAGTGGTATGAAAGAGCACAGACCAAATGAAGGACATTAGTATTAGGAAATTCAGAGACAACATGAATATTATCTAAGTAGTGATCAAGCCTACACCATAGAAAAAGTCTGCCCTTCTGATTGTTTCACTAGGTATATTTTTCCCTAGAAAATCCTAGGTCCAGAAGGCCTTCACGAGACATGAAAGATGTAAACTCATGAATATCCATCCAGTAATAAGCTCCTCCACCCTTTTTATCAGATGGATCAGCTATAACACCGAAGTCCCATTTGACCAGCTAAGGAATGTTCCCCGGATCAAAGGGTTTAAGGTTCCTCCACAACTGCTCCCTAAACCTTAGGCCACATTTAGAATAAACAAAAAAATGAAGCAGAAATAGTTTCCATAACCAAACTTCACCATGATATATTGATTAGAGACTGCCATAAGATCCAAAGATTGTGAGATCCTCAAAAAACTCTAGATATAGTGGTTTGTGGTCTCACCAAGAATGAAGTCACTCAAGCCCATGTTGTTCTCAAAATCAGCAATCTTAGAATAGTTTTGTTTAGGTTTAAGAATTACCATAATTGAATCTTTATTCCTGGAGATTTTAGAGGACAAAAAATCTATTTTCACTCATTCCCCCATGCCATGAGTGTTCCATATAATAAAATAAATCATCAGAACAAGGTGTTCCTGGATTTTTCCCCGGAGAGGCATGAATTTTAGATGGATGAACCAGATAGGATGGGCCTTTCTTGGATCGAGACCTCATGCATACTCCACTTGGAATCTAAGTAGGCGAGAGAGAAGAAAGTGTCACATCCTTGAGAAAATGTGATAATGAATTGTATGAGTTAGAAAAATGAAATAGAGAGATGAATATCATGACCAAATCATAGGAGCTATCGACCTAGATGATGTACTTCTGTCCATGTAGAGCTGCACTAAGATCTTCTTTAGCAACGACCTCAGATTCAACTGAGGGAATAAGTGCACTAGAAGAGGTATCGTTGGGCCGAGAAACCATGGGCACTATCTCCATGACACTGAGTGCAGATATGTCTTGAGCCATTGGTTTTAACCCGATTTAGTTTTAAAAGAGTGATAACTATGTTTAAAATGGGGATTTTGGTTTAAAAGTGAGGTGTTGAACTCTAAATGGTTTACAAAAGGGGTTCCAAAATGTATTTCAAATGGTGATTTGGAATGTTTATGTGATTTACCATTTATGAAAATGCCTTGGTGGTTTCTTTAAAAGCAGTTTGATGGAAATGAATGGGCTTGGGCCTTGTTTTGGTTTTCAAATGGTGAGAACCAAGTGTGATGGGTGGATTTGAAATGATTTTGAATGCATGGGTGATTTATATCATTTTGAAGAAATGGTTTAAATTGAATTTTATGAAAAGAGAGAGGGATTGGCATTCCAAGTCGTGTTTTGGTGTTAAATGTTTGGTTGACTCTTTTTTTTAAAATGGTATTTTTATGAGAACATCCCTTAATTTCCTCTCGCTTGTATACCCCCTGTGTGGGTTTTTTATATCAATGTGATAGTTTTTTCTCCCCTTATATAGGAATATGCTTGTTATTAACTGGGTGCATGTTTTATATTTTAGGGGCTATTCATTGTTGGGTGTGGGGGGGGGGTAGCATTGGTTATGACTTGTGAGTTTGAATTGGATTTTTTGAACTACACATCACTTTCCATTGGTCATAGAGGTCCGAGTACTAATTGGAAGATATAGCTTGTTCCATTAGTTGGTTCAAACATCGCTAGCTGCCCACCGGTCATGCTAGGCACAAGGGAAAGGTGGGTTTTTTTTTAAATTGCTATGATGCTTGTGTGGGATACCAGGATGATGGTTATGGACTTAGCATATTCCAATATCTAGTTTGGATGGTTATAAACATACATGGTTATATGATTATCATGTTAGGGATCCATGTTAGATCCCATGACACAATTGACTATTCAATTTCTCAGTGAATTAGTGATTAAGGGGAGATTGATATCGTGCTTGTTTGTATCATTTTCCCTACTTTCATTGATATGGAACCCTTATATTTTTTTTCATTCGATATATTATTTGTGATGTATTTAGTGCATTTTTGATATGATTCACCTTTGTGAGTGTGTTAGGTTATTTTATTTGGAAAAGTGAGTTTTCAAAGACGTTTGGAAAACCATTTTGGAAATGAAAGACAATTATGTGATTTCTTATGGTGGATTTCAAAATGGGTTTTGAAATGGATTCAGCTTGAGAAATGTTTTAAATTAATCATTTTCATTTAAATAAAACAAATGAGTTTTCTTTAGAAATGACAATGGTGTGCATGGTTTAGAAATGGATTAGGCCAATGAATTCGTTTTTGAAACATGCATGTTCAATTTTGGAAAACAAAAAAAAGAATGTTTTGGAAGGTGAATTATGATATTTTTTTGGTTTCTATAAAGTGATATATGTTTAAAATCTTACTTTATAGCTTTATTTTCAAACTAAATTCAATGAATTTCCTTATAAAATAATTTTTATAGTTTCGGTGGGTTGTGGTGACTTACTAGACTTTTTTGCTCACACCTATATCATTTCAGGCTTCAGGTTCTCTGATGGATCTTGTTGTTCGTCATAGTTGTGAGGTGAGTTGGATGGTGGTGGTGACCAATGAGTTATATAGAGGTTAGTGTGGATTTATTTTTCTACTGTAGATTTCCTTTATAGTTATCTTTACTTCTTTAGAATTGGTTAAAACTGAGTGCTTTGAACTCTTCCAACTCACAGGTCCTCCATTGAGACAAATGAAATATCTAGACTGTGACTTTAGATTATTTTGATCTGTTTAAAATATATCATTTATATAACCCCTAATTACTGGCTCTTCATCTCCTCCTTACATTAAGAACATATCCTTAGTTCATCTCAGATACTTAAGGATATATTTAACAGTAGTTTAATCCTCTTCACCTAGATTTTCTTGATATATTCCTGTCATGATCAAAGCATTAGAAACACCATGCCTCATAAATAACATGACATACATGATAGATCCTATCGAAAAATCATTTGGGATTTTACTCACCATCTATCTCTTTACTCTTGTGTCTAAGGACACATTTTCTTGGAAAGATGTACACTATGTGACACTAGGAGAAATCCCCTTTTGGATTGTTCTATACTAAATCTCTTGAATATATTGTTAATGTATGTACCTTGTATTAGTCCAAATATCCTCTTGGATCTATCACACATGATCTTGATCCCTAGAATGTAGGATGCTTAAATTAAGTCTTTCATGGGGAATTATTTTCTCAACCATGCCTTAACCACTTTTAAGGTTGGAATATCATTTCCAATTAGTAATACCCATCAACATATACTTCTATGAAAACATCTACACTCCCACTAAATTGATTATAAACACATTTATCACATTCATTCTTAATGAAACCAAATTATTTTATAGATTCACTGAACTGAAAGTTCTATGAACTGTATGCTTGGTTTAATTAATAAATGGATCTCTCAGCTTTCATACCTTTTTGGAATTTTCTAAAGTCACAAAACCTTCTGGCTATGTCATATACACATCCCCTTGAAGGTCCCCATCAAGAAAATAAATTTTTACATCCATTTTACAAATCTCATAGTCATGGAAAGATGTTATGGAAAGTAAAATTATGATGGATTTAAACATTGGAACTGGAGAAAAGTTTTCATCATAGTTAATTCCTTGACGTTGTCTAAAACTTTTAGCCACAAGAACTACTACAAAATAGTCCTTTAACAGTGCTAGAAATGGGATTTATCAGCACCAACTACTGGAGCAAGATTAAAATCCCTATTCTTTTATTAGCTCTTTTTTGAGAACTGATAAAAGACCCTTTATCAGTGCTTTTAAAAGCACTCATAAAGGGGTATACTACAGTGTGCTGTAATAGCACATTGCAGCACTAGTGTAGTGTGCTGTAATAGCACACCACAACACTAAAAACACCACAAAATCATCAAAATAAAGTAGGAATACAGAATTTAAATGAAATAAAATTTACAAAACAAATACAAGAAAAAAACACTATATTATAGGCATTTCAAATATTGGTTTATACATTTACATAAGTAAAAATTATTATATACATTCAAAAATAGAAGTATTCCTTTTTCTTTTGATCTTAACCCCTACTAAATAAAAAAACACCTATATAAGATAAAAATTCTTATGTTAGTGATAATATAAAAAAATAAATTAATAGCAATTGTTAATTTTAAATTAAACTTTGAGTTATACAAGGAACTCTGTGTATCAGATTGAGTTGTGATTGATTCTTGCACGTCACACCATTTTTTATTCATCTTCAAGAATTATCTCTATGAAAATCAACTAAATAAGTATAATATAAAAAAGACAATGAAATTAATTAAGTAATAGCAGATAGAATGATGAGAAAAAAATATAGGGTTGTTTTCTCAGTTTTGGCAATGTGATGCACGTTTTAAACTAAAATGATACTTATATATTGAAAAGATGCACTTGGATTTATATTGGTCATACCTTGAATCAGATTGAGGTGTGGCTGATTCCTACACATCAAAAATGGCCTATGGATTATTGTCTTAAATTATCAAAACAATACAAATGTGTTTTCTTGGTCTTGAGTAGGTTAGTTGTCCTTTTTACTAAAATGTCATTTTAAATTGGAAACACACACTTTGAATCATAATGGTCACATAATGTGTTATTTTGACATGATACTAATTCCTACATGTCAAAAATAACTTATGAATGGTTTCCTTAAATTACAAAGACAATCCGAGTGCATTTTCTCAATTTTCAGTGAGTGACACTTTTTGAACTAAAATGTAAATTTTAAATTGATAATGGACATATTGAGTCATAAAAGTCACACCATGAATCGTATTGAGGTGAGACCAATTCCTACACATTAAAAATGACTTATGGATAATTTTACTAAAGTATAAAAATAATACAAATTCATTTCCTTAGTTTTGAGTAGGTCAGTTTTCCTTTTTATTAAAATCTCATTTTAAACTGAAAACACGCACTTTGACTCATACCAGTCACATTATGTGTTGGTTTGACATGATACCAATTTATACACATAAAAAATGACTTATGAATCATTTTACTAAATTATAACAACAATATGAGCATGTTTTCTTAGTTTTTAGTGAGTGACACTTTTTGAACTAAAATATCAATTTTAAACTGATAACGAACACATTGAGTCATACCAGACACACCATGAATCAGATTGAGGTGAGGATTGTTCTTACACATCAAAAATGACATATGGATAATTTTCCTAAAGTATCATAACAATTATAATGTGTTTTCTCAATTTTTAGTAGGTCTGGTTTCCTTTTTACTAAAATGTCATTTTAAATTAGAAACACTCACTTTAACTCATACCAGTCACATCGTGTGTTGGTTTGACATGATACTGATTATTACACATCAAAAACGACTTATGAATAATTTTCATAAATTATAAAGATAATCCGAGCATGTTTGATTGGTTTTCAATGAGTGACACTTTTTGAACTAAATGTCTATTTTAAACTGATAACAAACACATTGAGTCACACCGGACACACTGAGCGTCATATTGAGGTGAGTATAATTCCTATACATCAGAAATTAAATATGGATATTTTTTATAAAATATAAAAAAATATGAATTCATTTTCTTAGTTTTGAGTAGGTTAGTTGTCCTTTTTACTAAAATGTCATTTTAAACTAGAAACACATACTTTGAATCATACCGGTCACATCATGTGTTGGTTTGATGTGATACCAATCCCTATAAATAAAAAATGACTCAAGAACCATTTTACTAAATTATAAATACAATCTGAGTGAATTTTCTCAGTTTTCAGTGAGTTACACTTTTTGAACTAAAATGTCGATTTTAAAATGATAACAGACACATTGAGTCATACCAGACATATCGTGTATCAAATTGAGGTGCGGCTGATTTGTATAAATCAAAAATGTCATATATATATTTTTAATAAATTATAAAAACAATCCGAATGAGTTTTATTGGTTTTGAGTATGTCATTTTTCCTTTTAAAATGTCATTTTAAATTGGAAACACAAACTTTGACTCATACCGATCACATCATGTGTCAGTTTGATGTGATAATGATTCCTACACATCATAAATGACTTATGAATCATTTTAATAAATTATAGATACTATATAATCATGTTTTCTTATTTTTATGTGATTGATACTTTTTGAACTAAAATATCAATTTCAAAATAATAACGGATACATCGAGTCATACCGGAAATATCGTGTATCAGATTGAAGTGAGGTTGATTCCTACACAAAAAAAATGAATTATAGATTGTTTTCATAAATTATAAAATAATACAAATGAATTTTATCATTTTTGAGTAGTTCAGTTATCCTTTTTACTAAAATTAATTTCAATTTTAAATAAAAAGAAGCACTTGGAGTCATACCGGTCACATCGTGAGTTAGATTGAGGTGGGGCTAATTCCTACGCACCCCAAAGTTTAAAAACAATCCTAAATTACAATGTTACCATGTTTCCATTGTCTTTTTATGTTTAACTACCAAAAATACATATTGACTCGATGTTCTTAGCCAAAAAACCTTTCTCATTGTTGAAAGTTTGAAGAGAAGAGGAAGCTCATGTGCCCATTATATCACGAGAAGTCACCACAATAGGAACATGGGATTCCTCTAATCTTCTGTATTTCAATAACAAGAATTTTTTAGCTAATAATATCGAATAAATATACAATGTTGGTAGTTTGACAAAGAAAGGAAATGAAAATAGAAAACACGACAACATTAGTAGAAGGAATCATTTTATCTCTTTTGTGGCTTGTTGTAGATAGTTGAAAGAAAAATATGACTTCCCAAAAGATCTATGAAAAAAACTAAATAATTATTAGATAAAAATGACATGGAAATTAAGTTAAAAATAGTAGATAAAATGGTGACAAAATAAATAGTAGAAAATCATATTTTCTTGATGGTTGTATACATTATTAATGCATTTCCTTATTGTCATTATCTCAGTTACAGGCTCAAAGTCCAATCCCTCATGAGAATGAGCAGCTTCGAATAAACCACCCTAAATCAAACAAAAGAATCCACTTGTACAAGAAAAAAATTATTATATGAGTAATACTAAAATGAAATAAATTAAACATAAATATGAAACAATACATTAATTCTATGGATAATGATTTTACTATGAAAACATTATTAAAAGAGGAAATTAATTTACGGTAGTGAAAAATTGATCATATTAGATAATGAGACAATTAAATACTAACTTAAAAAGGGTTGTTTGAGATGTTTTTATGATGAAAAGATAAATTTGATAGATATTTTTTACTAATTAGAATGGGGAGATTGTTAATAATTAAAATAATGATAAAACATCAAAGGAAATTAATGTTGAATTGAGTAGCATATGGGGAAGAACACAAAGTTGAGGTAGACTCAAAATAAGAAATTTATGGTGAGGAAAATGAATAGGGATTATCAACTACATGAAATACAATTAAGGAAGAAATCAATTAATATAATGTCATTGGCGATCAGATAGTTTTAGTGAAAACTAGAAGGAGTAAGACTCTACAAAAAACCTCATTCTTTTCCAAGTATAGCCTAAATAATTTGTATAGGCATGAAAATGATGATAATTGGATCAAATATATTCCTGAGGAGCTTGATATGAATAAGAACAATGTGACATAGGAAATTATTCCAAGGATGGAGGAAAAAAATATTATTAGAACCAAGTGGATGTTCAGTAATAAACTCATTAACTATGAAAAAATGGATCAAAATAAAGAATGGATAGTGTTCAAGGAGAAATCTTAGATAAAAGTAATTTATATTTATAATAAATTTACTCTCCCATAGCGCGGTTGGACACTATTTGATTTTTTTGGCTATTTTAGTGCAAAAGTAGTTAAAGGTATACTAAATGGATGTCAAATCTATATTCCTAAACGGAGTTATTAAGGGGGAGTATACATTGAGAAAATATATGGGTTTATTATGTATGAAAATGATATAAATGTGTTCTAGTTAAGGAATTATTTGTATAAGATAAAGAAATCACTGAGGACATAGTATTTGTGGTTGGATCAATACCTAAGAAAGCTTAGTTTTTAGCAAGGTAGAGTTGATCATACCCTCTACATAAAGAAGGAGAATGATCAAAGGATGTTGGTACTCATATATATCTAAGAAAAAATATTTTAGGATTGGAAAAAGCAAAATGAATTTTTTTTGTGGATTATATGAGGTACGATATAGAGATTTCTATGATTGGTGAAACAGTTTCCTTCATTTATAGGAAAATCAAAGAAATCATAGCTCATCAATTTCTTAAAAAAAATATGAAAAATAGGTTCCCAAGTGGTTTTCAATAGAATATTCCAAACCAATGAAAACACTTACCGCTATATGAATGAATTTTTCAAAAGTTGATGATTGAAAAAAAGTAAATGTCATGGAATATAGGTATTAGGAGCCTATTAT
Source organism: Viscum album (assembly GCA_963277665.1). NCBI lineage: Eukaryota > Viridiplantae > Streptophyta > Magnoliopsida > Santalales > Viscaceae > Viscum > Viscum album. Next base: position 798,501,709 of record OY728129.1, read on the forward strand.
ACCTCATAACAACATGAATAATAAAACTAGTGCATGCATAATAAGATGATGGAATAAAGGGATGATTCATTTCAAATACATACATGTACATGAATAATAAAACTAGTTCATGCATGTTATGTCATGAGTTAATATAATGACCATATCTTATATTACAAATGACATTCATGATTTTATATGCATTTTGCACACATGAAATTATAGTTTTAAATATTTAAAACTTACTATCAATAATAAACATCAAATGATAATAACTTTTATTTATTGTAGAGGCATAAAATAATAACTTTTATTGTTTTAAATATAAACATATATTCTGATAAAATCAAATTCACTTAACAATAACAAGCAAGACTTTGTTATTGTTTTATATCATGTTTTAAAAATAGAAATACTTGAATGAATATAAAAAATTATTTAAAATTTTGAATAACTTGAAAATAATTTCATATACATATATCTACATAATATACATATATCTACATGATATTCTAATTGTTGTTGAAAAATATAAGTCTTTACATAATACAAAAATAATCACTTATAGTAACATAATCTAAATCAATAACTAATAAAATATAATTATTATAATTTTAATGAAATATAAATTTTATAAGAAAAATTATTAGAATAAAAATTTGACATATGAAAATAAATTCCCTTCTGAAAAATAAACCGTTTTAAAATAAATAAACAATTAATATCTTTCAAAGATTATAATTCTAAAAATATATCATCTTTAAAATAAATCCTTAGAATAAAAATAAGTTTCTTTACTATTAAAATTTGAACATAAAAATAAAAAGGATAATCTCCCTTACTTGATTTCAGAATATTTATTCTTCTTCTTCTAGGTAGAAAAACTCACTAGAAAAACTCACTCGTTCTCATTGATATTTGTGTGCAGCATACTAGTAAGTTGAAAGAAGGACATGAAGCACTTAAAAGAATGAGGAAGGACAATAAAAACTATTGAGAAAGAATCTAATTTATAATCTAATGATAAAAAAATGTATTATATTTTATTCATTCATTCAGCATGCACCTTATCAAGAAAGCTGTTATTGGGTCCACTTATATGCATTTTTATTTTTCATTGATGTTTATAGAATAGAAATGAAGAAAAAAACAACATAGAGATCAAACTAGATACATATATTGATTGTAAGTGTAAATATTTTCTACTTTGTTTTAATCTAAATAAAAGAGGCTTCTTCAAGAAACTCACACCTCATTCAAAAGAAAAAACAATGAATTTTGGGTTGTTTTATTATAGGATAGTACAATTGGACTTGTTTGGATACACGAATGTGGGATGAGAAGATTTAGTGGATAAATGAGGGAAATTAGAGTTATTGAAAACCTAGATTTCGTTCAAGCCTTGGTTTCATTAAACCCTTTAATTGCTCGAGCCTTGGAATAGTTGGAGCCTTGATTCTAGCCTAGATTTGTGCTTGGATTCGATAATGAAGAGTTTCGGTAGTAGGTTGCTTTCACAGAGAGCTTTGATTATCTCGGACTCATTTGAGATGGTTAGGGTTATTAAAATAGACCGCGACACTTTTATTAGCGCTTAAAAAAAGAACTGATAAAGATACATTTTATCAGCGCTAAAGTTTTAGCACTCATAAAGATTGATTTTATCATGGATTTTTAGCACTGATAAATCTATATTTTTATCAGTGGTAAAAAAGTGCCGATAAATACTTATAATACTTTATAAAAAATAATATTTTTTTAAAAGTATAATTATTATATAAAATTATAATACTTATAATAGTAATTTTTATAAAATAATAATTTTATAATTATTTGAATATATAATTATTTATTTATAACTATATAAATAATTTTGTTAAAAATATTATTTATATCATTATATATTTTTATATAATTATATATATATAAATATAGTAAATATATTCTTTATTTAAATAAATTTATTATAAATTTACATTTATATAAATAATTTTTAAATAAATATTAATTAATTATTTATAATTATAAATGTATAAAAATAGTAAATATACATTTATAAATATATTTATTTATATATATATATTTTACAAATGTATTTTTAACATTATTAATGAATATTTAATCTTAAGTGTATACATGTTAAAAATGATTAATTAAAAGCGACCAGAATATTGAAAATTTGGATAAGTTTGATTAACATAAATCATTAAAAAATGGATATATATTGAAATAAAGATGAATACATATTGAAAATATTAAAACATAGTAAATAAATAAATATAAAATAAATAATATAAATTGATTAAATTTCCAAAAAAATATTTGTGTGTGTGCGTATATATATAAAAATGTATTAATTACATATATGTGAAATCAATATAATATGTTTGATCTATGTTAAATTGAAAAATCAAATGACATCCGATTATGTTCATTACTCGATGCAATTAGTCAATATTTTTAATTCATATTAATTTTTAATTATAAACCATTATTCACTAAATCTATTACTATTTAATGTAAAGCATAAATAATATTTTGTATTATATAAATCATATTTATATACATTCATATATATATATATTTAATATATACCATTTATTTGTTTAATTTTTATTTTACATATATCTATATATTTAATATATACTATTTATAATTTATATATATGATAATCAATTTATTCATTTTTATTAATAATTATTTAATTAATATTTTTTTTAATATTATTTTAATAAAATCTTTTTTATTTTTTATTTTTAAATTATTTCATTTTATTCATAATTTATCAGCACAGAAAAAGTGCTAATAAAGGATTCCTTTATGGGCACTACAAATAAAGCACTGATAAATGGTTTTCTTTATCAGCACTAAACATAAAGTGCTGATAATGGACACCCTTTATCAATGCTAAAAAAATGCACTGATAAAGGTTTTCTTTTATCATCGCTAAAAAATATGCACTAATAAAGGGTGCCTTTTATCATCACTAGAAAAAAACACTGATAAAAGGCACCCTTTATCAATGCTTGTTTTAGCACTGATAAAGGCTACCTTTATCAACACTTTTTTCTAATGTTGATAAAAGATAGTGCTGTTAAAGGCCTATTTTGTAGTAGTGAAACCATGCTTTATAGGTATTTACTTTACCTTCCATGCCCAACTTTCTCTTGAATACCCATTCACACCCGATGAGATTTACATCAACTGGTAAATCGATCAAAACCCAAAGTTAGTTTATATACATGGAATCATTCTCAAAATTCATGGATTCTTTCCAACTTGTAGCTTCTAAGCTCTCAATATACCTACTTCTAGGATATAGGATCATTATTGTCAACCAATAACGAGTCACCATCATTGGTGACTAAAAAATCATAGCTCTTTGGTTATCTTACCTCTCTAGCACTCATATATAATACTTTTGTTTGAGGAACAACTTCTTCCATGGGGACCTATAGAATATATTCTTGTACCACCACTCATGTATCTTGAGCATAAACATCATCAAAGTCAATATTTCTCCCACTATCCTCCTTGAGGATATACTCTCTCTCAAGAAATATTTTATGTATTATGACGATAAACTTCTTATCCAAAGGGTTATATAGATAGTATCCCCTTATTTCCTTGGTATACCTTATAATGATACACTCCATGCCTCAGGTTTCTAATTTGTTGCTTGATCTATTCTTAAAAAACACCTCAAAACCCCATGCATGAACATGCGACAAAAAATGTTTTTTCCACTCTATAACTTGAAGGGAATACTATTTTACACTTTGGTTTGTACTCGATTTAGTAAGTAAAATTCCATTTGTAATGAATATTTTGAAAAGGATAATGGAAGTATTGTGTGACCGATCATCAACCTCACCATGTCTAATAGTGTATGATTCCTCCTTTTACTAACACCATTCCACTATGGTGTATAAGGTGGAGTGACTTGAGATAAAATCCCATACTCTTTTAGAAATTTGATAAAGTCTTTTTTAAGATATTCACCACCTTGATCTGATCTAAGATTTATCTTCTTACCAAGATGATTCTTAACTTCATTCTTAAACTCTATGAAATTATCAAAGTATTTAGACTTATAACTCATCAATTAGATATTACCATACCTAGTCAAGTAGTCAATAAAAGTTATAAAGTATGAGAATTTACCTCGCGCTCCTACTTGAAAAGGTTTACACACATCAGTGTGTACTGATTCTAGAATCTTCATGGACCTTTCACCTTGACCTTCAAATACTGGTTTGATCATACTACCTTGTAAAAAAGTGTGTCATATTTTAAGTGGTTTAATATCAAAAGAGTCTAAGTAACAATCTAGATAGAGATTTGTCAAATGCTTCTCATTTATGTGACCAATATAGTGATTCCACAACTGGGTGTTAAATGATCAACACATATTTGTTTTTTTATCAATTTACAATATTTGTTTTTCCTAATTTAATAAATAAAGACCATTATTTAATTGTTTCATACCATAACATATTCTATCTTTATAAAATTAACAGCTCTTATTTTCAAAATTGGAAATAAATCCATCAATTTCTAAAAAAGAAATGGATATGATGTTCTTACTAATAAAAGGAACATAATAATAATTCTTCAAAACCAAAATTACTCCTGTTGAAAATATGATATGGTAGTCTCTAATGGATAGAGCATCCAGTCTCACTCCATTGGCATCTCATAGATCCACTTCACCTCTAGAAAACTTTCGAAATCTACTTGGTTCTTGTATTTGGATACAAATGTAAGAACAAAAATAATATCTAATACTTAACTTATAGATATGGAAAGATTAAACTTGATAAAAAATTCATCTAAAGGTTCCCCTTGATTCTTTGGTCAGGTTCAATTCCTCTTCCAGTGGACCTTATTTCCACATGAAAAACACACAACATCCTATTCCTTTCTTTTCCTCTAGATATTCTTATTCTTATAAAAAAAGTGATATGTAGAATTAGATTTGGAATGAGTCTTCATCCCCTTTTTCTTATTCCTCATATTATTATTTACTATAAGGACCGTGAGTTTTTCATGACCCATGTCTTTATCAACTTGGAAAATAAGAATAAGAAGTTAGAAAAGTATCTTCTCAATATTTCTCATATTGAAGTTCTCAATAAAACTAGAGAAGTTTTTAGGTAATGAGGATAGAATGAGATATGTGTGCATATCATCAGGGATATTAAACCCCAAGATGTATATACAATCAATTTATTCAATCATATTTACTATATGTGGCCCAACTGGCACTGACTCTATATGCTTGCATGTTAATAGTGCATTAGATATCTCATATCTATCTAATATCACTTTCTTTTGATAGAGATATCGAAGTAGAGAAATTATAACATGGGTATCCATATCCTTATATTGCTTTATAACCTCATTGGATATAGAGTATAGAATGAAACACTGAACATCCATTTTGTGATTCACATGTTTTATATTGAGATAAACTTATTCCTCACTAGCCTCTTTGGAAAGCAACTTAAATTGTGGGGTTTCCAATATTTATAACTTTTGTTCATGGTTTATTATAACACATAAGAGCCTATACCATTATTGGAAATTAATTCTGTTGACAATTTTATCCTTCTCAAGTATGGATCAAAATGATATTGTTGAATTTGTTAGATTTTCCATTTCTAAAAATTAAGATCAGATGATTAATACTTATTTTATAAAAAAAGATTAATAAAATTTAATTTAATTAATTATATCAATATCCCACTATTTTTTCATAACCTAATATCCCTCACTATTAGTTTCAAAATATCTTTTCACTTAGATATTCTAGTGTAAAGGATCATATTCCCCTTCTCATAACCCAGATTTGGATATGATAAGTTATTTAAAGGGTTTTAGGTATGTGTAACTTTACAAATTCATTACTTAATAGTTTCTTGATCAGTTGAGTGAACTCCCCAATCCTAAAATCCTAAATATTTTTTTTCTCAACCCTTTCCTCTTAGTTACACCAAGTCCTACTTGGGAATTCAACCCTTTATGTGAACCAAGTTAAGTCAACCCAAAACATTAAGCTAAAAGTTCCATGATAATTGAAAGCACCCCAATTGGAGTTGGTTAAGAATTTTAAACTTTGAGGTTGATTCTAAATTAAATAGTGAAAGGATATTCTGACTTAATATTTTAGTTGAGGTATTTTTATCTTTATGTATAAATTCTATTTTATCTTTATCAAATTACTTGTTAATATTAAGTGCATTTTACTTAAGTTATTAACTTTGTATGATAAAATGTATGCATAATACAGTTTTGTTTTATTCTATATTTCATGATTGTTAATTCATTAATTAGTTGATCACACTATTCAACAAACATAAATAATTAACCATGAAACTGACAAAAATAAAATACAAGTGGCATGATCATGAGATTCTCTAATTGTTAGTTTATCTAGTAGATGATAAACCAACCCTTGACCCCATGTGAAAATATCTTGAACCGTAGTTTGGTTTGTGTTAGAACATTCCACCTTGGTTCCTATATAACACCTCAATTGGTTTCACCTCTTCTTATGGACTTGATCAAATTCTTCTCCCATAGTAGATCGATCCTTACATAAGCTTTTACTGGAATGTAGGTGATGGGATTGAAATGGATTGGATAAAAAGAGGGTTTATATAAAGGAAACCATGAGCATAAAAAACCTTACATAATAAGGAGGAGGGGATGACATGCATGAAATGAAATTTAATTTAATCATAATAAATTAAAAGAAACCAATCACATACATTGGTATGGTCTAATATCATGATCATCTACACAACATGTAATGAGAATACATTTTCAATGTAGTTATCAATTACTTTGATTCATTATTTAATTAAGATAAAATACAATGAATTAATCCAATTTATCTTAATTACATCCAAAAAACCCTAAATTACCATCATCAATATTTTTAAACAAATTAAACAAATTAATTTCATTTAAAATTAATGAAGTATACATGTGTACTTGGAGGAAACAGTGTGTGCTCATCTAAAATTTCAACATAGAAATTGATTCAATATATAATTATCAATCCTATGACATGGAATATACTTAAAATAAATGTACATAGAACACATGTGCATAATTATATATTTAATTCTTCTCTCTGCATTAAATTAGAAACATTATCCGTAACAGACTACATGACATGTACTTGGTTACAAGGCATGTACCATCTTACGGCTATGTCTATATCACACGCTAAGGGACCGAGCATGTTACCTACCATGGATGATTTCAAGGTACATGGAATGCTATCTATATTACACACCATGTGGACTAAAAGTTTCATGACTTGTTAGTCCCCATGTCATGTATCTGATACAGGACACGTCGGGACACCCTATATTCTCGGCGATGAGAAAACAAGTACTACACATTGTGTACAATGGTCACACATCATGTGGTTCTTCAAACAATGTGCCAGTCTATATATATATATACATGAAGACATGATTTCATTATATCTTAGATCTAATTTGATTTTATCTAACTTAATATATCGATATATAATATATAAACACTAATACATGATATGTACTTAGGTAGTACACACTATATAATTTGGTTTTTTCCGGGTAGAACCTTCAACACCTCTAGATGGTGTTTTTAGGATGTTTATTCATTTTTAATCTCAATTACTTATTGTTTATGTTAGAGATAATTAATATGGGAAGAGAAAATTATTTTAATATTTTAAAAATGAATCTATATTATATAAAATAAAATTAAAATTCCTAAAAATAATCAACAATTAATAAAGAATTATAAATTAAACATGTGACCACTCAGATACCACTTATAGGTTTTGGGCATAGCAAAAACATCTTTATGGAACAAGAGAATAATCTTTTAGTATTATTTTATGAATAATAATTATATTACATGAAAAATAAGGTCATTTACAACTAAAACCATAGATTAATTTACTAGAGAAAAATGCCAAACCAGAAGAGGAGGATCTCCACATGTAATTTATAATTAATATACAAGTAGATATAGAATTACCACAACTTGTAATTCCATCATCATTGATGATCTTGTTGACTAGATCTCATCATAATATCATTATTTTGTAGGATCCAAGCGAAGAATACCTCTATCAATGATCTATACATGCACCACAATCTATTAAAGCCATCGTAGAATTGTTGAGTGATAGCACGGCCAATCCCAATCACTTGTGTTGTTCATGGTTGATCGTAGAAGAATTATTCTTAAAGGAGGAAGAACTCTTTATGTTCTCTTGATGGATTGACAAAGGAGGAAGTTATATCTTGTTATAGATATCTAGATCTGTTTCTAGGGCTTGATTGGGTTTCCCTCTATCCATTGTTCACACCAAGAGTTTTTATGGAAATTGATATAATTAGATATTTATTATGGAAGGTTTAAGGATAGAAAATTTCACAAATGAACCTTTCCAACTTTATAATTCTTAGTTGAACTCATGTACAATAATAACAATAATATTATTCATAACCTCTTGACATGCACAGATATTTAAAAATATAAATAAATATCATTTATACCATTTCCAATCAGATCATTAATATCGATCCACTTTCTCTCATTGATATTTATCGATCCTTGAATAATGAATATTTATTTAATAAATAAATGCCACTAAATTATTCTTCGATATATTTAATAAATATTATATTCATCAAAACCTATAAATAAATATTTAATATTATTTAACTCACATAATCTTTTGAATAAATTATGATTAAATCTTGGTGATAAACTAAACCCGAATAAATATTATTTATTATAACATGTTAAATTTAATACATTAATTTAACTTAGATCACATATACACTTAGTGTGTGACCCTTATGGCCTCTTTATCTATGTAATTGGGCATAGTAACCTAAATTATAAGGTTAATATCTAGAAACATTCCAAGGAACCCATATATAAATAAGTTAATGTCTCAATGACATCCAACCACTTACAAATGCCTATTGTGTAATATAATCCATTTATCATGATATCTCAAATCAAGTAGGATTCATGTTGGTTTCATCATCCCATGTGATTGATTCATCTTTCTTTGAATTTTTGTAAATGAACTCACCCATTAAACACCATGTCTATGGTTCATCATGATAGTTACATTCCATCAAATGTCATAATTTATCAACTTTCATCAAAGGATAAAATGGATAAATCCTTTCTTGTATTATCCATTAATGCAATATCACTCGTGACATACCCAACACATCTTACCTCATCGTGAACATATGTCACCATGGTTTTCATCAATACATTAAATTACATGAGTCTCAATATATATTAATGATAATATTAAAGTCTAAGGATGAATACCCACATCCACTAATAGAAACATCCAATGACACATGGAAATATGAATTTCCTATTGATGAGACTATTCTCATAACCCCATATATTGGAGATTACCAAGGGAGAACACCATGAGAAGGTGTCTCAATGTCTTATGAAAATTCTACCTCTAATATACTGTATCATATATATCCCATCATATTTTATCATCCGAACATATAAAAATATTCAATAATACTATCGTGACACCTCTAGGTTCTCATCATAGTGGAGAACTTCCATGAACTTTTAGTGTGATATATATTCTTAGGACATTATCACATAAAAATTTCATGAAATGAATAATCATGTTGTGATAATAAACTTCATTAATAATGAAAACATATATTCAAGTACTAAGGAAGTTGGTTCTTGGGCACCAACTCCAACAAACTCCCACTTGCACTAGAGCCAACTAACAACAACTCTCAGTCCACTATCTATCACATGATACTCATGCCTTTGCTGAGATATATCCTTCATCAAGAGTCCTAATACATTTTAATTAATAGGTACTCTACTAAGAACAAATTCATCTCTTTGAGAAAAATCCCACAAGAGATGATACTTTTTAAGTTTGTTCTCTTTTATTTGATGTGACCTTGGCGTTTTAGAAAGGGAAACCACTATAGTGTTATCATAGTAAAATGTGATAGGGACATGACTTCTAGGAACCAAATCAAGCTCTTAGAATTTTTTTTGAATCCAAACTAGTTCCTTATATGCATAAAAACATGAAATATACTTAATATCTACTAAACAATTGGGGAAAATCTGCTGCGTTGAACTCTTCCATCTCATAACTCCTCCATTGAGACAAAATTCATATCTAGAATATGAATCCATATCATTATAATGTTTTAGAAATCTATAATTTATATTACCCTTGATAAATATCTCTTCATCGCCTATATACCCCCGGAACATATCCTTAGTTCACCTCAGATACTTAATAATAACTTTAATAATAGTCTAATGTTGTTCACCTAGATCTGCTTGATATCTGCCTACCATGATCAAAGAATAGTAAACATCAAGACACATAAATAACATGAAATATTTTGATAGATCTCATCACATAATAATATGATATATTACTCATCCTATATCTTTCCTCTTGTGTATGTAGAAATATTTTATTGGAAATATGTATACCATGTGACACTAGAACCAATCCCCTCTTGGGTTGTTCTATACCAAAACTATTTAGTATCTGGTTAATCTATGTACCTTGGATTTTTCCAAGCAACCTCTTGGATCTATCACACATGGTCTTGGTCCCTATAATGTAGGATACTTCACCTGAATCCTTCACGAAAAAGTATTTTCTCAACTATGCCTTAACCTCCTGTAAGGCTAGTATCTCATTTCTAATTTGTAATATTTCATAAATATACACTAATAATAAAAGAACCATACTCCCACCAAATCAATTGTAGACACATGGATCACATTCATTCTTAATCTAAATAAATTATTTTATGGATTCATCAAAACAAATATTCCATGACCTGAATTCTTACTTAAATACATAAATAGATATCTACAACTTTCATACCTTTTTGGAATTTATTGGTGTCACAAACCATTATAGCCTTATCATATAAACTTCCCCTAAAGGTTACCAAGGAAAGTAGTTTTGAAATCCAGTTTCTAAATCTCATAGTCATGGAAATCTACTATAATAAGAAAGATTATAATGGATTTAAACATGGAAATTGTAGAAAAGGTTTCAACATAGTTAATTACTTGATTTTTTATAAAACCTTTTTCCACAAGCCATACTTTATAGGTATTTAATTTACCTTCCATGTCCATATTTCTCTTCAATACCCATTTACACCCAATTGGATTTTACATCAATTGGTGGATCGATCAGAACACAAAATTGGATTTGATATATGGAATATATCTTATAATTCATGTATTCTTTTCATCTCACTGATTTTAATCTCTTTATTTATTCCTTATAGGATATAATATCATTATTTTCAACCAACAATGATTCACTATCATCGGCGACTAGAAAAACATATATATCTAGTTATCTTAACTCTCTAGATTTCCTATGTTGTACTTATGTTTTAGGAAAAAATTCTTCCATGGGGGATATTAAATCTATTATTTCACCTTATCTCATGTATCCTGAGCATAAACTTCATCAAATTCAATATTTATCGCACTATACTCCTTGAATATGTTCTCCCTCTCAAGAAATATGACCTGTCTTGTGATGATTACCTTTTTTATGAAGTGTTTTATATATAGCATCCCCTTGTTTCATTGGTATTCCCTATAAAAATAAACTTCATGTATTAGGGTTTTAGTGTTTTTCTTGATCTAGACTTAACAAATTCTATGAAATCCCATGCATAAACATGCAATAAAACAAGTTTCCTTCCACTCCTTAACTTGAAGGCAATACAATTTTTTTGCTTTAATTGGAACTTGATTTAGTAAGAATGATTCCTTATGTAATTCATGTCCCTAAAAGGATAATGTAAGGATTTCATGACTAATCATCAAACTTACCATGTTCAGTAGTGTATCGTTCCTCATTTCACTAACACTATTCCTTTATAGTGTATAAAGTGGATCATGTTGAGATAAAATCCAATACTTCCATATAAAGTTGATAAAGTCTTGGTTAATATATTCACCACCTTGATCCAATAAAAGTTTCTTTATCTTCTTACCAAACTTATTATTAACTTCATTCTTGAACTCTCTAAACTTATCAAAGGATTCAGAATTATACCTTATCAATTAGATATAACCATTATTACTCAAGTTATCGACAAAGGTTATCAAGAATGAGAATCCACCTCTAACTTCTACTTGATTTTTTTTGCACACATAATTGTGTACCAATTATAAAATATCCATGGACATTACACCTTGACCTTTGAATGGTGGTTTAGTGATCTTTCCTTGTAAATAATCATGAGATCTTTCTAGTGGTTTATGCTCAAAAGAGTCTAAGTAACTATCTTGATAGAGCTTTGTTAAATGATTCTCATTTACCTAACCAAGAAGGTTATTCCACAACTGGGTGTTAAATGATTCACATGTATTTTTTTTCTATCAATTTCCAATATTTGTTTTTTTAATTTAATACATAAAGATAATTATTTAATTTTTCCTTACCATAACATAAGTTATCTTTATAAAAGTATCATCTCTTATTTCCAAAACTGAAAATAAATCCATCCATGTCTAAACAAGAAATAGATAATATGTTCCTGGTAACACTAGGAACATAATAAAAATTCTTTAAAACTAAAATTAATCTCGTTGGAAACATGATATGGTAGTCTCTAATGGAAATAATATCCAACCTCGCTCTATTGGCAGCCCATAGATCCACCTCACCTCTAGAAACCTTCCAAAATCCATCTGGTTCTTATATTTGGATAGAAATGTGAGAACTAAAAGAATTATCTAATACCTAAGTTGTAGATATGGAAATATTACAATTGATAACAAATGAACCTGAATCTTACACTTACTTCTATGGATGGGTGCAATTCCTCTTCTAGTGGCCTCACTTTCCACATGAAAAACACACATCATCTTATTCCTTTCATTGCCTATGGATATTCTTCTTCTTAGAAGGATGGTTCTCTAGATCCTTAGACTTAGAATGAGTATTTTAACCCTTTAACTTGTTCCTACTCTTCTTATTTACCATAAAGACCAAGATTTTTTCACCCCTGTGTCTTTATCAATTTTCTAAATAAGATTAAAACCTTTTGAATGTGTCTTCTTGCTATTATTTATATTATAATTCACAATAAGAATAGAAAATTGTTTAGTTAGTAAGGATATAATGATATGTATGAGCACCTAATTTGGTATCTTAAAACCTAAGATGTCCAGGTGCTCAATATAGCCAATCATCTTGACTACATGTGTCCCAATTGGCACTGACTCTATGAGCATGCATGTGAATAGTGCATTGGTGATTTCATATCTCTTTGATCCAACCTTCTCTTTATAGAGATATAAAATTTGAGAAATTATTATATGGGAATTCATATCCACATATTACTTTATGAGCTCATTGGACATAAAGGATAACATGAAATATTGGAAATCAATTGCATTGTCTACATTTTTTATATAGAAAGATACTTATTCCTCACAAGACTCTTTTGAAATAATCTTAGGAAGTGTTGTTTCCATCATCTATAACTTCCATTCAATGAATATTATAATTCATAAGTGCCTATACCATTTTTATAAATTCATGTCGATGAGTAGGTTATACTTATCTAGTATAGATCACAATGATATTGTTGAATTTGTTTGATTTAAAATTTCTAAAAAATAAGAGCAGATGATTAATATTGTTTGATTACAAAAATAGATTAATAAATTTAAATTTAATTAAATATTTTTAATCTATTACTATTTTTTAAAAACCTAATAGACCTCACCATTAGTTTCAAAATATATTTTTTCTTATATATTATAGCTTCAAGGATATATATTCCCCTTCTTACAATCCAAACTTGGTCCTGAAAAGTTATTTGATGAGTTTTAGGAAATCATAACTTTATAATTTCATTACCTCATAGTTCCTTGATAATTTGAGTGGACTCCCCAATATTAAAATCCTAAATAAAGATTTCATCAACCCTTTCCTCTTAGTTACACCAAGTTCTGCTTGGGTAGTCAACCCTTGATGCGAACCAAGTTAAGTGAACCCAAAAAATTAAGATAAAAGTTCAATGATAATTGAAAGCATCCCAACTTGTTCTTATCAAGCACTTTAAACTATGAGGTCGATTATAACTTAAGTTTTAGAAGGTGATACCATCTTAATATTTTAGTTGAGGTATTTTTATCTTTATTCATAAATCCCATTTTATCTTAATCACATGCCTTGTTAATATGAAGTGGATTTTACTTAAGTGATTAACCATGTTTGATAAAATTTATGAATAATATGGTTTTATTTTATTCAATACCACATGATTATTAATTCATTCATTAGAAGATCATGCAACATAAAAAAACATAAATAATTAACCACATAACCGAAAGAAAGAAAATGCAAGTGGCATGATCATGAGATTCTCAAATGATTAGTTTATCTAGAAGATCATAAACTAACCCTTGAACCTAGGGGAAAACACCTTGAACCATAACTTGGTTTATTTAACAATATTCCACCCTGGTTTCTATGCATCACCTTGATTGGTTTCACCTCATCTCCTAGACTTGGACTACCTATTCTATCCTGGGAGATCCATCTTCACATAAGCTTTTATGCACATAGGTAAGGGGATCCCATGGATTTGATAAAAAGGGGGTTTATAAAAAAGATACCAAAAGCACGCAGGCCCGTACATAATAAAGAGGGGATGACACACTGTCCATAAAATTTAATTTAATCATAATAAATTAAAAGGAAACAATGACATACATATGTATGGTATAATTTCATGATCATCCACACAATATGAAACAAACATAAATTTGTAATCTAGTTATAAATTACTTCAATTAATTATTTAATTAAGATATAATTCCATGAATTAATAAAATTCATCCAATATATCTTAATTACATAAAAAATAATTAAATTACCATCATCCATAATTTTAAAAAAATTAAATAAATTATTTTCATTTAAAATTAATGAAGTGCATAAGTGTACTTAGAGGCAACTACATATGCTCATCCAAAATTTTAACATGGAAAATAATTAAATATATAATTGTGAATCCTATTAAATAGAGTATAATATAAAATAAATGAAACAAAGAACACATGTGAATAGGTTTTATTATATATTTAATTCTTATCTATATGTAAAATTGTAAAAACTATTTACAACAAAATGCATAGCATGTACTGTCTTCTGCCTGTGTCCCCAGCACATGCCTAGGGACTGGGCGTCTTTCCTACTATGGAAAAGTTTAGGTATACAACATGTTATCTATCTTACATAGCATGTGTACTTGGAGTTGAATACATTTTCAGTCCTTGTGTTGTGTATCCAATATATGACATGATTGGACACCATGTTTTCTCGACTAAGAGAAAACAAGAACAACACATAATGTACCGTGGTCACATGATGTGTAGTTATTCAAATCATGTGTCAGTCTATTTAAGTCTACATGACGATCCACTTTCATCAGATCTTAGATCTGATTTAATAATATTTGACCTGATATTTTGATATATAGTCGATAAACACTAATACAAAATGTGTATTTATGTATTACGAGGTGTGTAATTAAGTTTTATTTAGGAATAACCTTTGGCACCTATTGATTTTATTTTTGGGATGCTTATTCATTTTTAATATTAACTGTTGAAAAAAATAAGGGAAGAGATGATGATGTTTGGATATTAAAAATGAATAAATTTTCATTAAAAGAAAACACAAACACAAGAAAACAATAAATGAATAATAAATAATTATAAATTAAACATGTGACCTCTCAGAAAACACTTGTAGGTTTGTGATGCAGAAAAAGTGCCTTTATGGCATAGAAAAAATGGATTTTAATATTAATTTATGAATTATTATTACTATAAATGAAAAATAATTTCAGGACTAATAATAATTATAGAAAAATTGATTAGAAAAAACACTGGAACTAGAAGAGGAGGATCTTCACATTTAATTTATAATTAATTTATGGGAAGATACATAATTACCCCAACTTGTAATTCCCTCTTCATTGATGATATAGTTGACTAGATTTCATTATACCATCATTTTTTGGTAGGATACAAGTATAGAATCCCTCTTTTAGTGATCCAAACACGAACCATATTATTTTAACTCCATTGTAGAATCACCGAGTGCTATCATGACTGATCCTAACCACTTACATTGTTTGTGGTTGATTATAGTATAATTATTATTGAAGGAGGATGAACTCTTGATTTTATCTCAATGGATTGAGAGTGGAGGAAGAGAGAGGAGGAAGAGAGAGTGCATTTTAGATCTATAGATCTCTCTCTATCACTTGATAGAGTCTCTCTCTATCTGTTGTTCACAATAATAGTGCTTTTGGAAATTGATATAATTAGCTATTTATTATGGTAGGTTTAGGGTTGAAAATTACACAAAAGATCCTTTACAACTTTATAATTATTAGTTAGCCCCACTCTCTATAATAATAATAAAAATATTATTAATTTTTTTACATGAAAAAACCTTTAAGAATATAAATAAATTTCATTTATACCATTTACAATTATACCATTAATCTTGGTATGCATTCCATCATTGACATTTACCGATCATTTAACAATGATTAATTATTTAATAAATAAATGTCACTACATTATTCATCTATAAATAAAATAAATATTATATTCACTAAACCTTGTAAATAAATATTTATTATTATTTAACTCACATATTATTCCAAATAAATTATTATTAAATCTAGGTGATCAACCAAACCCAAATAAATATTATATATTCTAACTCTTTAAATTCAATACTTGAATTTAACTGATATTGTAGATACACTTACTATGTGAACCTTTAGGCCTTTTTTCTTACTATAATTAGGAACAAACTCATAAAGTACAAGGTTTTCATCTAGTAGTATTCTAAGGTACCAATAGATAAATAAGTCAACATCATAATAAAATCCAACCTCTTATAAATGCTTACCATGTTATATATTTTTTTATTGTAATATCTCAAATAAAGAGTGTTGCAAGATGGTTCCATTATCCTATGTGCTCAATGCCTATTTCTTTGAATTTTTGAAAATGAACTCTACCACTGAACACCATGGACATGGTTCATCAAGGTAGTTATATTCCATCAAAGGGTTTGAGTTATCAACTTTCACCAAAGGAAATAAGGGAAAAATCCTTTATTGTATTATCCGTTAATGTAATATTACTCATGACATACCCAATGCATCCTACCTCACTGTGAGAATATTTCATCCTAGTTTTTTTCAATAACTCAAATTATGTGATTCATGATATCCATTAATGTTAATATTAATTTATAAGGAATAAAAGAAATTTCCACTAATAGGAACATCCAATGAAATATGGAAATATGGATTTCCTATTGATGGGTCTATTCTCAAGACCTCATTTCTTAGAGATTACCAAGGGAGAACACCATAAGAAGGTGTATCAATGTCTTATGAGACTCATAACCATAATATACTATATCATATATATCCCTG
Organism: Viscum album; assembly: GCA_963277665.1. NCBI lineage: Eukaryota > Viridiplantae > Streptophyta > Magnoliopsida > Santalales > Viscaceae > Viscum > Viscum album. The sequence continues at coordinate 798,519,255 of OY728129.1, forward strand.
TTGACACTCCTTAAAAATATTCAAAGAGTACAAAAGAAACATCAACAAATACTCCCAATCTCTACACAATGTAGTAACATCCATCAACTTCGCGAGTGAGCTACGCGACCATGCTTTGAGAGAGAGCTCGGTGGCCCAGCTTCACGAGAGAGCTATACGGCCAAGCTTCACGAAATAGCTACGTGTCCGAACTACGCGTGAGAAGATTTGGGATGCCTCTACACGGAGCACCTGCGTGGTGGAACTACGTGGAAAACCTGCGCGACCAAAGTTTCTTCAGCCAGGCCCATTCGTGCCTATAAATAGGACCCTTGGGCTCCCCATTTTCAGACTGAAATTTTTTAAGACTCTCTAAATCTCCCATTGCGTAGCTCTTTCACCTAGATCTCTAAAATTTTCTCAAGTAGTTCTCTAAACTCCGAGAGAATAGATAATTAAAGGGAATAGAAATGTTTTGAAGTTATTCACATTCTTCAGTCACCATTCATACCTACGTGGTATACATGTGCACCATACCTGCATAGTACAACTACGCGGTACATTTTCGAACCATACCTGCGCGATTGAGCAGTGTGGGGTACCTACGCGGCATACTTGTGTGAGTTACCTATACGAAGAGCTCAAGTATCCTTCTTTAAAGCCATTTATGGCAGGATATCTCCTTCCTTGGTTTCCTTATCTAAAAAGGGATAAGTTGAAGCCTCTAACAAAACCTTCTGCTTTTTCAAACCTTTGGACAAGGCACATCAACATGTCTCTTATTTGGATTTTTATTTCTGCAGTCAGAGGTTTCCCACATTTGTTTCACAATGGGGTTAACATTCATGGGATGTTTGTGGGTTTTTATATCTATAGTCACATGGACTTTTCTTCCAGAAAAAGTGTTGGGAAGTTTCTGGGTTGGAAGATGGTGGGCTTCCGGCCTCTCCCTTTTCAAAGAGGTGACCCAGGACCTCAGTTCTCTAGTAGGGAAGGTACACTTCACACTTTCCATTCTGTGAAGGTATAGGGGAAGTCTACCTCTCCTACCAGAACCAATTTCAGGGCAGCCATCCTGGTATAGTCCCCTCACCTTCACCCCTTCTTCCTTACATTGGACCCTTGTCTAATGTAAATAGAACAGAGGGAAGGCTCGTCGCCCCAGCCTCTTCCACGGTCGACACGCCCTCTTCCATCAACATGGAGGAAAAATTTGGAAGTGTGAATGTCATTGTTGAATCTTTAACATCCTCTTGTTTCTCACACCTAGCATGACTCACATGGGCTTAGAGATATGTGATGATTACAACATGTGCAAAAACACTCATTGGAATGAACTATGAGAACTCTGATTCCTGTTCAATCCAGGATACATAGGAATCCCTTTTAGGGCCCGAGCTCATTGGATATCCTCATTTGGAATCCAACCCTAATTCCCCCAATTTGGGAATCCTCCTTAAGAAATAAACCCCAAATAAAATCCTCAAATCATCAAGGCACCCCTTTTTAGGAAGTAAGATCAAAATTATCTTTCTCAAAGAACTATATTCTCCTATGAGATTTATCAAACTACATGGGATTTGATTCCCATCCATATGGGATATGTAGGAATCCTCCTTGAGGTTCAAACCCAATACTTCAAATCAACCTTGTTCTCTTTGGTCCATACTAACAATAGGGTTTGATCCTATTTGGAAACCTATATCCTTTCCAAAGTTCCTAGGCTGTTTTAACATAAGTCCTACACTAAGTTTTAAATAAGCACCTTACGCTTAGAGGTCCTTATCACATGAACTTAAAAGGTATGATGTGTACCATTAAGTGGAACTGAACTACGAGGGTTCTGATTCCTTTCACAAGGATACATAGGTAGCTCATTTTATGAGCACAATCCCAAGATCAAAACAAACCTTCATCTCCCTGGATGACAATAAACTCCAGAGTGCCCCACTAAGTGACTTAAAAACTAGTATCACCATTAATGATGATTAAAAGAATCTCTAATAAGTATATTAGAGGATACCATTGATAGGAAACCTCAAATACATACTGATAATTCTAAAATTTTATACATGTTAAATAAGTGATTTTAAATTCCAATGGATACTTATGATATAATTGGTGAATTAATAAGGATTCATGAAAATATTTTAATTTCAAAGAGAGTCCCAGAGTAGACAATAATTCCCCCCAAAAGGGTGTGATGAGTCCGACCTCCCATCCTCTCAACCAATGCATGTTCTTAAGTATCATAAAGTTCAAAACTTAACGAACACCTACCTTTGGTAAGAAGGTCCTCTTTGGATAAAGAACTTTTGGAATTTTCCGATTCCATGAATAAATCCAATGGAAACCACCTGGAAACAAGGATTCTTAAATCTAGAATATCATGTTTTAAGGACCTACGAAACAAAAATAGTGAACCCAACGTGAATCCTTAACCAAGTTAATAATGTTACCCACATGTTAGGCCCATATAAATTGATAAAGGAAGGCTATATAAAGGAATTAATCATGCATGTATCTATCTGACAAGACATCACTTTAATATAACTTGTTGTTGTTCTCAGTTTTCCACATAATTCCCTTCAATCCAAAGAATTACTTTCTCAAAGACAACATCTGTGAACTTCCCAAATGCTACTCAAGTTGGATCTCCATCCACGGGAAGGACGTTATCACCAACCTAGCATCTTCAACGTTGGGTCTCTAATGTGCTGATAAAGAAATATCACCAAAATGGTACAATTCTGACTTTGGAGGCTGATCGATAGGCCCTCCAGGTCAACAATAATCCCCGATCTTCTGGCCAACAACGACCAATGATCAAGAAGAAAATGGTGCCAACCACTATTTCCAACAGTTTCGGGTCTTTATCCCTGTAACGCAACAATTAATCTTTCCCATACAAAAGGGAGGTAGATCAAGAGGTCACTAAAGGCCTCACTTCAAGAATACAGGAGTCCTTCTTAAGGAATACCACCATCAATCGCTGCCAAAATCATGCGGTAGTATATCCCCAACATGATGGGGATGTTGCCTCTGGAAGTTTGGCCCGGGTCTCTCAGACTCGGGCACGCAAGACAAACCGCTAGGGAAAACGTCCGATTAACAGGAAGCAGGTTATCACCTCTACCTCCCCCAGAGAAGTACATTAATCAAACTTGATGGAAAACAATGAGTAGACACATACACCCATTCGTCCTAATTTTGTTGATCAACAGTCTCATCTAACATAAACCCACCAATACCACCAGATAAAACTGGTGGAGTACCATGAACAAGCACATACACATGTTTAAAAGTTATCTGCCAGTCAGTAGGCTCGTCTGACTGCATTTAAAGAGACCCGCCAATATAATATGGTGGAAACTGGTAAGCAGGAACATGCACCTGTTTACAATCACTAATTCTGTCAGTAGTCTCGTCTGCTAGTATTGAAGGCAACCCATCAACCATACTTGACAGAGAATATCCAGCAGGCACATAAACCTGCCAATGTTCATCAAGTCTTCCAACAGTCTCATTTGGTAGGACCTGGAGAAGTCAGTCGGAAAGATCTGACGACAAATTTGGATCAGACTCAACACTCTGCCCCTATGCATAAGTACTGTCAATATCCATTGATAGGAAAGAGAGGACAAGAGAAGGAAAATACACCTACTCTAGATACGGAATGGACATATATTCCCGTTATGGTCGCTGAAGTCACTAAATATATCTTGTCAATGGTGAAAGGGAAGACTCATATCCCTTCCCATATTCTGGAAGCATGTCTGGATATTTTAACAACTACTACAGCAGTATCAGTGGAACAAACACATAAATCTATCCCCACACATGGGATGACACAATGATATTCCATCCTAGAGTAGATACACACCTCTATTCCAGTCCAGGAGGGTCATGGGGCATACTCCCCCATATCATACGAACAACAAGATCGAGAACATACACCCTTTCTAATTGGAGGTAACCAGTCAGTTTTGGTAACTAATCTAATATAGGCACATATACTTGCCCATGATAACCACTTTTCCCAGAAAGTGTCCCCAACTAAGTATAAGAGAACATCCAAGAAGAAATATCACGAAATACCATTGGAAAATCAAGAGTCAATCTATAATTTAGCTCCTTTTAATGATGGAGTTCTTAAATCCCTCAGACATTTATCTATTGCTGCTCAAGATCCTACCCTCCCATTACCAAATTTTGAAAGTGGTAGTTTTAATTATAAATCTTCTCATCTGAAACTTCATCATGAAAACTTTCTTCATGAAAATTTGGTCAATCCAGAGTGCCTATCTTTGTATGAGAGCCACAGAAACCCTTAGTGTGGCCAGAAGACCAAGGAGCAAGAAGATTTATCCCTTGCTGTAATCCACCATGGTGATACTCCCCATGATAACTTTCACTACGAAAGTCCTCTCCGCAGTAGTATTACAAATTGTCAAAAAAAATCCTATAATTGAAAATGTAGTAACAAGAAATCCCTTCTATCTTGAGGCAATTGAAAACACAAGGCCATTCATGTATGATGCCTTGTCATTTACGGGTGAAACACTTTCTTAGTCAGAAGACATCTTAAGGGAACGATCATTCTCCGAACCTCCCTTGGGTCATTTATCCTCAAATGCAAAGCATACAATTCGGTTAGAGCAAGTGGAGAAACCTCTAGTAGAAGATGATGAAGATGTGTTGAATATGAGGAAACAATTAGCTAAAGGAAAAATACCAGTCATGTTCTAGCCTTCAGAAAATTCTCAGTTTGATATCCCATAATTGATGACAGAAGATTGTATTCATGACATTCGTCTCAACTTATTGAAAAATCTTCTTCATTTAAAAACCAAAGTCTTTCCATATGATGAATATCAAAATCATATAAAGGTAATAGAAGGGTTTCAGTGCCAAATTGACTTGGCATCTCTTTCAGTTTCCCAACATCAAAGGGTTGAAAAAAATAGAGAACCCGTCAGCGTCCATGTATCAATGATCTGAAGAGGCTACGCCAATTAATTTCTGATTCCCCATATAATGTTCGCATCATAGGATGGGGTACATATGGATCATTTCATTTCACTGCACTCTAAAATCAAGAAAGTCTATCAAAATTGGTTTCATGCAATGTTATTTCCCACGACCAGCCCCAATCAATAGGTTTTGTATGTAATCAAATGAATGCTCGAGAATAGGCCTCAACCAGTTCTCATCAGAATCAGGCTCAAAGAAAAGAATTTATTGAGATACTTTTACATCAAGACTCTGAGAATCTTGAGTAGGAATCTCATTTAGAGGATGTCAGGCATTAGAGGATGCAAATGTATGAAATATCACAATGATCTTCTGAAACAGGTGGTGTAAATGATGATTGGATAATGCACCCAACTAATGTCCGAACCAAAATCCGTAAAATCAGAAGAGCAGTTGCATGGATTTCAGCTATAGAAGTTCAAGAATCACCCCATCTTGTGATGCTGGGGGCTCATCTAAATCAATCTTTGAATTCATTAAACAATGTTCCAAGATTTTAAGAACAAGAACAACCCTAGCCTACAAGGATGGGGGCTTTTTCACATTTTCAATCCCCTCCTCAACGGAAGTCAGTTTTCTCCCAATTAGGGAAGAAGCCACAAGGAAAGTGTATAAATTAATTATCCAATGATTCCCATTAGATTAATTTCCAACAAACAGTTCCAGGGAATTCCTTATATAGGAGAATGAAGTCTCATAGAAGACACAAAGGGTGACAATCTAGTAGAAGAATTGACAGAATGCCATCAATACATTATGAATCAATAAATGTCATCAATGCCGTTGTCACTAATCCCCCAGAACATGAGGATCACTTATAGGGATCAGATAAAGAAGTTCCTGTTCAAGAGGCTGTACACACGGAAACAAATGAAGGAGGTGTGCATACCTGAATCTAGAGGGTTTCCCAGAGGAAATACATTTCTTTGGGTAATTCCCTTCCATACTCCAGAAAGGAACATGCCAAGGAAAAAAAGTAAAAGTCAGGTTACATCCCACCATACCTCTGGAGAATTCCAATCACTCTCATTAGAGGAAAGGTTTGCACAACAAGAAGAAAAAATGAAGGAGTTAAGGAGGTTAAATGCAGAACTAATTCAAGGTAGTCTTCCTCCTAAGCATGTTGGAGTTAATCAATCAAGGGAATTTTTTGCAGCTAATGGGATGGATCAAGAATATCCCCCTTTACAAGTACACCCTCATAGGTCCAATCCTATGGGTCATATGTGACAGCTATCACCAATACTACCATCAGTGGAAGTACCGGTCGTCACACCCGTCCAAACTCCAGTTATTGAACTTGCTCAGGTCCAAGCTCAACCAGATGTTTCTCAAAAATTAATGACTACCATTGAGTCATTAACATATCAATTGGAATCTATGGAAGGAAAACGTGCACAAATTCAACCAGAAAAGAGAGATTACCCTCAATGGTTGGATGAAGTTCTTCCCCCATCAAATTTTATGAATACCACATTCCCAATTTTTAATGGTTTGGGAGATCCAGAACAACACTTAACACATTTTGTTTCTTGTTGTGATCCTATGATGAGAACTCCTCAACAAAAAGAAGCAGTTAAGCTCAGGTGTTTTGTGCAGTCATTACAAGGACCTACTTTTGTATGGTATAAAAGTTTGCAATATTGATCAATTACTGGGTGGGAAGATCCCCGTCAAAGGTTCCTTCTTCAATTTAGCTCAAAATTACCAAAGATGGCAGTTTTTGATCTTACCAATTGTAAAAAATGGGAGAATGAAAGAGTTTCAGATTTCATTGCTTGATGGAAGGGATTAACATATTACTTAAGTTTAGCACTCCCTCAAGAAGAGTTGTTTCCAATCTGTGTGGCAAATATGCATGATGAATTACGTACACCGTTGATCCCTGTGAAATACACATGAGGGTTTCGAGACCTTACTTCAATTGCTCAGCTGATAGAAGATTCTCTTACAAAGACTAAGGATAAAACTCATGTAATTCCATCAGTTCCAGGAAGGAGAATAGGGAAAGCAGAGACTGCTACAGTTACACTTAAACAAGAACCTGTACCTGCTTCCACTTCAAAACCTTCATCATTTCGAAGGGATCCACCTCACAACTGGAAATTCAGGCTATAGCCACGGTTTTAAACCGTGGATATAGGTCCTCAAACCATGGCTATAGGTAATGGCCACAGTTTGAGGAACCTTGGCTATGTTTGGCATGGATATAGGCCTATACCTATAGCCACAGTTTGGAACCATGGATATAGAACTATAGCCAAGATTTGAACCATGGCTATAGGTATATAGCCATGGTTCAAACCGTGGTAATATCACTATAGCCACGGTTTAGAACCGTGGCTATACAAGAGGACAAACAACCTTTATTGCCATAGTTTGAAACTATGGCATTAGGTCTATAGCCACAATTAAAAATTGTGGCAATAAACCAATAGACACGGTTTAAAATCGTGGCTATAAGGTATGAAAATCAATAAAAAAATACCCCCTTCATGTTGTTTTTCCTGTGTACTTGACCTTCCAGCAAATTGGCAAGCAACAACCACAATATTTTGGTAGATTTCATCTGTATTAGTCCGTTGGATGCAGGGAGGCTTGGTCTTGGGATTCCTTAGGGTGAAGAGGAATTTTTGGATGAACTATTTGTACGACACCCTTATGGGTGATTAAAAATCTATTAAATTCCATGGACCTGAGGTAAGCAGTCTTCCACTAGCGCTGAGGACCCAAGATGTACAAAATAAAAACTTATTTACCTTCCTCTGCACTAGATATGGATTAGGTTGCATCCCTGCACAAGTTAAATGATCAATATCTCCATCATGCACTACCAAAATAGAATCATGTGACATCTTAGAAGATGAGTGTTCTTTATGCATTGCAAGTTAAATATCACCTCAAGAGAGTTCTGCTGTCGATGGAAAAATTGTGACTTGAAACCCTAACTACAGCATGTCAAACAATAATGTGTCCAAGATTTGAAGATAATTGATTGTTTAAAGTGGTATTCAACTTTAATTTCAAGCCAGAAAAAATTTAGGGGTGGCTCTAAGAGATCGACTTTTAGATATTGTTCCTTTGAGATAATAGGGTGATAAAGATGAACAATCTTATCATTATGTAGTTTAATACAACACCCCCCCACCTGGACACCCCTCCCCCTGCCTAGACAGCACCCCCTCCCTCCCCCCTGGACACCTCTCCTCCCTTCCTGGACATCACCCCCCATACTGGACACCCCTCCCTCTACCTGGACAGCACCCCCTCCCTCTTGGACACCCCTCCCCCCTACCTGGACAGCACCACCCCTACTGGACACCCCTCCCCTCTGCTTGGACAACACCCCCCCTGCTTGGATAACCCCCTCCCCCTGCCTGGACACCCCTCCCCCCTGCCTGGACAACACCCCCTCCCTCCCTCCTGGACACCCCTCCCCCCTGCCTGGATAGCACCACCCCTGTAAGACACCCCTCCCCCTGCTTAGACAGCATCCCCCTGCATAGATAGCCCCCCTTCTTGGACAACACCCCCCTGCTGGAAACCCATCCCCCTAATGTAAAATTATTGAGACAACTGTTCTTATTCCTGAAGAAAGTCCAATTGTGAAGGAAGATCTAAACCGGAGGTGGAGCATCAGTCAATGGATCCAATTATCCTTGGATCACTTGCTGATGAAGATCAAACTGATGACGTGGTTATGAAAACTGTTGAACATTCTCATACACCACCTATAACATCACCACCTCCAATTTTTCATGAGAAATCTCCCTCTATTAGTATGATCTCATAAAGTTATAAAATGTAATATTTTTTATCTGATATTCTAAATGATTTTGATAATATTTGAGGAGATTATAATGACATGAAAGAGAAGTTAAAATATACTAATGATGAGATTAGAGAACTTAAGAAGTCCTCTATTCCCAAGGTTTATTTTGACAAGTTGGTTGGGTTAACTACTACCCAAACAAAGTTGATTAAGAATCTCCAATCATTCCCTCCTATTCAAAAAGTTGTTTCTAAAGTAAGTTTCAAAGAGCTTAATAATGTGAATGGTCTAGTTAGATATTTGAAGGATGTTTATACTACCAAGTCTGAGTTAAATGATCTTGGTGAATGGTTGTATATCAAAGGTACATGTTCCAAAATCTTTCAATGGTGCAATTAGACATGTCTAAAGATGTTCTTGACAAGGTTAAGTCTTTCGGGACTGGAATGAAGGGAATCCTACACACTTTATAAAGTGTTGTATTAAGCTAGTTTGAGTTCATCGAAAGGTTTCAACCCTATATAACTTCCACCTCAGAACCTTTATTTCCAGCTTTTTAGAGTGGATTTGATCAATTTCTACCATAATTGAATTATGTATCCTTACATATTCAGTCCCTATAGTGTGATATTTTCACACCATTACTTATGCAAGATTTTAAGAGGAATATTATGAGTGAGTTCCATGATACCAGAGAAGATGTCAGGAAGCTTGGTATTTGAACTAATAGATACCTAAAATTAAGTAGTGGTCTTTTATGATTAATTTTATGGTAAGTTGAATGAAATCATGAATGTATATAAGGATGATCGATGTATGGTTTTTAGATCTCTCATTATAGTATCTAGAATCTACTATCATTTGTTAACCTCTTTGAACAAGGCCTATAAATAAGTTCAAGGGATATATTCATATTATTCCTTGACAAAGCTAGTGGTTATTAGAAAACCATTCTTTAAAACAATAAAGCAATTATGAAAACAAGTTTTTAAAACAATCAAATGATTATAGAATTCAAATTAAAGGTTTAAGCAAAGGGAACCTACCTCAACCTCAAGTGCGTTGCTTTTGACGATGACAACTCGAATCTTTCTTTTTTACGCTTTCATGCATATGCAACTTCACATATATATAAGGATACCTAGCCACTATGTACATATTTGCGTGGAAAAATATGCACAAGGGGGTCCTTAGATATATGTTTATACTTTCATATACCCCTTTACACTTACACATGTATGCATTTTTCATATCTATATATAAGCACACCTAGCCCCAATATATATATTCATACAACCATGAGTGAATATATATAAAGGGGGAACTTATATATGTATATGCCTACCTACGCATACACATGTAAGTCTTCGTCAATGGCGACTCGAATACACCTTAACAAAATCCAAAACGCACTGCAAAAATATAAAAAACCCAAAAAATCACAAATGCCCTAATTAAAATTGGTCCAAAGAATAAAAACGGAATAAACCTTACCCAAATCCGATATTGAATTCACTATCATCGATGGTGGTGGATAGAACCGGTCTCGTCATAAGAAACTACCTATAAGAAAATAGTGGGAGAAAATGAGATATAACAACTTCTTATATATATGTGATCAGTGTGTCAACTATACATGATAAATGATACATGAATCTATAAAGAACAATGAACAAATAATATTCAGATTGATATGTACATCCCAATGCTAAATAACATGATCATTAATAAATCTCTTTATATTTCAAATATCGCCTTCAATTGCCTATTCAAAAATAAAAAATCACCAAAATATGAGAATAAAGTAAACCTCCATCATCACTTAAAAGCGAGAAATAGGGATTAGACATTGTTCTTAACCTAGAAAATTCATTCTTTGAATGTATAAAATACCTAAAATTAATCATGCCTATATCCTTCTTAATTTTCTAGATTGAAACCTCATTTTTTAGCATGTTATTCTTCTGGAATTCACCTTTATTCTTAGTTTATATAGGTTAATCAATTTTATAAAGTAGAGAATTTTCCTTCTTTTATTCTTACTCAATCCGCTTGGATTTTTCAAACCAGTTTGCTAATATGATTAGACAATCTTTTGGTGCATGATCTTACTTCTTCTTGATTGTATATTCCTTCTTTGTAGAAACTATTTCCGAACATGCGATAATTGGTTCTTTCCTTTTATCTTTCAACAATTATTATTGTTATGGAATATATGTCATAAATTCTTAACAATTTGGACTACTTGGTTTCCCTTCCACACACACTTTCAACAGCCTTTAGAGTACCCTTTTTAGGATCCCTTTCAAAATCCACACTAGAATTGTAAATCACTAGCCCACTACAATATCAAATATTGATACTTAACCCAACACATTGATATGAATGACATCTTAGAAATACAGAAGCTCTAAATAGCATATTTACCAATATAAAATTCTCATAATTAACTGAACACACTGACTATACCAACCACTATAGGTAAATAATTAATTTTGGTGTGGTATTGGAACCAAATATAGTTCATCCAACATCCAACTCCCGACACTAAATTCATCCATTTAATATCTAAGTTCATATATTTCACAACCTTGATAATGATCACCATCCCTTGATATAGATTTCACTCAAAAAAGACGAGTATGAATCTCCCCACTATAGTATTATCAATACCATCATCAATCCTACATACACATGTCTAGTTCCTAATATCACATTATGATCACTATAGAAGATCCTATCCCAAAAATGATATAGCTCCATGAATTCACAAAACATGATCTTATTCTGTAAATCTACCATAGCCTCTCATAGAAGAGGGACTAAAAATCGATCCATAAAACCTCCTCATTCCTTCTTTTATGATAAAATGTATTTATCCATTCTGATTCATCTCCTTTGAATTTAGAGACTTATAGTTTCACACATATATCCTCTAGAGTTCTAATCCTTTCAAATAGGAACTAAAATTTCTTCAACATATTCTAAACATCCTACGATACCATGTCACTAATAAAAATTAGATAATTCTACTCCTATAACTCATGGATAACTTAGAAAACCATTGTTTTTCCTTTTTGAAGGCCTTGGTCAATGGATCAAAGTAGTTGTAAAATAATATGAGGGAAACAACCACTTGATCATATTTCCCATGAGAACACAATGCCATCCTAATTAGATGCTTTGTTGATGAATTTTGACTCAACATTATTTGGTAATAACAACATTACTAATTAGAAACCCATCACGCCACAATCCTAAGCATGCATTATTACCACAAAATCATGAAACTAACTTTAATCCATACTTCGTAACAAAATATCATTTCCAAAACACCAAACCCTAAGGTTTATCATAATAATCTAATGGTTACTCTCCTACACACCAAGCAAAACAACCAAACCACACACATTCACTCCTAATAATAAGAAACCAGCCACCCCTTAACTGATCTAACAAGAAACTTCCTAATAAAAATACACAATCAAATCACCCAGAAATCACCAAAATTCCCTATATAGAGAGTTTTACATCAAAAAATCAAGATATCATAAATAAAAAAACATGAAAACCACTATGCCCTATAGACCCACCCTCCTACACCCCTCCCATATGCCCTACAGACCCACCCCCCTTGCACCCCTCCCCACTGCCCTGCAGGCCCCCCCCCCCCCCCCCCGCCCTCCTGCACCCCTCCCCTATGCCCTACAAACCCCCCTGCCCTCCTGCACCAGTCCCCCCCACCCCTACAAATTCCCCCTCCAATCCCCCCATCTAGACCCTGGACACCCCCACTCCCCACCTTCCCTCCTGCACCTCTCCCCTGCAGACCCCCCTGCCCTCCTGCACCCCTCCCCTATTCCCTACAAACCCTCCCCCTTGCACCCCTCCCCACTACCCTGCAGACCCCCTGACCTCCTGCACCCCTCCCCTATGCCCTGCATACCCCCCTACACCCTCCCCCCCTGCACCCTCCCCCTTCCCTCCTCCCCACTGCCCTACAGACCCTCCCCCCTGCCCTCCTGCACCCCTCCCCTATGCCCTGCATACCCTCCCCCCTTGTACCCCTCCCCACTACCTTGCAGACCCCCCTGCCCTCCTGTACCCCTCCCCTATGACCTGAATACCCCCCCTGCACCCTCCCCCTGCACCCCCTACCCTCCTCCCCACTGCCCTGCAGACCCCCCTGCCCCTGTAAATTCCCCCCTCCAAACCCTAGACACCCCCCACTCCCCCCACACCTCCCCCCTGCAGACCCCCCCCTGCCCTCCTACACCCCTCTCCTATGCCCTGCAGACCCTCCCCACCCAGACAAGACCCTTTCCCCTTGCATACTGCCACAGAAAAACCAATCCACTCCACTCCACCTTGAGCTCAAAAACCAGCAGAAAACAAAAACTGAGCTTGTTCATCAAGACAGAAGCATTGGAAATTCCTCTTCCACCAAATCCAGTAATAGGTGATCCTTTAATAGAGAAACTAACAGACAACAACATAGATTCAATAAGGTGGAAAACTGCCTCTATTATTATTTTTAATATGGTGCAAAAACTATAAATTATAGTAGACAAAAAAAGGACACACTGTACATGCTTTAGGTAATTATACATATTTTCCAAAGATTAAATCATCTTAAAAAATGAAGAAAAATGGATTCTTGAAGCTAATTTATTGAAAAGCCTGCAATTATAGGACATACTTGATTATAGAGAATTTGAGAGAGCTTCCCAAGCAGGATTTGCAGCATGAAAAAATAATAGGGACCATCCTCAATCAGGAATGTTCCTAAAACCAATGACGAGTGTAGCCCTTCACTTCTGCAATACCACAAACTACTTAATAACTAGACAATTCATGACTAAATATTAGAATAATACATGAATATTGACACTATAAAATGGAAATATATGAATAATTGTTCCTATAGATACCAAAAACAAATAGGGGCTGACACATGCTCCCACCCCTGCATATGAAGCTAGTCGACATATCCTTCTGAAAAATGGACGAAAAGGATAATATTATATCCCCACTCCCATTAAAGAACATTCACAGATTCTTGTTTCTATCAAAGAATTATATTAGCATATCCTAGAACCAATTTAAGGGTAAAATCATATCCCCACTCAAGCCTTGTGAGACTATCAGTGTATTTTGGCAGCAGCAGTGAAAGGCCACTATTGCCATACCCCGACGATCAGTAGGGGAGATGTATATATTCCTCCCACCACCATTTAAGTAGTTTATTAACATGATTAAAGAGATAATTATGAGTTTTCACATATTAATACTCCCATTCATGAGGATCAATGGTGTATTCTGGTGAAGAATGAAAAATAGGACCAAGATCATATCGTTGTTCTAATTGGAGATCATCAGACCATTTAAATGGTCACTTCAAGATAGAACCATATTAATTTCAACCTTAAAAAAACTCATAAACATATTCTGAAGAAAAAAAGAGGTCTCCTAAGTGGGATCCCATATGTGAAGGTTGTGGTGCATAACACACGAACCCAAATGCAAAATGGATATCATCTAAGAGAAAGTATCTCTAATAGAATCCCAAAATATAGGATAAATCCTATACAATAACCCTATTTAATTTTGATTTTCTTAATACTATGAAGAATTTTTCAATAACGAACCAAGAATATGATGATTTCACATCATAAGGAAGCAACTTCAGTTGCAAAGGTCCTCTCTAAAATATTTTTACTAGCAACTCTAGTGACCCTCCCTAGAGAATACATCATGAAGTTCATACCCATATAAATATAAATATTGATCATGACAACTCTTATCATGGAGAGAGTCATAAAAATAATCCTCTAAATTGAAAGATCAATCAACATGAAGGTCCTCCTCCTTCCAAATCAAGCATTTTCCACCCCAGTGGTTCTCCCTAGGGAATATGTTGTATGAATCCTTCATATAACTAGATGTTGAGCCATAATGGTATTCCTTCCCATGATGGTGTTGGATTTGAAGGTACTCCCCACAATGACATCTTATTTAAACAATAAGGCCCACCCTTTGTTGAATTTTCTATGAGATGTACCACATATTGAGTGGAACTCGAAAAAATGAGGCCAACTACTCTAAGAACCTCATATCTAGAAAGTGATATCCCCTCAATTCTTTAAGAATATGAGGGAGTGAAATTGATAAAACTGAACATTTTTTTTAGATTCAAACGCAATTTCATGATATCACACCACAAATCTATCGAATTTCCCTAGCTTTAACCTGAAAACACATTTTACCATATTCATGTTTAGGTTGTGCAACTGAAACTTGTTAAATATTGTTTAAAGATCTTTGAAATAATCACATCTCTATTGAGATTTGATAACCATGTCATTAACAAAATCATTCATCTATTCTTTCTAAGAAGGTATTAATGATATAATGTGTGTGGTGTTGGCATGTAGTGTCATCATTATTTAATCCAAAGGGCATGACCAAAATGGTGCGAGTTGGATTGCAGGTGGCTGGGGGATGGTGCGGGCTCGAATGCAGGTGGAAGGGGGATGGAATTCTGGTGGAAGGGGGCTGGTTGCAGGTGCTGGGGGGATGGTGCGGGCTGATTCGAAGGTGGCATGGGGGCTGTTGCGGGCTAGAATGCTGGTGGCAGTGGGCTGAAATGAAGGTGGAAGGGGGCTGGTGTGGGATGGATGTGGATGGAGTAGGGCCAAATCATGGCATTACTGCGGAGTGACCGCGGCGTGACCGCGGCGTGACTGCGGCGTGACCGCGGCGTGACCGCGGCGTGACCGCGGCGTGACCGCGGCGTGACCGCGGCGTGACCGCGGCGTGACCGCGACATGACTGTGGCGTGACCGTAGCGTGTTGGCCCAGTCCAGCGACATCCATGGGGCAACATCTTCCACTTAGTTTCAAATAGGATGATATGGATGGCATGATAGGATGTTTTCTCAGAATATTTAAAGAAATGAATGCTAATCTGTGATGACTAGAGGATTGGATGACCCCTAATATACCTAATTCTATGAGGGATTGAATGAAGGTGGAAGGGGGATGGAATTTTAGTGGAATGGGGCTAGTTGTAGGTGCTGGGGGGATGGTGTGGGCTGATTCGAAGGTGGAAGGGGGGATGTTGCGGGCTGGAATGCTGGTTGCAGCTGGCTGAAATGAAGGTGGAAGGGGGCTGGTGTGGGCTGGATGTGGCTGGAGCAGGTCCAAATCATGGAATTACCGCAGCGTGACCACGGCGTGACCATGACGTGACCGCGGCGTGACCGCGGCGTGACCGCAGCGTGACCACGGTGTGACCGTGACGTGACCGCGACGTGACCGCGACATGACCGCGGTGTGACCGCGGCGTGGCCACGGCGTGATCGTAGCATGTTGGCCCGGTCCGGCGACTTCCGTGGGGCAACATATTCCACTTAGTTTCAAATAGGATGATATGGATGGCATGATATGATGTTTTCTCAGAATATTTAAAGAAATGAATGCTAATCTGTGATGAATAGAGGATTGGATGACCCATGATATACCTGATTCAGTGAGGGCCCGAATGCAGGTGGAAGGGGGCTGGAATGCTGGTGGAAGGGGGCTGGTTACAGGTGCTGGGGGGATGGTTCATGCTGATTCGAAGGTGGCGGGGGGGCTGTTGCGGGCTGGAATGCTGGTGGCGGCAGGGTAAAATGAATGTGGAAGGGGGATGATGTGGGCTGGATGCGGCTCGAATATACATTGGGAAAATATAGTCTAGTGTGTTTTTTATGCAACCTGACATTATGTTTCATTCACCATAGTATCTTCTTATGAATGGATCTTCCACCACATCATCCCCACATAGTTTAATTAATTGATTCCCAAAGTGTTTTCTCATTTAAATCATATCAATCTGTTTGGAACATTCAAATTAAAATAAACATCAATAGGATGTAACATATTCCATTACAATTGAAATTCATCATTTAATGAAGAATCATGGGAACTACCAATAAACGAGAATAGGTATTATCATTGGAAGTAACATTACATTCTTGATTTTGGGTAAATATCTCTTCATCCATGAATCTTAATTAATCATCTATGAAGATGACACTTCCACATATTCTTAAACAATATGGATCTTCATGTCATGAATGTGGGTCCATTATCCAATGCAATCTAAATGCATCCAAATACCCCATGATGATATATTATTATAATCATTCAATTATGAATCATTTTAAAATAAAAAAATTATTTATTTTGTAATTTGTATAAAAATAATTTAAGTAGAAGTGTTGGATAATCTAGTAGAATATTAGATCTCAATTATAGCGATGTATATAGACCAATGAGTACTCAAGAAAGTGGTAATTTTTTGTATATAATTATATTTATATATATATTTAGTTAGTTTCTAAATGAGTTTATAATGATAAAAAATATAAATTTTTTTAAAAGATGAATAGCCTAGTAATAAAAACCAAAATCTAATAGGAAAAAGTTTATAGATCATCATATATGATTAGGGTGGTGAAAACCTGATCCAGATGTTCAATGATCTTCTAATGGATTAGGGAACAATTTCACAACACACTTCTCTTGGAACAATATAATGAAGTGGTGAATCTAAAAGGATTAATTTTCTATTTTGCTGATATTTTTTATCAATGATGAGTCAGTGCGACCTTACTATTTTATTCTAGTATTATACAATAAAATCCACTGAAATTATAGTAAACTATTTTCTTTCAAAAACCATTTTTAGATATTTCACATAATATATGTAATTGGAAACATCCTATAAGGTATTACATTAAAATTTATGAATTTGAATCAATCAAAAAATGTTTTGATACTTATACACTAGACTGTAAATATAGAAAATTATTATTTATTTTCCATCTTAAGAAAGGTATGGGATATTATTTCTATAATCAAACTGAACAAAAAATTATGATGAGATTTTTTGTTCTTATTAATTAGAAACACCAAAATTTAGGAGTTAGTAGGAGTAAAGATAAACATAGAGAAGATCAATAACAAAAAATAGGATGTACTCCAGAGATAGAGGTTGAGATAAATTTACAATTATTTTTAGAAGGATAACATACTCCATCCATATGAGACCCTTGAGGGTGGGGTAGGATTTTTTAATAGATCACGAGATATGTATATTTCATAGTTAATGATGATAAGGAGATGTTCATAGGAGATTAACCTACTACCTATCAGGAGGCCATAGATTGTTCCAATTCTAAGAAATGGTAAAAAGATATGGAATGTAAAATAGGTTCTTTGTATATTAACCAATTTTGGAACTTATTAGATGAACATGAAAGGGTGAGAACATTTTGGTGAAATTGGGATTTCTAAATGAGAACTGACAAGGATTATAGTTTCTCTAAATATAAATAAAACCTAATTGTAAAAGGTTACAATATAATTAATAGTATTGACAATACAAAAACTATTTCACCTATTTTGATGATATTTTATATTCATATATATCACATATACTCACATTGATTATGAGATATATCAAAAAGATTTATAAACAACTTTACATGTTGGGAATTTAGTTGTGGATATTTATATGATATAGCCTAAAGGTTTTAAAATACAAACTAAAACTTTTATATTATGAAATGTTCAATGATATTTGATATAACAAACAATATGATATATAATTTCTTTAGATTGAAACCAAAAAAGAATCCTTTTAAAAGAATAAAATCAATACAATATCATTATATATATAGAAACACTCTGGGAATTTGTCCCTCATTTTTGTAGGTCCAATTACTAATTCAAAGCCTCATGGCCAAACATTAAAGCTGTTATATACCAACTCACCAAATTTTCCATTACACAGCATACATTATCCCTAAAATTAGGAAATTATTTATTCTTAAGTTGGTATATAATATTTAAACAAACTAAAAAACTAATCCACTAATCCAAAAAAAATTAAAAGAGTGTATTCATAAAAAAAAATATGTTCAAGCATTAAAAAATTTTAGAATCTTATATAGTAGGATATCTGCTGATTTAAATCATACATAAAAATGATGAATGTGTTTTAGAAAAAATTTAATGTAATAATAGGATATTATCTTATGCATGGGGTTTGGACTCACATCTATATGACCAAGTGATTATATTATTACCCAATAACCTTTATCTTCATTTCATTATTGCACATTTAGTTTGTTATACCCAATTTTTTATATATTATTAATTGTCAAATATTAGTTATTTGTTCCTTACCAAATCACATATTGTATTCATGTTTTCATTATTTTTAAAATAATCAATATTAGAAGTTAAATAATTGAAAATTTCATAATGTTTTTGTAAAATTAATTATATAGATAACCCATGGTATGATCCAAATATCAGTCATTGAAAAATAAATTACTATTTTATTATGGTTTTATGAAAAAGTAATTTACCAGTCAGTAGATTCACCATTAATGTAAGATATTTTAGCATAAGTGAATTAGAACTAGCTACTACTAGAACTAAAAAAGATGTGTTTTTATTAAGAATTACATGGTTTTCAAAATGATGTTCCTACACACATAATTTAATTCATATAGTCTATAGTCATATTAGATTTATTGTTTCCAAAACTACATTTTCTATTAAGGCGTAGTGTTTTGACAGTGCAGGGTCGATCCTATAGGGGGTATAAGGTGGAAGACATGATCTAATTATAGAGCCCTTTGGGACATGAGTCCTCTCATGATGATTTTATTGGGGAAAACTAAATCAAAGATAATTGGGTTTAGGATCAGAGATAAGAAAGTGATCGAGATCAATTTTTGGGGTCATGAAAAAAGATTATCTTAATTCTAAATTAGTATGTTCTCAAGGTTTAGGCTATAAAGAAAGAAGATGTCACTAGTTTATCATGGTAAAAACATGTATATCTATCAATGAGGATGTTATTTTGTGTTCTATAGATAACTACATCATAAATTCATTAATCATGGATTCTATGGTATAATGTTTCATAGTCTACTGGTAATATCCTATTCTACATCAATTAGGTCAGGTCAATTCATTTAAATATAACATGGTCATGGTTTCTTAATCTAATGTAATTTAAAATTTTTATTTAACCTAATTACAATTACTTAAGATTAAAAAGATTATAATTAATGATTAATAAGATTCAAAAACCCCTACTCTTGATCACTACCCAAAGAAGTTTAGTTAGTCATGGTATAATTGATCACAAATTTGCGAGAAATTGAAAGCATATTTTACATGGAAACAAATATTGAGATTAAATGACTAACAGTCATGTAATTATTAGGATTAAAAAATTAATCAACATTCAATTGAGAATAAGAAATGTAAATATCAAACCAAGCACAATTTCAACCAACATCATATTTTAAATAATATTGAGAATGAGTACAACAATAATTCGATGAAGATTGATGAGCTAATCAATTAATGCACATATAAAAGTGTTTGAGATGAAAAAATGGATGAATAACTTCATTAAAATCGATCCACAGTGCATGTATTAAATTAAAAAAATGAAAATACTTGATGAAATTCTAGTTTGGGGAGAGGGTGCTGAACGATAATGAGAGAACAATGAAAGAAAAATGAAAAGTGAAATCCCTTTTGTACATGGTGTGCTGCTGTGGGAGAGTTCGTCGGGGAGGAGAGCGCTGCTGTGGGAGAGTTCTTCAGGGAGGAGGGCACCACTGTGAGAGAGGGATACATGGTGAGATCATCGGGGAGATCGTCGGGAGGAGGATACGTCATCGGGAAGGAGGGCTGTTCAGTGATATGGCTGAGAATCGGGGGAGTATGAGAAGGGATGTGGGGAGGAGGAGACGCCGTCGGGGAGGAGGGATGCGCGGTGATAGGGATGCGAATCGGGGGGAGGAGAGGAGGGATATGGAGAGGAGGAGACGTCGTCGGGGAGGAGGGCTGTGCGGTGTGTGAATCGGGGGGGGGGGAGGAGGAAGGCTGTGGATTGGGGGAGGAGGAGGAGCCCGATAAAGATTGAAAAAAAAACAACGAAATTGATATAGCCATAGAAATGAAATTTAACCATGGTAATATAAAGGCTATAGCCACGGACCTATAAAACCGTGGCTATAGGTCCGTGGTTATAGCCCGGATTTTCAGTAGTGCCTTCTGAGCATAAAAAACAATGGTTGCCTCGTCAATATTATCAAAAAGATCAAAGGTGAAAACAATTTGAGGATTTAAATAACAAAGTTTATTCTTTCCAGAATGAACAAGTTCCTGGTTACTTCATCTCAGCTCTGGAAAATAGTCTGGTTCAGTTGCCGAAGCCCAAAAGGTCGAACAAGGAAGGAGATGAAGACCTCCCCAACTATTTCCCATTTCATCAGATGTTGGGTCATCTCATTCAGGAGTGTTTTGTCTTCAAATACCTCCTGCAAAATATGGTAGACTTTGGACAAGTAAAACTGAAAGGTTCTTCAGCCCAGGTAGCATGTATTACTGCTACTGATCCAGAGAAAGAAGGTGAGTGGCACAAAGTCAAAAGTAAAAATGCATAGAAATATGATGATTGGATGGTCAGGAAAACGATCAACTTAACTCATTCCATTTTACAAACACAACTGAATCAACCAATTTTGTCTTCTGCTATTTCTGCCACAACAAAACCCCCTTCACTAGAATGAAAATCCTCAAAGAAGCAGCATAATTTGAAGAAATAAGAGCAGTCAAAAGAAGACGAGTTTGTGTGAAAGCCTAAGTTGTTTTTGACTCTGGAAGATTTTATTCCATCTACTTCAAGAGAACGGGCACCACCCCACCAAACAGAACAGCCTGAACTGGTTCATCAGGCATAATCTTCATCAGATGAAGAATTGATCTTTGGTTTGGTTAACATGATTCATTTAACAGATCCCTATGCCAATGAAATTTTCGATCATGATGAGCCTAAGTTCCATGTATATAATAGAGGATTTAGAATAAGAGACAGAGGTCTAGGATATAGGGGAATCGATGGATATTATAGAAGCCAATATTTCAATCCTACCCCTTCTAGAACTGTATATGCAGCAGAAACTCATGGAAAAGACCTTCTGTGGGCTCAACAGCAACAAGAAAGTTCTTCAACACATGACAAATTTGGTCCTGACACAGTTATTTTGGAGGATTGGTTAGAGGTTACACCTTTTTCCTCTCAGCAAATAGATAGACCTAGTCGGTCTAATATACCAAAGCCAAGAATGTTTCCAACTCCTACCCCAAACCAGGATGCATCTAATGCCAAAGCATCAACTTCCAATGCACCTACAAAACCACATTTTCATGATGGGAAACATAGACCTTTGGACTAAAAGTATGATTTATTGAAACATTTGGCCCACGTACCGGCCAATTTATCAATTTTGGATGCCTTTAATCTATCAAAAGATCTTTGGGAGGTGCTTATTGAGGCTTTGTTAAGTCCTAAAGAATTCAAAATTGAAATTCCTGTAGCTGAGGTCTACCATATAGAGAATGATCCTGCAGTATGTCATGTAGTGATATCTTTTATAGATGAAGATGAAGATGATGTTGTATATGGACATATGAGACCTTTGTATCTATCTGGAAAAGTCAATGATATAGACATCCAATGAGCTTTCATTAATAATGGATTAGGAGTCAATCTCATTCCTATTCATACACTTCTTCGATTGGGCCTCACCGAATCTGATTTATCTCCTTCTACTTTGATGTTGCAAGGATATGATAAGAATGAACAAGAACCTCTAGGATAAATTACACTCAGATTTTAGTTTGGATACCTTGTGTCTAATTCAAATTTCATGGTTGTTCATCAGGACACAACCTTCAACATTTTTCTTGGAAGACCTTGGCTACATCAACATGCGGCCGTACCTTTTTCATATGACAAATGTCTCAAATATTGTTTCAATGGTCAAATTGGGACATTATATAGTGATAAGGACCCATTAAAAACATGTGAATCGCAATACACTGAGGCATAATTTTATTACATGGAGGGAAAGGAAAAATCCATGGCAAATAAGGTCACAAAAATTAATGCTCCAAATGGTTTGGAAAAGATTCCAGTAAACCCATTCATACATATGAGTACAGATTATGTGTTGCCTATTAGTAAAATTGACAAGATGGACCTAAATCCAAACACTCTTATGGAAACTTCCATAATTTCAATTATGGCTACCAAGCCAGACAACATGGGAGAAATTGTTGATTCACCAAGCAGTAATGAAAGCTTAAATGGAGATGTCTTCATTTCATCCACTAAAATACAACAATTCTATGCTTCATAAACTGGGCCAAAAGAAGATATAGCAATAACAGAGGAAAACAATGATGTCAATTCTCAATCCATCATCTCATCTCTATCACCCCAGGAAGACCCTTCATCATCAATAGGGTTAGAAATGACAGCCTCTTCTTCAAGATGTTTAAATTTTAACTTCTCCCCTAACCATGGAAATTATGCTTCGTCATATACTATGCAAGTAGAAACAGAAGAAGTAACACATATTGAAGATGAAGAGGAAGATCTCAGGGATGCTCCTCTAGCATTTGAAGAGGTTATCTCTACCACTGTAGATGAACTCAGAGAAATAAATCTGGGTTCAAAAGAAGATCCACACCCCACTTTAATTAGTGCAACCATGACTCTTGAAGAACAAGAAATGTATACTTAATTTTTAAATAAAAATCAAGATGTATTTTCTTGGAATTATACAGAAATTCCAGGTCTTGATACTGATGTTTCCACTCATCATTTGGGTTTTCCAAAAGAACATCAATGATTCAAGCAAGCAGTAAGAAGAACACACCCAACTTATGCCTCCAAAATTGAAGCTAAATTTGATAAGATTATCAAGGATAACTTCGTCAAAGAAGTTCAATATCCCAAATGGCTGGCTAATATTGTCCCTGTGAAAAAGAAGAATGGACAAATTAGAGTTTGTATTGACTTTAGAGATCTTAATAGGTATTGCCCTAAAGATGATTTTATAGTCCCGATTACAGAACTTCTAATTGATGAAATGGATGGCTATGAAGCACTTTCCTTCATGGATGGATATTCTGGGTATAATCAAATCCGAATGGCTCTAGAAGATGAAGAATCTACAACCTTCAGATCCCCTCAAAGTGTGTTTTTCTATTGAGTAATGCCATTTGTCTTGAAGAATGCAGGTACAACATATCAACGTGTCATGCATCATATCTTTAAACCCTTCTTAGAGAAATTTGTTGAATGTTATGTGGATGATTTGGTGGTCAAATATAGACAATTTTCTAATCACTTGGTTGATTTGGAAACCATATTCAATAAACTTCGGCAACACGGTTTGAAGATGAACCCCTTAAAATGTACTTTTGGGGTAACCTCAAGAAAATTCCTTGGTTTTTTGTATGACATCGTGGTATTAAAGTTGATCCTGAGAAAAAAAAATCAATCCTTGGTATGTCACCTCTTAGAAATTTGAAATAATTAAGAGGACTTCAAGGACACTTGGCCTATATTCGGCGCTTTATCGCTAATTTGGAAGGAAAATGTTTACCATTCACCAGATTAATGAAGAAGGGAGTTACCTACCAATGGACCAAAGATTGCCAAGAGGCATTTGATACCATTAAGAAATATCTCTTGAGTCCACCAGTATTAATGATACCTATTGAAGGAAGACCACTTATTCTCTATATGACAGCTTTAAAGAGATCACTAGGTGCCTTCCTCACCCAAAAGAATGATGCTGGGAGTGAAAACAACCTTTAATATCTCAGTTACACTATGCTTGATGTGGAAACTCGGTATTCAAGTATTGAAAAGTACTGCCTAACATTAATCTTTGCAGTTCATAAATTGAGGCATTATCTACAACATCATGAGGTCCAATTGGTATCTCGTAATAACCCACTAAAATTTATCCTTAGTCGTCCTATGCTTACAGGACGTCTAGCACGGTGGGCAGTTATTTTTCTGTAGTTTGATATCCAGTTTGTGCCTCAAAAGGAAATAAAGGGTTAAGCCCTGGCTGATTTCCTTACTGAGCATCCATCCGCGGAAGATACATCATTTAATACATAACTTCCTAATAAAGAGGTATTCTCTCTTAAAGATAATTCCTAGACATGGGAAATGTATTTTTATAGTGCTTCTAGAAGTCCAATAGGGAAGATAATGGAAAATCATAAACTCAACAAGGTTGGATTAGGAATAGTCCTTATTTCCCTAGAAAAGGATTATTTCCTAATTCTTTTCTATTATCAGAAGGTGGTACCAACAATGAGGCAGAATATCAAGCTCTCATCATAGGCTTGGAATTGTCCCTTCAGGTGTGAATGGATCATTTAAAGGTAAAAGGTTATTTAGAATTAGTAATCAAACAAATCAATGGGGAATAATCTATCAAAAAAGAAGAGTTAATAACTTTGTGTGATTACGTCAGAGAATTAATGGATGAATTTCCCTCAAAGCCAACATTGTCTTATGTCCTGCGATCACGAAATGCCCAAGAAGATGCACTACCTAATGCAGCTACAACCTTGGTAGATCCAAATCAGGATGAGAAAGTTATCAGCATAACCCATTGCCACATGGTTTCACCTTTTTTTCAAACCATGAGGGAGAAAATCAATGAAATTTTCCCTATTTCTGAACCGCATGGTCATACCATGTGATGGAGAACATCCATCATTGAATATCTTCAAAATGGTATAATTCCACCAAATAGGGCTGAGAAGGAGTAGATCTAGTGACAAGCAGATAATTTTACTCTTTATGATGGTCCAAACCACCGAAAGATCCTTTATAAGCAGGGATTTTATGGGATTCTCTTCAGATGTATTGATGGAGAAGAAACTATGACTATCATAAAAGAAGTTCATTCAGGAGCTTGTGGTGCCCACCAATTTGGGCACAGACTCTCCGATCAAATTCAAAGGCTTGGATACTTTTGGCCTTCAATGACACAAGATTGTACAGACTTCACAAAAAAATGTCTTCCCTATCAAGTGCATGCCAACTTCATTCATCAACCCCCAGAGTTACTACATACAACTAAATACTCTTGGCCATTTTCCACATGGGGAATGGATGTAGTAGGGACTTATCCTCCAGCCACAGCTAAGAAGTTCAATTATATTCTCACTGATACTGATTTCCTCTCTAAGTGGGCTGAGGCAATACCTCTCAAGGAAGTTGGAGTTGAAAACATCATTAGTTTTTTCAAAACTAATATCATCACCAGATTTGGTGTCCCTCATACTATTTTGATGAACAATGGAACTAATTTTTGTTCTGTTGAGGTAAAAAAGTTATATCAGGAATATAATATCAAATCCAACCATTCAACTCGCTATCATGCAGTGGCCGGATAGAGGCTTTCAATAAAACCCTATCAAATATACTCCAGAAGATGGTGGATATAGATAAAAAATCATGTCCTGATAAACTTTTGAATGCATTGTGGGATTATCAGACAACTATCTGTACTGCCACCCAAGCAACTCCTTATTCATTGGTATATGGAACTGAAGCATTTTTACCAATTGAAATGAAATTGCATTCACTAAGAGTTGCAATCTGTGATCAATTATCTACAGATGAAAGGTCTCAAAAATAGTTCAATGAGTTGAAACGATTAGATGAGAAAATATTTCATACTTTACATCATCTAGAAGTCTATTAGAACAGAATTATGCAAGATTTTAATAAGAAAGTTCGTCTTCAATCATTCCTTCGAGGAAAATTGGTATTAGTCCTTAGAACTCCAATGATACCAGGAAATAAACCTCCAAAACTTGAGCCAAAGTGGGATGGACCTTATTCCATACATAAGGTTTATTCAAATGGAGCATATGCCTTAATCTCAATGGATGGAGAGCTCATCACAACCCCAACTAATGCAAGATTTCTGAAGAAATACTTTGTATAATTTTTCATAATTATTCCTCACTGCAAGAGTTTAAACTGCACGGTACCACTTCCTTGCTGCAAGACTTAAAACTGCACAGCCCCCATGTCCTAGTTGAAAGAAATTAAACTACATAATAACCATAAGCATCCATACTGCATGACGTTAAAGTGCATAGCATTGTCGTCCTTGTCACATGACATTAAACTACATGAAACCATTTAACATTTTCTCTATAAAACACTAAAAGCTTCCGCAAGCAAGCATCATTGAAATAATCATTACTATTTAGTAGTACATGAGTCCCTCTCTTTCCTATTTTGGTGTCAGATCTGCATAAAGATTGTTTCAAGAACTACATATGGCTTGATTCTCATTTTGCAATGATATATGTAGAGATGCCTAAATCTCCAATTCGGGGCCCAGCCACAATCACAAAATTTTCTTATTTTATTTTCTCCTTATGTATATGAATCAGATCTATACAAAGTGTTTCCTTAAGATATATGATTTAGTCTGTATACCATTTTATGTCTTAAGATTTACCATTCTCTTAGAATGTGTTAAAATCCCCCATTTTTTATGCCAAATCTGATTAAGATGAGGAATGATTGTTTAAAGAACTACGTATGGATTGATTCTCATTTTTCCAATGAGATATGTAGAGATTCCTAAATCTCCAATTGTGGGCCCAACCGCAATAAAAAAACAACAATAAACCCCCTTTTATTTTTTGTATGAGAATCAAATCTACATAGGAAATGTTTTAAGAACTATGCATGAATTGATTCCTTATCCAGCAAGACACATAATGACATTTAGGTTTTATCCCTTAATCCAGTTACAATGTGTCTTTTCTTTCATATTGGTTCATTCTCGTCCTTACCGCATGATGTTAAACTGCATGGAAATTTAACACCCCTATTTATCACTTGTATTGCCTTTATATTATAAAAGAAACCCTTACTGCTCCTTGTTTCTCACACCGAGAATAGCTAATGTGGGCTTAGGAATTGGGTAAATGGATTCTTTATATAAATAGGGTGTTTTAAATTTCTTATGGGGTTATCAATTTCCTCACTGCATGACTCAAAACTGCATAGTATAATGTCCTCACTACATGACTTAAAACTGCACATTACCATATTCATTCAAAGGAAACAAAGAAGGTCTCTATTTTTTACATATAAGACAGATCTATGTAAAGGAAATCAAATTCATGGTCAATATTGATTTAAATATTTTTCATAAACATTGAACATAAACTCTCCTTCTATATTTCACACTCTTAATCTTGAATATTTTCTGATTTTCATAATCTTCCTTATGGTTTCTAGTGACAGGGTTTCTAATATCTGAGAGCTCTTTTGCCTGACTATGCAGCATGTGCCCTTAGGTGGCCTTGCATAAGTTGTCTACATAATAGGCTTGTCAGTCAAAAGATGCCACTATTTGGCTATGCAGTATGTTCCCCAGTTGGCCCTGCATAATACAGCCCCCATAACGGGTTTTTTCAAATAATGGTAACCTCATTTTTTATTATAGTATCTTTTTCCCCTTTAATCTTTGATGAAAATATACAAGAATCTGTATTTTAAAATAGTCATTCAAGTATACTTGTCCCATTATATTTCTTACAATCTGAAAGTCTTCAAGACCATGGTTTACACATTTCCCTCATCATGTTCTCAATACACTATGAAATAATCTTGAAATCACTTGACCACATGTTATATATTGTTTCCATTTCTGGTCCTAGTTGTATGACCTAAAACTACAGACACCATATCTTTTACATTTGGGTAGTCCATTGTAAAAGTCTTATTCCTATGATTCTTTGGATATCTTGATTAGAAATACCCTTTCCATATTTAGGTAATTTTCTCCATAAACCAAAATCTTTGATTTGGAAAATCTAAATCTCCATAAAATTTCTTTGACTTTTATCAATAGAACGTCAAATTTTTGAGAAATCTTTTTCCTGACTATGCAACACGTGCCCTTAGGAGGCCTTGCATAAGTTGCCTACATAACAGGCCTGTCAGTCCAAAGATGACACTATTTGGCTATGCAGCATATGCCCTAGTTGGCCCTGCATAATGTAGCCCCCATAACGGGTTTGTCAAGTAATGGTAACTTCATTCCTGGAAAAGTCACACATTATGGTGATGCAGGCTTTAAGATTTGGTATCCATAAAAAAAATCATGCCCCAAGATTCACCTTGGAAATATTTAAAGAATGTTAAAGCAATTATTAGCCATGAAGTTTTTTTGGGATCTAATTCAAAATTTATGGTCAAAGCTATTTGACCCTAAATATTAACACTTTATAGTCCAATATGCATGACTTTAAAATTCCAGTAACAAAAGACTTGATACTCATCAGACTAAGAACCCACAAAGGGCGCTCTGAACAAAAGTCGAGTCCCAGCTCACTAAATATACATTTTTTTTATGATTTATGTAATATCGAGCAATGAAAAGTAAAAATATACAAAATTTGTGGGGTTATCCATGTAACCCTAGCAATAATCAAATTATTCTCCTTAAATACCTCGTCTTAATAAGAAAATTTTAAGCACCTCATTCTTGTTATTATAATGATGATTGTTTAACATAAAGAAATCCTTATCATCATGTACCTTTCATATTTTAATCATGAAAGAAGAATGGGAAATGAAGGAATCTATATGATTGGAAACAAAATTTCATTCATTCATGTGAAAATGGAGGGCCATCCACAAACTGGAGACTCTCTATCATGTTTTAAAATAAACTTTCAACATGAATTTTCATTTGTTGAACCGCTTTATAAGCTCTATCAACTGCCTGTTGAAGTTGATATAAATGAGCAACTCTAGCCTCCTCTTCCTGACGAAGTGATTCCTTAGCCGTTGAAATGGAAGTTATCCCCTCCAATTGGGTTTCTCATAATGTCTTATTCAGTTGCTCAAGCTTGTTATAAACAAAATCCAGTTGATGTTGAAGAGATAATAACTCCTTCGTGGCTTCTTTGATTTATTGGCTAATCTCGAGTGATTTCTTGTTATGATTTTCCTTCTCCTCAACCACTGCAGCTTGAAAGCCCTTAATATTGACAAGTCGTTTAACCTCTTCAAAATCTTGTTGCAGCTTATGCTCCTGCTCCCGTAGGCGGATAGTCTCTTTCATGGCATTGTAGACCGACCGATAATTGAACCCACAAAATCCCAACACACAGAATAATATTGGGAGTTTTGGAAAATGGGACGATAATTCATCTAAAGTATTTTCAGCAATTATGTTCCAGATCTGCCACCATGTTTTCTTACATGCCACACTGAGAGAATATTGCATCTCTAAATCTGAATTTGAGTCAATACCATGAGGTAAAATGTACTTTGGAAACATGTTGCTTAAAGAATTGTTTCGTTCTGATTCTCTTGGGATGGTAGAAGCTTCACCCTATGATCTAGGAGCTGATAACCCTAAATAATCAATCAAGGTCATTATTAGTTTGGAATGGAGGAAAAAAATATGACTTAGACGGATGACTATATTTACCCAACAATAAGTCAGCTACTTGATTGGAATCAACCCCTGTATTTTCAACTCCGGTGTTTTGAGAAGGTATTTCTTAAGGAGGGGGTTGAATTTGTTCAGATATGACATTTGAAGGCTCTAGAACTTCTCTTGATGAAGGATACTTTGTAAGTATTTCTTTAGCCCCAGCAAAAGGATAAAGTGGAACAACCTGTTCCTGAAGATCCTTTACGACATTTTCTACAGATAAAGATGCATAAGGTGAATTTTGATGTAAAGAATAAATTTGAAGAATAAATTATGTATGGAGAATGCAAGAATAGGAACTTACTTGAAATTCCTCATGGAAATCTCCAAACTCTTTGATGGAATCTGGAATATCAATATTCGGATTAAGGGAGTCCATCATTTTAGTGTATATGACCTAAAATGTTACAACATCCTCACCATTTAAGGTATCCAAAAAATATTGGTTGATTCCCAAATTGGCTCCGCTGACATTTTGTTCAGCTGAATCTTCAATTGGTATTCCAACATCAGATCTTTCCGGGTTTGGGTTAATTTCAGCATTGGTTTCAGATTGACCTAGATATTTAGTCCTTTCTTTTGAAGCAATAGGAATATCAGTATTGATTATTTTCAGGATCCTTTGACAAAATTAACTGGGTAATGTATTTAATCTTACCATGGCCTTCCTCTCTCTCAATAGAGCCAGGAGAAGGTATAACTGAATCTTTTGACGGTACAAATACGTCAGCATGAACCTGTTTTTCCCCTGGGACTTGTTTTTCTAGTTGTGAAGCATCAGTTCTTAATCCCTTGAGAGAGGAAAGAGACATAGATCCTACAAGAGGAGAAATCATGGTTACCAGGATGTATTGAGCAAATTGTATGCCCTAAATATCATATAAATACTTACTCTTTTGGAGAACGCTTTGAAGCATTCTCATTTCTCTTTTGCATTTCTATTAAAAAGCTTGAGGAGAGATTGAAATAGCTCTCTTAGTAGGGGAAACTTAAGGTAATGGTTGAGGATTATCTGTTTCCATTACCCCAGTCATGATTCTTGCTCCTGGAGAAAGTTCTGGAGACTTGGGAGGATTATTCGTTGCGCCAATGGGAGAACCTACAAGACTACACTGAGGTGATTCAAGAATCGGTCTAGATCTTCCTTCTCTACATTCAAGCTGCAGAAATACATTTTCATCAAGATTAATGATTTCAAATGATAAAGCAGAGTTGAGATGAAATAAAAAGGGAAATACATTCTCAATATTAACATAAATATCCCACTCCTCCTCAGAGTCGATAATTACCCCTTCGCGGACTCCTAAGTCCAGCATATGAGATACTCATTTAGAAGTTTGGATTTTCCATCAGTTGAATATATAAAAGTCTCTAACTCAACAATATACTTTTTTTACTTCATCCAAGTTATTTTTTGGATTGAAATCAGAAGGTGACTTGATATCACCAATATCTGGTATTCATATTCCATTTTGAAGAAATTCCTAGGCATCCCTGAGATCACAGGTTATACTCTCCCAGTGATGACTGGACGAAGGTCGCACATATTTTTATTTTGGCCTGGTTGACTATGGAAGAGGTTCGACACCTTCCGATTGAAGATTTTTTTCAGACCTTTCTTCCTCAGAAAATTCAATAGGTGGAATAAGATTCTCTATTTGATGGCGGTAACTGGATCGCCTTGGCATTGGAGGTAATGCTTCTTTAGCCTTGGTCTTCCTAGTGTACTTCCTGCGAATACGCTTTGAGGGATCTGAAACCTCTGAAATTTATGTATCATCTTTTTACTTGGACTTCTTGCCACGATTTCCACATGAAACAGTCATTGTAGCCACCACTTGATATACTCTTTTTGTTAGAGCCCCTTGAGGATATAAAGAAACCCAAGCTTTGGCATACCCAACTTCCAATCCGATTGATGCATCTGGCGGAGGTAATGTAATTGACAGTTTGGATACCTTTAAAGCTGTGAGAATCCATAATTGTTGTGCTACCAAAGGGTTCTTCTCATGTCTGACATATGTGGGTGGAAAGGTGCTTGATTGTTGAAGACAGCTGAACTGACGAGCAAACCTATAGGACACATAATCCTTGCATATAATTTCACCATCAATCCTGGTTGATAGTACACCATCCCTAAATTCCATCATATAAGATCTCAGCTAATACTCTTCTTTACCATCATCAATAAATGTTCCAGTTGGTGGATTACCAAAAGGAAAGAAGTTGAATTCTCTTGAGACATTCAATACCTTTAGTACCTCATCAGGTATCAAGTTCAGAGGCTTAATACCAGAAAATTTCTGTAAAAATGGGGTGAATTGACCATTAGGAACTCTGACTGAGTTCAATACTGAGTATGAAGAAAAATGTGTTGCAATCCAGCCCTACAACACTTGAAATGGCCCTGCAATTCTAAATGGAGCCTTCCCATTGTATAAATGCAGCAGGAGATGGTAAATTCTTTCCAAAACAGGGGTAGCTAGCCTAATATACTACCCCTCTAACAATTTAGTGGTAATTACAAAAGTCCCTGATCTTACTACACCACCTGATTCACAAAGTGGAAGAAAATAAACACTTAGACACATAGTAAGGAAGGTAGTTAAGCGTAATTTTGCATCTATATCAGGTTTGAATTTATAACCCCAGTGCTTGTAATCACCTCTTTCCAGTGTAGGCCAATATGATCCTAAACTACCTTGGTTATCGGCAGAAGGAAAAACATTAGGACGCCCACAGGTTGGACCTTTCTCTATTGTTGGTTCTAAGAAGGCTTCCATCCAAACTATAGCATGAATATCTTTCTTATCCTTGGGTAAATTCTTCGCTATCTTAAATAATTCATGGTCCAGTGGTGGTGTTCTGGTAACATCACCCCATGTTGAAGTAGGTGGGATGAATTCATTATACATTTCCCCAAGAATAGGAATTCCAGCTATTTGGTAAACGTCCCAGAGACTAATACCAACTTCTCCATGTGTAAAATGAAAGGAATTTGTTTGTGGGCTCCATCAGCTTAGTAATTCAGGAATGAGTTCATTTTTGTAAACATAAGTTTTCCCCATCCAGACAGCTTCATAAATTTGAACTTCTGATAATTATTTTCTAAATTCTGAACAAGTCCGACGTACCCAGAATGCCCACATTGACTCGGATTTCACACCCCCTCCAGAATGAAGGTCCCAATATCCTTTCCATCGATTCGATTGATATGTTTGAGAAGCTCGGAAAGTGGAATCATAACAATGTGTTCTTGGCTCTACAACATGAACCTTCATATCTGGAGTACAACCACTGTGATGAAGGATGCAACTAATAGGGACTGTTCCTTCTTGTATTAGACCCCCCTTGAACTAATATTCATGCAGTTACTGTTGGAATACTGAAGGAACCAATTCTTTGGAAAGTACTTATTAATAGATGGAAAATTGGTGTCTTTCAAAAGCCCATTCCCGTACAGAGGTAATTAAGGACTTTTTGGATAGTCACGCTGGTATGGAATTAGACCCTTCCATAGCCCAGGAAGAGTACTCTAAACAGTGTTATAATAATCTGGCCCAACAATCCTCATCATTTAACTTTGGCGAGCCTTAGCTTCCTCAGTATGGGTCATCAAATGAGTCATTCTTTCCTGAAAAATAATGACCAAAATTAAAAATCATATTTCTAAAGAAGAAAGTAAGAAATTTGGAAAAGGAAAATTTTCACGTAGGTCCTTCGACAAGGTCCTTCGACAAAGTCAGTCGCGTAAGTACTTTGACAAAGATCTTAGCGGAAATCCATCGGTGAAGTCCTTTTGACATAGCTATATCGCGTAAATAATCTTACCTTGAAGAAATTTCAAGAGAATTATGCGAGAGTACAACGCGATGAAGCTAAACGAACGAGCTACGCAACGAGAGCTCCAAACTTTGGAAAGAGCAAGTGAAGAAAAAAATGGGAAATGTTGAGACCTATTTATAGGTAAACAGATGATATACGCGTCATACCTGTGAAACGTATCTATTCACCATATCCACACGACATATCTGTGCGACATTTATGCATGAAATTCTTACGTGGCACAATTGTGATATTCATTAATCCATCCTGATTTTCTTCCCAGACTTTCACCTCAAGACTTGACCCTCTTTGTATATTTCGGATCCAATCTTGAAGGGGGGGATTTTTTTGACACTCCTTAAAAATATGCAAAGAGTACAAAGGAAATATCAACAAATACTCCCAAGCTTTACGCAATGTAGTAACATCCAGCAACTTCGCAAGTGAGCTACGTGGCCATGCTTCATGAGAGAGCTCCGTGGCCCGGCTTTGCGAGAGAGCTACATGGCCAAGCTTCGCAAAACAGCTACATGTCCGAACTATGATTGAGAAGATTTGGGATTCCTCTACATAGAGCACCTATGCGGTGGAGCTACACGACATACCTACGTGACCAAAGTTTCTTCAGCTAGGCCCATTCGTGCCTATAAATAGAACCCTTAGGCTCCCCATTTTCAGACTGAATTTTTTTGAAAGACTCTCTGAAGCTCCCATGGCGTAGCTATTTCACCTAGATCTCTCAAATTGTCTCAGGTAGTTCTCTAAAATCCGAGAGAAGAGATAATTAAAGGGAATAGGAATGTTTTGAAGTTCTTCACATTCTTCAGTAACCATTCATACCTGTGCGGTATAACTGCGCACCATACTTGTGTAGTACAACTACAAGGTACATTTGCACACCATACTTGTGCGATTGAGCAGCACAGGGTACCTACGCAGCATACTTGCACGAGGTACCTACACGACGAGCTCAAGTATCCTTCTTTAAAGCCATTCATGGAAGGATATCTCTTTCCTTGGTTTCCTTATCTAAAAAAGGATAAGTTGAAGCCTCCACCAAAACCTCCTGATTTTTCAAACCTTTGGATAAGGCACATCAGCATGTCTCCTATTTGGATTTGTATTTCCATAGTTAGAGGTTTCCCAAATTTGTTTCACAATGGGGTTAGGATTCATGGGATGTTTGTGGGTTTGTATATCCATAGTCACATGGAATTTTCTCCCAGAAAAAGTGTTGGGAAGTTCTCAGTTTGGAAGATGGTGGGATTCTGGCCTCTCCCTTTTCAAAGAGGTGACCCGGGACCTCAGTTATCTGGTAGGGAAGGTACACTTCACACTTTCCATTCCGTGCAAGTATAGGATAATTCTCCCTCCTCTACCAGAACCAATTTTAGGACAACCATCCTTGTATAAGCCCCTCACCTTCACCCCTTATTCCTTACGTTGGACCCTTGTCCAATGTAAATAGAACAGAGGGAAGGCTCGTTGCCCTTCCCTCTTCCACGTTCGACACACCCTCTTCCATCAACATGGAGGAAAAATTTGGAAGTGTGAATGTCATTGTTGAATCTTTCACATCCTCTAGTTTTTCACACCGAGCATGACTCACGTGGGCTTAGAGATATGTGATGATTACAACATATGCACAAACACTCATTGGAATGAACTATGAGAACTCTGATTCCTGTTCAATCCAGGATAAGTAGGAATCCCTTTTAGGGATCAAGCTCACCGGATATCCTCTTTATGAATCCAAACCTAATTCCCCCAATTTGGGTATCCTCCTTAGGAAATAAACCCCAAATACAATCCTCAAATCATCAAGGCATCCGTTTTCAAGAAGTAATCCCAAACTAATCTTTCTCAGAGGACTATATTCTCCTATAAGATTTATCAAACTATGTGGGCTTTGATTACCACTCATATGGGATACGTAGGAATCCTCCTTGAGGTTCAAACCAAACACTTCAAATTGACCCTGTTCTCTTTGGGCCATACTCCCAATAGGGTTTGATCCTATTTGGAAACCTATATCCTTTCCAAAGTTCTTTGGGCTGTTTTAACATAAGTACCACACTATGTTGTAACTAAGAACCTTCTGCTTAGAGGTCCTTATCACATGAACTTAAAAGGTATGATGTGTCCCATTAAGTGTCACCGAACTACGAGAGTTATGATTCATTTCACAAGGATATGTTGGTAACTCATTTTATGAGCATGATCCCAAGATCAAAACAAACCTTTGTCTCCCTGGATTACAATAAACTCCAGAGTGCCCCATTGAGTGGATTAAAAACCATTATCATCATAAATGATGATTAAAATAATCTCTAATCAGTATATTAGAGGATTCCATTAATGGGAAACCTTGAATACATACTGATAATTCTAAAATTTTATACATGTTAAATAAGTGATTTTAAACTCCAAGCGATACTTGTGATATACTTGGTGAATTAATAAGGATTCATGAAAATAATTTAATTTCAAAGAGAGTCCCGAAGTAGAAAATAATTCCCCCCAAAAGGGTGTGATGAGTCTGACCTCCCATCCTCTCAACCAATGCATGTTCTTAAGTATCGTAAAGTTAAAAACTTAACAAATGCCTACCTTTGGAAAGCAGGTCCTCTTTGGATAAATAACTATTGGAAGTTTCCTGTTCCATGAATAAATCCAATGGAAACTGCCTGGAAACAAGGATTCTTAAATCTAGAATATCATGTTTCAAGGACCTACGAAACAATCCCATCAGACAATATATTATGAATATAGAATAATATTCAAGAATATTGTCATGGAACCTCTAGGTTCTCATCATAGAGGGTAACCTCCATGACCTTTCATTGCAAAATATATTCTAAGGACATTATCACATATACATTTCATGAAAAGGAATTATCATAAAGAGATAAGAAACTTAATTAATAATGAAAAAATATTTTTAAGTACCAAGGAAATTGGTTCTAGGGAACCAGCTCCAACAGACTCTTACTTTCACTAGATACAACTTATAACAACCCTCAGTCCACTAGCTATCACATGATACTCATACATCATCTAAGATAGAGACTTTATCAAGGGATTCACCATGTTTCCCTATATATATACTATACTCACTAAAAATTCCTATATTTTAAAATAATATCTTAATAGATGAGACTTATTAAGTATTTTCTTTGTCCTTTTATGTGACCTTGGATCTTTGTAAAGGGCCACCACAATAGTGTTATCATAATAAATTTGATAGGTAATTTACAGTTAGGAACCAAATCAAGATCCTGGATAAAGTTTTGAATCCAGAATTATTCCTTGGATGTATCATAATCTAAAATATTCTTGGAATCTATTATATAATCAATGATAACTTGTTACTTTGAACTCTTCCAACTCACATCTCATCTGTTGAGAAAAAAGACATATCTAGATTGTTAATTTAGATATTTCTTATCTTTATGAAATATAGAATCTATATAACCCATGATGTATATTTATTTATCTCCTCCATACACTTGGAGAATATACTTAGTTTTCCTCATAATCTTCCTTAATAATGAAAACATATAATCAAGAACTAAGGAAGTTAGTTCTAGGGCACCAAATCCAATGATAATCTCAAAGAAAACTTCATTTGAGGAGATCAAGGCACCAAATCAAGAAGAAAATATTATTTAATAACTTCATCCAAATATACATAGATATTATTATTATTTATTTTTATTCCTATTTCTCTCTCCTCCTATTGATCATTTTTTAAAACCTCTTGGATCTCACATATTATTCTTTTATCTCTCTCTATATATATTTATATCATCAACTAATTATTTAAGAGATAATAAAGTTCATGTATTGTAAAGGGATTGTTATCAATAAATTAATCAATTTCTGTTCTACATTTATTTATTTGTCACTTGGTTATCCATTTAAACCAAGGGATTTAGGTTCTTATTATATTTTTAAAATAAATGTTAGGTTCTTATTTTCAGTTAAAAGAAAATGTTTTTTGTTTCTTGGTTCCCATTCAAAACAATGGGTTTATTAAATTTATCCTCATGATCATTATCATGGGGAGGAGAGGTAGGGGTACATTTTGGTACTATTTCCAATCCTTTTTACCAAATTTATCATGTCTATTTAATTTCCTCACTTTACTTTCCCCAACAATTTCACATAATTTCCTTATTTTAATTTCTACAATGTTTTACTATGATTATATCAATTTCTTGAATTAAACTATCATATTCTTGATTGAATCAATTTATTTATTAACTTTAATTTTTTAAAAGGAAATCCCCCTCTTTCCATTTTACCCTACCCTATCCAACATGTGGTATTAGTGATATTTTGACTTTTTTTTTAAAATTGATTTGTATTCAAATTATTTAAAAGTTTTGATTTTCAAAATCCTTAATCAATTTTTAAAAAAAAGACATGTTTTTTAAAAATGGATTTTCAAAAAACTCACAGTGCTCTGGAAGGAAACTCCTTGGGTCGTGCACCATTTTTTATTATAATAATCATTTTTATTGAAAAAATCACATGTATAATTTTCTTAGATCTATTAGATATCCTATTTATAATATTTTAATTCATGTCCATAATTATAAAAATTAAAAATAAGATATATGTAACCCTAATGATATTTATACCTTTTAATTATATGTTAAAGTTTTGAATACATTGCATTGTATTTTAGAAAAAAATGAATTTAATCATATTTGCGCATGGAAAATGGATCATGAAATCTAGAAAATCATAGAATTAACTAATTAAGGAACTAACCATTTTGATATATTTAAATAATACTTTGAAATTTTCTCTATCCATTATAGTAAATTTATTATTGAAATGTTTACATGATTTACTGATATTTGTAATGGGTGAAAGGCTCTTGGTGATTCAATTTCTACATAAAATTTATTCAAGAAAATAATTTGGGATTTTCTTAGTTCTTGGGACCCCAAAGTCATACTAATCCAAGAATCAAAGGACATAAAAAATATAATTCTTGAGGAACTAACTGGTTATATCATGATATATGATATTACTATGAGAAGACAAGACATAAAATAATTAATAGAAGCCAAGAATTCCAAGAATAACCTGAACATTAATGTAATTAAAGATGATGATTATTATAAAAGAAACTATAATAATTAAAGTGTAATTAAATAATTAATAAAAATATTGAAAAAATTTAACAAACTAGAGAAAACATAAATCCTTCTAACACACCAAAATGCAAGAACAAATTGAAGCTCCAGAAGTGATATGCTACAATTACAATAAAAAGGGGCATATAAGACCGAATATACTAATCTAAAAAAATAGATTAATAGACAATAATAAAGGTAATAAGATACTAAAAATTTCAACATAGAGTGATAATGATGACTCAACCTCTTTAAACAACTCAAGTCCAAAATTCCTGATGGCACACATCAAGAATGGTAATGAGGTTAGTACTCTAATGTCTCATTATCCTTATCAATATTTTTAGTCTTATACTTATTATACTCTTATTTAAATTATAAAGATATTATAAATGATTTAAATGGGCCTAAAAATGGTTTTTGTGAACTTATTTCAAAATTCAAATATCTAAAAAAGAATTTCAATCAAGTTGTTTTTAAAAAATAACTTATTTTAAAGAAAAATATTTTTTTATTTTGAAACTAAATGATCAACCTAATTTTTAAGTTTTTGAAAATGAAATCAATGATCTAAAAATATCTCTTTCAAATTTCTCCCATGGTGAAAAAACTCTTAACATGATTCTTGGTCATCGACACATAATGAACTCTCATGGTTTTGGTTTTAAATAATAATGTAACTTCTTCCAAAACCACTTATTTTATGAATGGAATTTATCGAAATAAATTTTTTAAATACTTTCATAAATATGGTCATTTAATTTATGAATGTTATTGTAAAAATACTATATATGTAATTACCTAATCCATTCACTTTACTTCTCAAATTTCTAAAAGAAATTATCATTATAAACAAGTTTGGGTTCCTAAATCTTTATTTTTTTGATATTTATAGAACTAAACTTTTTTGCATACCAAACTATTATTATTCTAACATTATTGGACCCTCATGGTTACCAAAATTATTCTTTAAAATATTTCTTATAGGGATTCTCCATATCATTTAATTGATATATAAAATGGTGGATTATTTTTAAAATATTGTGTTTCGAATAACCCCTTGAAGTGATTGATCAAATATTTCCACCTTGATCTTAATGATTAAAGATTAAAGAGAGGGGGAGCCTAGCACTTTTTTTCCAAGAGTAATTTACTGGACTTTATCTTGATCTTCATGAAAAAATGGGTTCATTAACCTTTTTGATTTTATGTTCTCCCTTGAGTATATATTTTTTCAAAATCTCATCTTTCATATATGCTTTCTCAAAATAGGTGAGGATGAATTTTTAGATTTTCTTTTATTTTTTAAAACTTTTATCTTTAAATTCCTTTTCAAAATATTTTTTCTTTTTTATTTTCTTTTCAAATTATTTCTCTTTTATTTTTTAAATTATTTTCTCTTTATTTTTTTATCCCTTTATCTCAATTATTCTATCATTTGAGGGGTATCCATATATCTTTTTAGTTATTTATTTTAATTTTTGTTTTTAAATTTTCTCTTAAATCATGAGATTCTATCTTATATTTTATTTTTAATGATTTGATATTTTATGTTTTATAAATATTTTATCTCAAATAATTTACAACATTCAATATTTTTATATTATCTATGTGATTTACATAGGGGTATCCATTTTAATGATTCTTTCATTTATACCCTCTATTATCTAATCATTTTATAAATGATTTATCTTTTTCAAAGCATGTTATATCTTGAATATATCTTCTTAAAATGATGTTTTAATTATAAATCTATTGGTTTGATCTTCTTTTGATTATTTTAAAATATTCTATATTCCTATAACCCCCATTATTTATAAGTTCATTTTTGGTAATCTTAAAGGGATAATTTGTTTTGATAGAGGTAAAAGATAAAATTGGTTTTCAATTGAAATTTTATCAAGGGTAGGACTTTGTTTCAAATTTTTACAAAAGAGGATTCAAATTTATTTGGTAAAATAATTCCTTTTTATATTTTCCTATTTCTTATCTTGATTTTTATATCAAGTGTTTGTGATCATCAAAAAGGGAGAGATTTATAACTTCCAGCATGCTATTTATTTAACGATCAC
Organism: Viscum album; assembly: GCA_963277665.1. Taxonomy (NCBI): domain Eukaryota; kingdom Viridiplantae; phylum Streptophyta; class Magnoliopsida; order Santalales; family Viscaceae; genus Viscum; species Viscum album. Next base: position 798,560,527 of record OY728129.1, read on the forward strand.
AAATAATTTAATTTGTTTCTAACTTGTTTCAATATTTTTTCTAGTGTGTTGATTTTGTTTTTTATTGAGTTATGTTGGTAGGAAGGCATCTAGATTGAAGTTGTATTTAAAGAAGGTTCAAAGGAAATATTTCAAATTGTGTGTAGTAGTGAAGCACTAGATTTCTAGTATCATGTGGTAGAACCACCATAATTCCAGAAGTCACACTGACTAGGTGGTGGAGGCCATCGACTAGTCAGTGGGATAAAAAAGAATGAGTACAAATATAGTTAGGCTACTGACTATCTGGTGGAGAATAATAGATATCTGGTGGTCTTGGGACTACTAATCCAAGGAGGAATTAATGATAGTAATAAATTGTCTGGTTCAAGTCCTTAATTACATGGCTTGACCCCTTGGACCCCAACACACAATGGAGGCTATAAAAGGAGGATTTGAGAGGTATGGAACTATTTCCAATTATAGTGTGATTCAAGAGAAGGAATCTTTTTTCTTCAATGAATTTATAATCACCTCAAGATATTTAAAGTTTAATTTTCATAATCCTTTCCCAAATAAAATAAAATATAACTTCATTTAAGGATATCAAGGAAATGAATCAATAAGGGAATGTTAATAAATGACTTCATCTAAATCACAATCGATATTATTGTTCTATATTTTTGTGCCTCTTTATCTCTCCTCCTATTGATACTTTTTGTAAAATCACTTGGATCTTTCTTATTATAATATTTTCTCTATCACTCTCTCTATTTATATATTGATAAACTTATTCAATAGAGTGTGAATTAAAAGAATTGTAAATAGCTTGAAATTAAGAAAGTATTCTATTTATCTTCTCCCTTTATTACTTTATTTTTTGGGTATCCATTCAAACCAAGGGATTGAGGTTATTTATTTTCCATTAAAATAAGGGTTTTTAGGTTCTTGGTTTTTGTTAAAATCTAGGGTTTTTTTATTCTTGGTTCATGTTAAAACCAAGGGGTTTATTAAATTGAACCTTTTAGGGTCTTAAAAACATTGAAATGGGAAGTAAATACTTCCACAAGCACTTTTTGTAAGGAAGAAAACATTCTTATAGGTCCATAAAGGAAAATAGATGCAAATTGGATTGAAAATTTGAGAAGAAACTTGAAGAAATAAAGTTTTGAATGATTTTTTATTATACCACATACCATCACTAGGAAAGGTTCGCGGGGCGCATGAACTGTGAACTAGAAGTATGTGTAAGGACCGACGAGGTGATGGCCAGTAAACCCAAGATGCCATGGACCACATTGTTGGTGAACATGAGCACATAAATGACATTCAAATACCATCCCAAGAACTAAGAAGATTTCAGAAAAATCAAGCTAGCAGGGTTCCACGATCCACGTCTTGTGAACTACAGCCTCCGTGAACCCCGATTGACCGAGTCTTATATGGGTAGAGATATATCTTCACAGGATTTTGTAAATGGTGCCGCATGCCTGTAGATATGATTTCCCCAGTGCTCTATAAAAGGAGAACATGAGGAATTGAAAGGGGGGCCAATGGAGAGAGAGCAGAGGTGGGTAGAAGAGAGCACAAAGGATACCCTAGAGACTAGAAGAAATAATTCAGATACAAAAAAGATTCTGACTTCAGTTTTAAATCATCAACGAAGTGAAAACCGCGAATCAATTTTCCGTAGGTATAACCGGTCGCAAAACATAAAAAAGAAGTTACTTAATAATAATTTGTGAACCAAAAACCTAATTGGTTCCATTGAAAACCATAAATTCATCACAGATGAATTCCCCACAAACCATAGGTTCTAGGATCATTCTTCAATTTGGTGATCCTCATAGTGTATCATGATGTGGATCGAACCCTATGTCGCGTACTGCATCAGTACATGGATAGAGCCCGAAGAGGTGTGGTGAACCACATCCAGGACCACGTACCACTTTGGTATATGGTGGTCCATACCCATATCTGTGTACTTATTTAGTACATGGATGAACCCTCTACCCACATAACATTATGCTATGTGGGGAATCCCTCATCCCACATGATAAAATAATATGCAGAATGTGGTGTCTTTAGGTGTTCTTCCCTCCAGATCCAATCATGCCCCTCCACACCATCCAATCCCCCATATCTCTTTCGGGAACCAGTCCACTGGCATTAGGACAAAGCCTTCTCTAAATCCACCAGACCTATATGATCAAATAATCATGTGTATCAATGTTCCCCTCTGAGTCTACATACCTAAGGTCAGCAGAGTCATGAAGGCTATCCCTATAATGGTTCTGAACCCCAGAATATCTCTAATTCTACATTCCCATGGTAACCCGGAGTCCAACCTTGGGATACTGACATGAACCTCCCCGTTCTAGGGATCAAGGACAATCACTTTCTTTTCCATTCAATAAGGTATAATTATTAGTCAAAGGAATCGTGATTTCTTTTCCTTTTGATGAGAGAAAAAATTCCTCTCCTTTCCTAGAATACATTATGGGGCACTCCCACTAATGTAAGCCCCTAACCTTTTGAGATCATAACCACATGACTTCCAATGCCATCCCACATTGAAAGGTTCATTGCTTTGTTTCCTCTCCCATCGTCATCATGACATGGGATAAAGTGAGGGAATTGACACACCCAATTCTATTTCCCTCTTCCGTTGAGCTCATAGCCACAACCTCTTTTTCATTTGTTGTCCTTCTTTTCCATCAGTAGAGAAGAGAAATTAAAACTTTGTTGAATCATTCACACCCTCTTGTTTCTCACACTGAGCATGGATCACATGGGATTAGGGGTTTGTAATGATACAACATTAATCCACTCATAAACAAACTACGAGAATTCTGATTCCTGCTCTAACTAGGATACGTAGGATGCTTATTTAAGGCCTGAGCTCAATGGACAATCTCTCAAGTCAGTCCTAGTGAAAATCCCTTACTGAGGCCTCCTCTATGGTGTAAGCCCCAATCATACCCCCACAAATGGGAAGTACCTTTGTGTAATCCCCAAGGAACCATGCCATCATGATAGGATTCCTTAGAGTATAAGTGCCTGTTTTTCTATAACTCCACAAACTTTGATTACCCATTTGAATGGGATATGTGGGAAGCCTCTCTGAGGTCCAAATCCGACCCTCAAATGAACCCTACTGTTCTCTAGGCCATGTTCTCGGAAGGTTCATGTCGAACCAAGAGACCACATATCTCATAGGAACTTTGGGATGCCTCGACATGAGTCCCACACCAAGTCTTGACCAGGAATCTTTCACCCGGATGTCCTCACCGCATGATGTTAAACTGCATGGATGGGTCCTTGTCACATGACCTTAAAAGGTGATGTGTTGAGTTAAGTTAAACCAAACTACATGGGCTCTAATTACTCTCATTAGGATACATATAAATCCCATCTTATAGGTCCGAACCCAACATCAAACCACCTTTCATCTCTCCTGGATGAAGGTAAACTCTAGAGCACCTCATTGAGTGGCTTAAGTCAGCATTGTCTCTATGGCATCAAATCTATGAATATCTATGATGATCCCACAACGTAAGGGTAACCCATGGATACACTCTTTGGGAATGAACTGAGGATTCAAGAACATATGAAAATGGATTAAATCTATAAGAGAGTCTTGGAGTAGGAAATAATTCCCCCCAAAAGGGTGTGACGAGCCCGACCTCCCATCCTCTCGAACAATGAAGTCCTGAAGTATTGTTGGTAAAATCATCATCGAACAAGAACCTGCCTTTGAAAATAAGGTACATGAATCATGGATACCAGGGCCGTTGGGTGTTTCTGGATCCATAAATAATCCCCTTGGAGGCCATTAGAGGGAAAAGTACCCAATATTAGCCGATTGCCCAGGCACGTAACCCCCTTTTCAATCATCCATCGAGATCATGAAAATGAGGAACCTCATTCATAACATAAAAAAGAAGGATACACTACCCAATATCGTTGGGACTTTCACTACCTATCAATATGTGGTGCGACAAGAATTGGGTCGAAAAAAAATGGTGAACCCGAAATGAATCCTCAACCAAGGTGGTGGTTTTAACCCACTCAAGCCGCTTCGCCCCACAAAAAAGGAAGGGGGACAAGATGAATCATCAAATATGAATATGATCATGAGATGGTAATTTGACAGGGTTTTAATGTTTGTATATGTCATATATATATTTATATATATTGTAGGTTTCTGCAGAGCAACCTTTGATCCAAATGGAATCTCGATAACCAATGATGACACACACCTCATCTATCCCACAGGTGGATGTGGCCTCGATGAAGAGCATGACCCCCTCACCAACCCAACGTCTTCAACATCAGAGAGTACCACCAAAATGGTACTCTCCCCACAGTGGAGGATGCAAGAAAAGTCCTCTAATCTTCAAAATATCACCAATTGCCTCCTCATTCGTGACCGACACCCCAACACAAAGCAGCCCCAATGGTTATCTTGAACCATTTTAAGAGCCTATTCCCAGAGCGTGACAATAGCTACCTCCCTCAACTCATAAATGTATATGAATTTGATGCTGATGACTTCATTCCAGCTCCACAGGGGTCCTACACATGGGCCCCTACTGAAGAGTGTCGCCACCAACATTGGGTGGCCAAGTATGCTCAATCTGAAGAGGATATTATTATGAGGGAACCTAGTGAAGTCCAAAGGACATGGGACCCTAGGGATTCCCACCAAGGGCAGATAATATATAATCAGAAGCGGGCCATCAACTTGATTACTAAGAAAGAACTTCACCATACAAATGTAATGACATTCAATGGACAGGAAAACAACTCTTCCCCCTTTACTCAATCCCATAATAGAAACAAGGTTGCACAATACAAGTACATTCACATTCCTTCCCATACTCTTCAGTCCCTCCGCGCAGACAGAGCAGTGAATTACAGGAAGATGAAAATATCTACCAATCCTATCATCCAAATAGAATGGTAACCAGCTATAGATATTCACAAATACCTGCTGATTCATATCAAGCCTGCCATCCAAATAGGGAGGCAAAAAAATATGAGAAGAGTCAAATTCCTGCAGATTCATACAAAGCCTATGAGACAAATACAATGAAAAGTGAGCATATGCAAATTCTTTCTTGTAAATATGAATCCCACTAGTCAAATACAGTGGAAAACGGAGAAGAAAACCTATAATAGACTCGTTCCTCTATCCTGACATATGCGAACTACCTATATCCACTGACAACCTATAGAGGACCAGAGTAGGCACAAAATCCTGCTCCGGTATCGGAATGAGACTTCATACCCATTCCATCCAAAGATGTATTGCAACACATCCTAGAAATGATGGAATATCAGACATTGATTCCAGACCATATCCTCTAAACAAGTCAAGATATAATTGCATCAATGGAAAAGGTGAAGAACCAAACCCATGACCCAATTTCCTCAAATAGAACAACTTACCCGAAAAATGGGTTGGTCACTCCAGAGTAGTTATGCATCCCTGCTCCAGTCTAGGAGGGTCGGTAGAAATATCCCACGATACATAGTCAATTAGATCAGGAAAAAAATCATGTTCCAACTGGGGGACGATGGTCCAATGTGGTGGTCGCTCCAGGGTAGGCATATATCCCTGTCAAAACTCAAGATGTCTGCTGACATATCCCGATGGCATCACTAGAACCAACAAAATAGATACCCATATATAAAGGCTATTACCAATAGTAGAGGGCCCCGATTACCCACAAGAGAGCACCCAAAAATGAAATTCACCAAAGGAAACTAGAAAATGAAGAAAATATAGATGATTATGCTCTTCTAGAATCTAGAGTTCTTGACGTCCTCAAGCATATATCAATAAAGGTTCAAGATCCTGTCATTAAATTACCAAATTATAGAAGTGGAAGTAGCAGTTGTTAAGGCCCTCCCCATAATGTTGCTACCACCAGATCTGAAGGTCCTACCTAGATAACCCATGGGGGATTAATCCATGGGCTAGGAATGATCAATCATGAGAGCCTATCTCTTGATGCGTGTTAGGGTATCCCTCCCCTTGACCAGAATATCAAACAATAAGAAGGCCCTACCATAGCTGTCATCTTCCCTGATGGTCCTCCCTAGGGTATACATTATAGATATGCTTCTCCTTGCATTTGGACATCAAGTCATGATGGTAGCCCTTGCCCTGATGACAACCATTTCAAAGTCACTCCACACAATGGCAATTACTGTGAAGGCCCTCCCCATAGAAACATCAAGCAATGAGAAGGTCCTCCCCTCATTTTATTATGTCCTAAAGGCACTCACCAGGATGTACACAATAGAAATTCTCCCTACAGCCAGATACCAAGCTATGATAGTAGTCCTCTCCATCACAGGGGTCATCGAGAAGGTCCTCACCTCAGTGACATCAGGAAGAAAGAAGGTCCTACCCTCACTGCAGCCCACCCTAAAGGTTTTCCCCAGGGTATAATTGTAGGGACATTCCCCGCAGTTGGGAATCAAGTTTCAATGGTATCCCTCTCCACTATAGCACCAATTTCAAAGGCCCTCCCCATAATAATAATTCACACTGGAAAGAAGGTATTACCCTTGCTGGAAAAATGTGAGAAATACCTCCTACGCCAAGGCACTCAGAACGATGGAGTCATACATGTCAGACACTTTGTCTATGATGAGTGATATCCTTTCTCAACCAGATGATGGTCTGAATCCATGATCATCTTCCAAGTCACCCTCATGCTTCTCACATATCAATGAGGCTCCTACTAGCCCAGCTTCTTGGAAAGAAATCATTAAGAAGCAGTAAAACTAGTTATATCAAGTAGATGAGTCCCCGAAAGAACAACAACAAAATATGTTGCTCGTGAGAAGACAACTAGCTAAGGATGATATAAAAGTGATATATTGGACCATAACCACTTATCACTTCAACATACTAAGTGAATGGTCTAAGGAATGTATGCATAACGTTCACCTCAATATCTTGACAAATCTCCACCAGATAAAAAAACGTTCTTTCCCTACGAAGGGTATGCAGACCATGTCAACATATTAGGAGACCTTATCCATCTAATCGACCTAAAATCCCTACCATCTATATGAAAACCATGATTCAAAAAGGAAAAAGAAAGACCTTGAACTGGCCGACCTCCACATGCTGCACAAGTTGAATTGACTCATCAGTGAAACCCCATATGGAGTTCATATCTAGGGATGAGGAAAACATGGAGATCTACACTTCACCCCACATACCTTCCAATAGACCTTATAAAAAATAAATTTTTTCAATTTCATTACCCAAAGGAAACAATAAAATGAAATACCTACTCAAGAAAGGTGGAATTCTCAACAAGAACTGGCTATGAGTAAGTCTCAAAAGCATCAGGCCTGACGAGATCAAGCTATCGAGAAGCTTCTGAGACAAGAAAATGGAGAAAATCTAACAGGATTCCCACCTAAGGGAAGCCAACCAACAAGAAGTTATCATTTCCTCAAAAGAAAATAAATACCATGTAGATACAGTTCCATACCCGGCACACACCCGCGCTGGAGTGCATAAAATCAAAAAGGGGGCAATAGAGACAACTATTACCGCAATACAATAATAACCCCAGCCTACAAGGATGGGGGAATTTGTAACTCAAAATTATCTAATAAGACCAAAAAATCCGGGCCATAGTGCATCAATAGAAGAATGGGAGAAACCACAGCCCACAGGGCTGGGGACACTTTTACCTCAAATTCCCACATAGGAGATGTATATCTTCTCAAGTCTGGGAAGAACAATGAGCAGAGAGGTCACCCACTCAGTCCTGTATCATGGTTCATACCCTCGAGATGAAGGAATATTGTGAGGATAGACTAGGGATCCCTTCAGGTCGATCTTCACCAAGAAATCCAAAGAATACCACATTATGGAAGGAGAAAGTCCAACAAATGATGCAAAAATCTCTCCTACCATTCGGAACTGGGTACACTGACCCCAATGGGATATGCATAAGTGAACATGGTGAAGGTTAGTACCACATATCTCATAGTAAATGATACAAATGGAGAGGATGTAGGAGAATATGGTTCCCTCCCAGAGGCGGCCCACACCGAGAATGATGGTGTGCATACCCAAAATCAGAGAGCTGCCCTAAATTTGGGTGCACCCTCAATAAACCCATTACAGCCTCCCTCATGAATTCCAAATAATGAGAAGAACAAATATTATTTTATATATATAACCCACCTCATCCTCCCTCTAAGAATTTTTCCCTCATGCTTGATGAAAGATTCACCAAGAAGGAGGAAGAAATAAAAGATCTCAAGCGAATCAATGCCTAGCTGCATCAAGGAAACTATCTTTCTGGATGTGTTCCTAAAGCGGAACGTCAACAGGTGTTCCTAGAAGAGGTGCCTCTACCACATACACTCATCCCAGTAAATGAAACTAAGCTCAGATTCCCATACAATCTAGCATCATGTCCATCCATATACTTGAATCTAACCCTAGAAGGATATCAAGACTTCCCTCCACTAGGAAAGATGCTATAATATATTCAAGAAAACCCACAAAGGATACCTTCAACTGGGTATCTGCCCCAAATTCCAGCAGTACCAGCACACCCAGTTATGCCCCCTACTACAGCCACCCAAGATCAAGTCTATACGGATATACATAAAGGGATCTTGAATACCATTGAGAAATTGATAGACTGACCGGAAACCATGGAAGGGTGACGTGCTTCGATACAACCAGAACAAAAACCTTACCCTGATTCGGTGAGCAACATTCTGCCACCACTAAAATTTTGGAACCCCGTATTCTCAGTGTTCAATGGTTTAGGAGACCCGAAACAACATTTAATTCACTATGCATCTTACCGTGACCCCATGATGAAAACCTCAGAGCAACAAGAAGCAGTAAAACTCAAGTGCTTCATTCGAACTCTATAGGGTTCAGCCTTCATGCGGTATACTAGTTTTCTAGCTAACTCAATCATAGGTTGGGAGGGCCTCTGACGATAGTTTCTCTTTTAGTTCAGTTCAACGTTTCCTAAGACAATAGTCAGTGATCTCATGAACTATAAGTAATGATAGAATAAAAGAGTTTTAGACTTCATCGCTAGATGGAAAGGCTTAACTTACTCCCTAAACCAGCCACTCCCCCAGGATGAAATGATCTCTATGTGCATCGATAATCTCCATGATGAATTGCGTAAACCACTCATCCCAGTGAAGTACACAAGTGGGTTCTAAGATTTCTCCTCCATTTCCCCAAGGATAGAAGACTCCTTGCAGTGGACCAATCTCAAGTCCTGAGTGGCCCCATAGGCCCTAGGAAAAAGAATGGGAAAAGATGAAGCAACTTCTGTTATGCTTAAGCCACTCTTGACATTAGCTCCAGTTGCTATCCCCCCCACCAAATCATGCAGGACCCCTAGATGCCAACATCCACCCCACCTAGACAAGATGAGTGAAGGGGTTCTAGAAGAAACAAATTCGAGGAATGAAGAAATGAAGTATACTCATTCCGAGATGAACAAGTACGTGGATACTTTGTAGCTTCCATGAATTGAAACTTGTTCTAGCTACTAGAGCCAAAGTGATCTGATGAAGTGGGTCTTGATGACCATCCAAATAATTGTTCATACCACTGGATACTGGGACACTCCATCTAGGAGTGCTTCATCTTCAAGGATCTCATGAAAAAGATGGTGGATTTTGGACAAGTCTAGTTAGGTCTGCCACTATCACAAGAGGAATATGTATCCACCTTAGACCCAAGAGAGGAATAAGAGTGGAAAACAGTCACCAGAAAAAAGGATAAAAAATTTGATAGTAGAATGACTTGAAAAACAGTCAACTAAGCTCATGGAATCCTCCATGCACTTTTGAAGCAACAAACCATGCCCCCAATAGCTCCTGATGCAACACAACAATCATCCTCAATCCCATAATCCTCTAAGGTCCAAAAAGGAAAAAATAGGATCAAGAAGATGAGACTGAACCAAATCCAAAATTGGTCCTGACACCTTCAGACTTCATGCTAGCAGACTTGAAAGCGCGGGCACCACCCTGCCGAATGGGACAACGAGCACCACCCCACCAAAAAACACCATTAGAAGAAGACATGTAGACTAGATTATTGTCTGATCAAGAACTAATATTTGGCACCATTAATTTAATTCAATTGATACATCCCTCATCTAATATAGACTATGTCCATGAACCCAAATTCCCCACGTTCAACTAGAGAGCTGGAGGAAGAGGCCACAGAGGCCGAGGGTTTCTAGGAGGGTGTAATCATTGCAGGAGTCAAACTTCTAGACACACCTTAACTCAAACCATTAATGTAGTGAAAAATCATAGAAGGACCCTACAGTAGACACAATAGGAACCAAAGTGTTTCTATGCCCCTGCTAGAAGAAATCTGAGTCTAATCATCTTGGAGTATTTGTCAGAGGAATAGAAGATGTCTAATCATCCAAGGCATACAGGAAGACCATTTTGTCCAAACTCAAAAATCATAGAAACACCATAATATCCTATCATAGAGGATAGAACATCTGCATCCAAAGCTTATGCCCCTAAAGCACCCATAAAAGAGCACCCCCAAGCCAGAAAGTGATGGACTTTAGAGCAGAAATATGATATTTTAAAGAATCTATCCTCAATACTAGAAAAGATATCGATCCTAGATTCCTTGAATCTATCAACAGACCTTAGGGAGGCACTCATAAAATCCTTAATAAGTTCATAGGAATTCAAGGACAAAGTAGTATCCAGCAAATTCTATCATATGTAGACCAGTCTATAAGAATTCCATGATATTATCTTCTTCACAGACCTGGATGAAGACACCATCTTACAGGGACACATAAAATTCTTATATGTGTCCAAAAAGATAAATAGAATTGATTTCCAAATAATTTTCATCAATAATGGTTTTGGAGTTAACCTCCTCCCGTTGCGAACACTTCATTGGCTGGGCTATAGTGAGGACAATTTGACACCTTGTACCACAACTCTGCTAGGATATGAAAAAAGAGAGTAGAAGAAATTATGATGAATCAAGCTTAAAACCTGGCTTGGTGACCTCATTTTTGATTCCGAGTTTTTGATAGTGCAAAATAGTACAACCTTCAACGCCCTATTGGGGAGGCCCTAGCTGAATCAGCACAATGAAATCCCTTCATCATACCATCAGTGCATCAAATATTGAACTAATAGAAAAAATGGGACTTTTCACACCAATAAATACGCATTCGAATACTGTGAGCCGCATTACATTGATGTAGGGTTCAATGACCTGAAATCGAAGTAGTCTTTGGCCAACGACATTGGTTGGATCACTACCCCAAATAGACAGGAAATGTATCTTGCTGATAACCTCAAACAACTTGGGGAAGAGTATGTATTACCCATAAACCAAGTTGAGTGTATATGTTCAAGCTCAGATATAGACTCATCCATTTTCATGATTTATGTTATGACCACTAAGTCCAAGGATGGTGAAAAGAACACTAACCACAATGATAATAGTTAAGGCTAAAAAAAATGCTCCCAACCCGTCCATGGGGCCCCAAATAGTTCCTACCTTACTCACTAAGGTAGAAGACAATTTCTTGTCACTAAAAGAAAGAAAGTAAACTCCTCTACCCCCCATTCTATCCTCTTCAACAAATTCCCTGCAGTCAGCCAAGGTAAAAGGATATATTTCAGTTTCCATAAATAAGAGTTGTGATTTCTCTCCCAAAGCCAGAGAGTTTATCTCTAGAATCATCTCTCCATCATAATAGGAAGAAGAGGATGAAGAGGATTATGAATAAGAAGAAGATATCAAATATTCCCCTCCTACATTATAAGAAAGCATATCTACCACAATAGATAAACGTAGGTAGATAAACTTGGGCACTGAAGATGACCCGCGACCCACTCTGATCAGTGTGTCTATGCCTTTCAAGGAGAAAGAGGCATATAACTCCCTCTTAAATAAGAATCAAGATGTTTTTTCCTGTAACTACATAGAAATTCCAAGCCTTGATCCCAAGGTCTCCACTCATTAACTGGGTCTGCCAAAAGACCATCATGGTTACAAGCAGGCTTCCAGAATGACCCACCCGACACATGTTCCCAAAATAGAGGCTGAAGTTGACAAACTAATCAAAGCTAACTTCAACTGAGAATTCCAATATCTGATTTGGTTGGAAAATATATTCCTTTTCAAAAAGAAGAATAGAAATATCAGAGTCTGCATTGACTTCAGTGACCTCAATCGGCACTGCCTGAAAGATGATTTCCCAGTCCCGATCATGAAATTGTTGATCGATGTGACTGCCAGATATGAGGTACTCTCTTTAATGGATGGTTATTCTGGATATAAAAAGATCCAAATGGTCTAAGAGGATTAAGAATCTACCACTTTCAGGGCCACAAAGGGTGTATTCTACTATAAGGTTATGCCTTTTGGTATAAAAAATTCCAATGCTAAATATCAGCACACTATGTATCACATTTTCAAGTCCTTTATGGTAAAATTCGTCGAGTTCTACGTCAACAACTTGGAGGTTAAATCATGAAAATTATCAAACCACCTAACAGATCTTAAAACTATCTTCAATAAACTATGACATCATAGTTTAAAGATGAATCCCCTGAAGTGTGCTTTTGTAATTACCTCTATGAAATTCCTCATCTTTGTCATACGCCATCTCTACATTGAATTAAACCCTGAGAAGACAAAATAAATCCTTACCATGTATCCAACTCGCAACCTCACTGAGCTGAGGGGTGTCTAGGGGAACCTGGCCTACATTCAATGCTTCATAGCCAACCTTGCAGGTAATTGTTTTCCTTTCACCAGGTTGATAAAGAAATGGTTTTCATACTAGTGGGATAATGATTGTCAAGAAGCATTCAAAAATATTAAAAGGTATCTCCTAAGCCCCCTGGTGATGATATAGAAAGTTGAGGGAAGACCAATCATCTTGTATGTAACTGACTTAGAATGGTCTTTAGGCAGTTTCCTCGCACAGAAGAATGATGCAGGTAGAGAAAATAATCTCTATTACCTCATGTAAACAATGATTAATGATGAGACTTGATATTAAAGAATTGAAAAGAACTGCCTAGACCTAATATTTGTAGTTCAAATGATCAGACATTACCTAAAACACCAAGAGGTCCATTTGGTCTCCCGATGTAACCTACTCAAGTATATCCTTAGCTGTCCTATGTTGATTGGATGCTTATTATGGTGGGAAGTCATCCTACAACAGTTTGACATAAGGTACATCCCCCAGAAAGCCATCCGAGGCTAGACATTAGAAGATTTCTTGGCAGAGCACCCCTCAAAAGAAATGAACCCTTTGGATACTGAACTTTCTGATGAAGAAGTATTCTCCATCCAAGAAGGCCCCTAATCTTGGGAAATTTACTTTGACAATGCCTCCATAATCCCAATAGGGAAAAGGATGGAGGATCCCAAACTCATCAAAGAAGGGTTAAGAGTTATACTCATATCTCTAGAAAAGGCCAATATTTCCTTACTCCTTCCCGCTTTCATAAGGGTGCACAAATAATGAAGTAGACTACCATACCCTCATTACATTCTTGGAGATTTCACTTCATGCATGAGCCAAATTCCTAAAGAAAAAAGGTGATTCAGATATGGTTATCTGTAATGACCTAGGTATTTATAGAATAATACTTTTTATTTTATATTAATATTTATTAATAAGATATTAATTTTACATTAAAGGATATTCTTTTTCTAATAGTGTACTTGACATGCAACAATGGGTTTCTCCTAAATCTTACGTTGCACACAACTTTGAGTTATACTGAAAAATAATACAATAATAATATTATTATTTTAAATGGTAGTTAATGCCTAGCCATTAGAATGGAGAGAATGAATAGTGTCAACTAAATTTTGAAATATGGTTTAGGCATGTTTAAATAATTATTCATTGGTTACCAATTTTTTAATAAATGGGAATAAAAACCAATTGAATATAGAGGATGTTTTTTTATGAAATCCTATTTTAAAAGAAAATAATTGTGTTTATAAAGTCATATCAATCTTTATGGATTTTTATTTAATAAAAAAATATTTTATATATTCAATGAAATGTTTTAAATTCATATTATATGTTTTCTAGATATGATATAATAATAAATTCAAATTTTCAGATAAAAGAAGTATTTTTCTAAAAATATAGTTTTAACCACCTTTTGATGGAAAACCTTTTTTTAATTTAGTTTTTGTTACTTATATATGTTCTATTTTCCAAAATAAAATTTTTATATATAAGTGGGACACCAAAATTTACTTTGGTTAAATTTTTGGTAATTTTCTGATAAAGTTCATTTTTAATGAATAGGGAAAAATACTGTATTTTATTTCAAAAATTCCTTTTTATCTAATTTATTTATATAGTTATATTGTCATTTTAATAGTTTTTAAAGTATAATTGGATTATTTTTTTATAATTTAATCCAATTTTGGTCATTGTAAGTAATTTCACATTTTAATTGGACATAAACACATGTCAATCTGTTGGTAGTTTTTTACTTCTTAAAAACAGGCTTTTTGGTTTTGTCAACGGGAATTAATTTTAAATTAATTTCTAAAATTTTTGTATTTTTAATTTGGAAAAATTAATTTCATATTTGGAATCATAATTTTCAAATTATGTAAATAGGAACCTTTTATATTTGGACATTATGAATAGTAACTTTAATAATTATTTTATTTACCATGGTTAAAGGGTAAATCTAGTAAATAAGGGTAAAAAATAATATTATAATAATACAAGACTACCATAAAACATGTCCTAATCCTATTTTATGAGATATTTATGACCACGGGTATCCTTGGGTAAATTTTGGGACCCCATGGAGCCACTTGGATGTGAAAATGACATTTTATAAGAATTAATTTAAAGTAAAGAGAAATATAACATGAACATATATCTTTTACTAAAAAGATTTTTATATGGGGTTATACAATTTATATATTTGACTATAAATAGTCATTATAAATCTAAAAATATTTCCTACATCATTATATTTTATTTATAATTTTTATACATTAAATAAATAAATTTAATGATGATGTAGTGATTGCTTCATTAATGAAAGATTCAAATAAATGATATTATAAATATTAAAATAAATATAATTTTAATATTTTGATGCCATTAAATAATTTTATGGGTTATATTAATATATTATATTTTATTTAATGACTTTTTTTTCTAAGGAATCAAGTTTTTATGACTTTAACAAAAATAAATTACTTTATAGTGTCAAAATTGACATAAATGAGTTTTTAAAACAAATACTATTTTATTAAATTATATAATAGTCATAAAAATATAATATTCATCTAACTGACTTATATAATTTTTAAAAATGTCATTAATTATCCACCTATGGTTCTATTGGAGTTTTGTAGTAACTAAAATTCCCATATATTTTAAAAATGCAATAAGACATGGTAAGAGTTAATGTTTTTAACTAAGGGTTAAAGCTAAAAGGTAAGGTTAATTTTGTGACCTAAACCTATCTAAAACCTATTGGTTGAGAGTTTTTTGACCCAAATTCATACTATCTTTGAAATAAATGAGTTTGGGACCATTTTAACCCGAAAATTAATTTATAATAAAATAATATTTCAAGACCTTCCTAAAATGCCCCTCCTCCCTCTTATAAAAGGCCACCACCTCTTCCCATTTAATCACACCTATAATTCCAAATGGATCATCCAAATTCTGATTAAATAATATTTTAAAATCCCTCCCTTCCTCCTATAATCCTTACCTTGGACAGAATGAAATTCAATAAATCTTTTTGGCTTAAATGAAAGGGAGTTACACGTTTTAGAGGTAGCATCTTCTCTAAAGTTCCTTTCCATTATTTTACTTATTCACTCCCTATGATCTTATTATTCTTTAATTACATAAAAAAAATAGTATACTAAATATACTAGTATTTTTTTATAAGAATTATTTTAACCACACTTACACACACCTCCATCAAATGGATACAAACATATTGTTTCTCTATACGGTGAACTACTGCCTCACAAAATGACGATTGTTCAATTTTCTCCTACCACTTATCAAGGTGGCCATTATAATGGAACTATATTTATATATGATATATATATATATAATATTTATATTGTATCTATTATTCTATAATTTTTATTTACAACATACCTTTATGCTTTCCATAATGTGTAAGTACGATAATTTCATTTGAGGAAGTGCAGACTTCTGCCACCTCTAAGTGATATGACTCATTCATGCCATACATGGAATATATAAAGGATCATATTAATTAAATTATGTAACATATATAAAATATTATATTATACTTTAATTATAATTTACCTATGTATAATTTAGTTTTCATTCCTTTAAATATGAAAAATAAATGAAAGTAGCATTCATGCATACGTACGGATTACTGTCTCCATGAACGGTGCATTTCATTTCTTATCTCCAAATATTATGGACTATTCTAAATACATATATACTGGATCTAAATACATATATAATGGATATATCTGATACTTAAATCATGAATAATATTCTAGTGATGATGGAATTTTGACTTCATGGACAATTTACATCAAAACAAGTTCATTTTCGACTCAAATACCGAACATCAACAAAACGACCGATATGAACTTAAATAATTATAAAATTTTTTCAAATGAATATAAGTAATATAAAATGAATAATATACTTGAAAAATGTTCTAAATCAAGTATAAATTAACCTAATTTTATTATTTAGGAATATAAATAATGAACGAGACAAGTCAGACTCAAGGTAAGAGACTTCGTCTCAATCTCCTTTCATTGAGGCATATTTTGGTTTATACATGACCTCATTTTATATGGTATATAATTATACCATTTTTATTTTAATTTCATTCAAATTTTTTCAAAATTAATCTTTTGTTTTACGAATCATTTTACTAAATGACAAAGGGAATGTTTATTTTTAACGTACGCGGCGACAATGACCTTTCCGCCCCTGTGAGTATTATTTGATATTTAGATTCCTTAACAAGACATAATGTTTTTAAAAGAAAAATAAATAACATATACCCTTTTTATGTATTTTGGTATGTAAAATTGTTTTGATAAATCATTTATTATTTCAATATTTTGAAATGATATATTGTGATTGCAATGTGGAAATGTTATCTTTCCTTTATGCTTGTTTTATGTGTTATGAATATGTTATGGTTATTGGGAATTGTTTACATATATGGGCGGTTCCATGATAAAACAAGGGAGGGTGAGCCCAAGATAGCTATATAATGCATTGGGAAATGTGATGTAGGTAAATGTTAATGTTTCTCCTAATATATTTAGGGAATATACTGTGATGGGTATTTCAAATGTAACTCCCTAGGTAGTTGTGAAAGCTACAATGTAAGCATGTTATGGATGCCACACTTTACCTTTATAATTTATGATTTCTATGTGTTATTAATAAATTTTATGATTTCATGAGGTATTTTAAAGATATTATGTTTTATGATTGAAAAGTTTGATTTCTTTGATTTGTATGTATTCATGAAGTAATGTTTTCTTTCTTTATTTTATATCCCTTACTAAGATTTTTAGGCTCCTCCCAAGTTCTTGAAATGTTTTTCAATAGGGTATAAGGAAGGGTAATAGAAAATAATAATTCAAGAAGATTTTTATCAAGAAAAAAATTCTTGTTTTATTTAAGGAGTTTTATTATAGTGAAAAAATTGGATAGAGTAAAAATGTCTACTTTCTAATATTTGAGATGTAATGTAATAGTTATGGACTAATTCTATAAAAATCAAAACATAAAATGATCCTCAATGTGAATTATTTACTTAACTAAATATTAAGTAATGTTTAAGGGTGGGGCCTTATAGTTGGTATTAGAGGTTAGTTTACATAACTTCAGAGGTTAGGGTATTATTTAAGCATAAGTGACATCACCATAATGGTTATCATATTAGAAAGTGTCATAGTTATTTTAGATAAATTGAATGAGTTTAATATAACATGAATATGTATATATTAGTGTATACCCTCCTTATAAGATAGTATATGTTTATTTTACTGATATACTCACATTGACTTTTTTGGTTTTAGTTAATGGCTGGATCTAGTAGGCACCAAAGTAAAAATGGATGTGAAGGAAAATATGGTGGTTTTATGAATAAGAAACCAAATGAAATGGGAGATACAATGAGAAATCTTATGGTTATTCTTACAAAAATATCTGGAGTCATGATTAAACACTCTAACATTAGTGATTTTTCTAAGGCATCATATATGCGAGAAACAAATCCCTATGGAAGTTCAGGTAATAATCATAAAGGTAAGTATACTGAAAAACCTATGTTTCAAGGATGCGGAAATAAACACCTAGGAAAATGCTTCCAAGGGACTAGAAGATGTTATATACGTGGTAATTAAGGTCATAAAGCAATAACCTACCATAGGAAAAGGAAGCATTTAGTTGACTCTAGGAAAGGGAAAAAAGTTCTTTCTGAGGGATCAATTGATTGTTTTAAATGTGGTATGCATGGTCATTATGAAAATAGATGTCCTATGAAGAATGTTAGGGATTGGGATCAGTAGGACCATACAAATATATGTTTACCAATTCCTAATGCCATTCCAATTGAAGAGGAGGAAACTGAAAATGACCTATGAAAGGTATGGATTATTTCTTAGCTCATGTTTTGACATTATTTAATCTTAGGACATTATGCATGATTTTGTTTATAGGAAGGAAGTATAAAATAATAAGATGGAAAAAAAATGGATAAAAAAGATCATGAATAATTTTCAATGATTAAGATGCCTACATTTTAGGAATTTAAGTGTTATGTTGGATCTATGGATGATGAGGCGTTTAAATGTATTAATGATGGGATTACTTTAGAAGAATTATAGTATTTGTAACCCTTAATTTTGTTATATAAAAATGTTAATTGAGGAAGAATTATCCTTTCTTTATGGATATAGTTATAAAGAACAATTAGGGTTCATATGATCCTTGAATTTCAGGCAATTATGAGTTATTACTTTTTTAGGATGCAAAATGAGAGGTATGAGATAACCTTTAAGGTTAAAATATGTTATGGTTATTTTTGAATATTTTATCTCATTTTGGGAATGTTTTAAGAATTATATAGTTTTAGAAAAAGGAAAACCCATAGGAAGGGTGACATCCCATCGCGCCCAGAAAGGCCGCAGGAATTGAACCCACAACTAAAGGGTGACAAGGGGGCATCACCTACCACTGGCCTACTTGAAGTCCCTGGTTAGTATGACTTATTATTTTTAGTTAAATAATTTTATGGATCAAGAATAAGTTGATTTTGGAACTTATGTTTTATGAAATGGATATCCTTAGTATAGTAAAATGATTTGGTGATTAAGTTATACATGTTATTTTAAAATACATTCACTCATTTGGTAACACTATATGCTTAAGGAAAATAGAATACTTTGGGATTTAATTTGAGAAGTAATGGTGGAATTTTATTTTGGAAGAATATATGTTTTTATTATGGACTTATAGAGATTTGGGTTATTTATGGAAATTATTAACATATCTTAGAGAATATGTGATTAGGTTAATTACTTTTCAGTATGAGACTTTAAGTGTAACGTCCCGGATGCAGAAGCCACAAAATGGGTGCCCCAAACCCAGTTGGTCACATGACCTCAAGAACATTTCCCCAAATGCTAGAGGCTGCAGACTAGCAACGAGGGCCCAGGTTTGATAGTGGGGAAACTATGCCCTCATTTGTCAAAGTGTAGCGCAGTGTAAAGGAAATATAACATACAATAGCTGAAGCAGTAAACAATATACAACTAAATGGACAACTGAAGTAAAAGAGAACCAGCAGTTATATATACAAAGATGCAGCATATCACTAATTCTATGAAAGTAGCCAGAATAGGATACACTGCAATACAATACAATAAAACTTAACGTTCAAGGTACAACCAAACAAAACAAAGTAGAGTAAATAGAACTTAGCATAATCACAAGCCTAAACTCGGTCCCATGCTCTCCTACTCCTCTACTACAATCATGTACCTGTATAGGGACCCTTTCCCTTGTCGACACCTGTAGTAATATAGTCTGTTTGGGCCAAAGACATGACCCAAATAGGGTGTGAGAAATAAATCCCAATAGGCACCCACCAAAGGCCCGTTCCCAACTGTCGGTGAAAATGTGCAACAATAGTGTGCAAAAGTAAATGCTGTAATCTAGTAAGTACTCAAAAGTAAATATCACTACCAGTTTCATTGCCATTTTAATTATTACTTATCACCTCTAAGATTGTGATTCGGCTTAGAAGGTACCACATAGAAAAACACCACAATGAATATTCTAAATAGTCGTGTCCTCATACATACTATCCTTACCCTCAGGTAATAGAATCCAATACCTGTAGGTGATTTACCTCAGGCATAACGATCATTGCCCTCAGGCACATAGACTACTTCCCGAAGGAATAAACAAAGGTTACCCTCAAGCCAACCAATCACTACCCCCAGGATAAGCAACACTGCCCTCAGGCTAAAGAACACTGCCCTCAGGCTAATAGAACACTGTCCTCAGGCTAATAGAACACTGCCCTCAGGCTAATAGAACTAGACCGAGCCCAAAGAATAAACAACAGTTTATATAAACTTTATCTCAAGAAAAAAATGGAATGCACAATATAATCATGGCATACCCTCGGGTATCCTGGCCAATCGGCTAAACAGAGGAATGCACCCCCAGGGTGGACCTGTATCCAAGTAGTGATCCCAAATAGCAGTTAAACTTATCATTAGATTATCTACGCAATTCTAGATATCTTTTCAGAAAAAGCCTCATACATATGACACCCCAACCATGGGTGCATAGCACATCGGTACACAATTTCAACACAACAGTTGAAAATAAACATCAGACCACCTACCTCGATCGTCTCAGATCGGTATACATGAACGACGCCTCCCGAAATGCACAAGAATGGTGTAGATCTAAGATAAAAAACTATGTGCTCAACCTCAAATAACTTCCCATCGGGAAATAATTGGTAATAACAGATCAAGGAGAAGGAAGCTCTTACCTGCTTGGTTCCAACAAGATCGTCGACGGAAGAATCTGATTCCCAGTGTGTGGTCAGAGGCTCTCTCAAGATCCGGCCTCCTCTCCTGAGCTCCTCTAGCATTCTAAGCTTCATATTTTCAAAGAGGAGGCTACTTCCCATTTTGAGTGAAAAAAACAAACTACATGGCATGTACTCTCAAGTACACGACGTGTAATTTTCATTTTTTAAACTGTTCCCCTGGCGGATTCTTTCCACTATGGCACTGTTCATCTTTCGACATGAGTACATGGTGTGTATTCCTGAATACACGGTGTGTACTATCGCTCAGCTGGCAGCTACCTCCACCGCCTTACTATTCACCTACCGACTGATTACATGACGTGTAATTACCTAGTACATGGTGTGTAGTTGGTTTTTACACCCTTCATCACCGACAGGCCTACACACCCTGTGTACTCATTTTACACAGCCAAAGTACACGACGTGTAGAAAAGTACATGGCATGTACCCATAAAATTTGTTATTTTTCCCCATTTTCCTTATTTTCTCAAAAACACTTAAGGAAAAAGGAAAAGAAGAAACCCGTACCTCAAGAAGAAAAACCAGGTTCTTACATTAAGAGTAGTTGATGTTATTTAGAGATAAATGTTAAGATTTATCGTGCAAGACTATGTGATCATATTTTTTTTGAGTTTTGGGTTTCAATATTATTTTGGATTATATTGAATAATTTTAAGGACAATTGTGTATTGAATGGTCTTTTTTTAACTTTGGGTATTGTTTTTGAATTTTGGAGATTAAGAACATTATTTCTTTTTATAAAGGATTATCCTTTTTGGAGATTATCTGATCTCATACTAACCATTTTGGTTTTGGTTAATGTCTAAAGATAAGGGAAATATACAGTTCATCTTTTGTGAATTATTTGATTCTCTAGAAGTTATTTCTAGTGCTTCAGGTGTTACAATGTTATATTTAATACTCATCATTTGGAGAAAAGATGAGTTTGTTGTAGAAATTTAATAAAGTATGAAACAATACTTTTCAAGTAAGCATATTTCCTTATGATCTTAGTATAGGTAGTAATAAAATACCTCATATTTAGGAAAATGAACTTAAAACAAAAACTTTTTCCATTTACTTTTCCTACTAGGGAATCAAAGACCGTTTAACCCATCGTAAGTTTATGGTTTTCTGGTAGTTAACTTTCTCCTGATCATGTTTTATATCACTCTCTATCAGAACTTGATGGTTAGTTTTTCTTCCATATCTATGTTTTCCTATATGGAATCTTAGTATATATTATCTTAGGTGAACTTTTTTACTTCTCTTTATTTCTTTTAAAGTGATACTTTTATTGACTCATTTTACGATGTGGGATTTTCAAAGATGTTTCCAAGCCTAATTTTAAAATTGTGAGGACAAAATTTCCAAAAGGGAGGAATGATGTAACAAACCATGTATTTATAGAATAATACCTTTAATTTTCTATTAATATTTTTGAATAAGATATTAATTTTATGTTAAAGGGGATTCTTTTTCCAATAGTTTACTCGACACACAACAACAAGTTTCTTCGAAATCTTACGCTACACAAAACATTGAGTAATACTGAAAAACAACACAATAATAATATTATTATTTTAAATGGTAGTTAACGCCAAGCCGTTGGAATGGTGATAGTGAATAGTATCAGTTAAATTTTTAAATATGGTTTAAACATGTTTAAATAATGATTCATTGGTTACCAAATTTTTTATAAATAGAAATAAGCACCAATTGAATATAAAGGATGTGTTTTTATGAAGACCTATTTAAAAAGAAAATAATTGTGTTTATAAATTCATATCACTCTTTATGGATTTTTATTTAATGAAAAATATATTTTATATATTCAATGAAATGTTTTAAATTCACCTTATATGTTTTCTAGATATGATATAAGAATAAGTTCAATTTTTCTGATAAAAGAATTATTTTTCTAAAAATGCAGTTTTACCACCTTTTAATGGAGAACCATTTTTAAATTTAGTTTTTGTCACTTATATATGTTCTATTTGAAAAAATAAAATTATTTTATATAATAGGGACACAAAAATTTACTTTGGTCAAATTTTTGGTAATTTTCTATTGAAGTTCATTTTTTAATGAATAGTGAAAAATACTGCATTTTAATTCAAAACTACTTTTTCATCTAGTTTATTTATATAGTTAGATTATAATTTTAATTGGTTTTAAAGTATAATTGAATTATTTTTTTTATCATATAATCTAATAATGGTCATTTGAAGTAATTTCACATTTTAATTGGACATAAACACATGTCAATCTTTTGGTAGTTTTTACTTCTTAAAAACACGCTTTTTGGTTTTGACAACGAGAATTAATTTTAAATTAATTTCTACAAATTATGTGTATTGAATTTGGAAAAATCTATTCCATATTTGTAACCATAAGATTCAAATTGTGTAAATAGGTACCTTTTATTTTTGGATATTATGAATAGTAACTTCAGTAATTATTTTATTTACCATGGTTAAAAGGTAAATTTGGTAAATAAGGGTAAAAAATAATATTATAATATTAGAAGACTACCCTAAAACGTGTCCTAATCATATTGGATGTGATATTTCAGACCACAGGCATCCTTGGGTCTATTTGGGGACCCCATGGAGCCACTTAGATGTGAAAATGACATTTTATAAGAATTAATTTAAAGTAAAAAGAAATATAACATAAATATTTAACTTTTACTAAAAAAATTTTTATATGGGTTTATATAATTGATATATTTGACTGTAAATATTAATTATAAATCTAAAAATATTTCCTACATCATGATATTTTATTTATAATTTTTAGACATTAAATAAATAAATTTAATGATGATGTAGTGATTGCTTCATTAATGAAAGATTCAAATAAATGAAATTATAAATATTAAAACAAATATAATTTTAATATTTTGATGCCATAAATGAATTTTATGGATGATATTGACATATTATATTTAATATAATTCCTTTGTTTATAAGTAATCATGTTTTTATGACTTTAAGAGAATCAATTACTTTATAGTGTCAAAATTGACATAAATGAGTTTTTAAAACAAATACTATTTTATTAAATGATATAGTAGTCCTAAAAATATAATATTCATCCAAATGAATTATATAATGTTAAAAATGTCATTAATGATCTACTTATTGTTCTATTGAAATTTTATAGCAATTATAGTTACCATATATTATGAAAATTCAAGAAGACATGGTAAGAGTTAATGTTTTTAACTAAGGGCTAAAGCTAAAAGATAAGATTAATTTTGTGACCTGAAATTTTCTAAAAACTATTGGTTGAGATTTTTTAGACCCAAAAACATCCTATATTTTAAATAAATGAGTTTGGGACTATTTGAAACTTAAAATAAATTTATAATAAAATAATATTTCAAGACCTTCCAAAAGTGCCCCTCCCCCCTCTTATAAAAGGCTACCACCTCTACCCACTTACTCACACCTCTCAAGCCCTTTGTATCTTCCAAATTCTTCTCAAATTAGCTCCAAAAATCCATAACTTCTTCCTAGAAGCCTTAAATTGTGAATAAAGAAATTCAAGAAAGCCTTTTGGCTTAAATCAAAGGGAGTTATATGTTTTAGAGGTAACATCTTCTCTAAAGTTCCTTTCCATTATTTTACTTCTTCAATCCCTATGATCTTATTATTATTTGATTACATTAAAAAAATAGTATCCTAAATATACTAGAATATTTTTATAATAATTATTTGAACTAAACTCACACACACCTCCATCTAATGGATACAAACATATTGTTTCCATGTACGGTGAACTACTACCTCACGAAATGATGATTGTTCAATTTTTCTCCTACCACCACTAATGGTGGCCATTATGATGATAATATATTTATATATGATATATATTATATTTATATTGTCTCTATTATTATATTTTTTTATTTACAGCATACCTTTATGCTTTCCATAACGTGTAACTACAATAATTTTATTTGAGGAATTGCGGACTACCGTCCCCGCAAAGTGATATGACTCGTTCATGCCATACATGGAACGTATAAAGTATGGAGTTAATGAAATTATGTAATATATATAAAATATGATATTATACTGTAATTATAATATACCTATGTATCATTTAGTTTTCATTCCTTTAAATATGAAAAAGAAATGAAAGTAGCGTTCATGCGTACGTACGCCTTATCGTCTCCATGAAGAGTACATTTCATTTCTTATCTCCAAATGTTATGGACTATTATAAATACATATATAATAGATATAAATACATTTATATTGGATATATATGATAATTAATCATGAATAATATTATGGTGATGTTGGAATTTTGACTACATGGACAATTTACATCAAAACAAGTTCATTTTCGACTCAAATACCGAACATCGACAAAACAACCAATATGAACTTAAATAATTATGTAATTTTTATAACATGATGATAAATAATATAAAATTAATAATAAAATTGAAAAATTTTATTAAGAAATTATAAATTAACCTAATTTTATTATTGAGGAATATATAGAATGAGCAAGACAAGTCAAAATCAAGGTAAGAGACTTCATCTCAATCTCCTTTCATTGAGGCATATTTTGGTTTATACACGACCTTATTTTATATGGTGTATAATTATACCATTTTTATTTTAATTTCATTCAATGGTTTCCAAATTAATCTTTTGTTTTATGAATCATTTTACTAAATGATAAAGGGAATGTTTCTTTTTAACGTACGCGGTGACAATGACCTTTCCACCGCCGCAAGTATTATTTGATATTTGGATTCCTTAACAAGCCATAATGTTTTTAAAAGGAAAATAAATTCCATATACCCTTTTTATGAATTTTTTTATTTAAAATGGTTTTGGGAAATAATTTATTATTTCAATATCTTTAAATGATATATTGTGATTACAATGTAGAAATTTTATCTTTCGTTTATGCTTGTTTTATGTGTTATTAATATGTTATGGTTCTTGGGAATTGTTTACATATACGGGTGGTTCCATGATAAACCAAGGGAATGTGATCTTGAGATAACTCTCCAATGCATTGAGTAATGTTATATAGGTAAACCTTAATGTTTATCCAAAGATATTTTGGGAATATACTGTGATGGGTATTCCAAACATACCTCCCTAGGTAGTAGTGAAAGCTACAATGTAAGTATGTTATGGATAAAAAAAGTAACCTTTATGATTTCATGAGTTATGTTAAATATCTTATGTTTTATGATTGAAAATTATGATTTATTTGATTTTTATGTATTCATGGACTAATGTTTTCTTTCCTGATTTTATATCCCTTACTGAGTTTTTTTCTCATCCCAAGTTTTTGAAATGTTTTTCACAGGGTATAAGGAAGGGTAAGAGAAAGAAAGAATTATGGAATATTTTTATCAAGAAAATAATTCTTGTTTTATTTAAGGAGTTTTATTATTGTGAAAAAAGTGGATAGAGTAGAATTGTCTACTTTGTAATGTTTAAGATGTAATGTAATAGTTATGGCCTAATTTTCTAAAACTCTAAACCTGAAAAATCCTAAATGTGAATTCTTGACTTAACTCAAGATTAATTAATTTTTAAGGCTGGGGCCTTATATTATCAAGTAGGTAAATGGTGACTATGCCATTAAGAAAGAAGTATTGGTACCTTTGATGAACCATGTCCGTGATCTGATGATAGAATTCCCATCAAAACCAACACTGAATTTTGTTCCTCGATCACAAAATGCTCAAGTCAATGCATTGGAAAATGCAGCTACAACCTTGGATAATCCAGAACCAGATGAAACAATCATCAACATTTCCCACCATCATATGGTCTTGTTGTTCATTCAGAACAATACAGAAGAAATTGAAGAGATTAGTCCCCTTCCTGATCCTTACAGTCACACCACCAGTTGGATGAATCCCATTTCAAATTACCTATGGAGGGGGGAACTCCCACCAGATAGGTCTGGAAGAGAAAATATCCAGGGTGGGTAGTCAGTTTTGTCTTGTATAATGGCGCAAACCAAAAAAAAAGTTCTCTATAAACTAGGCCTTGAAAGAGTCCTTCTTAGGTGTATTGATGGAGAATAGGATGCTACCGTCATGAAAGAAGTGCACGTTGGAGCTTGTGGAGAACACCGATCAACAACCAAGATCTCCCATCAAATTTTAAGGCTTGGATACTATTGGCCCACTATGATATAGGATTTTGACACATTCCCCAAGAAGTTCCACCCCTAACAAGTTCATGCCAATTTTATTCACCAACCCCTGAAGCTACTTCACACAACTAAGTACTCCTAGCCAGTTGCCATATAGGGGATGGATGTTTTGGGACCATATCCTCCCACCACATCTAGACAATTTAATTTATTTCTCACAGAAACCGACTTCTTCTCCAAATGGGATGAAGATATACCCCTTAAAGAGTTTGGGGAAAAGATAATTGTTAGCTTTGTGAAATACAACATCATTAACAGATTTGGTTTCCCTCATACAATACTAACAGACAATAGCCCCAACTTCTACTATGCTAACCTGGAAAAGTTATACCATAAGTATGGAATCAAAGCCAACAATTCATCCCGCTATCATGAAGCAGCCACCAGGAAGATAGAGGATTTCAAAAATAATCCTTCCAACATACTCTAGAATATGGTAGACAAGGACAAGAAATCGTGTCCATACAAGATCCTTCATGCTTTATGGGCTTACTAGACCACGACCCACACTGCCACCTAGGAAACCCCATACTCACTAGTATATTAGACAAAGGCAGTTTTTCCCATCGTAGTTCAAGTTCCATCACTCCACATTTACATTTTTGATCAAATCTGTGTGGATGAGAAATCCCAAAAATGGTTTGATGAGTTGGAGCAACTAGATGAGAAAAGGTTTTAAACTTTTCATCATTTGGCAATCTAAAAAAATCAGATCGCATGAGCCATCAACAAAAAGGTTCACCTTCAGTCTTTCCTCGAAGGAGAGATGGTGTTGGTTCTCAGAACCCTGATGATACTTGGAAAGAAACCCCCAAATCTTGAGACAAAGTGGGAGGGGCCATATTTCATACATAAGGTCTACTCCAATGGAGAATATTCTTTGATATCAATGGGTGGAAAACTCACCATAGATCCCACAAATGTAAGGTTTCTGAAGAAATACTTTGTATAAACCGTGACATATATGTCTTAGCTGCAAGACATTAAACTACATAGTGACACAAACGTCCTTACTGAATGATGATAAACTACATAACATCTTCATCCTAACTGCAAGAAATTATACTTCATGGTAGGTATTGTGTTCCCACTAACAGTATGTCATGTATACGTCAAATTCATGCGTAGAAAATATAAGAATACCACCTTTATGTGAAAAGGTTAGACCAACATAGGAAGGGAAATTTAGAACTACATGTGGATTAATTCTCATTCATCAGTGAGATACATAGCGATGCCTCGACCCTCGATCTTGGCCCAATCATCACATGAAATATAATGGCCCTATTATATCCTCTATCACCCCCATACTACAAGATAAATCCATTTCACTCTTTGTTTCTCACATTGATTATAACTCACGTGAGCTTAGGATTGGTGGTAAGGGTTCCTTTGCATAAACAAATCATCGAGTAATTTGATAGATCTGGAACCCATAGAGGATGAAACCAAAATACCCTCTCTCTGTATATAGAATAGACCTATATATGGAGAGAATTTTTAGAACTATGTATGGATCAATTCTTGTCCTTTAAGCATACGCAGTGATGCTTGAATTTAGAATCCTGTCCCAGTCACCAATTAAAGAAAAATTCCCTCTCGTTTTCCTACACATGGATTGAACCTCTATAGGGAACTTTTGGGAACTACGTATGGTTTTATTCCTACCCTCTGTAGGATATGTAGTGATATTGGGATTATATATCTTAGCTCAACCATCAGAACAAAATAAAAAATCCCCCCTCCCTATGTATGGACTAGACCTATACAGGTAGAGAATTTTTGGAACTACATATGGATTGATCCCTATCTCAGAAGGGATATATAGTGACACCTAGATCTCGGGTTTCAGGCTCAGCTGCAATATGGTTATAATTCACATTGGTTTACCTTTTTCCTTAACGTATGACATTAAAAAACATCAAATATACTAGAACTACATATGGATTGATTCCTATATTAGTGGGATATTTAGTGATGCCCAGATCTCATATCTCGGTTCAACTATATTTTAAAAGGCCTTCCACCACCCTATGCATAAACTAGAACATTACAAAGAGGATATGTCTAGAACTACGTGTGGCTTGATTCCTACCCTTATAGGATACGTAGTGACACATTGACCCCAAATCTTGGTCCAAACACCAAGAAAAAAATGCCCCTTTTCCCTACGCATGGGTCAGACCTATGTAGATAATTCCTTTCAAGAAATACATGTTTCTTGATTCCTTCCCTTGCATGATACATAGTGATGCCCGGATCCTCCATTTTGGTCTAGCCTCCACTTCAAAAAATAAGTAGAGGAAATGCCACTTCCTCTATGCATAGGTCAGACTTGCATAGGGGAATCCATGAAAGGTCCTAACTGCATGACATTAAACTGCAAGGTTCCTCAAGAATCATGTGTGGCCCAATTCTTGGCATTATGAGATCCTGAACATGCCCCCAATTTCCTGCACAATAAAGTGAAAAGAGATGATGAAAATTCCAAGTTTGAATTCTGACACCCAAAAGGAGTAAAAAGATCATGTTTCCCCTTACATATGAGTCAGATCTATATTGACGACTCTGTAGTTCATGGCTAATCATGGTCTAGAAATTTCTTATGTTCCCAAACACATCTTTCCCATTTGTAAAACTCCATACTCTGGGAAATCTTGGCTCCCCATAACCCTTCATGGCCATCGTAAATAGATGACCAGTGTCTTGTAGATACCTTTGTTTGACTATGCACATCACACCCCGGTGGATCTTCATTTGTTTCCTACAAAATGGATGTCAATCAAAATAAAATTCAGCCTCTAGAGAGGCTTTTCTTATTTCCATATGTTCAATGGATTCCAAGCTCTATGTCATTCCTCTTGATCCAAGGCTCCCCTTGGGACTGTGGTTTACACATTACATCATCGCTCATGTCTGAGGAATACCAGAATATCCCAACCAAAATTAACTCAAAGATATTGATGATATCTGTGACAAGTTGTCTCCATAACATGATGGTAAACTATGCTGCCAACATCCTTACCACAAGACACTAAACTGCAATTCCATAAGCATCCTGTCTACACGACATTAAACTGCACTACAAAATGGAAATGATCAAATTCTTATCTTTGCTCGGCCTCATCAATAAAAATGTCTTTACTTCATGCGTATGGTCTAGACCTCCAGAAGGAAGGATCATTGGGAATCTTTTGTAACTTGGTTTCCCCATGATAAATGTGTGGTAGACTCAAATCCTACAATTTGGACTCATCCAAAGAAATTATTGAAATTTCCCCTTATCTGCACACAAATTGAGTCAAAGTAGAGATTCCCTAGAAAAGTTCTATTTACAAGACTGCTCAAGGGTAATCATATTTCCTTTCTTCCATGAAGGGATTACCCTAAATCCACCCTACATGAAAATAAATTGTGTGGAATTATTCCTTACCACATGATTTTAAATTTCACTATGTTAGTATAAGAATAAAATGATCCCTGATATTGATCATCCCATTCTTAAGTGGTGACTTTAAATCTATGTAATCCCTTGTTTCTCACACCGATCATAGCTCACGTGAGCTTAGGGACCTCAGTAGGAGATCCACTATGACATCATGTAAAATCAGTCCAGGATTTTGGTCCTAGAAACACAACCCTAAAAGGAATTTTATGGTTCCCTTCCCCATAAGTAACCCTATGTTCTGTCTATACGATGTTAAACTTCAAGGTACTCTAGAGAGGGGACAAATGCTTCACCCTACATATGATCTAGATATATGTATGGGATTACTTGATCCCATGGGTGAATCATAGGCCAAATGTTTCCAATGTATCCAGATACACTCCTACCACACATCAAACTCAGTGCTTTGAGTAATCTTGGATCCTAATTACCTTCCATGGCCATCAGATATGGAAGGACAATGTCATGTAGACACCTTTTTTTGACTATAAACATCATTCCCCAGTGGATTCGTATATTTCACCCACAAAATCACTATAAATAAAAGGAAAATTCATCATCAAGAGAGTCCTCTCATACCTTGGTATTCCTAATGGCACCCAAGCCCCATGACATCCCTCAAAATTCAAGAACCCTCAAAGTAATGGTTTACATTATCTTTCCCACCCATGTCTTGGATATATTAGAACATCCTGGCCTGATTCACCTATAGTCTCTCAAGGCCTCTATAAAATAAAGATGCCCCATCCATATATGCGAAGTTGATCCGTGTATGAAAAAAAAGTTCCCCCACTTTAGGTTTTCCTATCAATGTACAACCATAGAAATTCTGATTGCATGTTTAGGCGCACCCCCATTTATAAACCATACGCCATGTCCAAAAATGTCCCAACCCCATAACCTTTCATGGCCATTAGATATGGAAGGTCAATGTCCTATGGACACCTTTTTTGACTATGCACATCATGAATCAGTGGATCTACATATGTCTCCCACAAAACGGCCATCAACCAATGGAAAATTCATCCTCAAGATATTCCTTTCCTGCTTCCAAATGCCCAAATGAAAAGTTATGTCCCATATCACTCCCCAGATTCAGAAACCCCCTAGATTATGATTTACATAATTTTCCCCTTTCAAATTACCAAAGTGTAAATGAATTTCTAGTTGAACTGAAGAATCATTTACTCTCACTTGGTTATAGTAAAATGATCTCCCATAATAAGTTTCAAGTGTCCTGGTTGTATGACGTTAAAATATACCATTCACCAGCTCTCCATCACATAAGACAAGTTCATGTGGGAGAGGTTTCCTATTCAAATCCGATATAGATGTCCCTAATAATTTTGGATATCATCCCTCAGATAGGCCACCCACTATAGTCCCCAACCTCAAAACAAATCTAAAGTGTTATAAATCTCCCAGGCCATTGGATATGGATGGCCAATGTCCTACAGACACCTTTGTTTGACCATGCACATTATTCCCTAGTGCATTTTCTTATGTATTGTACAAAACAACCATCAACTAAAGAAAAATTCATCCTCAGGAGAGTATTTTCCTACCTTTGAATGCCTAAAATGGACCCCAATACCCATAAATCTCCATAACTCATAAATTTAGGGTCAATAAAAATCCCTCATTCATGTTTGAGAGTTATTAGGACATTACCAGCTAATAAATCCCAAATTTGGGCCCTTGACCCATCAATTTTGGCCCAATATATTCAACCTAAAACATTATTAATAATCTTTATTGACAAGACTATAAACTGCCAACAAAAAAGACATAATAATCGCTAAAGTGAAAACCCGTAAAGGGAACCCCTAGAAAAATGTTAAGTACCAGCTTGTTAAACCTACATTGTATATGGTTTAGGAAAAAATGTTGAGTAATAAAATATTCAAAAGAGACATAAATCCTGATGGGTTGAAAACCCTCAAAGGGAATCCTAATCAAAAATCAAGTTATACATGCTAAGCCCATACCAAACAGGCTTAGGAAAAAATTAGGGCAATAATGAAAAAGTCACAAAAGTTCATGAGGGTTTCCATGTATCCCCAAAAATAGTCGAACTACGCTCATTGAGTCCCAAAGCTCAGCCAAAAAATTAGAGCCTGATTTGATTATTTTAATTTACCAGTTTCGAATCATGGTTTAAAATTAATACTTGATTGAAACGATGTTTATATGGCAGATTTTGATTGATTTAAATTGTAGAAAAGGGAAAAGAATAAGTATTGGAGGGTGAAATAGTTTCATTAGTTTTGAAGAAAAAAACAAAAAATAGAGAAACATCCCCATTTTGGAGTCTCTCTATGGTATTAAAAAAAAGTGAGTACTTCACAATTTGGGAAAATTACAGCGAGGCTCAACTCGTCTTTTCTAAAAAAATGATAAGTGACTACCACAAGTTTTCAAGGGTTTTCTCTGAAGTAGCTCTCTCTTCTTCCTCATCTTTTACCATTGGGTACAAATGTTTCATAATGGATTTGAGGTCCTACCCTTTCTTCTTGATAGCTTCATAATTGGCACCTGAGGAGGCTATTTTATCCTTTAACTTTTCCACACAAGCCTCAAATTATCACATCTCTTCTGTTTGGGTGACCACTAAGTCATGAGACTTCACCTCCTCTTCCATCAGATGATCAAGTTCTTTAAAAACATCATGTAAGGATGTTTACTGATGATGTAAAGAATTGAATATGGTAAGGTTGTCCTCATAAGAAGCAAGGTCTTCCCGGGCTATAAAAATATGGTAAATATAAAAGTGTAGATTCTAGTAATAGAAGATAATCAAACCAAATTTAAAAAATAATTGACAGAACTTGTCTGTTTCATCAGTGAATTTATCCAGAGGTATTTTTGTAGTAAGGGAGCATAACAGATTCCATGCCTATTTTCTCACCACTTGATGCCTTCTTATAACACTAGGACCTTGGAGCTCCCCTGTTGCAATGAGTCTATAGGCAGGAATCATCATTACGTTAGTTGGAAGGGAACTAAGATAGGTTACCGAGGTAGGGGGGCTCTTCATCCTCACAGATGGTTTGGTCCCTGGAGCCAGACACAAGGGACTGGCTATGAATTCTAGGATATTCGGTGACAGCCTATTGGGGCTAGCCTCATTAAGACCATGAATGGTACCCAAAAGAGGGGAGTGGTTTGAATCACTACCTATAGAGATGATCTACACAGATGAATCCCCCTAAAAATGCATATGATGGAGGTTAGAGTGTCTTATCACCATAGGGATAAGAATAGATGGTGTGGATGTTGTGGTCAAGATAGGGAGAAGCACAATTAATGGATTTAGGACCTGTCTAATTGGTCTTCCCAGCACCTTGTTAGGGTAATAGTCCACCCACAGTTGGGTATACTCCAATGATAGAAAGTTGGGTCCCATTGTATTAGGGATGATGAACTCCATGGTGTCACCCTAACACATCATTATAATCCATAATTGGTGAAGAAATGCAGGATGAGATTATCCCCTCAACTAAATGGTGGGAAAAAGCACAAAATATTGAAGGCATCCGAATTTCCTAGCAAACTGGTAGGGGGTGTATGGCTCACAAATAACCACTCGATCTATGCGAGTAGTTAGCATCCTGTCTCAAAGAGAGATGATATATGAGATCTACTATGAAAAACCACCTCCATCACCCCTTACTGACCCATGAGGGGTAGGCTTCGGTGCAAAAATAAAAGTGAGAATCACCATTCAGCAGCCCGACTGCATCGCTAATGCTTAAGGTCATAAAACGAACAATGACAATTTTAAGAAGGGCAGGGTGAAAGTTGGAATAAGGAAACCTCATAGTATCTAAATATTCATTGCATGGGAAATGTTCTACTATCCACCCATATAAAAATTGAAACGGTCCATTGAGGTGATGCATTGGTTTACCTTCCCGTATCTTCCCAAACAAATCATAAAGTCGGGCAAGAGTAGGGATGGCCAAATTGACTGGTTGACCCTCTGATAACATAGATTCCATCATCAGAGTAAAAAATCTGACCCTAGTGTATACATCATGAAAGGGAAAAATCCATATTCTCAAAAACATGGCGAAGAAACTAGATAAACTAAGCTTAGGTGGCACGTCCGATCAAATATCATATCCCCAGGTAGCGTATCATCCTACTTCAAGGGTGGCACAATATGACCCTAGAATTTGTCAAGACTATTAGATTGGATGAGTTTGACTATAGAGGGACCTTGGCCTAGGCACGTTCACCTACATAAATGAACATATACAATCCTAAAATGGAATAATGGAGCGATCTTGGAGGGGTTGACCAAGCATTCCTAGGGCTACGACCAGCAGGCTCCTGGATAGCGGGGAACATGGTTGGAATTTTCCCAAGTAGTGGCTGCCAGAAGAAACTAATCATACATAGTTATGAGAACGGGGATACCTACAAGATGATAGATTTCCCATAAGCTGATCCCCACCTCTCTATGTGATAAATGGAAAGTATTAGTATTTGAACACCAGTGGCTCAACAGTTTGGGTAGGATTTTTCCTGGAGAGAGGACTACGAATTGGGAGTCCCAATATGCCTGGTATAAGTTCACTGCTTCCAACTTATTGGGGGACTCCAAATAGATTTGATGTACCCAAAATCTTTAGTCCCATTCTTCAAAAAATAATCTCCCAGATCATAGATTCCATTTTTTTCTCCACCCACCATTAGTATTTTCTCAGGAAATGTTGAAAATAGATGGGTACTCCTGGGTGACTAGTATCAAGGAAGTGTTGCAACAACTTTGATTTATCAGATTCTATGCCGAGACCCTTAGTGTGAAAAAATTCTCTTGAATGGGAGAAATTATGATTTCCCATGTTGAAAAAATGTTGTCTTGATTATGCCCTTAGGGTGTTTCCAAGAGAATGGAGTATTATCGTCAACCAATGGAAAAAGGAAATCATCATAAAGACCAATTCCATATATTGGTAGCTATATGAATGATGGGTAAGCTAGAAGATCTGGCATAAAATGGGTTTTAAGGTACTATACCGAGGAACAATGTAAGATTGAAGATGGTCCTTAGTGTCCTAATTCCTGGATGCTCTTATCCTGGTTGATTCCACAACAACCTGTGAAAGGGCCATTACAATCTGCAAAGAAAGATCCAAAAGGCCACAAAAATTCATTCCAATGAGAAAATTATTGGATAAGAGCCACAAAAATTCCTAAGGGACTTAAAAAAAGACGGTCCACATGGGGCTCTAAATAATACTATCAAAAACGGCATGTGGAGGCCATTTACATCATATTGCATTACTACGAGGAAGACATGTCCCATGCATAGACTCGGTATGTGGAAGTCCCATGAGGCACTGTCCCGTGGAGTGTTGGGCTACAAACTAAGTGGTTTGCGAAACCAAGAAACCGTGAACTGAGGCCTCACTATGCGGATGTTCAAAGTTTGCTGATCAGAATTTTATGTTCAGTTTAAAAAAGTTTAAAGTTTAGTTCTCCAGTTTAAATCTTGATGTGAGGAATATGAAAATCGCATAGAATTATCCTACACAGGATTCCAGACTTATGTTCTAAATTCCATGGTGCATTTTGTGAACTCAAAATTCGATTCGCAGGCAGAAGAAATTGTGAAGAGTTTAGTTCGTGGAACCTATAAAGTGGTTCATGAATACATATTTCACAAGGGAGTCAGTACGCAGATGCAAAGGAAGCCGAGGAGAGGTCGAGAGTGCTTTTAGCTGTGAGAAACAATAAAATTCAAATGACCTAAGCCCCTATAAATAGGTGTGGTCTCCCTACCAGACCTACCTATTCTACCGTAAACCACTTCATTTCAGGACCACTTCTACATTAGAATAGCCTCCTCTTCATTCTGAACAGACCCCATTCTGATGGGGGGAATTTTTAGGGTCCTGAAAATTTTTCAAGGGGAAGTAAATACTCCCACAATCACTTTTCAGAAGGAAGAAAACATTACTACAATTCCTAAAAGACAAATAGATGCAAATTGGATTGAAAATTTGAGAAGAAACTTGAAGAAATTAAGTTTTGTAAGAATTTTTAGTGTACCACATACCATCACTGGGAAAGGTTTTTGGGGAACATGGACTGTGAACCAACAGTACGTAGAAGGACCTATGATGTGCTGGCCCATGAGGCAAAGACAAGAAACTTGGGATGATGTGAACTACATCATTGGTGAACTCAAGAGCAACAATTCCATATTCATACCATCTTATGAACTAAGCAGTTCATAGACAAAGAAAGATGGCATGGTTCTGCAAACTACATCTCACAAACCACATCCTTCACAAAACCTGGTTGACCGAGTCTTCTGTGGGTTGAGATATATCTTTATGGGATTCTGTAAATAGTGCCACATGCCCACAGATATGATTTACCTAGTGTTCTATAAAAAGAGAACAATGGAAATTGAAAATAGGATCGATGAAGAGAGAGCAGAGTCAAGAGGAAGAGAGCACAAAGGAGACCCTAAAGGAGGAAGAAAGAATTTGGATACAGAGGATATTTCAAATTTTGTTTCACATCATCAATGAAGTGCAAACCAAAAATAACTTTTTCATAGGTATAACCAGCCATGAACTATAAAAAGATGGAAATTAATAATAATTGGTGAATCGAGAACATAATTGGTTCCATCACGAACCATAAATTCCATACAGATGAATTACCCATGAACCATAGGCTCCAGGATCCTTCTTCAATTTGGTGCTTCACATAGCGCATCACAATGTGGATCAAACCCTATGCCGTGTACTATATCACTATATGGATGGAGCCTAGAGAAGTGTGGAGAACCACATCTTGGACCACATACCACTTTGGTATGTGGTGGTCCATACCCATGTCTGCGTACTGCTTCAGTACGCGGATGACCCCTCTACCTACATAGAATTATGCTATGTGGGTCTACCCCCATCCCACATGAGAAAACAGTATACAGAAATGGTGTGTCTTTTAGCGTCCTTCCCTTCAGCTCCAGTCATTCCCCTTCATTACTGTCTAGTCCTCCATAGCTCCTTCACAAACCAGTCCACTGGAATCATGCCAAATCCTCTTACAAAGCCACCAGACCCATATGATCAGATCATCGAGTGCATCAATGCACCCATCTGAGTCTACATACCCAAGGTAAGCAGAGTCACAAAGGCTATCCCCAAAATGGTTCAGACCCCTTGAATATATCTAAGTCTACATTCCCATGGTAACTCAGAGCCCAACCTTGGGATACTAACATGAACCTCCCTGTTCTAGGGATCAAAGAAGATCACTTGATTTTCCATTCAATGAGGGATAGTAATCAGTCAAAGGAAACATGATCTATTTTTCCTTTTGATGAGAGGTGACATTCCTCCCCTTTTCCAGAACAAATTCTGGGAACTCCCACTAAGGTAAGCTCCTAACCTTTTGAGAGACAAACCAAAAAACTTCTAATGTGATCCCGTATTGATAGGTTCATTACTTTTCTCCCTCACCCACTATCATCTCTACATGAGATCAAGTGAGGGAATTTACACACCCATTGATCTTTCCCTCTTCCGTTGAGCTCATATCCATGACCTCTTCCACCACAATTGTCTTCCTTTTCCATCAGTGGAGAAGAGAAAGTGAACCTTTGTTGAATCTTTCACACCCTCTTGTTTCTCACTTCAAGCATGGATCACATAGGCTTAGGGGTTTTGTGACAATACAAAATTCTCCAAATTAGAAAAAACTACGAGAACTCTGATTCCTACTCCAACTAGGATAGATAAGACTCCTGTTTAAGGCCCGAGATCAAGGGATGGTCTCCTGAGTTAGTCGTAGTGAAACTCCCACACTAAGGTCTCCTCTATGGTGTAAGCCCCAATCATGTCCCCCTAAATGGGAAACACCTCTACATAATCCCCGAGAAACCATGCCCTCATGCTGGGCTTCCTTAGAGTATAAGTCCTCATTCTTTTAGAACTCTACAGACTATGATTACCTATTTGATTGTGATACATGGGAAGCCTTTCTGAGGTCAAAATCCTCCCCTCAAATCAACCCTAATGTTTTCTGGGCCATGTGCTTGGTAGGGTCATGTCCACATAAGATACCACATATCTCCTAGGCACTTTGGGCTTCCTCTACATGAGTCCCACACAAATTATTGACCAAGAATCTTTCACCTGGATGTCATCACCACATGACGTTAAACTGTATGGATGGGTCCCTATCACACAACCTTAAAATGTGACATGTCTAGTTAAGTGACACTGAACTACATGAGATTTGATTCCTCTCATGAGGATACATTGGAAGCCCATATTATGGGTCTGAAACCAAACCTTCCGTCTCTACTAGATGGAAGTAAACTCTATAGTTCCTCATTGCATGGCTTAAGTTAGCATTATTTCTGTGGCATCAAATCCATGTATATCTATGATGATCCCACAACCCGGGGGTAACCCTTAGATACACTCTTTGGTAATGAAATGAGGATTCAATAACATATAAACATGGATTAAATCTATAAAAGAGTATTAAAGTAGGAAATAACTCCCCCCAAAAGGGTGTGATGAGACCAAACTCCCATCCCCTTGACCAATGGAGTCATGAAGTATCATTGGTCAAATCCTCATCCAACGACCACCTTCTTTTGGAAAGAAGGTTCATGAATCATGGATACCAGGGTTTTTGGGTGTTTCTGGATCCATGAATAAACTCGTTGGAGACCAACTGAGGGAATCGTACCCAGTATAGGCCAATTGCACGAACACGTAACCCCCTTTTCAATTGTCTGCTAGGATCATGACAATACTACACCTCCTTTATAACATAAAAAATAAGTATACACTGTCCAATCTCAGTGGGAATATCTCTCCCTAGAAATACACGGTGTGATGTGAATCAGTTTGAAAAAAACCTCATAACCATTCTCATGGGGATGAGATGTAGGGGTACCTTTTGGTACTATTACCGAAATTCTTTACAAAACTTACCATTTAAATTTAATTTCTATAATTTAATTTTCACAAATTTTTTTCACAATTTTATTATTTTAATTTCCATTATTCTTTACTTAGAATATATCAATTTCTTGTATTATGCCATCATATATTTCATTAAATCGATTGATTTATTCACTTTAATTTTTTTGAATAAAATCCACACCTATTTCCATTTTACCCTACCCTAAACAAAAACACTCACTAGTTGAGTGGTGGTAGAGAATCATGCCAGAAAATAGAGTTTGAGAAGAACTCTACTGCCCCTCAGTAGATACATCGTTGTAGTTTCATTGGATGATTAGGCCGGGGTAGGTAATATGGTACCCCGAAATAAGAGTGGTAGTACCAGTAGGATGGAGTATCTCATGGGAGTCTAAATGAAGCCTAGGGAAGAGGGGTGAGTTAGATGCATGATGTATATTATACTCTTACCAATCTAGATGTAGAAACTTCCATTATTAGAGTAATGACTATTGTTTCATCCACCCTTTCCAAGATTTTTTTGATATAAGAGCATCACATTCCTTTATATCTTATAAAATTTACAATAACTTAGGTTTTTATATGGAAATATTTTATGTTATTATTTCTATAAATATTTCATTATGGGTGTGATAAGAGGTTATCAGATTCTATCAAAAGTTTTATCATGAAATTTGTATCTACCATTCCCACTGGGAGATATTTGCGCTGAAAATGGTAGAATTTGATTTGATTATAGGAATGGATTGACTAGTTATATAATAGGATCATAGGAGAGTGAATTTTCTATCACTGTAAGGAGGAAAATATATTCATCATGGAGAATATAATCTTTAGGCTGGTTATGAAGGACTAATTCAGTACTTATTAGACCATTTCATGACCTAGGTATCAATCCTTATTCTGGATAATGGAGAGTTATAACAGAGTAAATTTACACTACTAGTGGTTTTCTTTTAAGATTTATTTCCTAAATAGTTTTTTATATTTCCTCCTAAGAGTGAGGTCAAGTTCACTATTGAGTTAGCACTATGATATTAACCAATTTCTATCCAGCCTTACGAGATGAAACCAATAAAGATTTAGAATTTTAAAGTATATTTGGGAGATCTAGAAGCTAAGGGATTTATATATCCTAGTACATCATAGTGGAGTTCTCATAAGCTTTTATCCAATAAGGATGATATGTCCTTATGCTTATGTGGGGATTATTGGAGACTAAACTAGATGATGTTTAATATCCATTACCCCATTCCATGCATCAAATATTTCTTTGATGAGATGATAGGTGCCTAGATTTTCTCTAAGATTGACTTGAGGTCAAGTTACAATCAGTTAATGGTGATAAAGTTTGACATACTCTATGATAACTTCAGGATCAAGTATATCCTATATGAGTTTATGGTGATACTGTTTGGTTTGATGAACATAATGATGATA
Organism: Viscum album; assembly: GCA_963277665.1. Classification (NCBI taxonomy): domain Eukaryota; kingdom Viridiplantae; phylum Streptophyta; class Magnoliopsida; order Santalales; family Viscaceae; genus Viscum; species Viscum album. The sequence continues at coordinate 798,601,741 of OY728129.1, forward strand.
TTCATGGCCTTGATGAATCAAATATTCCATTTGTTTTTGGATGATTTTGTGGTGGTTTTTGTCAACAACATCTTATTGTACTCACAATCTAGAGAAAAATTCCCAACATATTGACATCATTCTGAGTACACTAATAGAGCATAAATTATACTCTAAGCTATCTAAATGTAACTTCTAGATTGAAAAAGTTTTCTTCTTGGGTCATGTTATCTCAGAGGATGGAGTGTCAGTGGACCTAAATAAGGTGGAGACCATGGTATCTTATGAATAAAAAAAAGAATGTATTTGATATTTAGAGTTTTCTATGTCTATATAGCTATTAATAGTGTTTCATCTAGGACTTCTCCTGTATGGAAATGCCGATGTCTGGGATAACCAAGAAAAGGGTGAAGTTTGTTTTCTCAGATGCTTATGAAGAGGATTTTTGGGAATTAAAATTATAGGCTGACCTAAACATAATTCCCCACCTTAACTAAGTCTGGTAAGGAGTACACTATGTACTATGATGCATTATTATTCGGTCCTAGAGTAGTTCTGATGTAGGAGCACCGAGTCGGTGATTATGGCTTCAGATAGTTGAGATCACATGGGTAGAATTACCACAGTCATGATTTTGATTTATCTATAGTGGTACATACCCTGAGATACCAGAAGTAATATCTTTTGGGTGAGAGGTTTTGGGTGTACATAGATAATAAGAGATTAAAGTATATATTTTCATAGAAGGACCTGAACCTTCGGCAAAGAAGGTGGGTTGAGTATCTACAATATTTTAAATTTGAAATGTCATACACTCTAGGTAAGGGAAACTTCATTACTGATTCCTTGAGTAGGAATACACAAAAAAAATCAATGTAGTAATATTATAATGAGTGGTGTATAATGGATCTATTTTTAGATATATATCTAGATGTTTTGTAGTCCTAGGGATGAACAAATATAAATTCAAAATATATTGTTTTTGTGCTTCTAAACTGAATCAAGATATAGAATTTATCCAATCTATAGGGTTTATCTTTGTGGGAAAATTTATATGGAAGGGATCCACCATCAGGTTGGTCTCTTAACAATGGAGTGGTTCTTTTAATCTATGGCCATATCTGGGTTCCTACAGGCATGTGTGAGGAGATGATAATGGAATTTCATGCTTCTAAATTAGTGGTACATATTAGTTTGATAAATATATTTCATGATCTCCATAGGTAGTACTGGTGTCCAATAATAAATAAGAAGATAACAAGATTTTTGGAATTATTTTTCACCTATAAATAGGTGATGGCCAAGCATTATAGGCCCATTGGGTTACTTCTACCTTTTTCCATTCCAGAATAGAAGTGGGATGATTTCACCATGGAATTCATGACAGGATTACCCATGAAACCTATGAAATATGATATAGTATGGGTGATCATGGATCGAATGATGAAGGTATCCCACTTATTTTCTATCAGGGATACCTTCACTACTGATGATCTAGGTACTCTCAATGTGTGGGATATTATTTAATTTCATGGTGTTCTAAGGAGTAATGTTTCTGACCGAGATCCCCATTTTAGGTCATGTTTATGGTAGGGCCTTTATAAGGCACTCATATTATATGTTCTTCTTTCCACAAACTATCATTCATAGACTGATAGTCAATGTGAATGAATGATTTAGATTCTGGAGGAAATGTTACAAGCCTATGTTTTGGAGTTTAGTGGTTCTTGGGAGTAGCACTTTGCATTCATGGAATTTTCTTATAATAAAAACTTTCAGGAATCGATCCAAATGGATCTTTTTGAGGATTTATATAGAAGTCCATGAAATTATCTTTATACTAGTTAGAGTTTGATGAGTCAGTAATCATTGGATATAGTGTCATATAGGTGACATTTGAGAAGGATCAGTTAACTATGAAGTAGTTGGAAACCACATAGAGTAGATAGAAATCATACACTGACCATTAGATATAAACTTTGTAGTTTGAGGTTGGTCATCGGTTTTTTATTTGAGTGTTGATTAGTTTGGGGAAATACCTTATCTAGAATTAGGGAAAGCTAGTCCCCAAGTTCATAAGGCTGTTTGAGATAGCGGATATAATTCATCTAGCGGCATACCAATTGGATTTTCCATAGAACTATAGTGCCATTCATGATGTCTTTCAAATGTTGAAGCTTTGGAGATATCACTTTTACCTTTCTCACATGATATATATTGATGATGTTGAACTTTATGTCGATGTGTCCTTTGGGGATCATCTGATCTATATCGTGGAACTTAGTGAGAATAATATCCAAGGAAAGGCCACCCCTCTAGTGTGAATGTAATGGAATCATGGGTGTGTGAAAGAGGAGACTTGGGAGAGGTATTTTAATGTTTGGGTATAATGGCCGAAGTTTTTCACTGATACCCTATAGGTATTCATGCGATCATATCTCGAAAACAAGATATTATATGGTGGGGAGGTTATAAGATCCCATATTTTTCTAAGTGTGTTCCTCTTTAAGTTTTCTATTAAACCTCTTTAAGTTTTGTTAATATTTTTTAACATTGGTAAATGATCCATGTTATTGGTGTAAAATGAGGTTTCAGATGTGTTTGGGAACTCATGAAGTTGAGTTACCAGGATGTTAGCGGCGATGTGCAACAATGGAGATCCTGCAGTACTACCGACTCACCAATAGATACCACCAGCTAACTGGTGGGATGGATAGAATCCTAGTGAGCCTATAGGAAGACCACTAACAATTATGTGAGATCCAATTTCTAGTTTATGTGTTTTTTGTAGATAGGTTCTCCTATAAATGACCCACCGACTATCCTATGAATACCCACTGACTTTACAGTGAGGTCACTAGCTGTATAGGCACATAGCCAGACACCACTGGCTTATTAGTGGTGTCCACCGGCTAGCTGGTGGCATCAGTCTAGGATATATTAATTTGGGTAAATTCATATTTCCCCATAAAACTCCCATTTAATCCTTTAATATAAGTACCTATGTTTTTATAGACTGTAAAATTCATTAGAAATTTGATTTTTTTTGCATTCAAATGCCTGTAAGGGGTAAAATGGACATTTTCTACTAGAAAATTATCTTGGATAATTTTTCTGACCACTTTTTTGGTCCTGGAATATTTTTTTGTCCAAGGATAAGAGTTTGGTCGAATTCCAAATAGTTTGGATTTTCATGGAATAATTAATAATTAATAATTAATAATTAATAATTAATTAATTAAATATTAATTTATTTTTACATGTTCATTCACCTATATATTTTAAATGAAACATTTTATTGTGATTTTTTCTCCTTCATTGAGTCCAGAATGTAGGGTTTTTTCAAGGAAAGGCATAAATTATGTCGAGCACTAGGGCCGGGCCCGAACACCTTTTCCGTTTTGTTTTATGTTATTTTTATTTCTTTTCTTTTTCCTCTTTTATTTCTTCTCCACCCCTTGGATTATCTCATAAACCCCTTGGTTGACTTGTGTCATGTGACCAAGATAGGAAAGGGAGAGGGAGAAATAGTGAAAGAGAGTGAAGAAGAGAGGTGCCACCGTGGAGCTCAGGAGGAGTCAGATCATCTTGTAGCAGCAGTTGAATGCAAGTCAGTACGAAGCCTCGATAAATTCCATTCAAAGGTAGGATATTTTTAATCTTATATAAAAAATACCCATATTTTTAACGATTTATAGTTTTAAGGACCTATTATCATTTATTATGACCCCTTGAGGGTTGATCTATAGATTTTGGGGATAACAATGCAGATTCAAGCTAATTCAATGGGGTTCTTGTTCAAAAATCCGGATCACATGGTGTGTAGTTTAGGGGCACATTCCATGTGATATTATCATTCGGGGAAGATGATATTTTTATAAGTACATTATGTGTATAGGGTATACACATCGTGTACTATTACTTGACCATGTTTTTGTGTACCTGTCCAGACAAACTATGTAGGGGTACTTTGCCATGTAAAGTACATGACCAGACCCATGGTGGGATGCACGCTATGTAGAAGTACAAAACCAGGAAGAATACATGGACATTCCTTGTGAGGTATATGGGAAGGTGCCCATTATAGAGTATATGCCATGTAAATGTTATACACATAGTGTACATGGGTTTTACATGCAATGTATGGCTGGAGTGCACGCCTGAGTGGAGCTTCGAGGGTACACACTATGTACTCCTCCCTTGCTACCCTTTTGAGGGTTTATCATATATTTACACAATGAAGTCAGAATTGAATGCATTAATAGTTAGTTTTGAACGTTTTTCATGAATATAATTATGGTTCTACCCTTGAGGTTATTTGAGGAATCCTAGTATGTGTTTTAGACATTTTACCAAATGGATAGGTTCTTCCTCCAGTACATGAATCCAACTGTCTCCCAAGAGTGAGACATGATATGAGACCTAGTAAAGGGTAATTTAAATTGTTGGTATACATGTAATGAGATCTCCAATTTACTCTCTTCATGTTTTCATGAAACCTATACCTAGTTATTGGGATTGGTTTTCAACCTATTGAAGTGGAAGGGTTGGGTGTCCAGACAAACCTATAATAAGACTAGTCTATAAACAAGGATCCCCCAAGGGATGGCTCTAATTATATTAGAAAAAATGATCCCATGTAGGATTCCTCTAACCTTGTACCATTTCATAGGATCCTTTATAGTATTCCTCCTCTCATGTACTATTTATAAGGATTCTGTGTAGGATTTCTTCTCTTACCTACTTCTTTCCGATGATCTCGTGTAGGATACCTCTACAAACTTATTGTTTATGAGGATCCACTATAGGATGCCTCTACTTATGTTTCAATCTTGAGGATCCTATGTAGGATGCCTCCATTTACTCTTTTTAAGGATCCTGAGTAGGATTACTCTAAATATGTGTTGACATATAGGATTCAAAGTGGGATTCCTTCACTTATGTGTGGAATTCGAGGGTCCTGAGTATGCTACCTCTCTAGTGTTATGGCTTGAGGTACCCAATGGGTTCCCTAGGGTTTGGTCGACATGTTGGGGTTTTGGGTAGATATAGTAGTGGGTATGACCTTAGAACCTGTACCAAACAGGTCAGCTATGAGGCCATGGAAATAGTGGTGTGTCTAGGTGTTCAACCACCCTCACTCCCTTTTTCACACATTTACATGGTTACTCATGATGAAACTATGATTTCTATAGGTGTTTCCTAGTTCTTGGATTAAGATACTGATGAAATATGATTTTTGATTTGGGATTCCCAGACATACTTCTTGGGTTCTGTATTCTGTGCCTATTAATTTCTTTGGATGGTCATATATACTTCCTAGGGTCTGGATTCTATTAATTTTAATTGTTTGATATATTATTTGGAAACCTAAAGGTACTTTTTGGGGTCCGAATTATGAGCCTTTTATTGTTTGTTTTATTATTGGGATACCTAGACATACTTCCTATGATACATATTATAAGGTATACCCGGGGATGATCATGACCTTCCAAGTGATGAAGATAATCACGATCCCACTAATCGATTACTTTATTATAGTATCAGACGTGGAGTTCAACATCATTGATGAACTTGAGGATAATTTGACTCTCTAGAGTGATTCCTAGGATACTACCTAGGGTTGGTTGGACATACCATTGCATTACTGAACTCTCCAAGCATGAATGTGAGTGGGATGTTGAGCCATTTATATAAATGGATGTAGAGATGATACCTGAATCCAGATAGAATTACTTTTACAGGTCGCATAAGGGTCACCCCCTTTAGGATTCATCCGAGCTCCAATGTTGTGATCGCCTATGGACTGGTACCTAGGGATTTGACATCTGGATAGATTTATAGGGAATGAGTGGTATGACATCTATCTTAGTGATATATTATAGGATGTATTATTATTACATGGAACCCTTTATTATAGTGATTGGAGATGAGTATGGGTGATCCCAGGGGTAGGAAACGTAACCACCTATGGTGGCTTAGCTTAATCAAATACAATTTTGATGCTGGATGAAGCATGTATTGTCGATTAGGATTATAAACCCAAGGATTGACTAATTTTACACATCTTGAGTGGTATGAAATCAATCTTTATACCCCTTTCATATGATCTCCACACGATAGGGATCACAAACCCAAGGATTGAATTTTATTGATTTATGTTATTTTCATCTTACTCTTATATATATATATAATTTTGTATATATATATATATATTTATGGGAATATATATATATGCATATATATATATACACTTGATGGAATATTGTTTAGTTTATTGGGATCGCAGACCCAAGGATCGACTATGTTTTTAATTTAGTTATTTTATTTAACATTTCTAGTTGTGTATCAAATAGGATGAGAATATTTCATGAGAATTCACTTATGGAAATAGATTATAAGTTCACCGTTGAGTGTGTCCTACTGAGATTTATTTCTCACCCCATGTACATGCTCCTTGATGTTCATATAGAACTTATGTATACATTTCAGGGTGATCATAGATACATGATGGATAGGGATGAGACCCAGGGTTTCATAATCAAGTGGATCCACTTGTGTGGTTTATTATGATCTGATTGGAGCAGCTCAGAAGTGTCATAGAGACTAGGTATGTGGTTCAGATTAGAGTTATTAGTGGAGACTTGGAAATTTTTTGGTTAATTTTTTGTACTCCTTTATATGAGATCATCCTAGTGGGTGATCCATGTTGTATGTTTGATATGACCATTTAGGTATTTACTACATTCCATTTTATTATGAAAACCTTGTTATATTTATTACCTCCTCACTCCGATTATTTACTAATATGGATGATGTTCAGTTATTTACATTGTTTTATTAATCTAATACGAGGGAATAATATTCCCATAGACACACCCTAGGCCATTGATACTAGTTGTAAACCTATGAAATATGTAGAGGTAGGCTTGAGGTCTTACTGTGAACTATCTTAGAGCACCGATTTCATGGCATCTGGGTCAGGATGTTACAAATTTCTATTAGAGGTGTCCTTTTTTCTATTGTATTACTATTTAGGATATGGTAGATAGAAGTATTAGGAATGTGTCAAAACCTATGATGGATATCAAAATGGTGCATCAAGAACACCTATTTTGGTAATAATTCTTGGTTTCTTGGGATATAGGATTTCTATTCTTGAAATTTGATGTTATATTTGTATATGATTTTCTCTTTGAGCAATGCACTTGTTGTGTGAATTTTATGGTTTATTATGGATTATAGATCTTGGCCATTGGAGATAGGTTGATAATTGATTTTGACTCTTTTACAGCAAAGGTAAGTGGTGTATTATACATTATATTTGGTACATAGGGTCAACATGTCATTGTCCTACTAGTGTGTGATTATTAATGCTGATAAATGATAACTATTTAAAGTGTTAAAAAAACCTAAATAATGTTTCCCAATGTTGGTTATTGGTGGAATTCAACTCAATCGGATTGAATTGCATATATATATATATATATTCTTCTGATTCAAGTGTTTCATCAGGAAAGAGACAACCATAGGGTGTGTTCAGTTTGGCCTGACAGTTGATTGTGAGTGAGGAGGGGTTAAATGTGATGCACAATAATTTACGTTAGGTTACCATTTTTGTTCTTAATAGATACTAACAATGATTCCCACATCCATAACTTGGTAAAAAACTTATTTCCAATGGCAGGTATCCAGTTGGAGTTTCAGACCTAATGACACTTAGGAACTCCTGTTGGTTGAGATCATGGGAGGTCGGTCTCATCGCACCCTTTTGGGGGGAATTGTTTCCTATTCCGATAATCTATTATAGATTTTTGATATGTTTGTGAAATACCTCCTAGACCCCGATATGGGACTAGTTACCCTTGTGTCAATGAGTTGATTATGAACAAGTATTGATAGGAACTACTATGTTCATGTCACGAGTTCTCCATCACTCTCTTATTCATTTATTATGTTTTGGTTTGTCACCATGATTGATAACTATGGAATTTATTATCATCTAGGGGAGTGGTTGGTGTCTTGGAGATGCGATTGAACCTCTACAAGACATCCTATGTATCCTATGGAAACTAGAATCAAAACCCACATAGTTTGTTTGACATAGTTCAAGGTCATGTGATTGGACCCATCCATGTAGTTTAACATCATTCAATAAGGGCATAAATATCGAGCTTAGACCTCAATGAGGCATCCTATGAATCTTGTTTGTGGTAGGAATTAGAGTCCATGTAGTTATTATAATGGGTGTCTATGTCATGAAATATATTTCAATAGAGGTCCTAGGTGGGACTTATGTATATAAGACTACCCTGGATTGCTTTGTTGGGAGTATGGACCTTTTAGTAGATATGGGATGTAATCTTACTTACAAGATAGACACTTTTAAGGCTATGTGTAGGCATTAAGTGACATGAAGGCTCCTGACATTGAAAGATTGAGGGTTTGTGTGATCTTCCTTTCAGATACACATGAGGACATAACATACATAGAGGGTCTGAATTGGAGAGTATCTATCTTTATTTTCAATGATAGGGATGTAATGTACTTTTATTTTCCATGCTATGTGATCGCATGATCAAATATGGATCTTGTGAAAGGTTCTGTGATCTTTTAATGGGGCTGCACATTGGTGTCGCATGCATGGATAAAGGTTTTACTGATTCTCATGCATGTTCACTGGTTATTATGGGGATCACATTTTTATGTGAAGGATAGAGGTTCGTGTGATAGGTATGTTTATATAATGGATTTCATGGCCATTAATATATGTTGTTTCATAAGGGAATTTCAAGATATTATCTTGTCATTTGACTGCATGATATTATGAAGATCATGCGATGGGTTTTTGAGATGACATCATGTGGTAGATTCTCATGGGTGGGAACTAATGATTAATTGGAGGTGGTCTCTGAGAGTGGTTCTTGGATCCCCTATTTCTCTACTACCCTTACTCCTCTTTTTATTGTCCTTCACCTCATGTGTGTATTTTTTGAGGGGAATAAGGGGAATTTATAGGCCAATGTTGGCTGAATCTCCTTCCAATTTTCATGGTGGGAATGCCACGTGTATCATTTGAGGTCATGGATATGCTATGGATTGACATCATGTGGCCTTAATATATCTTTTAGTGATCTTCATTCCTTCATGCGACGACTCTCTCATGATTGAGCAGTCTCTCAAGATGGAATTCGGGACAACCATTGCAGAATATGATAAATATGATTTTAATTCAGATAAAAAATTATGAAGAATGTTGAAGGGTCTCACGATCATAAACTTATCATTATGATCCTAGTTATTGTGTTTTCTCGATCACATTATCAAATAATGGTTTTTGTGATTACTTTTCACATGGGTGTAATTTCTTGCGGAATTCCACTATTATTTGCGGTTGGATATCACGATGCCATCAATTATTCAAAGACATGAAAAAAAGTTTCATGCCTTAAGTTAGTCCGATTCGGGCTTCGTCTTGATTCCATTACAATGGATGGTTGTCGTAAGCTCATATGGATAGAGCACCATCAGGAGAAAGATGATGATAGGTTTTTTCATGTAGCATGATATTGGTTCAAATTTACACAGTGTGGGATGATTCACATTGAACATGAGACGTAGGGGATTTAAAAAATGGTTAAGATCAGTTGATTTAATCATCGAGTGTATGTGATTAAATCATGTGACAAGTACCAAAAAAATCCCATCCCACATAGAAATCCTACTTCGTCTTCCCTCCAGTATATAAGAAAAGTTGCGACCGCTGTTTGGTCGAGCCAATAGTGGGGTTCAATGATCATACCACCAACACACACCGCCACCCATGCTTCAACCCTGCAGTATCTCAGAACATGGTATATGAACCTTTGGGATCATGCATTACTTGCTCTATAAATGGGCCCGCCCCCTATTTGAGGGAACTATTACCTGTTCTATCCACTAGCTGGCCCGGGCTGGCTCCCACTGGGCGTGGTTGACTTTGGTCCCTCATGAACCTGTGGGTGAGCCCTGGTCTGGATGGCTGGTGGATTGGACCTTTTTTTTCACTAAGGGTGGGAATATCTTTATATATGAATAAGGGCCAAAGTGTATTCCCTTATATCCAAATACCAATCCCATTATTCAAGGATTCCATATCTGCGTACTTGGTGCAATTCATATCAATACACTTTTGAAGTATTTAATGGAAAAGTGTATATCACACACAATTATGAGTGTAAATAAAATTCCCCCCTAGAATGAGATTCATTCAAAATGAAAATAATCTGATTTTAAGGTAAATATAGATCAATTTTCAACATATTTTAATATCTAATGAGATTTGATACTGAGATTCTTAAGGGGATCTATCCCAAGTATGTCAACTGAGGAATTTGTGGTGCCATCTATAGGAGAATTCTGACCATGATTGCTCAGAAAAATCTAATATAGGAAGTGGATTCATCTTAGGGTGTAGATACCCTAAAATTTATAATGTGCATAAATTCAAAAATTGAATAGGGATTGGGTAAAAAGGAACCCATGGTTGGATCTAAAGTAAGGAACTTGGGCGTCTTTATGTATCCCATAATAATGAGAATTAAGCCGTTTGTATTTCTGAAACATACCACTGTGTAGATCAAACTCATGCATAGGGAAAATATGTTCATGGATAAAGGAATTTATTATCAATGTCCTTACATAGATCTATCTTATACGTAGTAAGGGTAATGTCACTATTTTGTGATGAAATCCTGAGTATAGATCCATGTTCGAGTGGAAATGTTTCTCAGATCGTCCAAGGTACCCATCCATTGAGTGTAATACCAATCATATCCAATTTTCTGGATTTGAGTTCTTAACTTACCAACAAATTTCTCTTTATAAATGTTCCTTAATTCCCACTAAAATTAATATCTTCATTGATGTACCTATTCCAATTGTCTTGAGATCATCTTATTTACAAGGATAAATTTGGAATGATTTCCTTCCCTAAGGTAGAATGCTCTAAATTCTACCCAGACCAAGGGACTTAGTGATCATAGATTTATTTTTTCTAAGGCCATATGATGGACCCCATAAGTTTTGTATCTCTTTATTTATTTTTCCCTCACTTTTTTCCAAGATTTATATAGAAGAAGATTTAGTGGGTATGGACTTGGATTTTTCTCAGGCCACCTTCTTATGGGTCTTCAACCTGATAAGTTTTGTGTGTCTTTCATTTTATAAATGCTCAATATTTCTTGGATCACACAAAGCTCATGTATAGTGAGAACATACCTGAATTTTTCCCCGAACACCCTTATTGGGGTTCAATCTTAGTGATCATTATGTCTCTTTTAGTTGGTTGTTTTAAGGTCTTGCAAGAGAGACCACTATTGTTCTATATTTTAAGGTCTTCTAGATCAAACCTTAGATGTTATATAGTTTAGGGTCTTATATCTTAGAACTTTACCATGATTTAGTTTAAGGTATTCTAGCTTGGAACTTTGATGTGCTGTAGTTTAAGGTCTTCTAGCTCAGACCTCGAGATTCCATGCATTTTAAAGTTTTGCAAATAGGGCTTGATTGATGAATATGGAATAGGAAATACATGATAGGGATAACCCAAAACACACTAAGGTTTTGGGTTTCAATGTGGTGTTTCTAGGGATTGTGAGGATTGAAGTTCCTTTCTTGTAAGGAGGATATACCTCTGGTTGGTAGGTTAAAGCCCTTATGCATCGCCATCATGGCTAAAAAAAGGGGTATACGCTCTTTTCCAAGGGTCATGGAAGATTTATGGGGGGAATATTGGTTCATGGGAAAATAATAGGGTTGTTAGGTCCACATGGATAGTTGGAGTATGAGTGATATAAGTCATAACCCAAAATTTTGAGTTAGTGAATATGGGATGGGGAAAAAATGTCAGGGATGACCTATAATACCATAAAGTGTTAGGATCCTCCACAGTGTCACCGGGGATCATGAGGATTAGATTTACTTTTATACAAGGAGTACATGCCTCTAATTGGTAGGTCAAATACATTATGCATGATTCCATATGGATTATATGTATATCCAAGTAGAGTTGATCCCCACACTTTTTTCGAGGGGCATGGAAGATTTGTAAAGACTCAAGAGTCTGACCAATGAAGTTGGGTATGGAAGAAACGATATTCCGGAAGTGCTTTATAACCCTATGGAAATTTATATCTTAATGTGAAGCTCGATACGTATACCCTGTTGTTTTCAATCATGCGGTGTGGGCCATCAATGGTTTGGGAATGGAGATTCACATTATTTCTTTGAGAAAGTGTACAAAACATGGTGACTTAATGTCAAGTATATATAATCTTCTTCAATAGTTTAGTTAAGGGAATTTTAAATCATCATCCAAAGTGATTAGGTCAGGAGGAAGGTATGGGATAATCATGCCAAGAATTACCCAGAACACCCTTAGGTACTGGGTTCTGCCATAGTGACATCAGGCTCATAAGGATTAGAAATCACATTATATTTGGACAAGATGTCTATACTTGGTAGGTCCAAGCCCTTATGCATCAATATCAAGGCCAAGAAGAGAGATCCCTTTTCATTTCAACGGTACATGAAAGGTTTTTGATGACCCAAGGTTTTTAAATCATGATGTTTTATTTATGGAATATGTAATATTCAATAAAGGTTTGAGCACGCTAAAAGTTGTGTCACTGCTTATCAATCATGTTTTTACAACAAAGAGATGTGAAAAACTACTACTCTAACTTTTTTCCTGGACCAGGGGGTCCAGTGAGCATGAATTTAATTTTACTAGGGATAAAAAGAAGTCCCTGTGATATTTATTCCTTATTTATTTATTCCCAAATTCTTTCCTAAACTCTGAAGATAAAGAGTTTAGAAAATGAAGACTTGACTTATTCTCATGCCGACCTTTGTGGGTTTTCAAACTGATAAGTTTTGTGTCTCTTTCACTAGTAGTTTAAGGTCTTGCAAATTGGACCATTATAGGATAGAGATTAAGGTCATATAGTTTAGTTTAAAGTGCAGGTAGTTTATGGTCATGGAACACATAAAACTCATATGGGGGATGCTACACAAGAGCCCAATTAAGATACCCAAGGTCAAGAGCACTCCAATGTCCTTTTGAGTGAGAGATAAAATTTTTGTAAATCAAAACTTGAGGTTCTCAGGTTCTGAGTAATGATATGGGACAATAATTTCAGCGATGACCCAGAACACCCTCATGTGATGAGTTCCACCATAGTGACATCAGACACACAAGGATCAAAAATCCCTTTATACTAGGCCAATGTATCTATGGTTGGTGGGTCTAAGACCTTATTCATCAATACCATGGCCGAACTGATAGATCTATTTTCCTTTCCAAGGGCCATGAGAGGTTTTTGGAAACCCGAGGTGCTCAAGACATGAGGCATGGTATATGGATTGAGGTGATTTAGATGATTATGGGAGCACCCCATAATCTGGTTGACTGAGGTATGGATCTTGTGGTCCTTTGATAAGGGATGATGATGGGTGATGGTCTACAAAGTTTATCATTATGTAGTGGAGATGTATTTGTCTCCATGCAGTTTATCTTCATGAAGTATGGATGTTTACTATGTAGTTTATCATCGTGTGGTAAGGAATTTTTTTTTCTACAGTTTTAATGTCATGTGACCAGGAAATTTACCTTATAGATTAACATCATGTGGTAAGGATGTGGGAAATGACATGAAAAATTATGTAAGATGCATTACATTCACAAATAGCCTAATGTAGGTATGACTCATACATGGGAAAAAATGGGCTCATATGTCTCATCCCCTATGCATTTGGAGTGATTGTTTTATCAATTGTTGTAGTTGGGTCCAATATTGAAGATCCAGGTGTCACTACATATCCTACGATGGTAGGAATCAATCCACATGTAGTTATTGAATATGATACACTCTACGAAGTTCTGTCCCATACGTAGAGGTGGGTATTATGTATGTTTATTATTGTAGCTGGGTATGGGATTGGAGACCCATGCATCACTATGTATCATGTTAGGATAGGAATCAAGACACACATAGTTTTTGAGGAACCGTGTATTTTAATGTCATGAGGCAAAGGTGTAGGCCTCCTGATGTGAAAATAAGTATTTTGGATTGACCTAATGATAGAAATATAGGTGTCCCTAGGTATCCTACAATAATATAAATCAAGTCACATATAGTTCTTGAGGAAGGATCTTCCTACGCAAGTCTGGCCATATACACAGGGAGGAGAATTATTATATTTTTTGTGACTAGACCCAAGATTTAAGATCCAGGCATCATTATAAATTCTGTAGTGTCAGGAATAAAGTCAAATGTAGTTCTTGAGAACAGAGGTGTGGTAGGAGACTAATCACCAACATCAATGGTTCTCTCAGGTGTGATCTATAGGAATGTGTAGTTTTATTTCATGAAAAGGACATTAACCATAGAGTTTAATGTCATTCATTGATAACTCATGGTGTGAATTTTATGATCTTTCATTTAGGACCCTGATAAACCTATCACGAGCTAATATTCCTTGTTTTTACAGGGATTACCCTACCGAAATTCCTAAGATAACATGAGCTATTCTCATCATGAGAAACAAGGAATTACTAGGGTTTCTCTTGATATATAGAGGAAACTAAAGTATGAAGAGGGGTAATTTTGTATCAGGTGGTGGCTAGAAAAAGATATAAGATTAAGGAATCCCTATATATCTCATCCAAATATGAATCAATTTGTATGTAGTTGTAGAAAACATGTGTAGTTTAATGTCATGCAGAAAGGAAATCAGCCATGAAGTTTAACCTCTTGTGGTGAGGATGTGGATCACCCGATGGGAAAGGGAAGTAACACTATGGGTTTGTGCAGTTTTACATCATGTGGTAAATACACCTTCCAGGTAGTTTAACATAATGCGGTATGTACAAGGATCAACCTACATAATAGAAAATAAATATTTCATCTGGGCCCTAGACAAGAGGTTTGGGAATCACTATGTATCTTGTGATGGAAGGAATCAAGCCACACATAGTTCTTGGATAATGAGATTCCCTATATGGAGTTAACTCTCACACAGGGACATGGGAATTTCATCCTTCCTTCATATATATATGTCTTGTGTGTGGTGAGTCATTAGTGAGGTGGTGATTCCCGTGCAGTTTAACATCAGGTAGTGAGTAAATCTTATATACAGTTTAATGTCATGTGGTAAGGACCTGTTTCATATAGTTTAACATCACATGGTTAGGACATGAGAAGATGTATAGTTTAAAGTCTTACTGCTAATACTTGGGATGATGTGAAGTTTAAATTCTTTTTTTTAATATGATATTGTGCAGTTTAACATCATGGAACTAGGATGAAAACCCATGTAGTTTAATGTCATGTGGAAAGAAAATCAGCTATGAAATTTAACTTCTTGCAGTAAGGTAATAGGTCACCTGACATGAATGATGATGAACCATTAGGGGATCCATTTAGTTTAACATCACATGGTGAGGATGTGATCCATATAGTTTAGTTTCATCTGGTCAGGATGTGCTCCATACAATTTAAATTCATGTGGTTAGGATAAACTTCATAAATTTTAATGTCATGTGGTTAGGAAGAACACCATACAGTTTAACATCACATAGGTAGGATTAAATACATATAGTTTAGAATCACGTGTTTAGGATAAACTCTGTAAAGTTTAATTTACTATGTTTTGGATGAAATTCATACAGTTTAACATTATGTGGTAAATAAAATTCATATAGTTTAATGTCATGTGGTTAGGATGAACTTCTTACAGTTTAACATAATGTGGTTAAGATGAACTCTATACAGTTTTACATCATGTGGTTAGGAAATTTTCTATAACTCCCTTTTTCACCCATTTGGGATATCATAATTAGAAGGGGTAATGGTCCTGGGCATGTTTGGGAGGTTGGTTCTAGATAAAAATCTCCATATATCCATGTTAACAACTTCTTCATCAGATCTATATTTCATTACCTAGTTAGACCACATAGGTTGCCTTTATAGATTTCCTATTGAATGTAGTTAAGTGCTGCTAATAATTGATTAGGGAACTATATAATGATAACCTCGATACTATGATCATATTTATATATGAAGGTGCCTAATATTTTTAATCGCCTCTCTATATGAAGGTGTCTTGGAAAGGATATGATTTCATTATCCATGGGAGATATCACTATGGAGAGGTTTTCCATGGTGGATGTTAGGAATATAGTCCCCAAAATCCATCTCCACACTACCACGAGGAGGAATATCACAATAATGATCTCCTTCCACTTCTATTGAAGAGTCGACAGACCCTTGGGGTATTGAGAATGTGTCTCAAACAACTTCAAGGACACTTGGCATTGAAAAAATCAAGGCAATTAGTCTCAATTTGCGTCATGGCTAGAATATGTTATCCTACCTTTTAGGGTTGGGTAGGGATATAAGCCAACTCTATGATGGCTTCCAGAATCTATTGATAATCACCTGGTGCTACAGGAATATGATCCCACTGCTATGAAGCTGGTGGAGTATACTAATGAGCTTCTCTGATAGGTATATGAGCCTAACCTGAGGTGTGTGATGCTCTCACCTGGTGGAACTCAACCAAAATATGGATATAAACATGATCCTAGGCTTTTGGAATATGCCGATGGTCTTTTTTTTGAAAAGATTATGAGCCCGTCCCAAGGTATGTGCTTCTCTCACTTGGTGAGCCCTGTTTGGAACAGTAATATGAGCCTGATCCAAATATTAATTCCTCATTGGAATATTTCTACAGACCTCTGGAATGGGAGAAGGGATATAAGACTCCTCCTATAATCCACTAGGATATTTTGAGTAGCTTGGTTGAAAGGAATATGATCTTGTACTGACGCATGTTCCACTCTCACTTGGTGAACCATGGCTAGAATGGGGATTTGATCCCAATCCCGAGCCTCTGGAATGTGACTCTAGCCTTTTACGATAGGAATATGAGCTATTCCCGAGGCATGTGATGCTCTCACTTGGTGATCCCCAGTTAGAATGGGGATACAATCTTAGTCCTTATGTCGTGATCTTTATTGGAATATGCTGATAATCCTCATAGATGAGAGAAAGGATATGTGATTTCCCTGGAGTAGCCACTTCTTGATACTAATCAGAGTGTTGTGTTTCTCTGGCTATTGGGATAGAAATATATGTCTATCCTTGAATCATAACCAGAATATACCAGTAGATCTCCTTAGTTTCTATCACAAAGCATCGACACTTTAACAGGGTATGTACAAGAATATATTCAAGTACACTCTTAACTGCTAGGATATGTTGCTCGATGTCTTTGATTGAAGTGGGGATATACAACCACTCCTTTACTCCTTGTTCCACCAAAATATTTCGATAGACTTTATGCATGAGGGCATGGATTCATACCTACCCCATGCGTGCTTCCCGAGTGTGATAAAAGACTTTTTGTGAACTGAAAGGGGTATGAGCCTACTCTCTCTATTCCATATATTTCCGTATTTGACATAGTTTTCTTTATACCCAAATCTGAGTGTTTGGAGAGATGAACTATCCTAGAACACCCTTAAGAATACAAGGGGTATTGGTGATTTTATGATATAGCTTGGATCAAGATTTTACAGTATCAATAAGAATGTGAATATAGGTAGTTGGGCCAGGATATAAGATCTGGCATCCCTATGCATCTCATTAGTATAATAATAAAGCTATACATAGTTCTAGAAAACCCGTGTAGTTTAAATTCATGCGGAAATAAAATCATCCATATAGTTTAATGTATTGCTATAAGGATGTGAATATAGGTGTCTAGGACAAGATATAGGATCCAGCGTGTAATGACCTGGACCCGAACAACCACCTGAATAGTGCTAAACGGGTCGGGTGCTACTACCTTAGGCACACCTCCCCGAACTCCAAAGGCTTCTGACTAGCAGCGAGGGTCTTATAGGTATTTTGGGGAGGATATAACCTCTATAAGGATAATTATAATGGTAATGGTCTGAGTATAATAATAAAAAGGCAGAGGAATAAATGACTTAGCAAACTCGAACCAGACTCACAGAGCGGAAGCACATTTAATATCAATAAACAGCAGAAGCAATAAATATAAATAACGGAAATGGAAATAAACAAAATAGCATGATGATCACTTGTAACTACTACTGAACGACAAAACATGCATCCAAAGAAGTTCATACATATCTAAATATAAAGTGCGCCAATAGCTAACCAACTATATCTACAAACAAGAAAGCTGGTACAGGAAAGTACACAAAACATAGTAAACTCCAGCTAGGCAAGACCTCAAGGTCCATAACATCTCCATACAACAGCTAATACAGCCCAGCTCCTGAATCTGACCTCTTTTCTGCACGTAAATCCATAAAGTCTGCACGCATCCTGAAGGGACCGTACAAGGTGTGAGATGAATCTTAGTAGGATACCACCTAACGGTGCGTACCTAATATAAGTGTTTAAGAAGGAATGCATTTATAAGGGAATTAGTAAACAAAACGATGCAAAAATAAACACAAACTCCACTTGTGCTTAGTAGCCACCATGGAGTGTCACCTGCTTCGGCCAACGCCGAAATCTCTGTCATGTAACCCGGCACCATGTGCCCCCTGACACCGCATGTCTCAAGTACTGACATCCCAAAGGCACGCCTGAAAATAGTAACCTAGAGGAACTGTAATGCCTGTCCTCAATAAGTTAATAGAGGGACAAATATGTCTACCCTCAAAATAAGTAGCCAGAGGGACAGTGATGTATGCCCTCAAAATAATGTATCCGAAGGGACAATGATATCTTCCCTCAAATAACGGCGAGCCTCTAACCCCTACCCGATAGCCTCAATGCTATCCCCTGAAGGCTCCTCACCTTCCACGTGGCATCCTACGGTAATAACCACCAAACCAACAGTACCTAAACCACAACTAATGGGGGCCTCTACCCACACGAGTGGTCAAAACCACCTCATCACGGAGTCTCTCTGTGTGCACACTACTAAAAGTTTCCGAGTGAGTGGTAATAACCAAAATAGTAGCCAAGAAACAACACCTCTGACACGTCGTGTCCCTGCGACCATGCTACTCAAGTCTGATGGCATTTCTATCCTAGTAACCCAGCCCATGCCCAACCTAACAGTCATCCTACGTCAAAACGATGCCCATGATGCCCAATCACGTGGTCAGAACCACCCAACGTAATGCAGTCCAAGCCCAACATGTGATCAGCATCACTCAAGAATATCCAGTCCATGCCCCACACAACCCAAAGGTTCCAACATATGCAATTCAGAAATTACATATACAACATATTTAAACAAAAAACATAAAATGGAAAAACAATCTAAACAGTTGAATTACACTAAAAAAGCATTGTCCCATACCAGCACAAAGGTCTTTTAGGCCTCTAACAATTTATATCAAGGTTTAATAACTAAACTCAACAGTTTAAAAGAGTAAAATTCAATTATAACCATCTTGGCATTCCCTGGACAAAATGCCCTGATGAGAAACAACCCCTCGCCCGACCCCGCTCAAGAAAAACTGGTAACAGGGCATACCCAAAGGCATCTGACATGTCAAACAACCAATTCAATATGCAATAAAAGATAAAATGGGTCCCGCTCAAAATACCCGAAAACGTGTTGAAGGCTGCATCACCCAAATGACCACGAAAACACAAAAAGAGGTATGCACCGCTTACCTAAGACTCGTATGATGCTACTCCTCTGATAACATCCTTCAATTAGGTCTAAAATGCGGTATATCTACAAAATAATCAAAACCACTCAAACCCCTATTACTTGTTCTAGAACAAAAAACAAACAAAATGGCTCAAGTGGAATAAAATCCTTACCGAGGGTGTTCCAACAGATAAAAACGTGATCGAAATAGAGTTCATATGAAGATCCGAGAGAAAAAACAAGCTTCAATGGCCTGGTTCGCGAAACCCGGTGACACAAATGAGGTTCTGCCACAAAAATGAGGCTACTGACCGTTTTAGAGAAAAAAGAAAGGACACAACATGTACTTCAAGACTACACACCCTGTATATCATTTAACTGTTCATATAAAGAAAGGACACAACATGTACTTCAGGACTACACACCTTGTATATCATTTAACTGTTCATATGGCAGCTGGAATTCCACCGACTTACTTTCTAGAACCTATCGACATGAGTACACAACGTTTACCTAGGGGTACACGATGTGTACTTTGTTTTTCTTCTCTTCCTCCCCGACTTACCCACATTCCATGTACATCCCTCATACACGGATAAACTAAACGACATGTACAAGGAGAACATGACGTGTACTTGGTTTAAATGATTCCAATCATCCAACAGGCCTACACGCCATGTATATCCCTCATACACGGTCAAGGGTACACGGTGTGTCAATAACTACACACCGTGTAGTAAGAAATTTCTAAATGTTCATCACACTACATGTACTCAGTGAGAACATGTCCAAAACCCACCTAACACATACATGGCTGTACTTAAAAGTACACGATGTGTAGTCTGAAAATTTCCAGAAACTGTCCAATTTCTGCAGTTTTCTCAAGGACAAGTAAAAATTCAAATAGGGTCGGGATTTTGACCCGTTCCAAAAAACCTGAGTTCTTACAATCTCCCCACATTAATTTAGCTCGTCCCCAAGCTATCAAACAAAACCTGGAGATGGCACCAAACATACCACCCTTATCAAAGTAACCCAGACTTCCCCGGTCTCAAATGTCCTGGCTAAATTCATCATGGGGATCCTATCCTTTGGAATCGCCTAAATTAGTCTCAAAATAACAAAACTCTAAACAACCAAAGGTTCACTAACCTGTTTTCCAGATGCATAGTCCTTCCGTGACACATCGTCACCACTGCGCCTCATTCGTGCTCTTGTTTCGTTCCCAACACCCAACGTATCCCACACCGCATCGGTGTTTGCCTCCATGAGGTCCTGGTGCCTAGCACCTCAAGTAACCCGCATCCTCGATGCCTTGATGCCCATGACACCTCAAGTAACCCGAATCCTCAATGCCCTGATGCTATGTATCTCATATATATATATAAATATATCACGCACCTGATATTGTGCCAATCCCACTGACAAGCATCTATTCAGTCCACATAGTACCTGTGCATCACGTGCACTCAAAACGAACATGCCTCTATAATTCATGCCAAAAAATGAAACATGGAAATCACAGACACACCTGTGGTGTACCTCTAACCCTCGTTGGATAACCATTCCGCTCAGCCTATGGAAGATCCAAAGTGTGCACCTAGCCTAAAGCACGGTCACCTGATGCCTGACCTCCCTATGGTGCTGCTCCAGCCACCGACCACTGACCCCTTAGCTGGATCCTACTGTCTCTGTCACGTACTCCACGTGCAGCTGAACCTTAGATACCCTTTCTTGGTACTGAACCTGAACCAACTCCAGATTCCACCATCTATCCTGGTCCCTACCTACCGGCTGTATGAGAAGGCTGCTTGCAAAACCTCTCAATGTGCCCAACCTGTCCACATGCCCAAAACTACATTGGAGGCCTATCACACTGAGTCCGAACATGTCCCAGCTATCCACATTGAAAGAAAACCACTGAAGAACTACTTCGAGGTGGTCTAGATGAGTCCTTGTCCTGACTTCCCTGCTGAACTCATTCCTGTCCTCACTTCCTGCTGTCTGAACCCTCACCTGAAGCCGTCATCTGGCCAACCTGAGGCCTATCCCTCTGGTTTCCCTCTGCTATGAGTGCCTGATTCACCGCCTCTGAAAAAGATCCTATCTTGAAGATATTCACCTAGATCCGAATGGCGTGTCGTAATCCATCCTTGAAGTGCCTCAACCTAGCCGCATCATCGCTTACCATACCAGGTGCAAAGCAAGACAACTCAGTGAAAGTAACTGCATAGTCCATGACAGACATGTATCCCTACTAAATACTCAAGAACTACTAAGCTCTCTCGACTCTCAGTGTTTCTGGGTAAATGTGATCAAAGAACCTGTCCTCAAAGTCCTTCCATGATAGTCCCTCATGCCGGCATGCCTGAACCTGCACATCCCACCAATGCTTTGCCGGTCGTCGCATCATGTATGCCTCCAGCTTGACCCTTCATCCTGGAGGTGTCTCGATCTACTCAAAGATCACTCGCATGCTCTCTATCTAGTTATCAGCTGCCTGTGGACCACCCTCACCCTAAAAAAGTGGTGGGTACTGTGACTGGAACTCCCATGTCAGATATTCCATGGATGACTCTGTACCCTACGCGCCTCTGTCGATCCCCTACAAGACATGCACCGGGCTATCTCAGAGATGCTCATCGAGCCATGGATCGAACACAGCCAAACCTGACTATTGTCCTATCTTCACTAGATCTTGAACCTGATCCTATCCATGAGCCTGTACCCGCGGCTCCTGCTATGCCTGCACCAGATCCTGAACCTGATCCTGCACTTGCGACACTGTACCATCTACCGTCTGACACTCCATCTGAGTCACCCAAAAAGGAACCCGCTGAATACCATAAATGGTCAGAAAACCCCCATACATATCAATTTATACATATATAACATAGATAAGGAAATCAGTAAAATGCAATGCATAACTACTACCCTTACTCTCCCCCATCGTAACCATTCTCCACAACATCCCGACCTCATGGCCTTCTTACCCGCCCCTAACTGAGCCAAGTATCAAAAGTACCTTGGGCCATGACCATCTTGACAAATAACGTCGCCTCAAACCAACAAATGAGTCACCCAATCCTGGTGATCGAAATCATCCCAACCGATAGTACTTGCCTGCTCGTACAAGAGCCCGACCCAAATACCCTGTCATATGCAATTCTATAAAAATATAAATCATGGCATACACATTGAAAAGACAAGAAATTATATCAGGAATTTCACCTATTAACATTTCAAAGCATACAAAGAGTGGAAATTGATTTTATTCTCATGGCATTATCACTTGACAAAGAATACATGCAGTTATGACATTGAAATACCTAAGAAATGTGCCTATCAAAAGCCAAGTAAACAAGCCTTTCCATACTGGGCCAAGGTTCAATTCTCCCTTTCTGCATCAGGTCAAGGGTCACATATTACAATCAATAACATCACATGCCAAGTGAGCCACCGAGGTGGAAATAATATAAACTGTAATCTGAGAAAAAATCAAATAACAATTCCCACCCAAGGTAACTTGGTCCATCCCTCATACCTGGGGCTACAGGTACCCAAGCACAAGCTAGAAACCCAGTTCCAGTAACAACCTATCTCCAGTCTACCATATCCCAAATCGTAAACCAACATAAATAAAATTTAATCCTCAATTTCATTAGTAGATAGCAAAACACTACTACTAAATCCCTATAAAGAACTCCTCTGATACCACTTTGTAATGACCCGGACCCGAACATCCACTCGAATAGTGCGAAACGGGTTGGGTGCTACTACCTTAAGGCACACCTCCCCAAACACCAAAGGCTTCTAACTAGTAGTGAGGGTATTATAGGTATAGTGGGTAGTCTATACCCTCTCGGATGATAATAATAATGGTAATGGTCTGATTATAATAATAAAAATGCAGCAGAATAAATGACTCAGCAGACTCGGACCAGACCCACAGAGCGGAAGTACATTTAATATCAATAAGCAGTGGAAGAAATAAATATAAACAACAGCAGCGGAAATAAACACAACAACATTCTGATCACTTGTAACTACTACTGAACGACAAAACATGAATCCGAAGCAGGTCATACATATCTAAATATAAAGGGCTCCAAAGGCTAACCAACTGTAGCTACAAACAAGCATACTGATACAGGAAAGTAGACAAAACATAGTAAACTCTATCTAGGAAAGACCTCAAGGTCCATACCATCTCTATGCAATAGCTAATACACCCCAACTCCTGAATCTGGCCTCTTTCCTGCACGTAAATCCATAAAGTCTGCACGCATCCCGAAGGGCCCGTGCAGGGTGTGAGATGAATCTTAGTAGGATACCACCCAATGGTGCATACCTAATATAAGTGTTTAAGCATGAATTCATTTATAAGGAAATTAGTAAACATAACGATACAAAAATAAACACAAAATCCACTGGTGCTCAACATCCACCATGGAGTGTTACCTACTTCGGCCAACGCTGGAATCTCTTTCATGTAACCCAGCACCATGTGACCCCTGACACCGCATGTCTCAAGTACCGACATCCCGAAGGCACGCCCAAAAAACAGTAACCCGGAGGAACATCAATACCTGTACTCAATAAGTAACCAGAGGGACATCAATGTCTGCCCTCAAAATAAGTAGCCGGAGGGACAACGATGTCTGTCCTCATAATAAAGTATCCGAAGGGATAGTGATATCTGTCCTCAAATAACGGCAAGCCTCTGCCCCAACCCAATAGCCTCAATGCTATCCCCTGAAGGCTCCTCACCTTCCACATGGATCCCTACGCCAAGCACCCCCAAACCAATAGTACCTAAACCGCAACTAACAGGGGCCTCTACCCATATGAGTGGTCAAAACCACCTCATCACGGAGTCTCTCTATGTTCACACTACTCAAAGTTTCTGGGTGACCAGTAATCACCAAAATAGTTCCCAAGCCACAACACCTCTAACACCTCGTGTCCCTGCGACCATGCCGCTAAAGTCTGATGGCCTTGCCATCCCAGTAACCTGGGCCATGCCCAACCTAACAGTCATCCTGCCTCAAACCAACACCCATGATGCCCAATCCCGTGGTCAGAACCACCCAACGTAACCCGGGCCCAACCCAAACTATGATCAGCATCACTCAAGAATATCCAAGCCATGCCCCACACAAACCAAATGTTCCAGCATATTCAATTAAGCAATTACATATATAACATATTTAAATAGAACACATAAACTGGAAAAACAATCTAAATAGTTGAATTGCACTAAGAAAGCACTGTCCCATACCATCACAGAGGTGTTTAAGGCCTCTAACAATATATATCAAGGTTTAATAACTAAACTGAATAGTTTAAAACAATAAAATTCAATTACAACCATATTGGCATTCGTCCACCAAAATTCCCCGATGAGCAACGACCCCTCACCCGACCCCGCTAAAGAAAAACTGGTAATAGGGCATACCCAAAGGCATCCCATAGGTCAAAAAATTAATTCAATATGTAATAGTAGACAAAACGGGTCCCACTCAAAATACCCGAAAACGCGCCGAAGGCCGCATCACCCAAATGACCACAAAAACACAAAAATAGGTATGAACTACCTACCTGAGACTTGTATGATGCTACTCATCTGATAACAACCTTGAATTAGGTCTAAAATATGTTACATCTACAAAAGAATCAAAACCGATCAAACCCATATAACTCTTTCTAGAAAAGAAATCAAACAAAATGGCTCAAGAGGAATCAAGGCCTTACCTAGGGGGTTCCAACGGATCAAACCATGATCAAAATGGAGTTCTAAAGAAGATCCTAGAGAAAAAACGAGCTCTGGCGACCTGGTTTGCGAAACCCGACGACACAAATGAGATTCTTCCTCTAAAATGAGGCTACTGCCCATTTTAGAGAAAAAAATAAAGTACACAGTATATAATTTATGACTACATGCTGTGTATATCATTTAACTATTTATATGGCGGCTATAATTCTGCCGACTTACTTTCCAGTACCTGCCGACATGAGTACACGGCGTGCACCTAGGGGTACACATCGTGTAATTTATTTTTCTTCTCTTCCTTGCCGACTTACCCACATACCATGTACATCCCTCATACACAGCTATACTACACGATGTGTCCAAGGAGGACACGACGTGTACTTGGTTTAAATGATTCCACCTAGCCAATAGACCTATACGCTATGTATATCCCTCATACACGGCCAAGGGTAAACGACATGTCGATAACTACACACCGTGTAGTAAGAAATCTCTACACAGTCATCACACGACATGTCCTTGGCAAGAACACAACTGGAACGCGCCTAACACATACATGGAATGTATTTAAAAGTACACGTTGTGTATTCTGGAAACTTCTAGAAACTGCCCAATTTCTCTAGTTTTCTCAGGGACAAGTCAAAATTCAAACATGGTCGGGATTTTGACCAGTTCCAAAAAACCCGGGTTCTTACACAGCGTACCTACATATATCTTAGGATTAGAATCAAGCTATACATAGTTCTAGAAAACCCATGAAGTTTAATGTTATGTGGAAAGGTTATCAGTTATATATTTTAACATCTAGTGGTAAGGATGTGAATATAGGTGGTTGGGATAATATATAGGATTCGAAATCCCTACCTATATCATTAGTATGAGAATCAATCTATATGAAGTTCTAGAGAACCCATGTAGTTTAATTTAATACTGAAAGATAATCATACATGAAGTTTAACATCTTTCAGTAAGGACATGTTCCATGTAGTTTGACATCTTGTGGTAAGAACATCATCCATACAGTTTAACAGATTTCATTAAGGACATCATCCATGCAGTTTAATAACTTTCGGTAAGGATGGAAACCACACTGTTTAACATCTTGTAGTAAGGATGTTAGCCATACAGTTTAATGTCACACAATAAAGACATCATCTGTGTAGTTTAATGTCACGCGGTAAGGACATCATCTATATAGTTTAATGCCATGAGGTAATGACATCATCCATGTAGTTTAATGTCATGCAGTAAGGACATTAACTATGTAGTTTAATGTCATATGTTAAGTACATTAGCCATGCAGTTTAACATCTTGCACTGAGGATGATGGCCATGAAATTTAACATCTTGAATTAGTATGATAGCCATGAAGTTCAACATCTCATAATAGGGATGATGTCCATGGATTTTAATGTCTTGTAGTAAGGATGATGTCGAATAAACCTTCATGAGAGTAGCTAATCTGATAGATCTTGGATGATTCTTATGTATATCGCATGAGTTTCAGGATCCTTCAAATCTTTCAAGCCTACAATCACATATATCTCAAACCAATCCTTGAAGATAAATCTACCCTTTATTATGTTCCCGAGAAATCAATGGTAGGGGAAATGATTGTTATGGCCTATCAACTCTCTCTCATTCGTCCTCCTTATTGTTGGGAGTTCCATTAAATCATTTTCCATGACATAATCAAAATACATGGGGACATGTTTAGTTTGTAAATAATAGGATTTATTCAATATTTCATTGATATATAGTATTTTATACCTGGGAGGTATGTGCCTAATGATCTGCTTCACAACTAGTGTGTTTTATTTAGAGTGATCAAATTACTAGAGTTGGGATTCAGGTGTCAGTGGTTCCAATATCCACATGTTCATCTCCACCTAAATCCAATATTTAAGGGAAAATAAATCTTCTATTATATTCCTGAGACATCTATAGTAGGGGAAATGATTGTAATGTCCTACTATCATTGATTCAATTGGATTTATCATCACCAAGATCTCTATAAAACAATTTTCCATGGCATAGTTGAAATACCTGGGAATATGCCTTGATTAGAAGGAATATAATTTTTACTTACTATCCTCAAGATATGGAAGAGAATTATGCTTCTCCCACATTTTATCTATTCTTCCATTTATGTGGGAACATGGATGAGTCTTGAGCTTAGGGTTTGGTCTGGGGGTAGGTGCAAACGCATTGGGGGTCTAGATTTTACCTGATGAGGGGATAACAAATATGAAAATTCCCCCAGCCCTGTGGGCTACGGTACTTCACTGTAAAGAGGACTTTCATAGGTAGGTACCGATACATCATCCTGAGGTATATATTTCCAGCGTATTCCCACAATTATTTCCCAGATATTCCTGTTCTCTCATTGGATTTGGGTGGTCTATTCTTCTGTAGATATTTCCTTTTCATCTTCAAGGGGAAGGATAGAAGGATCCATGAAAACACCCTCTCTTATGTTAGTGGTAGGGTGAGTGGATAATGATAGGATTCCCAATGTAGACCCTAGACATTGAATCCACTACTGACACTATCCATACGATCCACTATCATCATCCTATGAAATACCAACACAATCAGTAGCACCTTCTATAGATTCCTGAAAGATATGATTGAGCCTTTCTTTTCCTGTTCTAGTAGTAGAAGGTAGGAAAACCTACCGTGACTCAAATGACTAATGGAGGGTATGATTTTAATATTCATAAGTGTTCTCATCCATATCTAATGACAAGTCTTCATATCCAGTTGATATCATATTTACTGATACATAAGCGGGCTAGTTCTCCTTCTCAACAGAGTATCTCATTTGGTTGGTCGATGCCCGATATACCATTTGGAGGTTCGTTTCCCACTGTACTATTTGAAGGGTCACTAACCATGATATCATTTAAGGGTCTAGTTCCCATGTTATGGTTTGAGAGTTCAGTTCCCATGCTACCATTTGAGGGGTTGGTGCCCATGATACCATTTGAGGGGTCGGTGCCCATGGTACCATTTGAGGGATTGGTTCCCACGATACCATTTAAGGGGTCGGTTACAATGATACCATTTTTGGGGTTTTTTCTCTTGAAGATGACCCCATGGTAAAATATGATAAAAATTCTCCCAGCCTTGTGGGTTGGGGTGCTCCTTGGGATCCCACAGTTACCAAGGCTAGCTGTGTTGAAGTTAGAAGCTCCTGGATAATGATGATCTGAGATTTATTCTAGGCCATTTTCAAGATACACTAGTGGGAATTAGATAGATTAGAGGTAGCAGGTATATAAACCTTATCCAAAGATACATTTTTTTGGATACACATAGCAGTCTCTCCTTATGGGTGATCCAACTTGGACAGTTGGTGTAGTCACAACTTCCTCTATAGTTCCTTGTGGAATCACGGTCACATGTTGATGATGATGAACTGAATGGAGGGGATCCCTCATAAGAAGATCTTGAGTGATTGAGTTGTCACAGTGATTGTTCTCATCCAACTCTATGATGTAGGGAAGATATGTGTTGTTTCTCTCTAGGGATAGGTTCCCAAATAGGTTGAATGTAGAAATATGGGCCACTTCCCCTCCCATGGCCTTTCATGGGAAAGACAACCTATGATAATTCATCCTATGAAAGATTTAATGGGATGATTCTAGAGTTAGGATGGTGCTATTGATGTGGTACTCTCAGATCAAGATGTTCACCAACTATTACTTAGTTTTTTTGTTGGAGACATCATATGTCGGGGCCTCGGGGCCAAAGTAGCTAGTTCAAAGATCTTAGAATCCATTGGCACATTTGATGATGTCATCTTGATTTTAAGGAATCTAGAAATTCACTAAGTAGGAAACAATATGCCTTAGCAGTTTATAATTATATATAAGAGTACATATTTATCAATTAATTTCATAGTTAAAGGATAAAGAGACATTCCCCTCTTTTTACACAAATTTCAGTATAGTTAAAAGAAATGTGTTAGGTTTTCCATTTTGTTTTTCAACAAGTGTGGAACAAACTAGCCTCAATAGGAACTAGAAAGTATCCCCTTTTTGACTCGTTAAAGGGATAACATACTTAAATAATTTTACATTGGGTTCACCATTTTTTTTCTTCAGGAAAGAGGCAATCATTAGGTGCGTTCGGTTTGGCCTGATGGTTGATTGTGATTGAGGGGTGTTAAATATGATACCCAATAATTTTCATCAGGTTACCCATTAAAATCATAATGAAAACACCCAATAGTTCCCATATCTATAGCCGGGTGTAGACTTACTTTCCAAAGGCAGGCGGCCAGTTGGGGTTTTAGACCCAATGACACTTAGGAACTCACATTGGATGAGAGGATGGGAGGTCGAGATCGTTGCACCCTTTTGGGGGGAATTGTTACCTACTATGGTAATCTCTTATAGATTCAATATATGTTCATGAAATCCTTAACAGACCCTGATATGGGACTGTTTACCCCTGTGTTAATGACTTGATTATTAACATGTATTGATAGAAACTACTGCATGCATGTCAGAGGCTCTCCATCACTCTCTTATTTATTTGTTATGGTTTGGTTTGTCACCATGTTCAAGAACTATGGAGTTTGTTGTCATCCAAGGGAGTGGTTAGTATCTTAGATATGGAACTGAAACTCTATGAGGTTTCCAACGTATCCTGTGAAAATAATAATGAAAAACTATGTAGTTTTTTGACATATTTTAAGGTCATGTGATTGGAACCATCCATGTAATTTAACATCATGTTATAGGGACATAAATATCAGACTCAGACCTTGGTGATGCATCCTACACATATTGTTTGAGGTAGAAATAAGAGTCCACATAGTTCTTATAATGATCATATGTATCATGAGATATATGAAAATAGAGGACCTAGGCAGGACTTATGCATATAAGACTGCCCTATATTTCTTTGTCGAGAGTATAGCCCTTTGAGTGGAGATGAAATATAATCCGATTTACACCCCATTGGTGATCCCACATTAGGGAAGTCTAATCATGCTATCAAAATAATAATTTTTGGCCTCTAATACCATGTGACTCATACTCAATGTGAGAAGCAAGAGATAAAAAAATATCAGACACATTTCATGGGGTAATATCCATGCGGGGCTTACACATTAAATTTTCCCTTTTAGAGGTATGATTAACCATATCATGGAGGATATAGTTGATATATCGGGCCTTAGGAAGGAGTCCTTTGTATCCTATTTTATAATAGGAATCAGAGTAATCATAATTGAGTTCATCCCTAACCCGATGATGGGTTTTAGGTACTCAAGGGATTTATTATGACTAAAAATTAAAATGATGCCCATGTATGTGCCCAATTATCATCCACTAATGGACATGGAAGAGTGATCCACCACTAGAAATTTTGGCTATATCCACGGTTCTAAACTTTGGATATAGGCCCAAAAAATATGGCTATAGGTTATAGCCACAGTTTCATGAACCGTGGATGGTATTGGCGTGGCTATAGGTCGGAGCCTATAGCCACAGTTCAAACTGTGGCTATAGCCCTATAGCCATGGTTGCAAACTGTGGTTATAGGGTCGACCCTATATCCATGTAAATAAAGGCCACAGTTTATAAAATCATGGATATAGGGATTTAGCCACGGTTTTAAACCATGTCTATAGTCCTTTCCACTGCATAAAAAACAGCACGGTTCACCGTGATGGATATTGAGAGGACACTACCAACTACCCCCTCCCCCCACCCACAGCTCCCCAACCTACACCAACACCCCCACCCCCTGCTCCTGCACACTTACCATACCCCACCCCCTACACTTTTCACCCCCTACCCCACACCCTCAGCCTTCCCCCAGCACCTTACACCCCCATGCCCCCTCCTCACTGCACACCCCCTCCCCCACCCCCAGCTCCCCACCCTACACTAGCACCCCCACCCCCTGCTCCTTCACACCTCCCCTACCCCACCCCCCCTACACCTTTCACCCCCTATCCCACCCCAATGCACCTTGTACCCCCTACCCCCTCCTCACTACACACCCCCCTGCACCTTTCACCCCCCTAACCCACCTCCTGCACCCTCCCCCTGCACCTTGCACCCCTTCCCCCTCCTCACTGCACTCCCCCCTCCCCCCACCCACAGCTCCCCACCCTGCACCAGCACCCCCACCCCCTGCTCCTACACAACTCCCCTCTGCCCCACCCCCTGCCCCACCCCCACCCCCTGCACCCTTCCCCCTGCACCTTTCACCCCCTGCCCCCTCCTCACTACACTCCCCCTCCCCCCACCCATTTCTCCCCACCCTGCACCGGCATCCCCCACCCCGCCACTTCTACACACCTCCCCTACCACACCCCCTTCACCCTTCCCTTGCACCTTGCACCCCCCTTCCCCCTCCTCACTACACTCCCCCTCCCCCACCCACAGCTCCCCGCCCTGCACCCGCACCCCCACCCTTGCTCCTGCACACCTCCCCTACCCCCCTGCACCTTGCACCCTAAACCTTGAACCCCCTACCCCTCCTCACTACACACCACCTCCCCCAAAAAAACCCACCTCCCTCCCCCAAAAAATCCCCCCACTCCACCTGCAGCCCCCCTCCTCCCCCCTGGACAACCACCTCCCCCACTACCTGTAACCCCCATCCTTCCCCCTGGACACCCCACACTCTCCCTATAGCCACCACCCTTTCCCTAGATAGCCCCCTACAGCCCCCTCCCTTTCACTGTAAGCCTCCCCCTCCCTCCCATGGACACCCCACCACCACCACACCCCCTACATCCCCTCCCTGGATATCCCCCTCCCCCTACAGCCCCTCCTCCTGGACAATCCCCTCACCACTCCCCTTTAGCCCCCTCCCTCTGTAAAATCCCCCCACCACTCCCACTACAACCCCCTCCTATTCCCTAGACAGCCCCTCCCCCCTAGAGCCCCTGCCCCGACTCCCCCTGCAGCCCCCCTACCTTTCCCTGGATAGCACCACCCCCACTCCCCCTATAGCCCCCTTCCTCCCTTCATGGACAAACCCCCCCCCCCCCCGGACATGCCCCCACCCTACACCCCCAACCTACCCAACACACCAGTCAATTGAATTGTGAAAACCAAAAAATGCTAATATGGCTATTATACAAGAATTTCCAGCCAAATGATGTACACTAATAAAAAACATGCTAATATGATTAGAACTAAATCAAACATCATCAATCCAAATTGAGTAGAGTGGAACCAAACCAAATGGTTTTTAAAAATATGAAACTGAACCAAACTAAAAATAATGTAACCAAACTGACTCAAACCAATCAAAATTAACTTCAATAAAGTGTAATTGTGCAAGCCAAAAAAGAAACTAATGAAACATACCTGGTTGAATCTAAAATTAATTTAATTGAACTAAATTTCCTCAAATCGAACAAAATAAACCTGTTAAAATCGACATAAACCAAAAAAATGAACTCAATAAAAAATAACCTAGAAAACCTAACCTAGCCCAAACTCAACCAAGGAGCTGGGCCTTGCGATGAACTTTTAGAAGGCCTCATGCTCACAGGTTGAGAGGATATCCTAGTCAAGTGGTGCTTCAATATCCTCAAAAAGATCCAAAACGCACTACAAAAAGATAGGGAACCCAAAAACCACAAAAACCCTAATTAAAATTGAGCCAAAGAATAAAAATGGAAGAAAACTTACCTAAATCCGATGTTGAACTCACTACCTTCTATGGTGGTGGGTAGAATCGACCTCATCATAAGTAACCACCTATAAGTAAATAATGAAAAAATAAGTGAGATATAATTACTTCTTATATATATGTGATCAGTGTGTCAACTCTACATGATAAATGATACATAACTCCATAACCAAAAATGAACAAAGAATATTCAGATTGATATGTAAATACCAATATTGAATAACATGATCATTAATAAAGGCTTTTTGTTCAAATGAAATCCAATTTCATTCAATACATACACCACATAAGCATTGGAGTAATATTATTCTATATCTAGTGAGTATTCTATAATGGAATAGGTTAATACACTATCGATGAGAAACATGAAAGATATGAGGGGATAATGAAATAGTTTAACACCCCTTGGGTTGTGTTGTATTTTTTTGACAAAATGTGTGGGACTTTTCCCAAGCTGATTTGTTGAAAAGATGGAGAGATTGATGGACACCCCTAAAGTGAGTTTGAGTTAGACATGTTGACAAGGTGGTTGAGGAGGAAACTTCAGATCCCATCAATAGGTAGATAATTCATCCATGTTTCCCACTCCCTCTAAGATAGGGTATATATGGAATCTATGGGGATGAAAAACTAGAAATATAGCGTGGTAGCGTGTGTCATGGGGATATAACCGCTATTTTAATAGGTCATGCCCAGAATCATTTTCATTTCAGAAATGAGAGGATTCCTTGGTGAAATCCCATTTACTAGCCTTATCACCTCATTTTATGAATCTTTATCCCCCTGCAGCCCCCACCCCCACTACCCCCCTTGCACCCCACCTGCACCTTCACCACTTCCCTACAGACCCCCTACCCCTTCCCCCTACTCCCTACCCCCTGAACCCCACCTGCACCCTCCCCAATACCCTTCAGACCCCCACTGCCCCCACTTCCCCCTCGCACCCCACCTGCACCCTCCCCACTGCTCTGTAGACCCCCCCCTCCCCACCTGCACCCTCCTCAATGAAATCCAAAATGCACTGTAAAAATATAAGTAATCCAAAATTCACAAATGTCCTAATTAAAATTGGACCAAAGAATAAAAATGGAATAAACCTTAACCAAATAAAATGTTGAACTCACTATCATCTATGGTGGTAGATAGAACCAGCCTCATCATAAGAAACCACTTATAAGAAAATAGTGGGAAAAAATGAGATATAACGACTTCTTATATATATGTGATCAATGCGTTAACTATACATGATAAATGATACATGAATGCATAACCAACAATGAAAAAATAATATTGAGATTGATATGTACATACCAATACTAAATAAAAAGATCACTAATAAACCTGTATTTTTCAAACATCACCTTTAATTGCCTATTCAAAAATCAAAAATCACCAAAATATGGGAATAAATTAAACTTCCATCAGTACTTAAATGCGAGAAATAAGGATTAGACATTGTTCTTAACATAAAAAATCCATTCCATGAATGTATAAAATACCTAAAACTCTTCATGCCTATATCCTTCTTGATTTTCTAGATTGAAACCTCATTTTTTAGCACGTTATTCTTATGGAATTCACCTTTATTCTTAGTTTATATAGGTTTATCAATTTTATAAAGTAGATATTTTTCATTCTTTTATTATTACTCAATCCCCTAACCCCACTTCACCACCCCCACCTCCCGCTATACTGGCCTCCCCCCAAACCAGTCCCCTCCCCCACAATCATCCATTACCCCCCCCCTGCACCACCCCCACCCCTTCCCCTAGCCTGTGCCAGCCCCCTAGCCTACACCAGCCCCCAAACCCCTGCACCATCCCTCCTAACCCCACTGCACCACCCCCACCCCTTCCCCTATATTATCCTCCCCCCAAACCAGTCCCCTCCGCCCAAAACCGGTCCCCCCAAACCAGTCCCCTCCCCCCAAACCTAGTCCACTCCCCCCACCTCCCTAACCCCCACCTCCCCCCTACACCACCCCTAGCCCCCTAGCCAGCACCAGCCCCCAACCCCCCTAGCCTGCACCAGCCCCCACACCCCTACACCACCCCCTAACCCCCCTACACCACCCCCACACCTTCCCCTGTACTAGCCTCCCCCTCAAACTAGTCCCCTCCCCACAAAACTAGTCCCCTCCCCCCTACACCAGCCCCAACCCCCTAGCCTACACCTTCCCCCCCCAATTCCATTTACTTATATTATGCTATAAATATAAATGTGAAATAAATTGTTCTTCTTAATATGGGTATATGTTGTAATGTATATGGGGATTACCTACTCAGTTTCATGTCTGTGTAGTATCTTTTATTTTATTCCATCCACTACTCTAATATTACATCTAGTTTATATTATATTGTATTTCATTAAATGCATCATATAGAACTGGTTGTATTTGTTTTGTATTCATTAGGTTATTATCATCTCTAGGAAAATCATCTAGAAGTGCATCCATCCCCTCCAGATCAAGTGGTATGTTCACGAAGACCTCTATAGCTAGAAACAAACATGATTGATCTAACACCTCAGCCACCACCACTTATTTATGGGCCATGACAGATAGTGAAGGATCATTTAAATAAAATGAACACTCACCCACATCTTCATAAGTGGATATATACTCTTCCAAGTGAGCTTTGTAGCGACCTTCTCATTTTTGAAAAATTAGAATGTGTTGCCAAAATAATCCAATGAATAAAAGGAGTGAAGTTCCCCATATAATAGAGAATTATAGGGTATATTACCTTGACAATATAGTTTTCTTCTATTTATATTCCCTTCCATGGAATGCTCACCAGAAGTCACTAGAGCTAAAATGGTTTTTCCCAAAGTGAAATTGCCCCCCTCATCTGGGATAATAGACCTGGGAATTCATTATTATTGGTCTCCCAATCGCCACAAAACACTATTCCCATAGTTGTATCATGGAGAAAACATTTAGGGGATGGAAGTAGTGTCTGTTCATCAGTATCATCCTCCTATATGAACAAAAACATAAAGTAC
This sequence comes from Viscum album, assembly GCA_963277665.1. Taxonomy (NCBI): domain Eukaryota; kingdom Viridiplantae; phylum Streptophyta; class Magnoliopsida; order Santalales; family Viscaceae; genus Viscum; species Viscum album. The sequence continues at coordinate 798,637,856 of OY728129.1, forward strand.
ATAAATACAGTTTCAATGGAATCATTTCCCTTTAAACATAGTAGTGAGATCAGTCTTACCACTACCTATATGGGATAACCAAAATCTATCATGAACATTTGAAGTGAGCTGAGAACCACCACTCAGTGAACCAAATATGAATATAGAAATGAAACACTAAATATATATGATGAAGTTATGCATATAATGTATAATTTGTTATAAAAAAATATAAAGGTATAGAATTCAAAAGTGCATACCTGGGGATCAACTATCCAACCATGATACAGACCAATGTCCAGAAGATTGAATATTTCACACTCAAGAGTAAACTCAAAATTATCAATTCTGTAAGCATGGTGTATGCCAAGTAAATTTGATTAAAAACACAACAAATGGTTACTAATGTCTTGCAAAAAATGGTATAAAATAATCATTAACTCCTAAATTTTATATTCACATCAATCCCGATCATGAGTCATGGGAGCAAATCAATTGCATTGACTATGTCTTCTTGTTGGTTCTCTGCATATCATGCATCACTATCCTTCATACCAGTAGTCATCAAACTCAAAATATGATCAGTGAAACTAATTGAGTGGCTTCCTTAAGCAGAAAATGGAAAATTAGACTACATACCGTCAGAGGTGTGCCTGAGGAGATAGAGGGGCCACCTCGGAGCAGTGTCATTGAGGAGGTACGATGGTCGCGTCAGAGGAGGATACAATTTAATATAATAATAATAAAACATAACTACTACATAAAAAAACATATCTCATAATAGAATAATTCAATATATGTAGAAACAGTCAGAAACACCATAATACAATTCAGTATTACAATAATAAAACCTCATTGCATAATAAAATTACACATATTAACAATCCAAAAATACAATTCACATCAATAGTGAGTCTCAATACTAGTATCATCAGATTCATGATAACCCTCATCCACACATCCTACAGAAACACCATCAGCACCTCTCACGCCCCAGTATCATCATCGACATCAACATCTGTACCGACACTGACACTAGGACTGGCTCTGGCTACAGCTCCAGCTTCAGCTCCAGCTCCATCTCTAGATATAGCTTCGAATCCACCAGTAGAACTCATCGACATAAAAGGTGAATCAAATGTTGTAGCTGCTTCTGGTGAAAGTGTAGAAGAAATGGAAAACATAACTTTCTTCATATTTTCAAATATCACCTTTTCTGCTTTTTGAGTTGCTTATTTGATTGTGGAATTCATCTATTCCACTATGAACAAAACAGAACCGGTACTCGAAGAAACGTTGTCAGTAGACCAATATCGAGATGGTACAATATTCTTCCTGGGTCGACAATGCACTCTACCCTAATGTTCATATCCTAATACCTGATATAGATGATTGTTCGGGCCCAAATTGTCAGGTTCTTTTTCTACCAATGTCTCCAAAGCATTCTGTTTATTGATATATAACATAAATTAAAATGATAAAATAATATAAGGAATTAAATTTAGTCAAAATAAAATCAATTGAAATATACTTACAATCTTCTTCTTGGTGTTAGTATTTGGAACAATACCATATTTCCATTTCCTTCTTATACAAAACAAATTAGAGTGAGGAATGCGACCCTCGATATTCAAATATTTTTTCTAAAAAAACAAAGAAATAAATAAAAATTGGAAGTCAAAAAAATTATTCTAACCAAAGCTAAATATTTTAAATATTAAATTACTTATGTTTGCTCAAGATCTAGGAGTGAAGTGTTTCCACGAGTATAAACATTTTTCATTACACTCTTATTTCTTTTATTTCTGCCTGATTTCTCCTATAAAAAATAATTATATAATTTAATTAGCATAAATAAAACACATTTTAAAATAAATAAATGAATATATATATAAATTTAACAAATACCTTAAACTCTTGCCTCTTACAATAGCCGATAATCTCTTTGTATTGTGATATTAGAAAATCATGAATCACCGGTACTTCTTCAAGCTCCTTGACAACTCTCTTTTTCCAACCAAGATATAAGTCATACTTGTACACTCACCACATTTCACCTAAATCCATTAACCTTGTAGCCTTGGCATTTTTTCCATTAGGAAAATTATATTGGTGCTACAATGGAAAAAATATTTGTTAAGAAAATATTATAAATTAATATATATAAAAGGTGATTAGCATTACTTACCCAGATCTCTGCCCAGGCATTGTCCTTTATTTGTTCTCCAACTTCCCTCCAACTTATTGGTTGAACCAGAATGATATTTCCGTATCTTGCAAGTGTTCCCATAAATCTTTTAATTTTCATACCATTTTTTAATTATAGTTCTACCCTCATTGTATTCAACCATTATTTCCGTGTGTCAATTCTAAAACTCTCACATTTTTGTGCATCCATGTCGTCTGGTGGAGACTGGAGCTAATTATGAAAAAAAGTAAAAAAGGATAATAATATATATGAATTTATCATTAATCAATAATAGTAATGTTTAAACACATACCAGTAGATGGGGGATCTACTGACCCCTTAAGTGCAGCATTTAGAGGGGGATTAGCCTTTGTGGTTGGTGGGATATCTACAGTAGGAGTACTCTGTACAGTAGATGGATAACCCTGTATAGATGATAGTGGATATGGATATGGATATTGTGGTGGGATATATGGGGGCACAGTTCCCTATACAGTGGATGGTGGGAATGGAAAATAAGGAGGGATGGTAGTCTGATAACGACCATCCGATGTGGGTGCGGGCAGAAAGCGATATGAAAAATGTGGGTATGGATAATATGGAGGTGGCATAATGGGAGGATGACCTTCTGGTGACTCAAGCAACATAGTAGTAGGCTGAACTGTAGAATCAATACCCCCACCATACTATCATCCTCAATAGTATAATCCAACCATATCCTCGATGAAGTATCCTAAAATAACATAGATAATAAAGACTATAATATTCAAACATAAATTGTACTTACAGTGTTGGCCAGATGAGACATATGTTGTTCATTTCTTCGTATTCTTTTATTTCTTATAATATCATCATATTCAGACATTTTGACCTGTACATTTGAAATAATATTCTAAAATAAATAAAAATAATTTAAAATGTTAAATAATACAATTGTATCAGAAAACAATGAGATACATTTTCAATGTGATATTTATATTGATAAAATATCAGGACTTTTCTATATTTAAGAATTACTATAGACATACTTAAAAAAAAATTGGTCAAAATATAAATAGTTTTATATTTTAAAATGGTATAAAATATACTAGTTAATTTTATTTCATGTATGGAAGTTTAAAAAACACATACAATATTACGATAATTTCAGGTAAATACTTACAAATGTATCAATGTTCTGTGTGGTCTGTGAAAATTTCTGGTTCACAATCTGTTCTAGAAATTGAGTCATCTGTGTCATCAAATGCAACATTAAAATAAACACCAACATTTTCATCCACAACATCATTGTTATCCATGTATTCAAAAATATTTCTAGGAATGACATCAACAATAACACAAAATTGTTGTTGGTAATAGGTCAGTTACCATAAAAACACCTATCTAGCATGTGACGTAAGAATATGAGGTTCATCGGTGTGAAGCTGGAGATTCATATCAATCACTCTAAATCCACAGTTATCAATATCCATTCCTTTTCATGTCATTGAATCAAACCACTTACATTTCATCATTGTGACACGACCATGTGCATAGTAATCTAATAAAATGATTATTTCAACAACACCATAGTATGATATATTTTGTAACCAAGGTTGTCTATCTGATGCACTCGCATAACAATCTATTGTGGCGCTTATCGTGACACCATCATGATGTTTTGCCATTTTTTTCACAGCTATTTATAACAAATTTAATTCCATTGATAACCATTTCTTTACAATCACGTACCACATCCTTTGGACCAAAGGATACCACTCTTACTTCATCTGATACTTCATTTATTAGTAGAGTAAAAACCTAAAAGATACCAACATTGAATGTTAAACAGAGACATGTGATTATGTTATGAGAAGAAAAAAAATCTATTATCTTTGACTTTAAACAAGAAACAAATTCTTTGCTATGCAGCAGTTCCTTCCTCTTAATAGATATAAAGCGATGTCTCTTTTATAATTTCTAAATGATCTCTAAAAATATGAAATCTTAAGAATGTTAGAAGATATGAAGAAATAACGTTATGAAAAAATGAATATTTATTAGTTTACTAACGTGGTCTAATCATCAAGCACACCACAATTGAATAATACTGTACGATGAACCATTTCCCACTCTTCCCTGCTTAAAGTACACATTGAGTACAATCCAAATATCCCCCCTATTTGGGGTAGGGAAGGAAATATAGGCTCAATGGGATCATATTGCTCATATTCAGTTCTCATAAGTCGATTAGACCTTGTGGTGACGTTAGCCAAGTACGATGAACATGAATCCATGCATTATTGTGCTAACTAACATTTCACAATAGAGCCTTCGAGGAGATATTTATTTCTCACATAGGATTTCAATGTAAACATAATTATTTATGTAGGATATATCCACCGACTCAAAATAGGACAACCAAAAAGAAATTCTATGGGAAGATGCACAATCAGATGTAACATACATGTGAAAAATGATGGTGGGAAAATTTTCTCCAAGTCACAAAGAATAATCATTGGATCTCTTTGCAATTTCTGAACAACACTTCTGCTCAGTATTTTGGCACAAAGGTCTCGATAAAAATGACATAAATTAATCACAATAACTCTAACATTATGTGAAAGTAAATGTCAAATGGAAATAGGAATAAACTCATGTAACAAGACATGGTAATCATGGGTTTTAAGAGATTTTGGTTTCATATCTTGTGTATTCAACCTTTTCGAAATATTACTTGAATAAAAATATAGAACCTTAAAAAATTCCAAGACCTGAAGAAATTTTTTTATCTCTACATTTTTCATAGAATAACAAGAAATAGGGACTTTCGACTTATTTTGAGCAATTAACTCAGGATGAAGTTTTTCTCCTATAGCCCAATCCATCAAATCACGACGAGACCACAAATTGTCTTTTGTTTTTCCTTTGAAATTTAAAATAGTAGCAAGTAACATCTCACAAATGTTTTTCTAGATATTCATTACATCCAAAAAATGATGCAATAAATTCGATGACCAATACAAAAAACTCAAAGAATATGCTTTTCTTTCTCCAATTGTTATTGGAATTCAAATTAATATGTTTTTGTTTTCTGATATTTGATTAACTTTTTCCAAGAAAATAATTCAAATCATCAATTTCATTAATAATATCATTCCCTGACATTAGTTGTGGTGTCTCATCTATCTCGACAGCATTATCGAACAATATTCTATTTTTTTTGTATGGATGATCCATCGTTAGAAATCCTCGATGCCCTATGAAGTTGAATGTTTTTCGAAACATTAATCTTCAGAAATGTGTATTTTTCATACAAATAGGGTAGGATAATTTTACATTAGTAATCCAACCAGATATCATTCCGTAGGAAGGGAAATCATTAATCGTCCATAATAAAGCTGCACGAAACATAAAGTACTCCTTACCGAATGCATCATACGCCTGTGAACCAACAATCCAAAGCTCCTTTAACTCCTCTCTTAATGGACAAAAGTATATATCAATATCATATCCAAGATCACTAGGTCCAGATATCAATGTAATAATGATAGTAAATGGCTTCTTCATACACATCCATGAAGGAAAGTTATAAATGTGAATGAAAATAGGCCAAGTACTTTGTGCAGTATGCATTTGAAAAAATGGGTTGAAACCATCATAGGATAATCCCAATCTAACATTTCGTGGGTCAGCTAAAAAAATCAGGATGTAACCTATCAAATTTCTTCCAAGCCAACCCGTCTGCAGGATTCACTATTTCATCATTATCTTTATTTCTTTCATCTTCATGTCGTCTCATATTCTTTGCTATTTGTTCTGACATAAGTTTTTTAAATCCTGGGAATTAAAAAGAAGTTCCAAATCACTTTATCTGCTATGTGATATTGCTTTCCGTATTTATTAGTCTACCACCTTGATGTGCCAACCTATTTTCACTGACTTAACTCTGCATTTTTCTTCTAGAACAGACAACAATATTTGGGTCAAGAATGAATCTTAATAGATGAAAATACAAATTTTTCAACCAAATTTGATGCCATGTAATTATTTTATAGAATAAATGCATCATTAGGAAGTAAATTATTAATAAATTTAAGGATATAGTTGACTGTATTATTACTAAATCCATACATTTCTTTTTCTATGATATAATCAAATTAAAAACTCAAGTTTTCTCATTTTTTCACATGCCTAATATACTGGGGTATTTGTATCTTCCATCAGCTTTCTAACACTCTCAACGTCATCATCCTGATTAATAGATGAAAACTGTGTTCTAGTAATCATTTCCTCTTGAACTGGTCTACACGAGGAGCTGGCTTCAGAAACAAAATGAAACCGATAGGAAATCAGATTTGTCATACCAATCTTTTCTGCTGAATCGATGTCATTCACCACTTGCACTTTTTTCTCCATTGTGATACCACACATGATAATTTTTTTTGGAAACCTTGTTTAGTGATATGATAACTCACTTACTCGCAAGTTCACCATGGTATTCCAACATAATCAAAACATGGATAGTGAATGAATCCTCCATCTGAATCATTAATGAATGAAAAGTCCAATAAATATCGCAACTCCTTCTAAAATTCACTAGTGATCTGATCAACGTTGTACATCTAGTATCTATCCATTCTAAGGAATATAAACATAAATTAAATAAATAATCAAGAAAATTACTTAAAATTATATGTATTGTTTCATAAGATAATAAGTAAACATCAATAAAATGTCAATAAAAAAATCATAACAAATATTATGGTTAAGGGAATTAATAAATGTTTCAAATTATAAAAAATCATGAATAGTCACACCTTTCTATGACCACATAAGATTATTTTGGTGTACCTCCAACACCCACATTAAAACCTAGATGTTTGAAAAATTACCTATTTTGTTTTTTATAGAATTATCTGATGGAAACCCCCCTCCTAGACACCCTCCCCCTCCCTCTTGGACCCCCCAGACACCCCCTCCCTCCTGAATAGCCCCCCGACATCCCTGGACAACCCCCTCCCCCTACACCCCCACACCCCTTGCCGCCTCCCTTCCCCCTGCACACTGCTCCCCTAGACCCCTTTACCCCCCTCCTAGACAACCCTCTTCCCCTTGCACCCCTTGATCCCCTCCCCGCACACTGCCCCCTCGGAAACCCCCCCTCCTGGACACCCCTCCCCCTAGAACCCCACACCCCATGCACCCCCTGCTCCCTACCCCCACCTCCCACCCCCTCCTGGACAACCCCCTCCCCCTGCACCCCCTGCCCCCTCCCTACACACTACCCCTGTATACCCCCCCGCACCCCACACCCCATTCCCCCACCCCCTACCCCCACCCCCTACACCCCCTCCCTGCCCCCTGCACACTACTCCCCCAGACCCCTTCACCCCCTCCTAGACCATCCCCCTCCCCTTGCACCCCCTTCCCCCCTCCCTGCACACTTCCCCTCAGAAACCCTCCCTCCTAGACACCCCTCCCCCTGGACCCCCACACCCCCTGCTCTCTGACCCCCACCTCCCACCCCCCTCCTGGATAGCCCCCTCCCCCTATACCCCCTCCCCCCCTCCCTGCACACTACCCCCTGGACCCCCCCCCCCCCCACACCCCCTTCCCCCTCCCCCTGCACCCCCTGCACACTACCCCCCCAACCCCCACCCCGGACACCCCCTCTTGGACAGCCCCCCCTACACCCACACCCCCTGCTCCCTTCACACTGCCCCCACCTCCCACCCCCTCCTAAACAACCCCCCTCACCCTACACCCCATGCCTGACCCCATCCTAGAGATCCCCCCTATAATACATGATCAGATGTGTTTTTTTAAATTGGTAAAAACACAAAAACTAGGATGAACAGTGTATCAAAACACCTAAACATCTTGGGAACATCATCCCGATCAGTGTGATATGTCATATTTCCAATATTACCCAGGTCAATATAACTCAGAGATGGTCACTTATCAATGCATAACAGATCAAGAATCAAACTACTATCACCAAACACATATGGTATGTTGTAACCTTTATCCAACAAGATGGGTGCCACTTTTATCGACAAACACTTTCCCAAGATTCCCTATTGAAAAAACTAGCATGTTTATCCTCCTTAATTCACCAGAAAAATGGAACTAAAAATTCTAGAGTTTTATTACCTCCCAAAAATTCTATAATCTTAATACATTTCGAGTCATCCATTAGAAAATAGTGGAAGTTCAGACGACATACCATGTTGATAATAATTCCCAAGTAATGTCTATCCCAATTAAATTGTGAATTAGATGATGATCATGCCTGTAAAAAGAATCAAATAATTGCACAAACACCCATCTAACCAGGGTGTCATTTTAAAATCTAATATTCCTACATGATATAAACTTCACCCAAAAGGAACCACACATATGAAATGGTTCAGATGCATTTTAATTTTTTTGATATTCTGAGGGAGCTAACTCCCTTAGGTTGGCCCCTTACAAAAGAATAAAGCATCAACAATAAAGCTAGGTTAATCTTAAGAGGTCACTAGGCTTAGAAAAATTTCATTTGTGTTTAATTTATAGATAAATAATCCCATGGGACACACTCATATACCCTCTCTAAAGAAACTATCAATTGAACATTAAAAATTCTAGTACATGAGGTTGAAAACTAAAAACACCATATTTAGGTTTATTTTAAGGCATTACATTTATTAAAATATTCCATGGCTTAGTTTTATTGAACATCCAGTATCATTCATAGAAAATAAATAAATATTTTCCTTTATTTAGATAGTTCTCGAATGAAACAATGAAAATCTATTTCAAACTTATTTTCAAGCATTAATTATTTATCTACCATAAAATAAAAATATTAGGAAATTTAGCTTATAAATTTCATTCTCCATTTTAAATAAACATAAATATTTTCATATTTGGATTAGTTAAATAGTATTTCAATTTCAGGTTCTAGAGGAAAGAACCCTATATGTTGCAATTGTCATTTCAAATAACATAATCCTAAAAATAATATATATCAAAATATCTAAAAGGTATTCTATTAATTGTAAGAAACATGTTATGTAATATGCCACCATAAATCTATACATAACATCACATAAGAGGCTAAAAAAACTTTAAAAACCATCACTCCATGGAATAATCATACCCCAACTGGTTTATGTAATATAGAATATCTAAATAAATGTAACATAGGTGGGTCCCATCATATCCAACCTGGGTTCATATAAATGCCACCAAACAACAGTTGATTTATTTATTAATGCTTCAAAACACCATTAATGGGTTATCTCATTAGATTTTTCCCCAAATGACCTACATGGGTATAGATGTGTATTTAGGAATTTATTAACATGAGTTATCATGATGAACTTCTATAGGTATTATAATTCATAATGGAAAACATTATTTATATGAATTACCTTTTAGTATATACCATGGTTTAGTAAGATGCATTACCATTGATAAATAACAATGATACTTGTATTTATATGTCATTATTGTAATTCAAGTACCTACAACTTGGTCTTCATCTTTGACTATAGAATATAGCAAGTCCATTTATAATGGTTTGATTATATGGGTTACTATTCCAAATTTATAAAGGCCCGAAAACATTCTAAATTGTTTTTGAAACCCATTTAACCATTACCATAAATGTTCTAGCATATGTAACATATGTTTCATCATTGATACTTTTCAATATTGGTTAGTTAAGGTAGAACCATCACACTATATAGGAAAAAACCATTTAGGTTGATGCTAACACATTAATAACCAATCTTATATCACAATTATCATAAGGAATGATATCACATGTTAGAAAATAATATTGATTTATAAATAAGAAACCACAAAATCAAGGTATATAGGTAGATAATAATAAATAATCATCAATCAATTAATAAATTCACCTAAGGAAAATATCACATATAACATAAAATCATGGTATGAAACCCACATATAATGGAATATTCAAGGCATTTGAATCTCTATGTTCCTAGAATGATGAATGAAACAGCATGTTCATTCTATAAAACCCATGGATACAATACCCTAATATCATAAATCTATATGTAGAATAATTTAAATAAATCACTCAAGGTGAAATCATAATCAATTTTAATAACTATCAATAAGACCACAATCTCATCCCTAAACACTTAGTCTTTTCCCCTTGAATGGGTTGAACACTCCCAGACATGATTATTTACCCTGAACTGACACATTCCTAGAATTATATCTAATATAAAAAAATTGCACGATAACATAAAAAGAAACCTATTATAACACTTTGTAAATTCCCAACCCAAGAGCCATGGAGAAGATCCCCAAGATAGTTGGGTACATGGCTACAAGAGTTCCACCACATATTTCAGAGGCAACCAACCATAGTGAGTGTATAATTATTGTAGAATAGCGAGTCTATAACCATATAAAAATTGTATCATATCACTATACAATAACTACATCAAAAATAAGAAGAAGTATATATGAATGACATAGAATCAAATGATAACAATAATAGATAAAATAGAAAATTCCAACTATACAACAATGAATTCATGTCCATATGAGGCTATAAAATCTAAATCAGTAAACACAATAAAGTGGTTACTATAAAATATAGTAAAGTTATATTAAATGTTAAAAAATAAAAAAATTTATATCTTTATGACTATCCTAATTTCCATCACATCGTTGTTCTTCTAACTCCCATATTCAAGAATAATTTCATGAATGAAAAATACAGAACCTAATCCTGTAACCATGTGGTCTTTTTGAGTACAATAGTGGAAATCCATCCCAAACAGGGTGTGGGATATAATTAGTAGGCCAGTAACAATGGTTTCTAGATCTATTTTTTCAATGATTATAAAATATAACAGTGTGAAAGTATATCAATAATGTTATAAAAAATAAATAAATGTAATCAATTTAGTCTCATTTTCCTCTAGGACACATGATCAACCATATTTTCATTGGCATAAGATTATATATATCTTCACACCTTCCATCATGTATATATATGCATTTAAAAGATAATATATTTCCTAGATATAGATTAAATGGTGTTGGGTTTAGGTTTAGATCCAAGGAATCCACAAAGATGATCACATATCATATAGGGGTGATATGTACAAGGTGCAAGATCCATGTATCACAATATAAGGAACAAAATGCCTAGGGTATCATAATTTGTAAGAGAATCTACCACTAAGGGATACCGTACCTGAGTGTCACAATATATAATGGACCCCATCCCTAATAATGAAAACATATATTTGGAACCATTCCCATATGTCACAGCATTTATGGGGCACCATGCATGAGGGATTCCATGTCTGAGTATCAAAATGCATAAGGGATTCTATGCTTGAGTATATAATATATAATGGATATCATGCCCGATGGAAACCATTCCCATGCATCAAAATTTATATAAGGGAAATCATTCCTAAATTATTATATAAAAATGTTTCAAAATATATATGGGACTCTATGCTTGAGTATCATAAGGTAATAAAACAATGTCTAGATGAACTATTTATAGGCAGTTTTCACCATACATGCATAGGTATATCATTGTCCATGAAAGTATCCTGGGATAAATTATTCTCCATGATCATTATTTTTAGTCAATTTAATGTACTAATAAAAAATAGTGTCATGTGGGAAAACATTCCCTAATACATTTCAATTCATTACACACGAAATATCTATGCCTATAATCTTTCCATAAATAAATTAAATAATTTAAATATGGAAGTTTCTTTTATTATAAAAAAAATATGCCCATGGGATGGTCCTTTAATCTCATCATTCAAATATTATTATTTAGATACACCTTTTTATTTTATAAGACAACACACCTCTATTGTGGTTAATTATAAAATGGTTTCGATTGGTTATCATTCTCATGTTTCTTAATTCAATTTAGCCATCCATTGCATGAGAGATTAATCATCACACATCTAATTATAATCAAAATTGTGAAAGGAATTATAATTATAATTAGTTAAAGTATCAACCAAAATGGTTTTTTAATCTTTTAGATGAATCATAGATCACAACCATAAAGGAAACATACCCATTTAGTGGTTTGGGTTTAAGAGAGAAACCAATAGTTCGATTAAGAGTACAATTTTTATTTAATCTAAGTCATTAGTATCTACATTATTAACTTCACATTTTAAGGGTGACATATAGAAATTATAGTTTGAAACACAAATATATTGTTCTAAAAAATACATACAGTAAGGTAAAATACATGGACCACCTACCTTATACTAAGGACTATTAAATTGTCCAAAATCAAGATTCGATTCTATCCAGTTTGAGGGAAATCAATGAAAATGAAAAAAGAACTAAAAATAGTATGAATTAGCTCAGATGAAGATAGTTTTAGATATGGAATGATAATTGATGAAGGAAAGGAATAAGAATCACATGATAACAATGGTATATCCAACATAACCAATGAAATGGGAGAAAATAATAAATATGTGGGATGGAAAAAACCATAATTTATAAACCCGTAATGATTTGAAATATTTTTACACATGGTATGGCTAACTAAATGCTAACTATGCATTGCTACTTTCAAAGTTGAACCAACTATTCACGTAAAGAATACAGTCTTCCAAAATCTGTATAACCAATGAATGACCTATATTGTTTTCTAATGATATATTCACACAACCATTCACATCATTTATAATGGTTACCCATATTTGAATTACCGCTAACACATGAAACCACAAATCACAGTTCATAAGATTGATGATATTAGATGGTATAAAATACCTGCGTTGATTAGAAGCTTCCAGGAGGAGGGCGCCATGATGATAGGTGAGAGGAGGGATCCATGATGGGAGAGGTCTCTAGGGAGGAGGGTTCTACTTTGAGAGAGGTCGTCAGGGAGGAGGGTGCCACATTGAGAGAGTTCTTCAGAGAGGTGGGTGCCGTGGTGAGGAGAGGTTGGGTAGGAGAGGTCGGGTAGGACAACTCGGGAAGGAGAAGTCATCTGGGAGGAAGCCTCCACAGTGAGGAGAGGTCGGGGAGGATAATTCACCTGGTAGGAGAAGTCGTCAGGGAGGAGGGTGCCGCGGTGAGGAGAATTCGTCGGGAGGAGGGTGTTGCAGTGAGGAGAATTCGTCAGGAGGAGGGCGCTGTGGTGTGAGGTGAGTAGTGAATCAGGGAGGATGATCCCGATACCAAATAATTGATGGATGCAGTATAGCCACAATTGATTAATTAAAATGTAGAAATTAGAAAGGTATAGCCACAGACCAATAAAACCATGGCTATAGGTCTGTGGATATAGGTTTAATTTATAATAGTGATCATCCCATGGTAATTATTGGATCATGATGGTTGAAATTTCAGTGACACGAGGGGACTTACACCAAAGTGTAGGACCATTTGATCTTGGTCCTTATAAAGGAATCCTATGTATCTTGGTTATTGTAGGAATCCATGTTGTTATAGTTCAGTCATCCCTTAACCCACAAATGGTCTAAGGTGGATGATCACACTCAAAGACCTTATTTTTATCCCTAAGGTTTTAGAAATTATAGGGAATTATACTAGGATGGATTCCCTATTGATTGAGGATTAGACACTGAGGATTCCCTATTGATTGGTTCTTACACACTGAGGTTTACCTTTTTTGTACTCATTCTCTATCTTCTGATGGATAAACAGAGACAAAAACCATAAAAGGTATATCTGAGAGCATGAAACCAATAGGGTTGAATGAGTGCATAACCCTATCTCATCAAGGAAACTTCTCTTATAAAAGGGGCATGTGCCTGAAGGTTTCTAGATGGGGTCCACATGGCATGATTCTATGTGGGTCTACCGGATGAAGTTTACATGCGATAAGAGATCTACTTGACATGTGATGGCTATCTTTTGGAAATTTATTGATTTCCCACTTCATATGTTTGGGGTATCAATCTCTTGTGTTAGACACGTCTAAGGGTGTCTACATGATCAATTTACTTATCTTGGATGTCTTCTCATAATCAAAGTATACATGTACAAGATGCTTTGTATAATAAAAGAAGACATGTCTGGATCCTTATGTATAACGATGATGACATGTCTATATACCATCGCATGATCAAACTAACTTTTCATTGGACTGTTTCATTAGAATTTTTACATGTCAATGGGAAATTACATGATCATGTCAACATGTTAATGAGATATTGTGAGATCAACCTAACTTTTCTGGAGTTTGTCTTGTGATAATGAATACATTTCAAGGGTTTGTCACTTGATCGACATGGCTTGTCCTTAGGTTATCGCATGATAATGTTGACATGTCAATACCCTGTTGTGAGACCAAGCTAAATTTTATAAGTCATTTCTTGTGATCAAAGTTACATGTTCCAGGCTATCCAAATTAATCATGATATCAATGAAGAATCTTGTGATTATATGATCTTAAATTGATTAGGCGGAGGGGTCTTGTGAACATGTCTAACATCTTGTACCCATCCAAGTGTTGATGTGAATTACCAAAGGGATCATGCAGCAAGTTAATATGGGAAACATACTTGTGTAAGGGGAGTGTATGGATAGTGGGTTCTTTCCATAGCCACATCTCCTTGTATTTTTGTGGAAATATGAGGGATTTTCCATGGGTGTCATGGCTATAAATATATGGAGGGGTGCACACATGATGGAACCTTATGAATGTTCATTGTTCATTCGACTCGCATGACCTCAAAGGGGTCTTGTGATATATTATTCAACCATGTATGGGTTTTTTTATTAAGTTTGTATACATGGGAGAAGGTGAACACTACATGAAGAGGGTGCATGAAATATGGGTCACATGTCCTCATTATTTTACCTGCATGAAGGGGGTGTCTTTGGGATGATGCATGTCGAGGAAACCACTTTTAAGGACATGTGAAGGCATCATGAGACATGAAGGATCTTGGAAATGCAAGACTAAGGGTTTACATGATATACCATTCAAGGCTTCATAAGTCCATCACATACACAGAGGGAATACATTAGAGATTATATATCTTGATTTCCAATGCCAGGGGTGGCATGGTTTTTTATTTTTCATTCATTTTGATCACATGATCAAAAATGGATCCCATGAAAGGTTCTATGATCTTTATCTTCAGATGTTCATTAATGTCGCATGCATAGATGATGGTTTTACTAATTCTCATGAATTTTCACTGGTTCTTATGGGAATCATAGTCGCATGTCATGGAAGGTGGTTTGTGTGATAGGGATGTGAATCTACTAAAGTTCATAGCCGTTCAGAGATGTTGTTTCACAAGGTATTCACATGAGATTATCCTATCATGTGATCACGTGAACTTATGAAGACCACATGATGAATTCCTATGATAACATCGTGCAACATATTCTCATGATAAGGACCTCTTGATTACCTGGGGATGGTATTTGAGACTGGTGTAAAACTCCCCTATTTCTCCGCTAAGCTTCACCCTATTTCTCTCATCCCTCACCTCATGTGTGTCTTTTTTAAGGGGACTAGGTATATTTATAGGCAGAAGTTTTCTAAAGCTCTTGCCACTTTTCATGGTGGGAATTCCATTTTTATTGGATGAGGTGGTGGAGAATTTTCCAAATTGAAATCATGAGGCTGTAAGATGGATTCATGTGATCTTCATTCCTTAATGTGATGACTCTCTCAAAATTTATCGATATCTAGTGTTGACAGTATAGACAAACACTGCAAACTTTGATAAATATAAGTTTAATTCAGATAAAAAACTCGGAAGAAGGCATAAGGGTCTCATAGTTATAAACTTCTTATGATGAACCCAATGATTTTTTTCTCTCAATTTTCGGATCAAAATATTGTCTCATGATATCGTCATGCATGGGTGGAAGTTATTGAAGCATGCCACTGGTGTTTGCAGCTGGATCTCACAACGACATTTATTCTTCAAACACATGCAAAACAAATTTTCATTCCTTAGTTCGATTTGATTTGGGATTCATCTTGATTCCATTGTGGTGACTGGTTTCCATGATCTTGGATGTATAGAGAACCATTAATAGGAATATGATGACAAGTGTTTTCATGATGTGTTGGATTGGTTTGAATTTGTGCAGTGTGGGGTGATTCATTTTGAAAATGCAACACGTGGGATTTAACGGATGATTAAAATCAGCTGATCGAATGATCAAGAAGATAGGATTTAATTTCATGAATAATACCATGAAAATACCACCCCACACTAAAATCACACTTCTCATTCCCTCTAGTATGTTAGAAAAGTCACAATCTCTATTTGGTCAAGCTGACAATAGGGTTTGGCACGTATACCACCTACACACACTACCATCCGATCTTTGGACATGCGATCTACCAGCCCATGCTATGCGCTCCTTCAGGATCATTCACCATGGTCCCTATACATAGTATCACACTCTATTGTAAAGCTCTATTCTCTTTACCATCTACTGGCTATCCTAGTTTGGCTCCCATTGGGTGTGGTTGAATTCGGTCCCACATGGGCCTGTGGTTGAGCCCTAGTATAGTTAGCTGGTGGATTGGCCATATTTTTTTGCTAAGGGTGGGAATACCTCCATATATGAATAAGGGAAAAATTTTATGCCCATATATCCAAATCCTAGTCCCACTATTCAAGGATTCTATCTCTGTATACTTGGTGAAAAGCATATCAATAAAATTCTGAAGTCTTTAACATCAAAGTGTATATCACACACAATTATGGGTTTCAACAATAGGTTATGTGGAACTATGGTGAAACATTTTATGATGAGTTTGATGACTCATCCCTCATGCATGAGAGGTGAAATGACCCTATTAGATCAATATGAAAAAATGTTCCCATGTGTTGGACCCCTTGTAGGGAATTATTTTTAGGTTTGGTTATTTAAAGTGCTAAAAAAACCTATATTATGTTCTCCTACATTTATTGGAATTACATTCAACTTAACTGACCTTCATTTGTGGTGATCTAGTAAGGTCACCCTGTATGATTCTAATAAATAACTAAATGTTTATAGTGAACTGGACCTCAAGGGGGGTATTACTGCATGCGATTCCTGATGAGTATCAGTTATTTATAATTTCTACATTCATATCATGATTATCTAGGGGGAAGTAACATTTGAGGATTCTTAGAGAGGATCAGGGCCCTAGTAGGCCGATTCTTGGTAGGTTATTCCATTACATTCTTTTATTTAACTTATAAGTTAAAATGGGTCTCAATTAAATGGATTTCCAATTAAAAATTATAAAGTATTTTCCTCTATAACTTGGTAATTGACAACCTGTATAATTAAAACCATGTTGATAGTTTGAACCATATAGGTTATTTTTGTTCCTTACATTCCTTAGAGGATTTATAGGAGCGTTATATGCTTTGTATTGAGATGGGTGTGCAGATGAAACCCAATAAGATGTGACCTTGTTGAAAGGTTTGAACTTTGGGTAAGGTGGTTAGACCTAATTACCTTATTATGAGACTTGATTAGTGGGGATAGTTGGAAGACTCATAGACCCTTAGATGTTACTTATAACCTTGTAGGTTGATGTTCTGTTTTGATTGAGGGAAACCTATTAGAGGGGTTAGCATGAGTTTATGAATTTATTTTAAGGTAGTGAGATTGGTTGTATTCTATTGTTGAGACCGATGCATATTTGGTGATTAGGTTTTTTAATATAGGTAGATTGATGCCTTTAGTTTCTGAGAAAGAATCTAGGGTGCTTGTGTTTTGAGACTTTCTTTGATAGGTAGGACTGTTTGGGTTCCAAGCCTTTTTTAACAGTAGTTTCACATTTGATGCTTTAATTTTTAAAAAACAAAGATCTATGATGGGAAATCATGGAATAAAATGTTTCACAAAAGAGGTGCTCAATTTTGAAGATGAGTTCCAAGGGTCTTCTGGATCAATTATTCTAACATGTCATGTAACATGATCATCTTGTCTTCAATAGTAGAAAACTCACAGGAGTGTGAGTTAGGTGATGATTGGATGGTATGGTTTTATACACCCACTGTGCTATAAGAGATAGAAAAAGTGCACATTAGTTGTGCATGGTACTATTTAAATCTTAAATTGATGTGTGGTTATGTGTTAGATGAGAACCGATGGTTTCAAGGCTATGTTATGAGCATAGTTTTTGAGATTTGTGGTAAAATTAGGAATGTACCTATGTGGTATAAGAGAGATCAAGAATAAATCAGGTGTTGTGAGGTGGTAAACCCATGTTTAGACCTAGACACACATTGTTTGGAGACATGGTGTGAGGAGTCAGTTAAAGGAAAGTGTAGCCTATTTGATGGGAGAATGGATCAGTGAGATACACACACACACACACACCTAACAATGGAATCTTGGTGTACTCCTAGTTTATAGGTGAGTATGCTAAATATTAACATCATTCCAATTATACTGAGAGAGAATCAATTACACACTGATCTTCTCTTCTTTTCAATATATTTACTTTTGATGAAGGAACCTAATGAGGTTATTCTTGAGGAGTGTTATAAGGTAATCCACATGGTGGGGAGTATACTATTGGTAGTTTGAGGATGGTGACCCTTGTTTTTAGTTGAAATCCATCATTTCCATGGAAACCATTATCAGGAAGTGGGAACATGTGATGTTGAGAGGTGACAATAAGGGAATTCCTATGGTGGGGAGTACCATATCAATCACGATTAAATGTCTTCCTTGTGGAAGATTTATTAAAGTTATGAGACCAATTGTTGGATGGTCAAGATAGCAAAGTTGTGAAGATGCTTTGTGGTCAAGTTTCATTTTCGTACCATCAAGTAAGCCTCATCATATCTGAAGTGGACTCTGGCGGTGAGGTTTGGTGCTGATAAACCTTATCTTCCCCTATTCTACAACTATGTGGATTATTGTGTGTTGGATTCTATAGCTATAATCTATACCCTTAATTGAATTTTTTTTTCATGGTTTTACATTAAAGGGAGGATTTTGTTTGAGCATGGAGTAAAACATCCAAATATATAGAGCGGTGTAATTTCAACCATTCTCGATGGGAGATGGAGTATAATTTTGGTTAGGATTCTTAAAAAGAGGCTCTATGAATTTCTTTACCAGGCCTTTTTCTTTTGTTTTAGAATAAATCCTTTCTAAAGTCCATCAATGATTCTCTCAAGAGATTTCTGTGTGTGGATGAGCAAACCCTCTTCCTCGATGAAGAATATATGGATCGTATATGTTTTGATATGGACATATCTCATTATATTCAATATTGTACATTCCTTTGAGTTCCTGATTCCTTTCAATAGAGAAAAGTTTTAGTTTACACCTCACCTCCAAAATTATGTTATTTCTACTGGATTCAAGGGAACTCCTTGTCTATCTAAAGGAAACATAAACAAGGTGTGTAGAGAGGGAGGTCACATGGCCTCTCCAAAAATAACCCTTCTCCAATGGGGAAGAGGTGACTTATCCCATGCATGGGGGAGAAGATTAGTGTTCATGTGGTGTTAAAAAGTATGAATGGTTCCTACCAAGGATCCTCAGTGTAATAGGGTTCACCTTATAATCCCTTGTTTCCTAGCTCTGGTTCTATATATAGCACTAATCCCTTTCTCTCATAGCTATGGGACCCTTTAAGTCAATCTTGGCTGGCTTCTCCATAAATACTGAGGAAAAGGTATTCATTTCTTCTTATCTACTCAAATTATTCCTCTTTCTAAACTAGGTCTATTTTATCAGGTGAGATCTATGGAGCTTACCATCCTTGAGTTTTCTATGCATGTGCAGGAGACCAAGTCACACTCAGGTTGTTCTCCAGCCCAAAAATCCCATAGGGAATCTCCTCAGTTTTTATAATTCCCTTGATCTGGAGCCAAAATGTACGTGTAATAATTCTATTTTCAAGTTTTTTTCACCTGGTAATTCCATGTAAGGATTTTCCAGTGCACCGAGGGGGGATAAAATTCAGAATCAGTATTTGAAATCTCTATTTTTGTATTTTCTTCTCCATTTCGAGTGGGGTGTGTACTAGGTCTCAGTACTGGAACAGAAGTGATCAATCATATCCTTATATGAAAGGTTCCAAGTTTCATGGGTCCAAATATAGACGATGTTCTGTTTAATGATATCCTTCTTAATCTGAAATGCCTGAGGCTTGGGAGCTTGGGTAAAAACTAACTTCATAGCTACTGAAGTCCAAAATCATTCAATGTATCTTGTTTCTATCCCAGAGCCCAATAAAATATATAATAAAATTTCTAATTTCTTATAATAGATCAGAATGCGCGCATTCATGCACGTTAATT
This sequence comes from Viscum album, assembly GCA_963277665.1. Classification (NCBI taxonomy): domain Eukaryota; kingdom Viridiplantae; phylum Streptophyta; class Magnoliopsida; order Santalales; family Viscaceae; genus Viscum; species Viscum album. Next base: position 798,658,301 of record OY728129.1, read on the forward strand.
CGCACAATATGCATATTTGGATCTTTTGGAAACACAAAATCACAATTGATCTATTTTGTGCATTCGAGAATATAGTCACGTTGAAGATTTCTTTAGGGTGTTATATCTTTTACATTTCCTTTTATATGAAAATTGTGATGCTCAGATAAGAAAGGTTTTATGGCATGGTCTAGAATCGTTTGATCTTGGACCTTTTCTATGGATCGAAAAAGTTGATTTCAATATTATAGCTATCTCAAAGGAAAAGAAATGGAGGGGTGAGTTTCCATTTAAGGATAGTGGGGAGTTTTTTTAGTGTATGGCCTGAAGTGGTATAAAAAATATGGGCTATTCAGGATATTGGTTTATATGGTGCAATAGCTAGAAAGGGGGTCATCACACCTAGTGCCACCTTGATAGGTGTTTGTCCAAAAAACATGCCATTAAAGCCTTATTGAATTCTAAGGTTATCCATATGGCATGTATCCTTTATGATCATTCTCATCCCCTTATTTCCATGTCCCCTGGGCATGAAAGAGGAGGACGTTTTAGCTTCTCCCAATTATGGACCAAAATTCTGAGATATCATCAAGTGTTAAGAGAATCGTGGAAAAATCCATATTAATGGAATTAATGAATAAGAATACATAATAAGATTAGACACCTCAAATGTAAATTCCTCTCATGGATTAACAATCATCCTCCATGATTCCAAGAGTATATGTGGTTAAAAGGGAAATTGATTAGATGGAACCTAGTCTTGAGAATGATTGGAACAACACACTGTTCAATGATCTTTAAAGCAAGAAGGAAATCCTAGAGGATATGATACTAAGTCACAAGAGAATGGTACATGAATATTTGAGAATTAAGTGGCTTCATGAGGCTGAAAAAAATTCTTCTTTCTTACATGCTTTTGTAAAGGAGAAATGATGAATAAAAAAACCCAAAATCTTATTGGAGGATGGTACTTATACTGATGATTGATATGTCGTAGTGGGCGTGGAGGAATAATATTTAAAATCTCTAATAGATATTACCAATCCTCACATGAGTAAGGGATACCTAGGGGATATATTGACCTCCAAGATGTGGTTATGTCCCCCATTTTCAGTGTTGTTAATATCCTCTTAGAAGCAATACCTGATAATGAGAAAGTTAACAAGGCGATGATGGGTCTCCAACTAGAGAGTGAACTAGGGTATGATGGCTTCTTGGGTTCTTTATATAGAGCCTATTGGGATGTGGTAAGACATGATATGGTGAGGGATATTTAGGATTTATTCTAGGGTGGAGTCTTTCCATGTGTTGCGTTTTCCACTTCCCTGGTCCTCATTCAAAAGATTAAAGAACCCTACTCTATCAAACACTATAGACCCATTAACATGTATAACATCCCGTATAAGGTGATTTCTAGTGTAATAAATCACAAGATATCATATCATCTTACTTATTGGATATCAAAAGAACAACATGGGTTTGTGAAAGGTAGGATAATACAGATAGCAATTGTAATGACATAAGAAGTGATTAATAACATCAACAACAAGGTCCTTGGACCAAACATGGTAATTAATATTGAAATCGACAAGGCTTATGATATAATTGAGTGGGATTTTATGATTAATGATCTGAAAAGGATGGGTTTTTTCCACATGGTCCATTGATATCATTTTCTGATTCTTGAGCTCCTCATGGTTGGCCATCTCTTTTTTGGGGAAGAATTATGGGGTTTTAAATCAATTTGTGGGTAGAGGCAATGAGATCCCCTATCCTAAAATATCTTTACCCTTTATCAATATTTACTTAGTAAAAACTTAAATAGGAGTATATAGAGTAGAATTACTCCCCCCTACCATTGCAGGGCAGTCCCCATCAGTATCTCCCATATCATGTTTTTAGATGACACAATTATATTCAGGAATGCTAACAAGAGGTCGGTTCATGGTATGAAAATGGTTCTTGAAAACTATTTCAAATTGAGTGGTCAAGTAATAAACTAAATGAATACCATCCTCTATATATCAAGAAGGTTTCCAGGCAGAAGGATAAGTGCACTGTGTAATAGTATGGGTATCCAACAAATGACTTTCCCTATGGATTACCTAGGGGCTTCTATTACCTTGTGTAGGTTTCATATACATCACTTCAACAAAACTGTGGTAAGGATTAAATTCTATGTAATGAACTTGAAGAACCAATATTTATCATTCATTAGGATAATAACTCTGGTTAATGGTGTACTTTCATCAATACCGATTTATACACTATATGTGATTAGAGTATCAGAAGCAGTCATCTTCAATATTTATAGTATTATGGTATCTTTTATCTGGGATGATGATGAAGATGAGAATCTTCATTAGGAATATTAGAGGAGAATGGAAAGACCAACATATAGGGGGGGGGGGTACAAACATGAATAATATCTTGGTCACCCTACATGGCATGCATGCAAAGTTCACATGAGAGGTTGTTGAGGAAATAACCCTCTAGAGAAGAGATATGGGGGTTTATGGTTGGCGGAGAGGGATGATGTGGGAGGATCAATTTGATCCATGATTTATCCTCATTACTATTCTCTTAAATTCCACACTCAATGGATAGTATGGAGGGGAGATATATCATTCTAGCACCATAAATGGGCTAGTTTCGTGCTTGATTTTATAGGGTTTTTGGAAAATAATATCACATTAAGGTAGTAAAGAAAATATCTGATATTAATTGACATTGTTCTATAAAAAAACTAACATGAGACCTTTGACCTCATTGATGTTATTAATGATCTGGATAAGTGTGTTTTTATAGAGTCTTCTTCATGGGCCTTATCTATGAAGGATTTTCCTAGGGTGATGACATATTCGATCCAAAATGATACATGGGGTGATCTTCTATAGTGTAAGGAGGTTCTTTCAAAGTATAATTTTATTATATGTAGGATAAGAAACTGAGTGATACCCACTAATGAGAATATTAAAGTAACTGACATCAACTTGGTGTCTAGGTGTATGTGTTGAAAATAATAATGGATGGAATGATCAAATCATTTTTTGAAGGATATTGGTATCATATTATCTATAGTTTCTTTGGTGATTTTAAAATTATCCTCTTTCATGACCTTATGGGTACACTGATCACGTTGTCGAGCGTGTAAAATTAGATGTTTATTTTTAACTAGAATTTCTGCAGTATAGAAGCAACCCTAGGTCATCTCTCAACGGAGCCTTAGATCATTAATTCCAAAATTTAGTTATGATTATGAAAGTAAAAAAAGCTAAATGGGGTTTTATAATACTTTTTTTGATGATTAAAGATGAAAATAGAATATTAAAGCGATAAAACAAATTAGAAATGAACAAGATTAATTAAACGTGATCAACCCGGGGAAGACTCGTGATGCTCATCCTTCATCACTTCAAGAGAAAGGGTATAGATCTTTTAAAACCTGGTTTGTAAAACCTATTACCATAATTTTAATGAGTTTATTCTTGGATACCTGCTAGGGTTCATTCAAAAACACACAATGATTCACTGGACTCCGTTGATGATTGGGTGATTTGTGTTCGACATCATAACCGAAACTCCCCAAGGCAACACACGAAGAACTCGATGTGCTATCCAGGTTTGTATGTTATTTATTTTTGATACTATGAAATAAATTTCCATGAAATTGACATTTCTTATGTGAGTTAAATTGACCAATATGTACCAGACAAACACCTCAATTGAATGAGGGGAGAAATAGGGATGAACGGTGTGTGAAACATCACATGAAAGGGTACCCCCCAACATGATCATTTGAGTTTGAGTATAACATACCATTATATAACTCAATTAAATAAGAATATATTATGAATAAAATCAATATAAAACCTATAATTAAAAATATCATTAAACATAATAAAAACATGAGGCTCGGGATTACATCACGTTCCTCCCCGGGTGATCACAAAGGGTTTAGAAATCCATGGGAGGGGATGAAGAAGTAGATGTTGAAGTAGCACTTCCAATATCCTCCAGACCTTATAGGGATGATTAAAAGTCCTCTTTGAGACTCCAAAATGGTAGCACCTTTCCTCCCGGTCGAAATCCAAAATGGGGTGCCCAAGGTGCCAATTTATAGGCAAAGTGAGAGGTGGTTTTGGGCACCTTAATTTCGTGAATCCTCTTGATCCATGGTTTTGGATAGTCATAATGTCATAAATCACTTTGTAAAAAAAATAAAAAGTTGTTTAAAGACACCTTTTATACCTCCATGTAAAAGTTTGCGTCTAGATATTGAATATAATAAGATATATGGATAAAATACTAAGTCAAAGTTGTGACCCCATGCAGATTCGTTTTTTTGGAAAGATCAGTCCATATGGGCCTCGTAATGAACGAATTGGGCTTGGTTCCTTAATATGAAATGAAGATAATTATATTTTGGATTATACCACAAAGTTTCAGCCCATGTTAATTCATGGTTTAGTAACAGAATGCGTTTTAGTTCATTGGTGTGCTTGGATCATGTGAAGATTGGGCCATTTTTATTGGACTTCATAATGGGTCCTACAAATCACCTCTAACTAAAATATAATTATCAAAACAAGTAACATTTAACTTTTTAATAGTGTTAAAAACAAAATAATTTAATCAAATATGGAGTTAAATTTTTTATTATAATTGTAATTTTCAATACAAAACCAGTTTAATACATTGGTATAAGGGTGAAATAAACTGTGAATTGTGGTACGATCACACCCCAACACCTAAACATTTTCACTCCTGGGAAAAGTATAATATCATAATCGTTCCCCATTCCTAAATAAAAGGTGTAAAAACATCCAAGATTATTTATAAATTAAATTCATCATGTCTCGTTTATGGAATCAATTTTCCTATCATTTTTCTTTTCTCACATTCAAATTTGTTCAACTTCATTTTTTCACCCATGAAACATGTCTCAACCTACCTCACCTAAAAATTTTCACTTTTCACTCAAGGAACATATGAAATTGGATTTATTCTATTTTCCTAGAGTTCATGTGATCTTACCATATGATTTCCAAGATTCTCATTTCTCTACTGACAGAAACTAGTGTGCTACTGAAGAGGACTTCGAACAGGTTGTTCGGAGGTTCAAGGGTTGGTAGGATTTAATGTTTAAAAATATGAGGCAAAAGAGGAGTGTTTAATCTCGTATTTTAAAAAAATGTCGAAATTTAGTAAGTGTTCACAATGAATGTACACACTCAACCCCTCACAAAGTGTATCACCTCCAACTTACTCTCCCCATTGTCTATTTGTGCGGGTCACAACCAAGGTATGAATAATAACGAGTAAACATACTCTTTTCTCCATTTCATTATTTTGTTATATTTTTTTCAATGTACATAATTTTTTTTAATATATATTTTTTTGGAGATAAAGATGGAAACATGTGTAAAATAGTGATGTAATATGGATTATGAACCCATTGCCCAAAGAAAATGTAGACACCCTTTATATCATCCCATAACAATGATCATCTCCCCGAAATTCCCATGGAAACACCCTCTCTCCCGCACTTTCTAAAAATAAAACAAGAATATGCACAATAGATGGGTCAGTAGAGATAAATTAGATTGTAATGTGGCTACCTAATAGAAATTTCATGATCTCTAAGGCTTAATAAGGATAAAATATAAAGGTGGCCGAAAATAGAGGATAATTGTACAAAGAGATTTTTAATAAATGATTGCCTCTATCATGAATGTAGCATACTTGAATCTTATGGCTTCAAACTTAATCAAGGAAGGTTCTAGTTTCACTACATGACCCGAGAATATCAAGAAAGTGATTAAAAGGAAGAATATGCAATAAAGGGATTAGAATATCTCTCAGGTAAGGGATTAAAATATTGGTAAGTACTAATGAGGCATGGGATTCAAAAATCCATTAAACACCTAATAATGATTTGAAAATACAAATTCTAGAAAAATATTCCATATCAACATTCATTTTAAAAACATTTTCCAAAAATAATGGAATTTTCCACACAATCAACTCAAAAATGAAAAATGATTTTGGATATTATTTTTAAAATCAATTTTTATCTAAAAACTAAAAATAAATAAATCAAAAATGAAAACACATTTTTTTTAATTTTTTAATTTTTGTTGTTTTGTTTAATCCTAAGTATGACATGTCACCTTCTCTCACACCTAAAAGTTACATTTTCCTCAATGAAAGTATTTTAAATAAATAGAAAAGGAAATAAAGGTAGGGAGAAGGGGAAATCTAGTAAGTAGTGTCATATTTGGCATCTATCAGTTGGATTTACTCCACCACATGCTTTGAAAAATCCTTATAGAATGGTTTGAGCCTCTTCCCATTGACAGTAATCCTTTTTCCACTCTTCTCATGCAAAACCTGTATAGCACCAAAAGGGTAAACATTAGTAATAGTATAAGGACCGAGCCATCGAGAAGGAAGCATACTTGGGTGGATATTTATCCTGGAATTATACATGAGAACCTTCTCACGAATAAAAAACTTCTACTGATGAATCATGCTATCATGGATAGCCTTTTTCTTCTCTTTATAGATCTGGTAGTTATCATATGCATCACATCGAATTTCTTCCAACTCTTGAATCTACAACTTCCTATACTCACATGAATCTAAAATATTCATATTAAATTGTTTAATAGCCCAATATGCATGGTGTTCTACCTCCACCGATAGGTGACAAGACTTTACAAAAACAATTCTGTATGGTGACATTCTGATTGGGGTTTTAAAATCTGTATGGTATGCCCAAAGTGCATCATCCAAGTGCAAACTCCAATCATTCCTATTAGGTACCATTTTTTTCCAATATTCTCTTAACTTACCGATTTGAGATTTCTACTTGTCCATTACTTTGGGGGTGATATGAAGTGGACACATTATGATTGAACCCATACTTACGAAGAAAATGTTTCATGTTGTGATTGCAAAAATGTGAACCTTGATCACTAATGATGAATCTTGGTAAACCAAACCAACTGAAAATTTGGGACCTCGAAAAGTCAACAACCAATCGAGAGTCATTGGTCTTGGTGGCCTTTTCTTACACCCATTTAGATACATAGTCAACAACCAATAATATATACAAAAATCCAAATGAATTTGGAAAAGGTCTCATAAAGTCAATGCACCATGCATAAAAAATTTCACAGAATAACACGAGATTTTGGGGCATTTCATTCCTCTTGGAGATATTCCCTATGAATTGAAAACAACTACATGAATTGACAAATATATGGGAATACCTATAAAATTTTGGACAATAACGTCCTGAGTCAAGGACCTTTTGAGTTGTACATTGAGATCCAAAGTTGCCCCCATAGGAAAAAGTGTAGAAGAAGGTCAAAATAGAGGTGAACTCATGGTTAGGGACACACCAATGACCTACTTGGTCACAAAAAATTCTCCAAAAATATGGTTCATCCCAAATGTGCCATTGAGAATCAGGATTAAGTATCTGGGATTTTGAAGTGATGAAATTATTGGGGACCCTATATATTGCTAGAAAATTCACAATTTCTGCATACCAGGGGGTAAGTTCCACAACATCACAAAGGTTCTCATGAGGGAATAATACTCCAATGGGGAGGGGTGAGTCAACATGAAGGTCCAATGGTGGGGAAATCCAAATAATGTGTTCATGTACAATATTTTACACTCCTTTCTTGTCATGAATCTCAAGGTCAAACTCTTGGAGGAGGAGCATCCACAAAATGAGACAAGGCTTGGCTTCAGGTTTCTTTAGGAGGAAATAAAGGGCAGCATGATCTGAGAAGACGATGATTGACCTGATAAGATATGAACAGAATTTTTCCAAGTAAAACACAATAGAAAGAAGTTATTTTTTAGTGGTTGTGTAGTTTTCCTCGGAATGGTCAAGGGTACGTGAGGCATACACAATGAAATGAGGATCCTTCTCAACCCTTTGTGAGAAAACTGCCCCAACTGCAAAGTTAGAGGAATCACACATAAGCTCAACGGGGAGTTCTCACCTTGGTGTTTGGATGATGGGAGGTGATGTGAGACTCCATTTTAGTGAATTTAATGCATCCTCAAAATTTTTATCAAACACAAACTCATAATCTTTTTGTAATAACCAGGAAAAGGGAAGTGATATCTTACTGTAGTCTTTAATGAATCGGCGGTAAAAACCAGCATGAACTAAGAAATATCACACCTCATGAACGGATTTTGGATATGGAAGGGTTGAAATTAATTCAATTTTTGATTTATCCACTTGAATTCACTCTTTTGAAATAACATTCCCAAGAACTATCCCCCATTCAACCATGAAATGACATTTCTCGTAATTTAATACAAGATCATTTTCTATGAAACAACGAAGGATAGAACCTAGGTGAGACAAACAATCATCAAAGGAAGTTCCATAAACTGTGAAATCATCCATAGAAAATTCCATGAAATTCTCTAAGTACTCAGAAAAAATACTCAACATACAACATTGAAAAGTACCAGGAGCATTAAAAACACTTCTATATGAAAATGTGCCTAATGGATAGGTAAATGTTGTATTTTCTTGATCCTCAAGGGATATATATATTTGAAAATAACCCAAATATCCATTAAGGAAACAATAATGGGACTTAACAACCAATCGTTCTAACATTTGGTCAATGAAAGGTAGAGGAAAGTGGTCCTTCTGCGTGGCTTGATTCAGTCGACGCTAGTCAATACAGACTCACCAACTGTTTTACACACGTGTTGGAACCTATTAATTCCTTTCATTAGACACTACTATTATTCCATTTTAGGCACAATTTGTACTAAGCTAACCCATTTATTATCAGATATAGGATAAATGATCCCCATATCAAGTAATTTACTGACATCTAATTTTACCACTTCAAGGAGAGTGGGATTCAACTGGAGTTGATATTGTCTTACAAGCTTATCCTCATCATCCAAAAGTATATGGTGCATACAAATAGATGGGCTAATCTCAAGAATATCATCCAATGTCCATCCTATTTCCTTTTTACACTCTCTTAAAAGGCTGGAAGTTTTTATTCCTGTTGTTGAGAGAGGTTATTGGCAATAATAATGGGAAATTAATCAATACCCTCAAGATAGGAAAATTTTAAATTAGATGGAAGTGGTTTTAATTCCAACACCAGGGGTTTTTGGACTAGGGGAGGGGATTTAGGGGGAGTGAGGTCCCTAAAACTGTCTATCTTCTCATGTTTATTCTCTAAGGATAGAGAATCTAGTAAAATGAGATTTTCATAATCATCGACGGTTATGGGTACCTCGGAATTAATATACTCATCAATTAAAGCACAAAATTTACACTTTTCAGAACCCACATAATACTCAAAAATCGAATCAAAACTCAAATAATTTAAGGGTGAAGAAGAGAAAAATGAATCAGAGTATGGGTTAAGAAGATAATTGTGTGTGTTTTCATCATTTGAGAGAACTTCCATCAAATAGATAGGAATATTGGAGTGCTCTTCAACAGGGTGTTTCATAGCCTCAAGGATGTTAAAACTTACCTTTTTTCCACCAAACTCCATGGAAAACATATCGTTGCGAACATTGATGATCATCTTTTTTATTTTAAGGAATTTCCTCCCAAGTATGAGAGGAGAATGTACTTAGGTTTAGGTATCTTCCATCTCAAGAATGTAGAAATCATTGGGGAAGATGAGATTATTTACTCTTATAAGGACATCCTCAATCACTCCCGTTGGATGCGTAGTACTCTGGTTTGCAAGTTGTATGAAAATTCCTGTAGTTTTAATCTCTCCAACCTGTAGAGAAGTATACACGGAGTGAGGCATTACATTAATGGAATAACCTAAATCTAACATTGAATTTGAAAATAATGTCTCTCCTATGGTAAAAGGTATTGTGAATGTGCCCGGATCCTTGCACTTAATTGACATTGCTGGTTGAATCAAGGCCAAGACATTCCACCCCAAGTTGACTCTCTTATTCCCCTTCAGCCTTAGTCTATGGGTGTAATGTTCATTAATAAATTTTTAATAACGAGGAATTTTCTTGACTTCATCCAATAAATTAATATTAACTTGAAATTTTTTAAATGTATCCATTATTTCAGTACCAATATCATTATCATAATTTTTATTATATTTAAAGAGTCTTTAAGGGAAAGGAAGAGGAATTGATTGTTCATTTGAGTCATCATTGATAATTTAATTACTCTTTTTATTTTATTTTTCTTCATTAGAATAATTTATGGGTGGAGAAAGAGTGTTTTCAAGAGGGGGACATATCTGTTGTGTAGAATCAGTAGAAGGAGAAACTTCTTTACCACTATGAAGTGTAACTGCACATACATTACCTTTTTTACTTTGTATTGTCAATGTGTTGGGATGATAGTTGTCTAGAATCTTTCATCTTAAGCTCACCGATGGTTTTTGGTAATTTCACCACTTGATTTCGCAGGTCTTGATTAGCTGATTGTGTGGTTTGTTGGAACTGGAGGTTTTGGGATTCTATTTGCTTCACCATGTCCTTGAGTCTTAGTTCACATTTTGGAGGAGGAGGAGGATTGTTCAGAGAAGTTGAGGGATAATAATATTGCATACCTTGGCCTTGTTGATACCAAATTTTCTTGGGGTAGCTCGAGTTGTCTCCTTGTTGGTATTGTGGTTGTGATTTCTACCCAGGGTTTGGATTCGGCCTAAATGGTTCTTGCTTGAAGGGCGGTGCTTGATGAAAAGGATTCCCTAGGAATACTGTTGCACAATACTCAGATTAATCATGAATTTGTTGTCACTAGTCAGAAAAATGAGTGTTATTAGAAAAAATACCACAATGTAATGTAATAGAAATAGAGTGTGAGTTACCTTGTGATTGAGCTAATTTACTTAGAAGGGTATGCATCTCATCATGTTTACTATCTGCCTTTTGTTCTAGGGATGAATGACTTACCTCATGAACTCCTTGGGTTGGTGCAATTTCTCATGTACCATATTGTTGTGCATTTTGATCCATGTTGGCTATTAAGTCACGAGCGACGAAATGAGTTTTATCAACAAGGGAACCACTATATGCAACATCTATCATTCCACAATCCATGGGGACAAGTCCCTCATAGAACTATTGGATTAACAATTGTTCACTAATTTGCTTGTGTGGGTAGCTTGAGAAAAGTCTTTTGAATCTCTCTCAGTATTCAAGAAGGGTCTCTTATTGTGATTTCATAATTCCACAAATTTCGATTCTAATTGATGCAGTTTGAAAGGATGGGAAGAAATTCTCTAAAAAGAGTATTTTCAGGTGATTCCAGCCCCCAATAATGGTAGGAAAATAGTATAGCCAATATTTGGCTACACCATCAAGGGAGAAATGGAAGGCCCTAAACTTAATTAGGTCCTCAGATATATTTTGGGGTTTCATGGTGGATCACACTATGTAGAACTCATTAAGGTGTTTATAAGGGTCCTTTACAGGAAGACCATGGAATTTAGGAAGAAGGTGGATGAGGCCTGATGTCAGCTCAAAGTTGGATTCTTCCTCAAGATATTGGATGTATGCAGGTTGGTACTCCACATTTGGGGTGGTCAGTTCTTTTAAAGTTCGATTATTTGTAGCCATGTTTTCTTGGGTTTTACTGGGTTCAATTTTTGATTGTTTTATGGTCAATTGAGGTTCCAAAATGGTTTCCTAAGTGTTACTTTATTGAAATTATCTAGATTCATTGATTTTCAAATGGAGTGATTTTTCAATTTCAGGGTCAAATTCAAGTAGTGTTTCTTTACAAGATCTTATCATGCAACAATGATGTCCAGTTTGTTTGATTGATTGATTGTTTTTTTTATTTTTTTAAAATTTTTTATGGAATATGAATGAAATAAAAATACTTAATAGATTAAAGTAAGAAAGAAAATATAATTTTATACTACAAAATTATAGAGAGATATGGAGAAGAATAAGAAATAGAGAGATAGAGGAAGAACACACAAAACAACCAAAAATAGAAAAAAAACCAAAAAAAAAATGGGGATGGGGTATTGAAATGAGTACTAATTAAGAAGTAAAATAAATAAATAAAAGGAAATAAATAAAAAAACGATCTTGGATCCTCAAAAATGGTGCAAAAATTTGATCGCATTGTAGAGCACATCTAATTAGATGTTTTTTTTAACCAGAATTTCTGGAGTATAGATGCTACCCTAGGTCGTCTCTCAATGAAGACTTAGATCATTAATTCCAAAATGTTGTTATGATTATGAAAGGAAAAAAAGGGAAATGGGGTTTTATATTACTTGGGTTTGATGATGAAAGATGAAAATAGAAAATTAAAGTGATAAAAAAAGTAGAAATGAACAAGATTAATTAAACATGATCAACCCGGGGAAGTCTCATGATGCTCATCCTTCATCGTTTGAAGAGAAAGGGTATATATATTCTAATAACTGGTTTTTAACACCTATTACCATAATTATACTGATTTTATGCTAGGATACCTTCTAGGGTTTAGTCAAAAACACACAATGATTCACCGGACACCGCCGATGATTGTGTGATTTGTGTTTGACATCATAACCGAAACTCACCAAGGCAACACACAAAGAACTCGATGCGATGTACAAGTTTTTATGTTATTTATTTTTGATACCATGAAATAAATTTACATGACCTTGAATGTGCTTATGTGATTTAAATTGACCAATATGAACCACACAAACACCGCAATTAAATGAGGGAAGAAGAAGGGATGAACGGTGTGTGGAACATCACCTAAAAGGGTACCCCCAACATGATCATTTGAGTTTGAGTATAACATACCAGTATATAACTCAATTAAATAATAATATAGGATGAAGAAAAATAAAATATAACCTATAATTAAAAACATAATTCAACATAATACAAACATGAAGCTCAGGATTACATCACGTTCCTCCTCGGGTGATCACAAGAGGTTTAGAAATCTATGGGAGGGGAGGAAGAAGAAGATGTTTAAGTAGAACTTCCCATAGCAACCAGATCTTCTAGGTATGATTTAAAGACCTATTTGGGACTCCAAAATGGCTTCACCTTGCCTCCTGGTTGAACTCCAAAATGTGGTGCCCAAGGTGCCAATTTATAGGCAAAGTGGCCCTGATTTCATGAATCCTCTTGGTCCATGGTTTTGGACAGTCATAATATCATAAATCACTTTGTAAAAAACTAAAATGTTTTTTCAAGACATATTTTATAACTCCATATCAAATTTGGCGGCTAGATATTTCATATAATAAGAGATATGGCTAAAATACTGAGTCAAAGTTTTGACCCCATTCAGATTCTTTTTGTTGAACATATCATTCCGTATGGGCCTCTTAATGAACGAATTGGGATTTTGTTCCTGAATAATAAATACAAATAATTAAATTTTGGATAATACCACAAAGTCTAAGCCCATTTAAATACACAGTTTAGTAACATCATTCGTTTTAGTCCACTGGTGTGCTTGGATCATGTACAGATTTTCCCATTTTTCTTGGACTTCATCATGGGTCCTCCAAATCACCTCCACCTACAATATAATTATAAAAAAAAGTAACATTTACTGTTTTAAAAGTGTTAAAAAAACAATTTAATCAAACATGGAGTTAAATTTGATATTATACATGTAATTTTCAATACAAAACGAATTTAATACATTGGTATAAGGGTGAAATAAAACAGTGAATCATGGTAAGATCATACATCTTTCCTCAACTACTGGTCTTGGATATTGGAATAGGTTGGAACTAAGAATAATGAAAGAGTTATAGTATTGATTTCATGATTCTGGTTCATATGAAAAGAAATAAATAATACAAATTTTAATGGAGGTGACTGCTCGGGTAAGAATCTGGTGATCAGAATAGAAAATTTCTTGTGAGACATGACAATGCTTGTGAAGAATTGGAAAGAATATCCCACCCTCAGACCATTTTAGGTAGGCATGTATTCTTCCCACCCAGTTTAGGGTATCTTTCAAGGGTATTGGGTTTATTAGAGTCCCCACTATTCAGGTCAAAAACTTAACATAGATGGCTCATGAACCATGGGATCTTTGTGAGGAGGCGGTGTGGCCCATGATTCCAAGGAAAATGTTATTTTTGTGTACTCTTAATATTTTGGGTATGTGAACTACCTCAAAGTCGAGGCCATGGAAATGATCATGGGACTCCTTTTATTTAGGAAATGAAATGCAAGTTTAATGGTAGTGGATATAGATTCATTAACCCTATATAGTTCCCTAAAGGATACCTATAGAACTCTGTGGTCTATTGCTTACATAGTCAGAAGGTGAAGGGGTACTATGTGCAACCAAATGAAGGCCCTACATATTTAGTGTGAAGTTAAAAAGATGGAAGGTAATATCAACTCCATAACAGGTCATTATAGTGATACCACCTACTATCCTAGTGACATGTTACTTCCACCTAATGGGCTGAATTTGTGTAGAGGTGATGCCCTTGGGATTCATCCCTTCATATCACTTTAAGGTTTCATGCTCATGTTATTTCCATTTTAATATTATTTGCCTCTTTTGGATTTGTTTCTTATTCTTTATTTTATAATAAATTAACAATGATGACATAAACTCATGCCTAGCACTGGGGAAGTGCCTGATCCCCCTTTCCCCCTTCTTTTCTTTTTCATTTTCTTACTTTTATTTTTCCACTTTTCTTTCTTCTCCTCCCCCAAGATTCTCACGTATGCCCCCTTGGGTCTCTAATTTCATGTGATCAAGAGAGAAAAGGGAGAGGTAGATAGATATAGAGATAGGGAATAAAATAGGTGTTATCATCGACCTCAGGAGGAGCTAGATCATCATGCAAAAATGGTGGAACATGAGTTGGTGTGAAGCTTCAGGAGATTTTACCCAAAGGTAGTATGATTTTAAGTTTATGTTATAGATTCATGTATATTTACTAATCTCTAGTTTGGAGGCCCAATTATCACTACTTAGGACCCATTTAAGGCCAATCTATAGATTTTGGGGATAAAAATTGGGATTCAGGCTGATTTGAGGGGTTTCCAGTTCAGAAATCCCAATCACACGACATTTAGTTCAGGAAAACAAGCCTTGTGTTCTTGATATTTTGGAAATATGATCTTTTTAAAAGTACACACCATTTTAGGGTACAAATTATATGTATTTGTAATCATCCATGTATCCAAGTACCTGGTCGGATAGCCCGTGTAAGGGTACTTGGCCATGTAATGTACACGACTAGACCTCAGGTGGGTTGCATGCCATGTAGAAGTACAAATCTAGGTAGAATACATGGCCATGACATGTGAGGAACACTATAAGGCACCCTATGTAGGGTACACACCATTTAAATGGTTTCTAAATTGCATTTCTATATGGAGTACATGCCCAGGTGGAGCTTCAAGGGTACACACTGTGTACTAGGGTATAAATGTCATATACTCCTCCCTTGCTACCTTTTGAAGGTTTCTCATATCTTTACACACTAGAGTAATAATTGGAAACATAAATAGTCCATTTGAATTATTTTTTCATCTAGATCATTTTGATTCTACCCTTGAGGTGATTTGAGGACTCCTAGGAGGCATTTTAGGCATTTTACTAAATAGAGAGGTTTTTCCTGCTATTCTTAAATCCAACTGTCTCCCATGAGTGAACCTAAGATGTGATCCAATTTATGGTAATGAAAATAGTTGGTAGATCTGGAATGATATCACAAATTCCCCGTCTTCTTTTTTTTCTTAAAACCTGTCCTTGGTTTTTGGGAATGGTTTGAAACCTGTTGAGGTAGAAGGGTTGGTTGTTCAAACCAACCTAGAATGTGACTAGTCTATGATCGAGGATCCCCTGAGGGATTCATCCACTTATGTTAGGAAAAGTTATCAATGTATAATTACTCTAACATTGTATCATTTTTTATTATCCCGTGTAGTATTCATCCTCCTATGTATAGTTTCTGAGGAACCCATGCAGGATGAATTCTATTACCTACTTATTTTTGAGGATCCTATGTAGGATACGTCAATATAATTACTATTTTGAGGATCCCCTATAGAATTAATCTACATAAATTTCTAACTAGATAATACTATATAGGGTTACTCCATTTATTATTTTTGAGGATCCCAACTAGGATTCCTCCGTATACGTGCTAACGTATATGATCCTAAGTAGGATGCCTTCACTTATGTGTGGACTTCTAGGATCCCGAGTAGGATGCCTCACCAGTGTTATGAACTGAGGGACCCAATGGGTTCCCTGGTGGATCAATTACCCTAATCTAGTGAATTGGGGGTTCATGTAGAGATAGTTGCAGGTGTCACCTTAGAACCTATACTTAATAGGTAAGCTGTTAGGCCATGGAATTAGTGGTGGGTCTAGGCATTCAACCACCCTCAATCTTTTTTAATAAATCCACATGGTCACTCATGATGCAACTATGATTACCTAAGGTGATTCCCAGTTCTTGGATGAAGATCCTAAAGTGATGTAATATTTGATTTGGGATTCCCAGATGTACTTCTCAATATTTTTATTATATGCGTATTCATTTCTTGGGATGCCTAGACATACTTATGGGGGTCTGGAATTTGAGCCTTTTTATTGTTTTTTTACTGTTCGGATACCCAGAGGTACTTCCCAAGGTCTATCTTCTAATACTTTTATTGTTTTTTATATTAATAGGATATATAGATGTACATCCTAGGATCCATATTATGAGGTCTACCTGAGGATTATTATGATCACCCGAGTGATGGGGATGATTATGCTCCCCCAAATAGATTACTTTACCACAATGTTAGACATGTAACTCCACATCATTGATGCATTTGGGGATGATTACTCACTCCTGAGTGAGGCCTAAGATTCTCCCTTGTGTTAGGTGGATTCACTATTACATTACTGAACTCGATAGACTTAACTAGGAGTGGGTTTTTTATCTATTTATATGAATGGATGTTGATCATGTACATGGATCTAGAGATAATTACTTTTACATATCACTTAAGGGTCATCCCCTTTAGGGTTCATCTGAGCTCTAATTTCATGACTGCCAATGAACAAGGACCTAGGGCTTAGACATTGAGTTGGATTTATAGGGTATGAGTGGTATGAAATTAAACTCAGTACCATATTATAGGATGTATAGTTATTACCTATAATCCTTCATTATAGTGATTGGAGGTGAGTACAAGTGATTACAGGGCTAGGACATATAGACCCCTGTGGTGATGTAACTTTCAAAGAGACATTTCTAGTGCTGGCCAAAGCAGGTATTTTCAATAAGGATTATGGACCCAAGGATCAAATAATTATACATGGATAGAGTGGCATGCCATCCATCTTAATTCCCTTTTCACAGGATGTATATATGATCAGGATCACGGGCCCAAGGATTTACTAATATTGATTTATGTTATTTTTTACCTTACACACACACACACAGATATGTATATATATATATATATATTTATGTGAATATATATTTATACACATATAAATATATAAATATATATATATATATACATGATGACACATTTTCTAGTTGGTCAAGATCACTAACCCAAGGATCAACCATGTTTTAACTTTAGTTATTTTATTTATCATTTCCAGTTGTATCTCGGATAAGATGAGAATATTGCATGAGCACGAACTTATGATAGTAGATTATAGGTTCAAAATTATAGGTGGTCTACTTAGATTTATTTCTGACCCCTTTTACATGAACCTCAGTGTTTATGTATACCTTATGTAAAGACTCGACCCCAGTTTCCCAGAGCCGGTGCTTTATTTGATTTCGTTGGCATACATACAAGGAATACGAATCCTGAAGGACTGAGTAGTTTAGTATTATTGGAAAGAAGTTACATACATAAGTTTATCTTTACAACATGAAGGGAATCAAAAAACTATTTTATTCCACTAGAAACATCACGTCGCCTAGATTATGATTGAAAGTCACTCATAATTTACTTCTTCATAACCTGAGAAAATAAAACATAAGAAAGGGGTGAGATCAAATGCTCAGGAAGAGTAAGCAATACAGCGGAAGTTAATATAAACATTAGAAATGGTGAATAATTGAAAACACATGCCTTTAATAATGAACTTGAACACATTATGGCCAACATATGAGCTGAATAAATAATTCCATAATAAAACGTAATCATGGGTATTCTACTAGTCGAATAACCACATGAACTTCAAATACTAGAATCATAATGAGGGATGTACATATTTCGGACATCATAACCATACCATCCAAGCCTCGTGCTAGGACCATAAAATAATCATTTTGTCAAGGCCTCATGCCAAGACCATAGTTTGTCTCATGAGACCTACCGATGCATCGAGGAGCTATAGCAGGCCCCAACAATCACATAATAAGTCCAATGCATTACTCATATTATTGGAGATAAACATAAACAACAAATACATTCATATTGAAACTATCATATGAAATGTAACTATATTTCCCCAATCATCAAACATAAAACACTAACCATTTGGAATAATATGTTGAATGGTTTTAGGATAGATCATCCAAAATAGAGTTAGTCATAACCATTAAATCAAATATGGTAGATTACTTAATAAATTATTAAACCCAATAATACCATGGAATCAACAAGAGTGTTTAATTAGATGAAAACACTCTTATAAAATCATTAAGCAATTCTGGAGAGAAATACTCTTTTATTTTGAAAAAAAGAGTTCTTTTGGAAAAATCTTTGTATAAAACCAGAAGTTAAGTAAGATAGTATTTTCATAATAAAACTAGTTTATTAGAAGAATATTTTTTTCTAAAAACATATTATAGATTTCCCTTGAAAATAGATATGAATTTGAGAAATTCCCTTGAATCAGGCTTGTATTTTTGAAACAATTTTGAAAGTTCCTTTTAAAACGTGTCACTATCCATAAAATAAGGAAGTATTATGGTTTTTAAACATATATATGATACTCACACAGAACATATGATGATTACATAACAATAAATAAGAATTACATTGAGTTAATTATACAATGAAAGTACCCCGAATGAAAGTGGAAGTTCGGGTGGAAAAACCCTTACCTTAACTCCAAACTCGTTCTTCTCTTGAACTTAATCTCTTGGAATATGAAATTATAATTATTAATAACTTATCTAAAAACCTATTAGACATGTATTTAGTTTATCATAATTCTGTTTAGTTCATTTATGTATTTATTGACAAGTTATTATATTGAATTTCGTCGTTCTGGAGTGTTCGTTTCCTTTATTTTCATATTCGGTTCACTTGTTTTTAAGTAATGGAGTTCATGTGGAAAGGTTATAAATCTACGTGATTGGAATTATATATTATTTATAATCATAAATAATTTTTAATGGTCATTTATATCATTTGGTTATATGGAATGAGGATGAATCATTAGATGAGAACCACTTCGATTATTTGGCGGTATTTGGATTATTATGAACTAGTTTTGTCATATAACATAATTATATGTACATATTATGGTTCCTGAATATTAATTTGGTTATAACACATATATTATAGTCTATTTCAACCATGAATATGGTTTCATGACCAATAATGAAGAATAAATTGAATAACGAAACTTCGTCATCCACGAAGGTTATAAATCAGAACCTCATGGACGTTGATTTCGTTTATAAAAATAAAAGGGAGGGAGTAAGAATATTTATGATGGTTCTTCCATTAACATGATATAATTATAGTATATAGATTATACTGGAGTTATCATTATCATTTGGATAGAGGAGGTGAGGAGATATAAATAAAAGAGATGAACTCGAAAATAAAATAAAATTTAAGAGTTCCCTTATGAAAATTTAGCAGCCTAACGACATCACTTAAAATTTCATAAAATCAAATGATGAGAACAAAAGGGTATCTCATAATATTTAAATCAAAAGGAAAGTAATAAGAATGAATAAAATCAGACCTCAACATATGAGAAAGGAATTTCAAATAGCTAACATAAAAGAAGTGTCGACTTAAAGATTAGAATGAAGGATTCCCCTACCTTGTAGAATTATTCATAGATCTTGAAGGATGGGACCTTGGGGGCTTAGGGAAACATTGGGAGGACTCCTAGAGAGGTAAAAACACCAGATCTTTGAGGATGATGGATTTTTAATGAAAGAAAACGAATGGATGAGTGAGTATTTATAGAAAAATAGAGGTAATTTTTTAATAATTTCAAAAGGACACCTCATTAGTGGTTTTTTCCAAACCATGGGCTTGCCCATGGTATTTGACCATGGTTTTAGCCAATTGGGACACCTAATTCCATACGTTACTATAAAAAAGTCGACCATACTTTTATATTTAATTATTACATAATTATGATGTAATTAAAATACCGAATACTCAAAACTGTATTTTTACTATTCATGAAAAATTCATGTATTTTAGAAAAATCCCAGAAATTCACCCCTACCATTTTTCGATGTGTATAATTAAAAAGTGAAATCCATTTTTCAAAAATAATTTTCTAAATATTATTAATTTAATTTTTAAATAAGGTCATAGTTAATTCGAAAAATAACAATCTTGAAGTGCAATTATTTTTATGTGACATTGAAAAATTAATTAAGATATCGTTATCATATTTCCTTATGAAAATAAAATAATATTATTATTTACTATTCATAAGGGTCATATTACTATTCATATTACTATTCATAAGGGTATTTTACTATTCACCATAAATCAAGTTTGTTCTATCAGACTCCAAATGACTTACTAACACAACTCAAGATGACCATTTATTGAAATTAAAAACATAGAAGAGAAAAAGTTGTGTTTAATGGATAGATTATAAAATTGAATTCTATATTTATTTTTAAAACCTTAGGGTGTTACATTCTCCCCTGCTTACCAAAATTTCTTCCTCGAAATTCACAAAATATTACCTAAAAGTATTCAGGTATGTCTTTAACATAAGCTCCTTAAGCTCCCAAGTTGCTTCCTCCATTGGTTCCTCCATAGAACCTTTACCAGACGAGTCGTCTGATTTCTCAATACTTGTTCTCTATTATCAAGAATATTGATAGGTTCTTCACAATAATATAGATCTGGCTCAAGTTCTACATCTTCATAAGTGAGTACATGTGTTGGGTCTAGCATGTACTTTCTTAACATTGACACATGGAACACATTGTGAACCTTGGAGAGACTTGCAGGCATTGCCAAACATTAAGCTACGACTCCAATTTAGTCCAGAATTTCAAAAGGTCCTATATACCTGGGACTCAATTTACCTTTCTTACTGGAATGTATAACTCCCTTCCATGGAGATACCTTCAAGAAAACATGATCTCCTACTTGAAATTCCAAATCCTTCCTTCGGTTGTCAGCATAGCTCTTATGCCTACTTTGATATATTTTGATATGGTTCTGGATAATCTTCACCTTCTCCATTGTTTCTTAAACAAGTTCTGGGCCCACGAGCTTTCTTTCACCAACATCGTCCCATCAAGTTGGTGTACGACATCTCCTCCCATTTAATGCTTCATAGGGTGACATCTGAATGCTTGAATGGAAGCTATTGTTGTAGGAAAATTATACGAGAGGTAAATACTGATCCCATATGGCTTGAAAATAAAGTGAACAAGACCTCAACATGTCTTCCAATGTTTTAATTGTCTATTCTGATTGTCCATCAGTTTTTGGGTGGTAGGCAGTGCTCAAACGAAGATCAGTATCTAGGGCCTTCTGAAGACTTTTCCAAAATCTTGATGTAAAATGCGGATCACGATCAGAAACAATCGACAGGGGTACTCCATGAAGTCTCAAAACTTCATTAATATATAGTCTTTCTAGACGTTCAAGTAGTAGATCTTTTCTTATAGCAAGAAAATGTGCTTACTTGGTAAGACGATCAACAATGACCCATATTGCATCATTCCTTCTAGGAGTCTTTGGTAGTCCCTTGACAAAGTCCATCATGATATTATCCCATTTCCACTTAGGTATAGGAGGATGTTTCAATACTCCTCCAGGTTTTTTCCTTCTAGCTTTCAATTGTTGACAAACCATACATCGTGACAAAAAATAAGCAATCTCCCTCTTCATGTTGTCCCACCAAAAATGTTCCTTCAAATCTCTATATATCTTAGTGCTACCAGGGTGTATAGAGAAATTGGAACTATGAGAATCTTCCAACAATTCCCTTTTTAGATCAGGTATATCGGGAACACAAAGTCTCTTCCCAAATTTCAAAATTCCATCTTCATATACGAAGTCACTCAATCTCCCATCATTCACATCTTTAGTCTTCTTTTGAAACTCCTCATCATCATCCTAAGAACTTTTTATCCTTTCTATTAAAGATGGTTTGGCAACCATTTGAAAAAGAATTGATGTTTTATCTTGCATGGTTATTCCCATATCCATATTTACTAGATCCATGAAAATAGGACCCCTTTCAACTCTCATCTTGTTCAAAACTCCATGATCCATTCTGCTCAAAGCATTTGCCACCTTATTTTCCTTCCCCGGGTGGTATTGTATCGTGTAATCATAATCCTTGAGTAGTTCAAGCCATCAACTTTGCCTCATGATGAGTTCTTTCTGTGAGAAAATATACTTCAAACTCTTGTGATTAATATAAATCTCACATTTTTCACCGTAGAGATAATGTCTCCATATATTCAAAGAAAAGATTACAAAATCTAACTCAAGATCATGAGTAGGATAGTTTTTCTCATGAATTTTTATCTATCGTGATGCATAAGCAATAACCCTATCATTTTTCATAAGGACACAACCAAGTCCTTTCTTTAAATCACCACTATAAATGAAAAACCCATCATTCCCTGATGGTAGAGTCAATATAGAATAATTGACTAATCTTCTATTAAGTTCTTTGAAAAATTCTTCACAATCTTTTTTCCAAACAAATTTAACCCTTTTACGTGTGATCTTCATTAGTGGGTTAGCCAGTCTAGCAAAATTCTGCACTAAATGCTGATAATAACCTGCTAAGCCAATAAAAATGCGTACCTAAGTTATGTTTGTTGGCATGGTCCAATCTTGAATTGCCTTTGTCTTTGCAGGATCAACTAGAATTCCATACTTAGAGACAATATGTCCAAGAAAATAAATCTCTTGAAGACAAAATTCACACTTTCTAAACTTCCCACATAATTCATGTCTTCTAAGTGTCTTCAGGATAATGTGCAAGTGATTTTCGTGATCTTTATAGCTTTTGGAGTATACCAAGATATCATCAATAAATACCACTAAAAAGTCATCAAGATATTCCTTGAAAAATTTGTTCATTAGATCCATGAAGACAGAGGGTTCATTAGTCAATCCAAATGGCAAAACTGTAAACTCGTAATGCCCGTACCTGGTTGAAAACGCTGTTTTCGTAATGTCTTCCTTCTTCACACTCAACTGATGATATCCAGATCGAAGGAAAATCTTCAAAAATTATTGATCTCTATGTAGTTGGTCAAATAAATCATCAATACAGGGTAGGGGATACTTGTTCTTTTTTGTTATAGCATTGATCTCCATGTAGTCGATACATAACCTCATAGATCCATCTTTCTTCTCAACAAAAAGGACAGGGGATCCCCACGGAGAAACACTAGGGTGAATAAATCCCTTATTACTCAATTACTATATTTGTTTCTTTAGTTCCACTAATTCCACAGTGGAAATTCTATAAGGGGTCTTCAATATGGGCCTTGAACTAGGAATTAAATCAATGGAAAACTCAATTTCTCATTTTGGAGGATGTCTAAGTAAATCTTCTGGAAACACATCAACATATTCTCTCACAATAGGTACATCCTCTATTTGAACATTACTTTCCTCACCCATAGTTATTTCATTCTCTTCCACACCAATAATTGAATATAGTTGAGCTACTGGGGGTGGATCTAGATAAGAATCAGGTGGTGACAATTCTTGTATAAATATAAGGTGTTCTTTATCATCGTCATCAAAAATCGTAACCTCTTTCTTCTTAAAATAAAATTTTGCATCATGGTCCAAAAGCCAATAAATACTAAGGATTATATCCAATTTAATCATGGGTATGATGATGAGATCAACATATAAATAACATTTATATTCCCTAATGGGAACTGATTCACAGAACTTTGTAGCAATGATACTTCCCTTAGGAGTTTTGACTGACAACTCCCTTGTTAAATCAAATTGGAAATATCTAATTTTCTTAGCAACCTGGAAATATATGAAATAATGCAATGATCCAGAATCAAATAAAGCTATTGTTAAACTTGAGGAAATAATTAAAGTACCTTCCACCACATCATTAGGAACTTTAACCTCTGCAGTTGTGATTGTATAAGCTTGTCCCTGATCCCTTGGCCTTCTCTGTTGCATATTTCCTTGACGTTTTGGACAATCATTAGCATAGTGTCCCATCTCCCGACAACTATAGCATTGAAAATCATTGGATTCCTTCTTCCCTTTTCAGTCACCATCAAGATGTCCTTTCTGATCACATTTGTAGCATACACCTTTTCCTTTTAAGCATGCACTAGGGTGTTTCTTTCCACAATTATCACATGGTGGAAACTCAACTCTTCCCTTCTTAACCGTTTCATTATTTCCTTTACCATGGTTTTCAACAACCCTATTCTTTTCTTTCTTTCCATTAAAGTCATAAGACTTAGAGAATTATTTTTCTATCTTTATGGCACATGAAACTATCTCCTCATATGATGAAAAAGTTTGGGAGACCATTTCCCACCAGAGGAATGGATTTTGGCCATCAAAGAATCGATCAATTTTTCTACTTGGATTTCGTATGTAGTCTACAACATGTCTTTCTAATCTTGTGAAGTTAGGTTCATACCTTGAAACATTATCATCTTCCTTCTGCCTCAGATTCAAGAATTATCTCTCCATATATGCTCGCTGCTAATGAGAAAAATATTTTTCTAAGAATATTTACTTAAAATCCCTCCATTCCATCTCTTCTATATCTTTCTCCTCATTTGTGTTTTGGATTAATGACCACCACTGATCCATATCTCCTGATAGACGATATACTTCCATGACAACATTCTCTCTTTCATTACACCCGAAAGAGAGAAATATCTTCTCAAGGGAAAATATCCAATACTCTGCTACAAATGGGTTTGTAGTCTCATTGAATGATGGAGGATGTTGTCGCATAAAACGATCTAGAATGGATCCTCCACATGATGTATCTAGATGCTCCATATGGGTAAGGTTATTATTCATAACCTGATTAATTTGTCCTAGTATAGTTATGATTTGCTCAGAACCAGTCACAGTACCAGAGCCAACATCATTATCTTGCACCAGAGGAAAATATTTACAGGGGACACATGCATTCGTGAGATTTCCATTCCGTCCACTTGGAGACATCTCTAGATAATGGCATACACCAGATTAGGTTATGAATCATAATGTATAATCTTAACTTAACAAAATACTTAGAAAGAATTTGAGATCCTATGAATGGATAATCCCATATTCACAAACATGGTTTCTTTGAGGAATATTTTACATTTAAATCCTTTATAATGGATTGTAGAGAAAATGTGAATTATCCTAATCATATCCCCTGGGAGTGTCATAACCAATAGTGTAGCAAGGCCCATTGTCGTACACCAGTTCCCATTCGATTCTAGCTCAAAGCGGTGTTTTCGGGGTTTACCCCTAGATACATCTGTGCTAGAGCTTCCTCTACCTGCTCGTATCCAGACAAGGATGTATTGCTTGAAATATCCACATAATCTATTCCTTACCAAAATACCAGGACATTATTGTATGTATTTCTTCAAAGACTAACTTAGGGACTTTTCCCTAATTCTATGTTTTCTAAATCTAGTTTCCAAGTATTCTACTAAACCTCCTATGATACCAACTGTAAGGAACCGACCCCAGTTGCCCAAAGCTGGTGCCTTATTTGATTTCATTGGCATACATACAAGGAATAGAAATCCTAAAATACCAAGTAGTTTATTATTATTGGAAACAAGTTACATACATAAGTTTATCATTACAACATGAAGGGAATCAAAACACTATTTTATTCCACTAGAAACATCATGTCTCCTAGATTATGCTTGAAAGTCACTCATAATTTACTTCTTCAAAACCAGAGAAAATAAAACATAATAAAGGGGTGAGCTCAAATGCTCGATTTGAGTAAGAAATACAATGGAAGTTCACATAAACATTAGACATGGTGAATAATTGAAAACACATGCCTTTAATAATGAACTTGAACACAATATGGAAGAAATATGAGATGAATAAATAATACCATAATAAAATATAATCATGGGTATTCTACTAGTAGAATAACCACATGAACTTCAAATACTAGCATCATAATGAGGGAAGTTCATATACTGGACAACATAACCATACCGTCCTAGCCTCATTCTAGGACCATAAAATAATCATTTTGTCAAGGCCTCATGCCAAGACCATAGTTTGTCTCATGAGACCTACCGATGCATCGAAGGGATATAGAAGGCCCCACCCATCACATAATAAGTCCAATGCATTCCTCATATGAGAGGGGATAAACATAAACAACAAATACATTCATATTGAAACTATCATATGAAATGTAACTATCATTCCCCAATCATCAAACATAAAACACTAACCATTCAGAATAATATGTTGAATGGTTTTAGGATAGATCATCCACAATAGAGTTATCCATAACCATTAAATAAAATATGGTATATGACTTCATAAATGATTAAACCCAATAATACCATGGAATCAACAAGAGTGTTGAATTAGATGAAAACACTCTTACAAAATCATCAAGTAATTCTGGAGATAAATACTCTTTTATTTTGAAAAAAAGAGTTCTTTTGAAAAAATCTTTGTATAAAACCAGAAGTAAAGTAAGATAGTATATTAATAATAAAACTAGTGTTTTTAGAAGAATAATGGTTTCTAAAAACATATTATATATTTCCCTTGAAAATAGATATGAATTTTAGAAATTCCCTTGAATCAAGCTTGTATTTTTGAAACAATTTTGAAAGTTCCTTTTAAAATGTGTAACTATCCATAAAATAAGGAAGGATTATGATTTTTAAACATATATATGATACTCAAACAGAACATATGATGAGTACATAACAACACATAAGAATTACATTGAGTTAATTAGACAATGAAAGTATCCCGAATGAAAGTGGAAGTTCGGGTGGAAAAACCCTTACCTTAACTCCAAACGTGTTCTTCTCTAGAACTTAAGCTCCTGGAATATGAAATTATACTTATTAATAACTTATTTAAAAACCTATTAGACATGTATTTAGTTTATCATAATTCTTTTTAGTCAATTTATGTATTTATTGTCAAGTTATTATATTGAATTTCGTCGTTCTGGAGTGTTCATTTCCTTTATTTTCATATTCGATTCACTTGTTTTTAAGTAATGGAGTTCATGTGGAAAAGTTATAAATCTTCAGGATTGGAATTATATATTATTTATAATCATAAAGAATTGTTAATGGTCATTTCTATCATTTGGTTATATGGAATGAGGATGAATCATTGGATGAGAACCACTTTGATTATTTGGCGGTATTTGGATTATTATGAACTAGTTTTGTAATATAACTTAATTATATGTACATATTCTGGTTCTTTAATATTAATTTGGGTATAAAAAATATATTATAGTCTTGTTAAACCATGAATATGGTTTCATGACTAATAATTAAGAAGAAATTGATGAACGAAACTTCGTCGTCCACGAAGGTTATAAATCGGAACCTCATGGACGTCAATCTCGTTTATAAAAATAAAAGGGAGGGAGTAAGAATATTTATGATGGTTCTTAAATTAAAATGATATAATTATAGTATATAGATTATACTTGATTTATAATGATCATTTGTACATATGAGGTGAGGAGAGAAAAATACAATAGATGATCTTTAATATAAAAGAAAAGTTAAGAGATCCCTTGTGAAAATTCGGCAGCCTAACAACGTCACTTAAAATTTCATAAAATCAAATGATGAGAAAAAAAGGGTATCTCAACATATTGAAATAAAAAGGAAAGTAATAATAATGCATAAAATCAAACCTCAAAATATGATAAAGTAATTTTAAATAGCTAACATAAAATAATTGTCGACTTAAAGATGAGAATGAAGGATTCCCTTACCTTGTAGAATAACTCCTAGATCTTGAAGGATGTGACCTTGGGGGCTTAGGGAAACCTTGGGGGGACATATAGAGAGGTAAAAACACTAGATATTAGAGGATGGGTTTTTTTAATGAAATAAATTGAATGGATGAGTGGGTATTTATAGAAAAAGAGAGGTAATTGTTTTAATAATTTCAAAGGGACACCTCATTAGTGGTTTTTGCCAAACCATGGGCTTTCCCATGGTATTTGCCCATGGTTTAAGCCACTTAGGACACCTCATGTCATAATTTACTATACCCAAGTATACAATACTTTTATATTTAATTATTACATCATTATGATGTCATTAAACTACCGAAAACTCAAAATAGTATTTTTACTATTCATGAAAAATTCATGTATTTTAGAAAAATCCCAAAAATTCACCCCTACCATTTTTCAACGTGTGGAATTCAAAATTGAAATCCATTTTTCAAAAATAATTTTCTAAATATTATTAATTTAATTTTTAAATAAGATTATAGTTAATTAAAAAAATAACAATCTTGAAGTGCAATTAGTTTTATGCGACATTGAAAAATTAATTAAGATACCGTTATCATATTTCCTTAAGAAAATAAAATAATAATATTATTTACTATTCAAAAGGTTCATATTACTATTCATATTACTATTCATAAGGGTATGTTACTATTCAACAAAAATCAAGTTTGTTCTATCAGACTCTAAATAACTTACTGAACACAACTCTAGATGACCATTTCTTGAAATTAAAAACATAGAAGAGGCAAAGTTGTGTTTAATGGATAGATTATAAAATTGAATTATATATTTATTTTCAAAACCTTGGGTGTTACACCTTATGTCAACATTTTAGGTTGATCACAGATACATGATGAATAGGGATGAGGCATAGGGTTGCATGATTGAGAGAATCCATTCATGGAGTTTATTATGATTAGGCTGGAGCATCTTGACAGTTTCATGAAGACCTGGTATGTTGTTCAGGTCAGAGTTAGTAGTGAAGCCTTGTACTTTTATTTGAGTTCATTGTTTGTACTTCTATATATATGATTGACCCAGTGGGTGATCTGTGTTATATATATGATATGACTATTCGAGTCTTTACTATGTTCTATTTTATTATCAAAGTCTTGTTATATTTATTGTTTCCATACTCTAATGATTTTCTACCATGGATTATGTTATGTTATATATGATTTTTTATTAATCTGATATGAGGGAATAGTCTTCCCAAAAATACACCCTAGGCCTTTACTTCTAGTTAGAAGCCTCTAGCATATGGGAAGGCATGCTTGAGGCCTTATAGAGAACCGGTTTGGAGCACCAATTTAGTGTAATATTGGTCAATATGTTACATTTAATCCATAGTTATGACCTGAATTCAGGATTTGAGAATTTTGAAGGTTCATCAAGGCTCTTTTAGATTCTCCAACACCTCTCCTTGATCTCTTAATCCATTCCTCGATCCAGACATCTTGAAATGGTAATTTATTCTTGGAATTTATGAATTCGTCTTGTATTCCTCTTAGATCCTCTTCTTCTATCCTTGATGTGGTGGATCAATCGATGTTCATAGGGGATAATGGTTTTTCACATTGATCTAGATGCTTTATTATTGACCTCTTGCTCACTATTCTTAAGGTGGGTGGTCTAAAATAAATCTATAAAGTATGTTTTGTTTCTATAGTATGTGAAACCTCTAATATCATTCCAACACACTATTTTCATGACCTTTATTAGATGTAATTGTTTAATTATTCATGCATATACATCCCACGGATCCTAGTGGGCTCGTTGGCATTGAGACCGATCTTGTGGCCACTCGAGAGGTGTGCCAAACCTTGAACCTAAGACGGAGAAAGGATTGATTTTCAATCCCTATATTGAATTTGGAACTAATTATAGAATTTATTAACAATATGAATTGTCATATCATGTGAATTAGTGTAATTGGATAATTAAGGAATCACTTGGATTGAAAGTGGATATTTGGCATGAAATCTGTTAATAGGTAATAAGTGGGAATTTTAGTTAAAGGAATAATTTGAATATGAAATGGGAATTGGCATAAGTGGAATGTGAAATGGAATTTTTATAATTATTATGTTAATTAGTAACTTGGAATAATGGAATAAATGGTATGATAATTAGTAATTTGAATGAATTAACCAATATGAATTGTGTTAACATGTATGGAATGTATTATAAAATGGACTGAAATGGTTCATGTTCGCATTTTTTATGAATTGTTAAATCATCCCTTGGCATGGGTAATGTGACATGGGAACATTTAAGTGGATCTAGCATGGGAATTTTCATAGATTCCAATATTCATGGATTGGATACTTCTTCCTTGAAATGGGTAATGTTCCATGGGAACTTTTAAGTGGATCTAACATTGGAATTCACATAGAGTACATTAACAAAAAGATTTTATACTTCACCCTTGGTATGGGTAATGTTTCGTGGGAATATATAAGTGTCTCTAGTTTAATAATTCACAAATTCAATTATTAATTCCCATGTAAGATCCTATATTTTTCTAGGTCCTTCCTATTGTTAGTTTTTCATTAAACTTATATCATTTGGGTTTTATTTATTCTTTAAACCTTGGGGATCAGGTCTCATTTTGGATGGAGATATTTTAATGGGGAAAATGACATAATGTTCAGGCATGCATGTTTTTTTTAAATTAATGGAGTCTGGGTATAAATGTGAGAAATAGGATTATGAGGGTTTCTTGGAAGTTTATAAGGATTCAAAGGTGGTTCTAGATCTTATGTATAAGATGGAATTAAATATTTCTGGAGAGAATTTACATGCCATGTATATATATTATATGATGTGTGATTGTTGTTGGGAAGATTCCATGAAATGGGTGTATTTTTCAAAATGAATACACGTCGTGGAAATGGTTCTTGTCTTGTGATGTTCAAGTAGGGTTATTTTATCCTAAGGCGACACATTTTTCAGTGTAACTCATAAATTGAGAATTACAGGTATTGTAAATATTACACACCATGTATTTCTTCAGTTTGGAGGTTTTAAATCCATGATACAATTGTAATTTCATTCTTCATCTTCTACAACCATCATCTCTCGATCCCTAAGAATTTTATAGGTGATTTTGGAGTCTCCACTTCCCTTACAGACATCGTGTTTAAGAAATGAATCTCTAATGAGTTGTTTTTCTTCAGTTTCCCCTCTCTTCCGTTGCTCTCTATTGTAGTGGTGGAAACTATTGACCATGGTTGTTTTGGGTGTTTATCTTGATCTTGTGAGATCTAGGTTTCTTATTTCAATATTCATCACCTTTATTCTTGTTGTCATTACTAGTTGTATGTTTTGTATTGATCATTGGTTAAAGGTAGGTGGTCTAAAACCTAACCCTATGGCCAATTTAATTACTAAAGTATGAGCATTATTGTGAATTTCATTGACACAATGTTCACATTAATTAATTGAATGATGAATGTTGATAAATCATGTGTGGGATTATTTTTTAGATCCCTTTGGATTCAATGGTGATGTGACCTGTCTTGCGACTACCCATTGGGTGAGCCTACCCTAGAATAACAATGAATTGGCTAATGATTTAAAGTGTATTTAGCATGACATGAGACCTGAGGTGATTTCTTGATATAGAATCACCTTGGTAATGGATTATTGTTATTATAATGGCTATGTTTTTATAAGATTTTATTGGGTGGATACATGCATGTTAAGGGCTAAGACCCACTTGATAAATGAAATTTGTAATTTAAAGACAAATTACAATTTTTAGAATTTATAATCGATACTGATGATATGATATTGTAATATCCTGGTTGTTATGACTTGTGTTTTGATTGATGCTATAATTCTTATATACAAGGCTTGGATCATTTCATACTGTAATGCTTATATGGTGGGATTGGCCTAATTTCATGTTGTAATGCTTATATAGCATTGTTGGTCCATTTTTATACTATAATTCTAGGATTGGCCTAGTGTCATGATAAAATGATTATATAAAGGGATTGGTATGGGGTGTTATAATACTTATATAGACCCGAGAAGATGAAATGATTATATATAGGGATTGGACCTAATGTTTAAATTCTTATACAAAGGTCTTTTCCTAGTTATTTAATTATGCAATGGATATGTGGTTATGGTTGGAATGGTTGTTCTACATGTTTGGAGATATTTTGATATGGTTTCGAAGAAGTTTGATTATTGCATTATATTAATTGGTTAATAAATAAACCTATTTATTGCTTTATTTAATGTACTTATTTATCAGTTTGGTTATTTATACAAAATGGTGCTGACCAAATGAGTGTTACTCACACCCTATTCAGGATGACATTTAGTACTTTAGTAGATTACATGGATGTAATTTTGGAAAAGGGAAAGGGACCTTGTAGCTAATTGTTTCTTTCTATATGGGATGAAGTTTGGCTATGAGACTGACATGGGGTTCAGGACCATGTTTTTTTATTTTATATGTGTTATATAGTTATTTTAATTTTATTACTTTCAATTTGACATTTAGATACATTTAATCACATCATTATATGGTTCAGTATTATTTTGTTTATTGGTTCCTCCTTTTTCATCCTAGTTTCATGTTGTAATATTACACTATTTTTGTTACTCTAATATTTATTTATATTATTTGTTTACACTATATTATAACTTTGAACCAGGGGGTATAGTCTCCCCACTATACTCATCACACCCCTGCTGCTAGTCATCATCCTCTATAATATGGGGAGACATGCTTGAGGTCTCATAAGCAACCTAATTTGGCCACATGAGAGAGTTATGTATTGGGGGTTGTTACAAAGTTGTATCAGAGCTCAATGTTTATTTTCAATTTATTTAAGATTTAGGAAAGGTAGAATGAAGACTAGGACTTCTCAGGACTTGGTAAAGATCATGTTCATGGGACTAGCTAATCCATATATAGGGAAATATCTGAGTGCCCAAGGCTGATATTGTTATTCATGATGTTTTCTTGTTACGGTTTGATGCTATTTAACCTTGGGTGATTAACATATTGTGTGATGTTATTTTTTCTTTAGATTTATACTTGTGGCCTAGTTTGTTGTGATTTGAGTATGAATGCATCATGATAGGTACATAGGGATGTATCTTGACATTCATTTCTCATGACAGGGACATATTTATTTCATGTGATATATACTTTCCTGTATAAACTGTGAAATGATATACCTATTATATCTAATAAATTAAATGAAAGAATTGTCATGTCATGATAAATCAATTGTAATCAATTTTTAGAGAGACAATGATCTAATTTTTCTCTGTTGTTGTCACCTGTTGAGGTTTACTTTCCTCTTAGCTACTGTTATAAGGAGTGTGTTTTCCTTCTAGAGAAAATGCCTCCTTTACATATTATAATTGAGTATCAGTATAGTGAAAATCAAAATTCTCCAATAAAAATTGAACTAGAGATTGATTTAGATATTAAGGATCATATGGATGTTTAGCTTCATGATATCTTTTTGAGGGTTAGATGATCCAAGGAAAGGGAAGTGGTTCGCACCATGCATTTGATGTCTAAGTTGATGAGATGGTTTTAGCTATAACATCTTAGTATGTTCACTAGGGAGGGAGGACCCTAGGTAGCCAAGTTCTGTATCGATTCAGTCCAGATGATCTTCAAGCACCTAAATAAATCCACTAATTAGAGGTTTAATCTTGATTAATATATGATTAATGAACCTACCAAGTGTTGGTGGGACATTCTAGAGAAATATGGAAAGAAAGAAGATTTATCCTAGAAGGAATTATAGGAAACATTCTTGAGAAAATTATATCTAGAGAAGTTGAGGGATGAGAAGGGTCATGAGTTCATTCATATTATAACGACCCATCCTTTACATACATTTTTAATACTTCAAAATTGAAGCACACTTATTACAACATATGACAAAACCACAAAGGACTGTATAGGTATAGTGTCTTTAGAAACTGGGAAACATAAACAAATGGTTCATAAATCTTATATAGTGTCTCCCATTTATTTCATCATATCTAGGGTCCCTTTTAGCATATTCTACTTAATATCCATCTTCCTGACCTGGGGAAAAGAAAACATAAAAGGGTGAGCTCAAATGCTCAGCAAGGGCAAATAAAGGAAATAAAAATCATATCATATCTTTTTGAAAATCAAAACCTGAAAAAGAGATCATAATATCTTAACATGGAACAAATCATAGGAGTGAAAATGAGATCCCCATAATCATAACATAAAACTTGAAACTTTGTGTCATGCACACATAATCATGGAAAATCATTTCTTGTTAGTCATGACTCATCGCCAAGACTATCTTAGTGGACAAAGTCCCTTTCTGAACCGAGTTCACTCCTCGTTTCAGTCCTGTATCACTGAACCGAAATAACCTTCCGTTCCAGCCATGTCTATCTCATGAGATATAAAATTTTTACCCAATGCATTGGAGGGAGATATAGGTCCCACCCATCTTATAATGAATCCTTTCTTATGTGTGCCACATAATCATAAAACATACATCATCGCATAACACATGTAACAAAAATGGGATTCTTGAAACATCATGACATCATAAATCAATTCATATAAGATAATGGAATTCATAAAAATAATTCCATCACAACATGATCAAATAAATGTAATAATAGGGATAAAAACAGAACCCTTTATTATCTTAGATGGAAAATAATTTTGATAAAACACTTGAACTTTATTCTTGAGGAAAATATCCTTTCTTCTTCAAAAACATTTTTCCTTTCATAACATGTCATACAACATTAAAATAAAAGAAGTTGATTAAAAATAAACTTAAAACTTGTAAAGGAAGCTTCTTGGAAATAATGTTTTAAAAATCCATTCAAGCCGTATAAGTTAAAAAAAACATTCTTCGTACTTTTGTCGGAAAAGTCAAAAAGTACCTCGTACGGAAAAACGACAAAAGATTCCTTTCATATTCTTTACTAAAAACTCACCTAAGGGTACAATTGAATTTAAACTATTGCAAGTGGATGGAAACAATATTTCATATTGAGGGAACATGGATGTGGATGATAAAATACACCCCAGTAAATACTTACGAATAAACAATCTCGGATAAAAATGAGATTGTGATATTTTCCCTTACCTTAGGTCCGATTAGCTTTGTACGTGTCCGAAGCTCCTGTATAATGGTTTAAATAATGTTATTGACTTATTCCAGAATCATACATATTTATATGATATCATATATGGTCATATTATTAGCTTCTTGTTAGTAATATTTCATTGTTATTTGTTACTCGGGTCTTTATAACTTTTTGTTCTTATGCGTGTTTTGTCGAATAAATTCTTATTCTTATCTTTAGGTTATAGATAGTTCATTTCCAAAATGGTATTAGTGTATTATATACCATATTCATTCATTCAATTCATTTATATAATCATTATGAAATGAAGATCATGTAGAACGAGTCGCATCACATCGTGGAGACGGTATTCCGTACGTACGCACGAGTGATGATATCATTCCTATGATCGTGGAATTGTATTGGAGTATATATATATTATTTTAGTATCAATATTACTTCATAATAATCATATTTAGTTACTCATTACACCATTATAACCATCCTTGTAAGGTGATGGTGGAAAATAGATTACACCACGGCGTGGAGACGGTATTCCGTACGTACGCACGCGTGGTGATTTCATTTTTCCGTAGGATGGATAGAAGGTGAAATAGGGTTGTTTCATATTTATAATAACATATCAGTATGTAATTAATACTGATGTTATTACTTTATCATGAAACAACTAAAGAAGAATAAGTTGAAGAAGAAAGAAATTGAAAAGATCGGTAATGGATATTACCTCTTCTTTGGAACGCCTCTTTGAATCCTCCACTTAAGGAACTAAGATTGGTCTTTGGAGAAGACCAGGACCTCTAGGATTATTCTAGGGAAGTGGAGAGGAGAAAACGGCAGGGGTTGGCCGAGCTTGAGTGCTCAATTTGGTGTGAGGAGGAGGGGGAGGAGGTGCCCTTTTATAAGGGAGGAGAGGGGCACCTTAGGAATATCTCAAAATATTATTTTATATTAAAGTCAAAATCGGTTTATAATGGTTCCAAAGGGTCTTATTTCGAAGATAAATTGGGGAAGGGTCGAAATCCTATCAACCAATAGGATTTAGACAAGTTTAGGGTATTATTTTAACCTTATCAATTAGATTTAACTCTAAGTTAAATAATTTAACTTTTACCATGTCTTTTTGTTTTCTTTCACTATATGGTTAATACACTTACTATAACATGCCAAACGAACCCCAAATTGTTTATTATTAAAATATATATCCTTATCTAAGTCATTTTGCCGAACCTTAGATTTTTAGGAATAAAATAACAATTAATAATATAATATTTGATTTAAAAACTATTTTGTGTCAATTTTGACACTATTTGATATATGATTTTTGTGAAAGTCATAAAAGAATTATATGTTCGAACCAAGTTGATTAAATCAACATTAATATATTATAGTAACCTATAAAATTAGTTGAATTCATAAAAAGTCTCAAATTACATTTATTTTGGTGTTTATAACATCAATTATGTCAATATTTCATTAATAAGATAATTACTGCATCATCTTTGTGTCATAAATAAATTACATTATTTGATGTCTAAAAATTACAAATAAAATATCATCATGTAGGAAATATTTTTAGCTTTCTAATGAATATTTACAATTGAATTTATCTTATGTATAACCCCATATTAAAAATGATTTACTTATTAAACTTTGATTTTAACTATTTTAACCCTTCTTTAAATAAATTAATAATAAATGTCCTAATCTAATCCAAGTGGGCCTAAATGGTCATATTTTATTCCTAAGTTTGTTTTTGGTCGAATTACACTTGTCCAATAGAATTAGGACATGTGTTAGGGTAATATTAATATCATATTTACCCTTAGTTACCCTATTTACTATTAACCGCGGTAAAAAAAGTAAAAAGTTACTATTCACCAAAAAATTATTTTCATCTCATTGAACCACATTTTAGTCCTTGATATTAACCGTGTCTCTCGGATTTTCGAAATTCCAATCACAGAAGCGGTAAAATTAATTTTTATGCAAAATTCAGTTTTTAACCTACCACTTAGTGGTTTCACTATTCATCAAAAATTGAAAGTTTTCAGAAAAATACCAAAATTTCACCCTAGGCTAATTTCGATATTCTGAGTCCAAAAATGAAGTCCATTTTGAAAAATAAAATTTATAAAATTCCAAAAAGTGGTTATTACTATTCATAACGGCTAGTTTTAATAGCATAATGTTGTTTAGTGAAACTCGGTATTGCGTACGACGCAAGCTATCGAGGAAGGTCGCGATTGCGTGTAAAGCAAGCCAAGAAAGTGTTGTATAGAAAAAGATTCCTTTGATGATTTATATAACATAAAAGTCTCGGGTGTTACATTCTACCCCCCTTAAAAAGAATTTCTCCCTCGAAATTCGTCACTTTGCAACAAACAGATGAGGATACTTCTCCCTCATCATATCCTCAAGCTCCCATGTAGCTTCTTCAAGTTGGTGG
Source organism: Viscum album (assembly GCA_963277665.1). Classification (NCBI taxonomy): domain Eukaryota; kingdom Viridiplantae; phylum Streptophyta; class Magnoliopsida; order Santalales; family Viscaceae; genus Viscum; species Viscum album. The sequence goes on from OY728129.1 coordinate 798,696,052, forward strand.
TTCCTCCATAAAACTTTCACCAAGCGAGTGGTCTTGTTTCGTAGGACTTTTTCGCTACGATCCAGAATCTCTATCGGCTGTTCTTCATAAGAAAGATCTTGCTCCAGCGGTACAACTTCTAAGCTGAGTACATGTGAAGGATCTGGTATGTACTTTCTCAGGAGAGATACATGGAACACATCGTGAACTTGAGAGAGATTCGGTGGAAGCGCCAATCGGTAAGCTACCTTCCCAACACGATCCAATATTTCGAAAGGACCGATATATCTAGGGCTCAACTTCCCCTTCTTTCCAAATCTCATAACCCTCTTCCAGGGAGATATTCGTAAGAACACTTTATCACCCACTTCAAACTCTAGGTCTTTTCTTCGGTTGTCGGCATAGCTTTTCTGTCGACTCTGAGCTGCTATTATGTGTTGTTGAATAGATCTGACCTTTTCTGCCATTTCATCAACGAGATCAGGTCCTAATAGCTTTCTTTCCCCAACTTCATCCCAACAAGATGGAGTCCTGCATTTCTTTCCATAGAGAGCTTCATAAGGAGCCATCTGAATACTGGAGTGACAACTATTATTATAAGAAAATTCTACCAAAGGTAGGTGTTGATCCCAACCTCCTTTGAAATCCATAGAGCAAGATCTCAACATATCTTCTAGGGTTTGAATTGTTCTCTCAGACTGACCGTCTGTCTGGGGATGATAAGCAGTGCTGAAACTCAACTCTGTATCCAGAGTATGCTGAAGACTTCGCCAGAACTTTGAGGTAAATCTTGGATCTCGATCAGATATAATAGAAAGTGGTACTCCATGCAATCTTACCACTTCCTTTACATATATCCTGGCAAGCTGATCTAGAGAGAAATCCTCTCTAATAGGAATGAAGTGTGCAGACTTTGTGAGACGATCAACTATGACCCAGATAGCATTATTGCCTTTGGATGTTTTAGGAAGTCCTGTGACAAAGTCCATAGTGATGTTTTCCCATTTCCATTCGGGTATGGGTAATGGTTGTAACATCCCCTTAGACTTCTGTCTCTCAGCTTTAACTTGTTGACAAACCAAGCATCGAGAGACATATTCAGCAACATATCTTTTCATGCCATCCCACCAGAAGTACTCTTTCAGGTCCCTATACATCTTCGTGCTTCCAGGATGAATAGAGAATGAAGAACTATGAGCCTCATCCAGCAGCTCTTTCTTTAATTCGGGGATGGGAGGAACACAAACCCGATTCCTGAACTTTATTATCCCATCACAATCAAGGTTGAATTCAGGAACATTTCTCACCTTCTTTTGTAACTCGACATCTTCTTTCTGTGCCTCTTTAATCTTCACATGTATAGACGGTTGAACATTCATTTGAGAAAGATAAGATTTTTCCCCTTCCATTATAATTCCAAGATCCATCCTTTGTAAATCCATAAATATTGGATCTTTTTTGATCCTCATCATGGATAAACTAGCATGGTCTTGTCGACTTAATGCATCTGCCACCTTGTTTGCTTTCCCAGGGTGGTAATGGATTGAGCAGTCATAATCCTTAATCAGCTCCAACCATCTTCTTTGACGCATATTCAACTCCTTTTGTGTGAAAATATACTTTAAACTTTTATGATCAGTATAAATATCACACCTTTCACCATAAAGGTAATGCCTCCAAATCTTTAATGCAAAGATTACCGCAGCGAACTCCAAATCATGTGTTGGGTAATTTTGTTCATGGATTTTCAACTGTCGTGAGGCATAAGCTATCACCATATCATTTTGCATAAGAACACACCCCAATCCCTTCTTGGATGCATCACTGTAGATCACAAACCTTTCTCCACTACAAGGCAGTGTGAGCACAGGTGCACTGGATAACCTTCTTTTCAACTCCTTGAAATTCTCTTCACATTCCTCTGTCCAGACAAACTTAACTCCTTTCCGAGTCAACTTGGTGATTGGATTAGATAATCGTGAAAAATATTTTACAAAACGTCGATAATATCCAGCCAAACCAAGAAAACTTCGGATCTCAGTTACTGTTGTTGGTCTCGACCATCTTTCGATAACCTCTGTTTTTGCTGGATCCACAGATATCCCCTCTTTTGAGATTATGTGACCCAAAAATGCAACTTTTTGAAGCCAAAATTCACACTTGGTAAATTTGGCATAAAGCTTCTCCTTTCTCAGGGTCTTCAATATAATTCTCAAGTGATCTTCATGTTCTTCCTTGCTCTTTGAATAGACAAGAATATCGTCTATAAAGACTACCACAAATTGATCAAGATAGTCTCTAAAGACTCTATTCATTAGATCCATGAAGATAGCAGGGGCATTAGTAAGACCAAATGGCATCACTATAAATTCATAGTGTCCATACCTTGTACGGAAAGCCGTCTTTGGTATATCCTCCCTTTTGACCCTTAATTGATGATACCCTGAACGAAGATCAATCTTGGAAAAGTATTGAGCTCCGCGTAGTTGGTCAAATAAGTCATCAATGCGTGGGAGAGGATATTTGTTCTTGATAGTGATCTTGTTAAGTTCTCGATAATCAATGCAGAGTCTCATTGATCCATCTTTCTTCTTAACAAATAGAACAGGTGCTCCCCAAGGTGACGCACTAGGGCGTATGAATCCCTTATCAAGATTCTCTTGGAGTTGCTTCTTCAATTCCTGCAACTCAATTGGGGCCATTCTATAAGGTGTCTTTGAAATAGGCAAAGCACCCAATACGAGTTCTATTGAAAACTCAACTTCACGATTTGGTGGAAGACCCGGTAATTCCTCCGGAAAGACATCATCAAACTCCCTTAAAATGGGCATATTCTTAATAGTGAGTTTCTCACCAACCATTTGAGATAAATAACCTTCATTTAGTGGGATCAATACCCATAAGATGGAAGAAATTTCCACTGGAAGGTTATGTTCATCCTTGCATTGGTATACGATCGTAGATTGATCTGGAGTATGAAATGTGACTTCCCTTCTTTGGCAATTGATATGAGCTCCATGTAGAGAAAGCCAATCCATGCCAAGAATCACATCAAATTCCACTAAAGGAAGGATCACAAGATTTGCAGGAAGCACTTTCCCACAAACTTCGATCGGAGAAGAATTATAAACTTTTGATGCGATTGATGTGCCATTAGGTGTTGTCACAGCTAACTCAACATCTAATTGTTGAGGTAGTACGGTGATACCCTTAGAAAAGTCTTCAGAAATAAAAGAGTGGGTGGATCCAGAATCAAATAAAACATTTGCTACTTTAGAGTGGATGGTAAGTGTACCTTTCACCACATCGTTATCGTACTCCACATCGCTGATAGAAATTGCATGTGACTTTCCTTTGTCTTTAGCTTTAAGAGTTTGTTGACGTCGACCATCATCATCAACCCTTGGATTTGGGCATTGATTGGCATAATGCCCCATCTCCTTGCACTTGAAACATTGAAGTGTTGTAGGTTCATTCTGTGTATCCCTTCCTTTGTTTGCGTCATTAGACATCTTCTTCCCATTATCACGGCATTCAAATGCCCGATGACCTTCCTTTCCACATTTAAAACATTTACTTGTCCCTTTAAGACAACTCCCTCCATGTTTCTTTCCACACTTTGAGCATAAGGAAAATCTCATCTTCTTTTCTGTGTGCTCTTTAGATTTTTCTTTGAATTCCATCTTCCTCTTCTTATCAAACCCATGTGACTGATGGGTTACTCCAATCTCCATCTCGACTTTGAGAGCACATCGAACGATTTCCTCGTAGCTATTGAAGTCTCTTATGGATAACGCCCTTCGAAGACTTGGTTTTAAGCCACTAAAGAATCGATCGATCTTACTCTCAGGTTGGATAATAATACCAGAAGCGTACCTTGCCAGTCTTGTAAAATTTGCTTCATAGGTACCAACAGATTCATCATCCCTTTGCTTCAGTTCAAGAAACTCTTTCTCCATCTTTGTTCGGAGAATACGAGGGAAGTACTTATTGAAAAATAAGTTCTTGAACTCGTCCCATTCCATAGACTCAATTTCATCCCTTTGCCTCGTATTCTTAACAAGATTCCACCATTGATCAGCATCTCCTTCCAAACGATACACTGCTAGGATGACTTTATCATGTTCAGAACATTGAAGAACTGAAAATATCTTTTCAGTAGTACTAATCCATTGTTCAGCAACTAATGGATCAGTAGACCCGCTGAAAGAAGGTGGACGCTGCCTCATGAAGGATTCAACAGAATGTTGCTCCCTCCTTTGCTCGTTTGGAAATCCTGCATGATTCATAGCTTGAGAAAGTTGTGTGAGCATGGCTACAAGATTTTGCATTCCATCTCCCATATCGTTTGGTTGATCAGGGGGACAATCATTGCATTGCCCATCGCATTCCGCATTAACACGGTTCCTTCGGGTTCCAGCCATTGACTAAAACCAAGAAGAATAGTGTGAGCGACACTAATTATAATAGGAAACCACATAATTCAAGAATAAAATTTTCATGCTTATGGTCTTATCCTAGGTTATTCAAGGCCATTTCTAAAACACTAAGATTGTGTACTATGCTTAGACTTATCCTTAGGGTTCTTACTAAGGCTTTCACATCCTAGTTTCCAAAGGTTGACTATAACTTCCCTCTGATACCAACTATAACGACCCATCCTTTACATACATTTTTAATACTTCAAAATTGAAGCACACTTATTACAACATATGACAAAACCACAAAGGACCGTATAGGTATAGTGTCTTTAGAAACTGGGAAACATAAACAACTGGTTCATAAATCTTCTATAGTGTCTCCCATTTATTTCATCATATCTAGGGTCCCTTTTAGCATATTCTACTTAATATCCATCTTCTTGACCTGGGGAAAAGAAAACATAAAAGGGTGAGCTCAAATGCTCAGCAAGGGCAAATAAAGGAAATAAAAATCATATCATATCTTTTTGAAAATCAAAACCTGAAAAAGAGATCATAATATCTTAACATGGAACAAATCATAGGAGTGAAAATGAGATCCCCATAATCATAACATAAAACTTGAAACTTTGTGGCATGCATACATAATCATGGAAAATCATTTCTTGTTAGTCATGACTCATCGCCAAGACTATCTTAGTGGACAAAGTCCCTTTCTGAACCGAGTTCACTCCCTCGTTTCAGTCCTGTATCACTAAACCGAAATAACCTTCCGTTCTAGCCATGTCTATCTCATGAGATATAAAATCTTTACCCAATGCATTGGAGGGAGATATAGGTCCCACCCATCTTATAATGAATCCTTTCTTATGTGTGCCACATAATCATAAAACATACATCATCGCATAACACATGTAACAAAAATGGGATTCTTGAAACATCATGACATCATAAATCAATTCATATAAGATAATGGAATTCATAAAAATAATTCCATCACAACATGATCAAATCAATTTAATAATAGGGATAAAAACAGAACCCTTTATTATCTTAGATGGAAAATAATTTTGATAAAACACTTGAACTTTATTCTTGAGGAAAATATCCTTTCTTCTTCAAAAACATTTTTCCTTTCATAACATGTCATACAACTTTAAAATAAAAGAAGTTGATTAAAAATAAACTTAAAACTTGTAAAGGAAGCTTCTTGGAAATAATGTTTTAAAAATCCATTCAAGCCGTATAAGTTAAAAAAAACATTCTTCGTACTTTTGTCGGAAAAGTCAAAAAGTACCTCGTACGGAAAAACGACAAAAGATTCCTTTCATATTCTTTACTAAAAACTCACCTAAGGGTACAATTGAATTTAAACTATTGCAAGTGGATGGAAACAATATTTCATATTGAGGGAACATGGATGTGGATGATAAAATACACCCCAGTAAATACTTACGAATAAACAATCTCGGATAAAAATGAGATTGTGATATTTTCCCTTACCTTAGGTCCGATTAGCTTTGTACGTGTCTGAAGCTCCTGTATAATGGTTTAAATAATGTTATTGACTTATTCCAGAATCATACATATTTATATGATATCATATATGGTCATATTATTAGCTTCTTGTTAGTAATATTTCATTGTTACTTGTTACTCGGGTCTTTATAACTTTTTGTTCTTATGCGTGTTTTGTCGAATAAATTCTTATTCTTATCTTTAGGTTATAGATAGTTCATTTCCAGAATGGTATTAGTGTATTATATACCATATTCATTCATTCAATTCATTTATATAATCATTATGAAATGAAGATCATGTAGAACGAGTCGCATCACATCGTGGAGACGGTATTCCGTACGTACGCACGAGTGATGATATCATTCCTATGATCGTGGAATTGTATTGGAGTATATATATATTATTTCAGTATCAATATTACTTCATAATAATCATATTTAGTTACTCATTACACCATTATAACCATCCTTGTAAGGTGATGGTGGAAAATAGATTACACCACGGCGTGGAGACGGTATTCCGTACGTACGCACGCGTGGTGATTTCATTTTTCCGTAGGATGGATAGAAGGTGAAATAGGGTTGTTTCATATTTATAATAACATATCAGTATGTAAGTAATACTGATGTTATTACTTTATCATGAAACAACTAAAGAAGAAGAAGTTGAAGAAGAAAGAAATTGAAAAGATCGGTAATGGATATTACCTCTTCTTTGGAACGCCTCTTTGAATCCTCCACTTAAGGAACTAAGATTGGTCTTTGGAGAAGACCAGGACCTCTAGGATTATTCTAGGGAAGTGGAGAGGAGAAAATGGCAGGGGTTGGCCGAGCTTGAGTGCTCAATATGGTGTGAGGAGGAGGGGGAGGAGGTGCCCTTTTATAAGGGAGGAGAGGGGCACCTTAGGAATATCTCAAAATATTATTTTATATTAAAGTCAAAATCGGTTTATAATGGTTCCAAAGGGTCTTATTTCGAAGATAAAGTGGGGAAGGGTCTAAATCCTATCAACCAATAGGATTTAGACAAGTTTAGGGTATTATTTTAACCTTATCAATTAGATTTAACTCTAAGTTAAATAATTTAACTTTTACCACGTCTTTTTGTTTTCTTTCACTATATGGTTAATACACTTACTATAACATGCCAAACGAACCCCAAATTGTTTATTATTAAAATATATATCCTTATCTAAGTCATTTGGCCGATCCTTAGATTTTTAGGAATAAAATAACAATTAATAATATAATATTTTATTTAAAAACTATTTTGTGTCAATTTTGACACTATTTGATATATGATTTTTGTGAAAGTCATAAAAGAATTATATGTTCGAACCAAGTTGATTAAATCAACATTAATATATCCTAGTAACCTATAAAATTAGTTGAATTCATAAAAAGTCTCAAATTACATTTATTTTGGTGTTTATAACATCAATTATGTCAATATTTCATTAATAAGATAATTACTGCATCATCTTTGTGTCATAAATAAATTACATTATTTGATGTCTAAAAATTACAAATAAAATATCATCATGTAGGAAATCGTTTTATCTTTCTAATGAATATTTACAATTGAATTTATCTTATGTATAACCCCATATTAAAAATGATTTACTTATTAAACTTTGATTTTAACTATTTTAACCCTTCTTTAAATAAATTAATAATAAATGTCCTAATCTAATCCAAGTGGGCCTAAATGGTCATATTTTATTCCTAAGTTTGTTTTTGGTCGAATTACACTTGTCCAATAGAATTAGGACATGTGTTAGGGTAATATTAATATCATATTTACCCTTAGTTACCCTATTTACTATTAACCGCGGTAAAAAAAGTAAAAAGTTACTATTCACCAAAAAATTATTTTCATCTCATTGAACCACATTTTAGTCCTTGATATTAAACGTGTCTCTCGGATTTTCGAAATTCCAATCACAGAAGCGGTAAAATTAAGTTTTATGCAAAATTCAGTTTTTAACCTACCACTTAGTGGTTTCACTATTCATCAAAAATTGAAAGTTTTCAGAAAAATACCAAAATTTCACCCTAGGCTAATTTCGATATTCTGAGTCCAAAAATGAAGTCCATTTTGAAAAATAAAATTTATAAAATTCCAAAAAGTGGTTATTACTATTCATAACGGCTAGTTTTAATAGCATAATGTTGTTTAGTGAAACTCGGTATTGCGTACGACGCAAGCTATCGAGGAAGGTCGCGATTGCGTGTAAAGCAAGCCAAGCAAGTGTTGTATAGAAAAAGATTCCTTTGATGATTTATATAACATAAAAGTCTCGGGTGTTACACATATGACATAGGAGGGAATTTCAGTGATTTACTACATTGGATGTTTCACTGATTTGCAGCTCTTTGTGCCATCTTTAGCTACTGATGAGATCTCCACGGTGAGATGTTTTTAGGATGGTTTTCACTACGAGATCAGGTAATAGGTGAACATCTTTTTCTTGAGTATATTTTTAGATGTGATAAATCAGGCACTCATCATAGAAGGAAATATGAGAGAGGCCCTAAAAAGTGGCCAAGTTTTTTGAGTAGGGAGAACTAGGAGCTATTCTTCTGGTGGAAATAAGCATCACTATGGAATTTATCTCCATGAAAACAATGTGCAGAGCAATCAGGCCAATGGGAATCCATATCGGGATTATTAACTATTAAATTTTAATTAATGTGGAAATTTGGTCCATAAGCAACCTTAGTGTTTGTACCCTACTTTAGAGTTCTATGATTTCAGTAGGCTAGGAAAACTGTATAGGTTTTACAGGGGCATAAAATAGAAAAGAAGTGTAATGGGGTTAGGATAAGTACCTGATCCTAGGATGAACTCAACTACTCCTCAACCGATAGGTAGCTAGAGTTCCATAGGACATTCGAGTCAAGTTAGGGGATGTGGAACCCCAATATATGAGGAGTAATACTAGATATAGGGAATAGTCTAAAGGAGTTAGGCTGGAGCCTAGGGTAGAGGGAGAAGTCAACTACACATTATAATGACTACTCCAGCTAGTGTGGATTCATGATCTTCTAACGTCAGATGTACGATTCTTATATCATATACCAATTCTACATTTTTTTGATATAGGATCATCACATTCCTTTATATATTCTTTTTAATTTTTTTTGAGACTCGTTATGGAAATCATGGATAGTTTCTTGACCACTGAAACACTATTGGGAGTGTTGTTAGAGAATATCAAACTTTGTAAGGCGTGTTCTGTAGAAATTAGTGTTTACCTTTTAATTTGGGAAATTATTATGCTAGAAATGAAAGGTTTTGATTTGATTATTAGTATGTATTTCCTAGTTCTATACCAGGCTCATATCAACCGTTACTAGAGAAGATATACCAAACTATCTCTAGAAGGAGGAAGCTATTCTCACTCGGGTGAGTGGGATATTTAGGCTGGCCATGCATGACCAATTTAGTATAGATTGGATTGTCTCATGGATCATATAGAATGATTTATTCTATATAATAGTGTAATTCGACATGATAATTTTCCACCACTGGTAAACTGTTTTCAGGATGTCTTTCTTGATGCTTTTTATGGCTTACCACTGAAGTGGGTGATCGAGTTGGTGCCTAGAGAAGAGCCAATTTCTATTCTAACTGACAGGATGACACCATCATAGCATCAATAGTTAAAAGTTTAGTTGGAAGATCTTAAAGCTAAAGGATTCATAAAGCCTAGTATATCACCATGGAGTTCTAAAGTCCTTCTTTCTAAGAAGGTTAATGGGAACTTGTGCTCATGTGTGGATTATCGAAGATTGAACCAGATTAAAGTCAAGAACTTGTATCCCCTTATGAATATTTATGTTCTCTTCAATTAGTTGAGTGGTCATAATGTCTTCTCTAATATTTATTTGAGATTAGGATACCACCCGTTGAGGGTGAGATCACCAGAAATACCTCAGAGTTATTTTAGGATTAGTTATGGCTTTTATGAGTTTATAGTGATGTAATTTGGTTTAATGAACATGCCATAGGCATTCAAAACCTTGATGGATTGGTTCTTTCATCCTTTTAGGCACAATTTTTTGGTAGTGTTTTTCAAAAACATCTTAGTGTACTTTTAGTCAACAGATGCTCATTCCCAACACGTTGACATCATCTTGAGTACATTGAGAGAGCATCAAATTTATGCTAAGCTAACCAAATGTAGTTTCTAGAATGATAAAGTGAAATTCTTAGGTCATTTAATCTTAGAGGAGGGAGTGTTAGTGGATCCAAAGAAGGTTTCAACCATGTAATATTGGTAGTGACCTGATAATGTATTTAAGATTCATAGATTTATGGGCATAGTAAGTTATTATCGATGATTTATCCCAAAATTATCATATCTAGAAGCATCGATTTCCAGGTTATCCAAGAAAGGAGGGAAGTTTGTTTGGTTAGATGCTTGGGAGAAATATTTTCAGGAGATGAAGAGAAGAATGAATTTAGTACATATTCACACTTTACCTATTCCAATTAAATCATATACCATGTATTGTAACAAATTTGAAGCTACAATCATAGTATTTCTAATGCAGGAGGATTGATTGGATTCTTATAGATCCATAAATATGATACCACATGAGATGAATTATCCTACTAATGATCTAGTGTTAGCTGTAGTGGAACATTCCCTAAGATGCTGGAGACACTATCTTTTTGGAGAGAGGTTTGTGGTGTACGCAGACCACAAGAGCCTTAGGTATATCTTTTCTCAACAAGAATTAAACCTTATACAGAGTGTGTGGATTGAGTATTTGTAGTATTTTGACATTGAGTTGGATTATAAACTAGGAAAGGGTAACATTTTTGTCAAATAATTGAGCCAAAATATGCAAACAAAGGTAGTATGAGAGTCTTGTGTCGAGTGGCGGATGATTGAAATCTTTGCCGACATCCATCTAGATGTTCAAGAGTCCCAAAGATGAGTAAATCTAAATTCAAAATTTATTAAACCTATTATTATTGGCCAGATCAATACATACCAATTATCTGATTTAGAGGGATTATATCTGAGAGAAAACTTATATGGTGAGGAGCCACTATCAGGATGGTCTCTTGGTAGTGAAAATTGTCTTCTTTTCCACGGATGAGTATGGGTTTCTATAGGTTTGTGTAAGGATTTGGTGAAAGAGTTTCATGATTCTATATGGGTGGTACACCCTGGTTTGACAAAAATGTATTATGATATCCATATACAGCACTAGTTGTCAGGAAAAAAGAAGGAGGTAGCAGACTTCATAATGATTTTTTTCACATATCTATAGGTGAAAGTCAAGAATCAGAGGCCAGCTGGACTTTTGCAGCCTCTTCCCATTCCATAGTGGAAATGGTATGATGACACTGTGTATTTTATGAAAATATTTCCTAGAACCCCTTGTAATAATGATGTAGTATGGGTGATCTTGAATTGACTGAAGAAGGTAGCACACTTATTTCTTATTAAGGATACCCTCACCATTGATGATCTGATTAGTATTCACAGTTTCCTCTAAGTACAACCTATTATCCTCTGACTGATTGTCAATCTGAGTAGACCATTCAGATTTTTGTGGATATTTTATGATCTTATGATTTTGATTTTATGGGTTTTGAGAGAATAATAAAGAACTCATGGAGTTTTCATATAATAACATCTTTCAAGCATCAATACAGATGGAACATTTGGAGGATTTTTATGGAAGGTCATGTCATTCGCCTATTTGTTGGTTGGAGGAAAGAGAGTTAACACTTGTAGGACCTAGTCTTATACAAGATATGTATGAGTAGGTCATTTGATTATGAATTAGTTTATGATCATGTAGATTAAGAAGAAATCATATGTTGATCATTGGAGATGACTACTTGAGTTTGATTTTGGTCATTACATTTTCCTTTAAGAATCACCTAGGTTGGGAAAACACCATATTAGGAAACATGGAAAGCTAGATCCCATGTTTTTTGGGCCATTTGAGATAGTGTAAAGGTTCAATCTAGTGATGTACTAATTATCCCATCCACAATGATACAATTCCATTTGCAATGTATTTCATGTGTTGAGGCTTTGGAGATATCATCTTGACCCTTCTCATATGGCAGATATTGGGGATGTTGAGCTTGGTGTTGATGTTTCCTTTAAGGATAATATATGAATTTTGAAACATAGTGATAAGTATCTTTGGGGTAGGACTATACCTCTAGTTCAAGTGCAGTGGTATCATGGGAGTGTTTAGGAGGAGAACTGGGAGAGGGAGTATGATATACAAGAACAATGACTACACTTGTCTGTTGAGACCCCACATTGATGCTTAGAGAAGCTTTATGGTGAGCTATTATATTGTGGGGAGGTTGTAATAACCCATATTTTTTAGGAACACACCTCTTTGAGTTTTTCATTGAACATCTATAATTTGGGTTTTCTTTCTTCTTTTAAAATTGGTGGAGAGTCTTATTGAGGATGGATAGATTTTTATGGGGGAAAATGACCTAAAGTTTAGAGATTTATTTTTATTTTAATTAATTGATTCTAGGTATAAACATGTTTAAGGGTATTATAAGTGTAAGAACCCGGTTCTTATTTTGAGGTACGGGTTTCTTCTTTTCTCCTTTCCTTAAGTGTTTTTCAAGAAAGAAAGAAAATGGGGAAAAATACCAAATTTTGAGACTACACGCCGTGTACTTTTCTACACACCGTGTACTTTTGGCCGTGTGGGAAGAGTATACAGGGTGTGTAGCCATGTCGGCAACGAAGGGTGTAAAGACCTAATACACACCGTGTAATGGTCCCTTAAATGCCGTGTAGTCAGTCGATAGGTGAATAGTAAGGCAGTGGCCAGATGTGAGATAGAACACGCCATGTACTCAAGGAGACATGCTGTGTAGTTATGTAGATAGGTGAACAGTGCCACGTTAGTGGGAAACAGCCAGAGGAACAATTAAAATATGGAAAGTACACGCCGTGTACTCGGAATTACACGCCGTGTACTTCATTTTTTTCGCTTAAAATGGGAAGTAGGATCCCCTGTTCACAAGGAAGGCTTAGAACGGGAAGAAGGAGCGGAATAGGGAGGCCGGAGCTTTGGAGATCCACCAACCGCATGTCGAGAATCCGTTTTCTACACTGTCGATCTCCATGGAACCGCACAGGTGATTTCTCCCTTATCCTGGAGTAGTTCTTACCAATTATTCCTCTAAGGGAAGTTATTTAAGTTTGAATATGGTTTTATTTCACCTCAGATCTACGTCATTCTAGGATGAATCGAGGATCATCATTTGCGTATATCGTTCATGGTTGTTAAAGGTAGGTGGATTGGTGTTTAATTTTACAACTGTCGTGCGTTTTTGTGTGTTTTTGAGCTACAAACCCATATTTGGGGTGTTGTGTGGATGAGGACATGGATATTTTAAATACCTATAATTGTATAGGTAATTAAATGTGATATTAACATGCTGTTTAGGATCGCTGCGTGGATCTAGGACCACCCCGGGGGTGCGTTCCTCTGTTTAGCCGTTTGGCCAGGATACCTGAGGGTATGCCTTGTTTATATTCTTCATTACTTTTTCCATGAGAGGAATTGTATTTTAAATTCCTTGTGATATGTGGGGCATTGCCCGGTTACTTCAGCCCTAGGGCATTGTTTTACTTAGCCCGAGAGCAGTTGTTATCTTATCCTGAGGGAAACTTCTTCCGTGCCTATGGGAAATAGACTCTGTGCCTGAGGGTGACACTATGTACATCCGAGGGGAAAATCTGTTCTACCTATGGGCAAATACCTACGGGTTACGTTCCGGATTACCTGAGGGTAAGAGTTGAGTGTCTGTGGACACTGAATGGTTACTTCAAAATTAACTATGGTGTTTTCTTATATGAAATGGATTAAAAGAATAATAAAATGTCAATATAACTGGTAAGTTTGTTACTTTTGAGTACTGCTTAGTTTATTTCATTTTACTACTGCACATTGTTGTTGCATGCTTCCACGCAGTTGGGCACAGGCCTTTGGTGGGTGCCTACTGAGAATTATTTCTCACACCCTGTTTAGGTCATGCTTTTCGGCCTAAACAGATTATGTTTATGCAGGTGTAGATAAGGGCAAGGTTCCCTATATAGGTACTTGATTGCTGCTGGGGTGTAGGAGAGCATGGGACCGAGCATTGGCTCGCGATGCCGCTTGCTGTTCTGTTTTTATTTTCTGTACTTTTACTTCAGTTGTAATGTATTGTATTGCAGTGTAACATGTTCTGGGTGTTTTATAGAATAGTGACATGCTGAATCTTCATATATACATGACTTCTGGTTTCCCGTTTTGATATCAGTCTTCCATTTCAGTTATATACTTATACTATTGCTGCATCCGCTGTTATTGCATGTTTATATGATATTCCGCTGCACTACACTTTAAAAAATGAGGTCATAGTTTCCCCACTATCAGACCTGGTCCCTCGCTACTAGTCGGAAGCCTCTGGCATTTTGGGAAATGCGCTTGAGGTCATGTGGCGAACCGGGTTCGGGGCACCTGTTGAGTGGCACCTGGAACCGAGATGTTATAAAGTGTTATCAGAGGGGGTTCTTTTCTTTGACTTAGTATTTGGAGCTTTATTCAGGGATAGGACAGACTGGTAGTTGGTAATAAGCTGTGCCCGAGCATAGCTAACCCGTGTACAAGGAAAATCTAATTTACCTCGTGTTGTAATTTTTCTGATTTTGCAATTTTACAGTTGAATTGATTTTCACCGAAGGGTGACACACTTGTGATTGTGATGTTGATATTTTATCTATGGGTTCTATTTAGTTGCAAACCAATGAGATGAGGTTATTCCATCTCATGCATCATTTAGGAACATGCTAGAAATCACATTCCATGCATAGTTCCATGCCATGTAGGTACATTAGAAATTGCATGTTGTTGTGATAGTTGTTGTGCTAGAAAAGCATGCTATTGTGATAGCTGCTTGATAAATACCTGCTATGTGATAGGGTATTTTGGTATGAACTTGTTTTTAGAATGGATTCCAAACTTTGGTTTTTGGGGAGTATGGTCCCTCATTGACTAGAATTTGGTGGATCATTAGCTGTTTATCCGGTTATAACACACATGAGATGACAAAATTTGATTCACGGGGAGTATGGGACCTCACGGATAAGAATTTGGCACTTAGGTGTTTCTTTTCGGTATTTTTTGGGTTCTGGAGAAGTTTCTAAGGTATACTATTGGGAAAAACCAGTATACATTCTGTGTAGTTCTTTAGACACGCTGATTATGTTCTTCTATTTCGGAAGAAAAATAAACTTTTTGAGTACACGCCGTGTACCCTAAGTACACACCGTGTAGTCTCTTCCCATGTCACAGACCGTGTGGGCAAGGACACGTGGAAGGGAAATTCTTGGGGCGAACATGCCATGTACCAGATGTACACGCCATATAGTGTTGACCTAGAGTCTACCTGTGTAACTAACAACCCGGACGGAAGAGACCTTAAGACATACACGCCGTGTCCACTATGGAATATGCCGTGTAGTGAGACCTGGGGACCTGGATGTGTAACTAACAAACACGGTTCAGTGTTATCCTTTCGATTACAGGCCGTGTGTATATCGAACACGTTGTGTAGTGGGAGCCATGTGTCCGACCGTGTAACTAACAACACGGGTTGACAGAGCTCGTCTAGAACACATCGTGTACCTGTGGGAAATGTCGTGTAGTCTTGTCCGGGGACAGACTGTGTGGACCTGACCGTGTGACTGGGAAACGGGGTGGTGTACACGCCATGTGTGGGTGTCAGACGCCATGTAGTGTTAATTCGAGTAGTCGACAGTGTCACAAACGACACGAGCAGTTGTCAAAATTACACCATAACACGCCGTGTAGATTATATACATACCGTGTAGTTTTGTTCAACAGGATCCATTTGGATTAGCCATGTAGAAGGACCCAGGCAGGGGAAGGGAAGTCAAGTACATGCCGTGTAGTCTTGTTTTTCAAATTTTGAATGCATTCTTCCTCCTATTCCCTTTTGGGTTTCTTCATTTTTGTATTTAATAATCTTGTTCTAAGGCGTGCATTTGACCTTGTAGTGTCATGCCGCTGAGATGACCACGTGTTGTTCTTCAGGAGAGCAGCGACGACTCTTCTCCAGAGATGGTGGGCCATGGGCTACCAGTTGATCCTCCAGCAGAGCCAGATGCAACGCCAACTATTATACCGGACACAGGCGCGAAGGTGCAGTTCCTTGAAGGCTTTATGTGGTTCATGAAAAACTTTCAGGGAGAACCGCAGGCTGCCACATCTATGGATGAGCTGACTCGTATCTTCCAGCAGCAGCATCCGCCTAAGTTTTTTAGGGGATGGAGGACCACAGGCTGCAGAGTCTTGGCTTGGATCGATACAGACTATTTTCGAGCATCTAGAGACGCCTCCAGGGCGGAGGGTCAAGCTTGCGACGTACATGATGCATGATTCCACCAAGAGGTGGTGAGATGTTACCACCAAATCAGAGCATCACATGGACATGGAGTGGGAAGATTTCCAGATAGCCTTTTATGACTTCTTCTTCCCAGATACGTTGAGGGCAGATAGAGCTCGAGAGTTTATGAATCTGTAGCATGGCACTTTGTCAGTGATGGACTATTCTGCTCGTTTCACTGAGCTTCAGTGTTTTTCACCCATTCTTGTGGGCGATGAGACGCTGAGAGTTAGAAGCTTTGAGGATGGTCTTCGTTATGAAATCCAGGCACTGGTGAATATTTTGAGGTTTCCTTCGATACATGCTATTTTGAACCAGTCATTGATTATAGAAAGAAACCTGCGGGAAGCTAGTGGTGTGAGCCAGGGCGGTTCAACACCAGTTTCTGGTACTATTTCTACTGGTAAGAGGAAGAGACAGATGTACTTCTCTCAGGATGGCAGTACCATCCAGAAGAATGTTTCAGGTGGCCAGGTCAGGTGCTACCAGTGTGGTAAAGAAGGGGACAAGATACCGCATTGTCCACAAGACCCAGTGGAGTGCTGAGATTGCGGCAAGATGGGTAATATGCAATGCTTTTGCAGGGCGTTTCCACCAGTGGCTAGTGAGAGGGGTTTTGTGCAGACTCCACATGCGGGAGAAGGACCAGTGGCTTCTTACCAGTCAATGAACTGGAATACGTTAGGGAATGCAGGCAGAGATGGTGGTCGTGGCCATGGTAGCCAGACACCAGGATCCCAAAGGCAGCAGGGCGGGACAGCTCAGGGTAGCCAGGCTATGTTGCAGGGCCGCGACACTAGGTAGACTTATGCAGTGCAACAGACCCAGCATGATCAGGATCCCAGACCTTCTACAGGTAGAGATACTATTCTAGTAGCTTCTGTATTATCTTCAGTACTTTTTGATAGGATTTCTACTCATAGTTTCATATCTGTACCCATTGTGGAGAGGCTTGGGCTCTGTGTTTCTACTTCTTCTGATATCATCACGCTAGACACTTCATTAGGGACTAGAAAGGCTGGTGTGCGTTAATGAAAAGAGTTCCCCCTTGAGGTTGGTGGGTGTCACTTTCTTTGGGACCTCTATGTCTTAGAGATAATAGCTTATGATTTCATTCTCGGGATGGATTGGTTGGTTCCCTTTCGAGCCTTTGTAGACTGCTATCTTCGCAGGGTGAGTTTCACGTCACCAGAGGGAAGAGAGTTTCTATACAAGGGAGAATGGGATGTTCAGTCAAGTTGAGCTGGACCAGAGCATCATGGGCGAGTTGGAGATATAGCCCAGATTGCGAGTTTATATCTGGACAACCAGGGGACTTGTCAGAAGGATTTCCCTCTAGTGGTTGAATGTTTCGGGGATGTCTTCCTGGATGACTTTTCAGATCTTACTCCGGAGCGTGAGGTGGATTTCTCTATTGAGCTTGTGCCAGGGGTAGCACCAGTGTCCATTCCTCCTTATAAGATGGCCACAGCTGAGTTGCAGGAGCTCAAGAGGCAGTTAGAGGATTTACAGACAAAGGGTTTCATCCGACCCAGTACTTCTCCATGGGGTTCGACGGTTCTCTTTGTGAAGAAGGCGGGTGGTACCCTTAGACTCTGTGTGGATTATCGGAAGTTGAACCAGTTAACGGTCAAGAATCGATATCCTTTACCGAGGATTGATGATCTTTTTTATCAACTTTGAGGAGCACGAGTGTTCTAAAATATAGAATTGAGATTAGGATATCATCAGCCACGCATTAGACCATCTGATATACCTCTCACAGTTTTCAGGAGTAGGTATGGTCTATACGAGTATACGGTTATGCCGTTCGTACTCACGAACGCTCCAGTAGTTTTCATGGCTCTGATGAATCGTGTGATCCATACTTATCTATACTCTTTTGTGGTAGTATTCATGGACGATATCTTGGTGTAATCTCACACTTGACACGACCATGCCACCCATCTTGAGATCGCATTGAGTACACTGAGAGAGCATCGGCTATATGCTAAGCTCTCAAAGTGCCACTTTTGGATGGACCAGATTCACTTCATGGGTCATATCATCTCAGAGGCAGGAGTTTTCGTGGACCCAGAGAAGGTAAGAGAAGTAGTTTCCTAGGATCATCCTAAGAACGTGTTTGAGATACAGAGTTTCTTAGGGTTGGATGGTTACTACAAATGTTTCATCTAGGACTTCTCCCTCTTAGAAGCACCGTTGACGGGTCTAACTAAGAAGGGTGTGAAGTTCATTTGGTCAGAAGTTTGAGAGACAACCTTTCAGGACCTAAAAGGAAGGTTCACATCAGCAATAGTCCTGATACTTCCAGAGTAAGGGAAAAGCTATACAGTTTACTGTGACACATCAGGTATAGGAATGGGAGCAGTGTTAATGCAGGGTGATCGAGTTGTTGCGTACGGGTCTCGGCAGTTGAGGCCACATGAGAGGAATTACCCAACACATGATCTTGAGTTGGTTGCAGTTGTGCATGCGTTGCGCTTTTGAAGACATTATCTATTGGGAGAATGTTTTGTAGTCTTCACCGATCACAAAAGTCTCAAGTATATCTTTACAAAGCATGACTTGAATCTGAGACAGCAAAGGTGGGTTTAATACCTTCAGTCCTTCAACTCCGAGCTTACCTATACACCTGGTAAAGGTAATGCGGTAGCTGATGCACTGAACAGGAAGACTCAGATGCAGGCTATGTAGGAGGCCAGTGGCGAGTGGTAGCTCATGACATTGTTCTCTGAGATGCATTTGGAGGTTCACGACAGTTAGGGGCAGACCTATCTTTCATCTTTGGCTGTAACTTCTACCCTCCTGTATAGAGTGACGATGAGACATCTATCTGATTAAGAAGGCCTAGTTCTACGGGAGTCGGTGGAAAGTGAGGACCCTCCTCCTGGTTGGACGATAGGCGATGATGAAATTCCACGTTTCCATGGATGAGTGTGGGTTCCAAAGGATATACGCAAGGAGCTGATGCGGGAGTTTCATGCTTCAGCTTGGGCAGTTCATCCCGGGGTTACCAAAATGTACCGACACTTGAGACCTCAGTACTGGTGGCCAGGTATGAAGACTGATGTAGCTGGTTTTGTTATGAGGTATTCCACCTGTCAGCAGGTGAAGGCAGAGCATGAGAGACTAGCTGGATTGTTACAGCAGTTACCCATCCCGAAGTGGAAATGGGATGATGTCACGATGGATTTCGTGACGGGGTTGCTGAGGTCACCTGTAACAACCCGAGATTTTATAAGATATATTCGTTTTAATTTCATTCATATCTTTTGTTGTACGCTACACCAAGATTACCTTGCGCTATACACAACACCGTATTAGCTTGCAGTATACGCAACACTATTCTTGGATCGTGTTACACACAATTTTGATAATAGTTATTCTACGCAACACTGAGTATATATATATATATATATTCAATGTATAAATGAAATATGGTTGGATTCTGTTATATGAAACAATGAAGGATTCTTGCGCAACACGCAACCCTGACTTGGCTTGCATTACACGCAATCGCAACCTTCCTCAATAGCGTGTGTTGTACGCAATACCGGGTTTTACTAAACAACAATATATTATTATAATATTATTATGAACTAGCCGTTATGAATAGTATTAACTAAATTTTGAAATTTATAACATTATTATTCATCTTACAAATTTTCTAGAACATGGTATAAGAACAAAATAAATTTTTTGGGTAAAATAAGTATTTTTCAAAAAATGCAGTTTTGCCGCCTTTTGATGGCGCACCCACTTTAAATCTAGTTTTTGACATGTTTATAAGTTCAATTTAACAAAATAAAATTCTTCTTTGGAATCAAGAAATAAAAATTTACTTTGGATAAAATTTTCATATTATTCTGGTAACTTTCATATTTTGATGAATAGTAAAAACACGCTATATTTTAATTAAAAACAACTTTTTTCATTCCAATAATTTATATGGTTAAATTATAATATTTAATAGTTTTAAAGTATAAATAGAATATATTATTACCATTTAATATAATTTATGTCATTATCATTGATTTTGACATTAAATTCGTATGTTAAATCAATTCAATCTTTTGCAATGGTTTAAAGAAAAACCCATTTTCTTTCGACAACGGGATTAATTTTAATTTAATTTCTGAAACTTTTGTTTATTGAATTTGGAAAAATGGATTCCATATTTGGAATCAGTGGGTCCAAATTATGTTAATAATCTACTTTTCATTTTTGGGAATTATGAATAGTAACTACGGTAAATTTTATTTACCATAGTTAAAGGTAAATCGGGTAATTAAGGATAAATATAATATTATAAAATTACCCTAACACATGATAAAATTCTATTGTATGGCTAAAAGTAGACCCATATAACCTAAGGGTCGGATTAGATTCATTTTATGGACTTTTGACCATGAAAATAATTTAATTATTATTAAAACCAAAGAAAGTGACAACATGTCACTCTCTTAAATCTTATAAGTATAATAATTTTAATTTAGTGATAAACATCATAAAACTTCTAACATGAATAGTCTCCAGAAATCTAATAAACTTATCTACATCATGATAATTTATTTAGAATTTTTAGGGATTAAATAATTGTCATTAATGGTGATACATTAATGATACAGAAATTATTTACTAAGTGGAAAATAAGTAATATAGTATTTATTGAAATAATAATACTCAATAAAAGGACCAAAAACCTGACCAAAACTTATTGGTAGTGTATATCTACACCTTAATCATACAGTGACCTTATATATAACCATTTGGAGCCTTATAAAAGTTATTATGACACTTATATTATTTTATTTTAAATGATGCCAAAGTTGTCACCTTCATAATTTAATAAATAGAACAATTTAAATATTGTGATTTTAAGATGATAAATTCGAGTAAAAGTATTATTGTGAAAGGTACTATATTTATCTTCATCGTAGGATTTTATTTTTAATTTTTATGCAACAAATCAGTATATTAAATAATTATACAAAAATGTTGTAGTAATTATTTTATTAAGAGATAAACCAAATAAATGGTTTTAAAAATAAAAAAATAAATATTATATGAACTATTTAATGTGATAAAATAATTTAATAGATACATATTACCTTTTATGTATCTATTAAAGCTTTTATTTCGAACATATCTTCTGTATATATTTTATTTAAATTCAAATAAATGAATAGTGTCAAAATTGACACTATTGTTATTTTATAAAAATAACATATTATAAAATTGTTTAAAAATCACAAAAATATTTAAAAATTATAAATTTAAATTTATATGGTCTATAATGTTATAAAGTAGACAATTATGGAAAATTCACAACAAATAAGTAATTATTTGTTATAAGTTTAAATTTAGAATTTTATTACCACAAATAAACTTAAATAGATTAAATAAGGATAAATCAAAATGATAAGGTTTAAAATAAGATCCAAACATGTCTAAATTTTATTTTTTGATGATATTACAACCCTATATCATCTAATATTTTAATATGAGTCGTTTTGGAGGTTTTTAAGTGGGGTTAGATTTATTATAAATTAATATTTTTTAGAATTCCAAAGGTGCCCCTCTCCTCCCTTATAAAAGGGAACCTCCTCCCTCTCTTCCACACACCACATTGAGCCTTCAAGATTGTCCAAACCCTACCCAATTATCTTCTACACTTCCCTAGAAACATCCTAGAGGTCCTGGTATTTTTCAAAGACCAATTTTAGTGCCCTAAGAGGAGGTCTCAAAGAGGCGCTTCAAAGAAGAGGTAATGTCCATTACCGATTCTTTCAACATTATTTCTTCTTCCATTTCTTCTTCTTAGGTTGTTTAATTATTAAGTAATAACATCAGTATCAATCATATACTGATATGTTATTATATGTATGAAAAAACCCTATTTCACCATCTATCCATCCTACGGAAAAAGAAATCACCGCGCATGCGTACGTACGGAATACCGTCTCCACGCCGTGGTGTAATCTATTTTCCACCACCACCTTACTTGGATGGGTATAATGGTGTAAATAATAACTATATATCATTATTATAAATTTATATTGATTCTGTAATAGTATACATACACTCCAATAAAATTCGATGATCATGGGAACGATATCATCGCTCGTGCGTACGTACAGAATACCATCTCCACGACGCGATGAGATTCATTCTCAATGATTAACCATTCATAAATGATTATAAAGTATATATAATAAGTAATCATGAAATATATGACATAATAATACTGTATTTATGTATATATATATATATGTATGTCATCCAATTAATTCCATTCAATTCAATGAGGAAACGAAAACAACGTTCATGCGTACATACGACCTACCGTCTCCATGAACGATGTATTTCTTTCCATTTATCGATCTATTATATATATCGATATTCTGAATATATATTATATACAAATCATGTTTTACATTCTGTATATATTTAATCATGATCTAAGTAATCATATGAATAATTACAAGTCAAAACACGGACGACAAATGAAACGATTTTACCCAAAACGCTCTTTAACATGGAATTTACAAAAGAATGGGTAATATAAAGTCATAAGTGAACCATATATGATATCATAACAATTAATATGATTCATTAATAATTAAATAACATTATTTAAATCATTATATAGGAGGTTCAGACACTTACGAAGCAAATCGGACCTAAGGTAAGTGATAATTGTGCAAATCTCATTTTTATCTGAGATTACTTATTCGTAAGTATTTACTGGGGTTATTGCTATCATCCATGTCCATGTTTTATAAATGTGTATTCATGTATGTTTAAAGTCCTTTTCTACCCATTTTTACGTTTTCCCCATGGTATGGAAGGAATCATTCTTTAGTTTACCCTACGAGGTACTTTTTTTAACTTTTCCGACAAAAGTACAAGAAGAATATTTTTTTAACTTATACGGCACGAACGGATTTTTAAGATTTTATAAAGACTTATTTTCATGAACATTACTCCAAAATATTTCATGACTATTTTCAAAAAAATATCTTTCTTTTAAAATTGCACGACATTTTGTGAAAAGAAATTGATTTTGAAGAAGAAAGGATATTTTCCTCAAGAATTCATATCAAGTGTTTTATCAAAACCATTTTCCATCTAAGATGAAATTATTTAATATATGTATGTTTCAAGTGTAATGTCTCTATGATTTACATGGTTTCAATTTTATTATTATGAAATGATATCCATTTCTTTCATATGGATTATGTGATTATGGGATGATGTTTATGAAATCCATTTTATTCGTTGGGTTATTATGAATGATGTATGTTTATTTTGTGGAACAAGTAAGAATGATTTCATTATGAGATGTGTGGGACCTATATCTCCATCTAATTCATTGGGTAAAGATTTATATCTCATGAGATAGACATGGCTGGAACAGAAGG
Organism: Viscum album; assembly: GCA_963277665.1. Classification (NCBI taxonomy): domain Eukaryota; kingdom Viridiplantae; phylum Streptophyta; class Magnoliopsida; order Santalales; family Viscaceae; genus Viscum; species Viscum album. Next base: position 798,719,861 of record OY728129.1, read on the forward strand.
TTAAACCGGTTCAGTAAAACAGGACTGAAACGAGGAGTAAACTCGATTCAGAAAGGGACTTTGTCCACTAAGATGGTCTTGGCAGATTGCCTTGGCTACTATGGAAATCATTACATGTGCTTAATGGATGAAACAATTAAATGTTTTATTCCCATGCTATTTTATCATGATTTATGTTCCATTATGATCTATGCCTTATGTACTTCCATGTTTTATGTCGTTGCTCAAGATTTTTAATGTTCATGTTTTTTTAAGTTCAAATGTATATGGTATGTTTTATTTTATCCATGCATACCCTTACTGAGAATTTTAGCTCACCATTTTTATGTTTTCTTTTCCCAGGATATAAATTAAGGTTTTAGGTAAGAAAAAAAGGGGAAGATCTTTTTGGGAGATGTTGAAGATCTTTCACCACGATTAGAGGATTACATTCCAAGTTTCCAAAGACACTAAACTATTACAGTCCTTGTGTGTCTGTTTTTGTTATGTATTAAGTATTCCGCAAAAGTAATGTAATGTCCATGTATGTCAAGCTTTGGTTCTCTACAGTTGGTATCAGAGGAAAGGTTTAGTCAACCTTTGGAAACTAGGATGCGAAAACGTTAGTGAGATCCCTAGAGATATTTCTAAGGTATGTCTAGGGATGTCCCTAAGGATAAGTATACGTATAGGATATAGTCCTAGAACTACAGTAACTATCTTAGAATTTAACCTAAGATGTTAGATATTGAGTGTACTCCCCCTTTACTATGTTGTTTTCTCTAGCATGATTTTTTCCTCTCACACTATTCTTTTTGGGTTTTAGAAAATGGTTGGAAACAGGAAGATTCACGATAATGGAGGATATGATAGACAATGGAATGATTTTCTTCATGAGAAATCAAATGAATCGAGATCTGGAAGTCCAAACATCGTTATTATGCCTAATTAGAAATCTCATAATATGATTAATAATCTCAACTTTGGTAAGTTTCCTGACTCAGATAATAAGAGAAAGATGGAGTTTCATGATGATCATAGAGGAAAGAAAGTTCAATGTCCCTCATGTAAATCATGTGGGAAGAGGTATCAGGGAGATTGTTTCAAAGGAACTGGAAGATGATTTGGGTGTTGAAAAGAAGGACACAAAGCCAGTAAGTGCAAAGGAAAAGGTTCAGTTAACACCATGGACAAGGATAATGGTATTGCTACGACATCAACAATGATTAGATGTTTTAAATGTGGAATGTACGGGCATTATGCAAACCAATGCCCTAATGGAAAATCTCATGAAGAGAATCCGTATGGTCTTATGGGTAATATTTATGTTGATGATGATGAAGAGACTACAAATGAAATATGAGATGAAATAAATGATGAAGCTCAATCAGTGTTTTAAGAAGTTAGTGGAATTATTGTATGTTTATAAAGAATAATGTATGGTACTATGGAATAAAGAATCATCTAAGGATTGTTACACGATTGTTTTTCCTAAAGTATTTGAAAGTATATGTTGAATGGTACTGGTACCCATGAAAGGTTATTCAGATATTTTTGGAAAGTATATGATATGTGCATAATGAAAGGATAAGAAGATACTGAGATGTTTGATTGTATTCATGAGCTCATGACTGATATAAGGACTAAGTGATATTATGGTTTGAGTATATAGAATTCTTGGGATTTTGGTATGTGGAAAGTGTTAAAATTTAACAACATTCATGTTTTCACTAAGGTTCAATGGGTATTCATTCTTCAAGAGAATACATGATTAAGGTATTCACATGTTTGTAATTTGACCAACAAGATATATCTTATGATATATTAGGGGATAAATGATGGCATTCACGTGATTGTCATGTGACATTTCAAGTAATCATTTTCTTTATACTATGAGCTTGGACCGAAGAATTTTAGATAAGCCTAAAGATTGGAATGGATTATGTTGGACATAAGTTAGTATTGTTTAAGGATAGAACTTTTTTTCGATATTATTAATGGGATGTTATAGTAATGTAGTTTTAGAAAAATGACAACCACCCGGACGGGCGACAACCCATCGCGTCAGACAAGGCTGTGGGAATCAAACCCACAACCGAAGTACGACTGGCCTTTATCGCCTACCACTGGCCTACAGGAAGTCCCTGGTTAGTAGAAACTAGTTTTATTTTATTAAGCGGTATGATATATGAAGTATAAGTTCATTTTTGGAACCATATAAGATTAATCTAACCATAAGATGGACTTATAACTTTTTCTAACCTTTTGTTTGAAAGAGATGGAATGACCCATCATTCTATCACATGATCTGCTAACACATCACGAATAACAAATTCAACTTCATTTCCTTAAGGGATGAAGTGGAAATTGTTCAATTCCCGAACAATAGTGAGATTGTACCAAAATCATGCAAGTATTTATTTTAATTCATCAACTTTAGGGAAATGATCCTGAAAACCAAAAATGTTGTCCCAGTTCCCGTATATCCAATTAATCAGATGGTACCTTAGATCATCACAGATCAATAGCTTTGTGATTGTTGGCTTTTTCATAGCCATGTTCTCTACCACTCTCCATCAGAACTTGATGGTTATATTTTTCTTCCATATCCATATTTTCACCTATGTTCTCCTACGTGGAAAACCCGTGATGAGTTAATTTGGGAAACCGTTATGTTTCATACTTTAGTTTTTAAAGCCAAGTTTTGGTATTCCTTTTTACGATGTGGGTTTCTATGAATAGTAAACAATTTATAACCCCGACGAATTTCGAGGGCGAAATTCATTTTAAGGGGGGTAGAATGTAACAACCCGAGATTTTATAAGATATATTCATTTTAATTTCATTCATATCTTTTGTTGTACGCTACACCAAGATTACCTTGCGCTATACGCAACACCGTATTTGCTTGCAGTATACACAACACTATTCTTGGATCGTGTTACACACAATTTTGATAATAGTTATTCTACGCAACATTGAGTATATATATATATATATATTCAATGTATAAATGAAATATGGTTGGATTCTGTTATACGAAACAACGAAGGATTCTTGCGCAACACGCAACCTTGACTTGGCTTGCATTACACGCAATCACGTCCTTCCTCGATAGCTTGTGTTGTACGCAATACCGGGTTTTACTAAACAACGATATATTATTATAATATTATTATGAACTAGCCGTTATGAATAGTATTAACTAAATTTTTAATTTTTTAACATTATTATTCATCTTACAAATTTTCTAGAACATGGTATAAGAACAAAATAAATTTTTCGGGTAAAATAAGTATTTTTCAAAAAATGCAGTTTTGCCGCCTTTTGATGGCGCACCCACATTAAATCTAGTTTTTGACATGTTTATAAGTTCAATTTGACAAAATAAAATTCTTCTTTGGAATAAAGAAATAAAAATTTACTTTGGATAAATTTTTCATATTATTCTGGTAACTTTCATATTTTGATGAATAGTAAAAACACGCTATATTTTAATTAAAAACAACTTTTTTCATCGCAATAATTTATATGGTTAAATTATAATATTGAATGATTTTAAAGTATAAATAGAATATATTTTTACCATTTAATATAATTTATGTCATTAGCATTGATTTTACATTAAATTTGTAGGTTAAATCAATTCAATCTTTTGCAATGTTTTAAAGAAAAAACCGTTTTCTTTCAACAACGACATTAATTTTAATTTAATTTCTGAAACTTTTGTGTATTGAATTTGGAAAAATGGATTCCATATTTGGAATCAGTGGGTACAAATTATGTTAATAAGCTACTTTTCATTTTTGGGAATTATGAATAGTAACTACGCTAAATTTTATTTACCATAGTTAAAGGTAAATCGGGAAATTAAGGATAAATATAATATTATAAAATTACCCTAACACATGCCAAAATTATATTGTATGGCTAAAAGTAGACCCATATAACCTAAGTGTCTGATTAGATTCATTTTATGGACTTTGGACCATGAAAATAATTTAATTATTATTAAAACCAAAGAAAGTGACAACATGTCACTCTCTTAAATATTATAAGTATAATAATTTTAATTTAGTGATAAACATCATAAAACTTAGAACATGAATAGTATAAAGAAAGCTAATACAATTATCTACATCATGATAATTTATTTAGAATTTTTAGGGATTAAATAATTGTCATTAATGGTGATACATTAATGATACAGAAATTATTTATTAAGTGGAAAATAAGTAATATAGTTTTTATTGAAATAATAATACCCATTAAAAGGACCAAAAACCTGAACAAAACTTATTGGTAGTGTATATATACACCTTAATCATCCAATGACCTAATATATACCCTTTTGGAGCCTTATAAAAGGGATTATGGCACTTATATTATTTTATTTTAAATGATTCCAAAGTTGTCACCTTCATAATTTAATAAATATAACAATTTAAATATTGTGATTTTAAGATGATAAATTCGAGTAAAAGTATTATTGTGAAAGGTAATAGATTTATCTTCATCATAGGATTTTATTTTTAATTTTTATGCAACAAATAAGTATATTAAATAATTATATAATAATGTTGTAGTAATTATTTTAGTAAGAGATAAACCAAATAAATGGTTTTAAAAATAATAAAATAAATATTATATGAACTATTTAATGTGATAAACTAATTTTATAGAAACATATTACCTTTTATGAATCTATTAAAGCTTTTAGTTTGAACATAACTTCTGTATATATTTTATTTAAATTCCAATAAATGAATAGTGTCAAAATTGACACTATTGTTATTTTATAAAAATAACATATTATAAAATTGTTTAAAAATCACAAAAATATTTAAAAATTATAAATTTACATTTATATGGTCTATAATGTTATAAATTAAACAATTATGGAAAATTAACAACAAATAAGTAATTATTTGTTATAATTTTAAATTTAGAATTTTATTACCACAAATAATCTTAAATAAATTAAATAAGGATAAATCAAAATGATAAGGTTTAAAATAAGTTCCAAACATGGCTAAATTTTATTGGTTGATGAGATTACAACCCTATATCATCTAATCTTAGAATATGAGTCATTTTTGGAGGTCTTTAAGTGGGTTTAGATTTATTATAAATTAATATTTTTTAGAATTCCAAAGGTGCCCCTCTCCTCCCTTATAAAAGGGCACCTCCTCCCTCTCTTCCACACACCACTTTGAGCCTTCAAGATCGGCCAAACCCTGCCCAATTCTCTTATCCACTTGCCTAGAAACATCCTAGAGGTCCTGGTATTCTTCAAATACCAATTTTAGTGCCCTAAGTGGAGGTCTCAAAGAGGCGCTTCAAAGAAGAGGTAATGTCCGTTACCGATTCTTTCAAATTTATTTCTTCTTCCATTTCTTCTTCTTAGGTTGTTTAATTATGAAGTAATAACATCAGTATAAATCATATACTGATATGTTATTATATGTATGAAAAAACCCTATTTCAGCATCTATCCATCCTACGGAAAAAGAAATCACCGCGCGTGCGTACGTACGGAATACCGTCTCCACGCCGTGGTGTAATCTATTTTCCACCACCACCTTAACTGGGTGGGTGTAATGGTGTAGATAATAAATATATATGATTATTATAAATTGATATTGATTCTGTAATAGTATACATACACTCCAATAAAATTAGACGATCATGAGAACGATATCATCGCTCGTGCGTACGTACGGAATACCGTCTCCACGACGCGATGAGATTCATTCTCAATGATTAACCATTAATAAATTATTATAAAGTATATATATTAAGTAATCATGAAATATATGACATAAAGATACTGGATTTATGTATATATATATGTATGTCATCCAATTAATTCCATTCAATTCAATGAGGAAACGAAAACAACGTTCATGCATACGTACGACCTACCGTCTCCATGAACGATGTATTTCTTTCCATTTATAGATCTATTATATATATGTATATTCTGAATATATATTATACATAAATCATGTTTTACATTCTGGATGTAAGTAATCATGATCTAATTAATCATATGAATAATTACAAGTCAAAACACGGACGACAAATGAAACGATTTTACCCAAAATGCTCTTTAACATGGAATTTACAAAAGAATGGGTAATATAAAGTAATAAGTGAACCATATATGATATCATAACAATTAATATGATTCTTTAATAAGTCAATAACATTATTTAAATCTTTATACAAGATTTTCGGACACGTACGAAGCAAATCGGGCCTAAGGTAAGGGATAATTGTGTAAATCTCATTTTTATCCGAGATTACTTATTCATAAGTATTTACTGGGGTTATTGCTATCATCCATGTCCATGTTTTATAAAAGTTTATTCATGTATGTTTAAATTCCTTTTATACCCATTTTGACTTTTACCCCATGGTATGGAAGGAATCATTCCTTTTTTTACCCTATGAGGTACTTTTTTAACTTTTCCGACAAAAGTACAAGAAGAATGTTTTTTTAACTTATACGACAAGAACGTATTTTTACGGTTTTATAAAGCCTTATTTTCATGAAGTTTCCTCAAAAATATTTCAGGACTATTTTCAATAAAATCTCTTTATTTTAAAATTGCATGATGTTTTGTGAAAAGAAATTTATTTTGATGAAGAAAGGATATTTTCCTCAATAATTCATTTCAAGTGTTTTATCAAAACCATTTTACATCTAAGATTAAATTATTTCATATGTTTATGTTTCAAGTGTAATGTCTCTATGATTTACATGGTTTCAATTTTCTTATTATGAAATGATATCCATTTCTTTTATATGGATTATGTGATGATGGGATGATGTTTATGGAACCCATTTTATTCGTTGGGTTATTATGAATGATGTATGTTTATTTTGTGGAACAAGTAAGAATGATTTCATTATGAGATGGGTGGGACCTATATCTCCCTCCAATTCATTGGGTAAAGATTTATATCTCATGAGATAGACATGGCTGGAATGACAGGTTAAACCGGTTCAGTAAAACAGGACTGAAACGAGGAGTGAACTCGATTCAGAAATGGACTTTGTCTAATAAGATGGTCTTGGAAGCAATGCCTTGGCTACTATGGAAATCATTACATGTGCTTAATGGATGCCATAATGACATGTTTTATTCCCATTCTATTTTATCATGATTTATGTTCCATTATGATCTATGCCTTATGTACTTCCATGTTTTATGTCGTTGCTCAAGATTTTTAATGTTCATGTTTTTTTTAAGTTCAAATGTATATGGTATGTTTTATTTTATCCATGCTTACCCTTACTGAGCATTTGAGCTCACCATTTTTATGTTTTCTTTTCCCAGGATATAAAGAAAGGTTTTAGGTAAGAAAAAAAGGGGAAGTTCTTTTTGGGAGATGTTGAAGATCTTTCACCACGATTAGAGGATTACGTTCCAAGTTTCCAAAGACACTAAACTATTACGGTCCTTGTGTGTCTATTTTTGTTATGTATTAAGTATTCTGCAAAAGTAATTTAATGTCCATGCTGTCAAGATTAGGGTCTCTATGTCACCTAGAATCCATGATGCCATATGGGTTGTTGTGGACAGACTCACGAAGGTAGCTCAATTTTTTCCGATCAAGAAGACCTTCGGTGTTGACGAGCTCGGGAAGTTGTTTATCCGAGAGGTCGTACGTCTTCATGGGGTCCCTCTTTCTATTGTTTCAGATAGAGACACCCATTTTGCGTCTTGTTTCTGGTAGAGTTTTCAGAGGGAACTAGGTACACAGGTGCTTCTGAGCACAACTTACCACCCTCAGACCGATGGCCAGTCAGAGCATATGATACATGTGCTTAAGGACATGTTGAGTGCATGTGTCCTATACTTTGGGGGATCTTGGGAGAAGCATATACCCCTAGTAGAGTTTTCCTATAATAACAGTATCCAGGCAACTGTTGAGATGGCACCATACGAGGCTTTATATGGTAGGCCATTCCGATCACCTTTATGCTGGTTAGAGGCAGGTGAGGCAACTTTACTGGGACAACATATCGTGCAGGATACGTTTGAGCAGGTCCAGTTGATTCAGAAACAGATAGCTACCGCACAGTCTCATCAGAAATCATATGCTGATCGCCGCCGATGACCTTTAGAGTTCATGGTCGGGGATCAGGTTTTCTTGTGTGTTTCTCCAAGGTTGGGACACAGGCAGATCAAAAGACAGGGTAATCTTTCCCCGAGGTATGTGGGGCCATTTGAGATTCTAGAGAGAGTCGGGCCGGTTGCCTATCGGTGGTAGTTACCAGAGAGGTACCGGGACATTCACGATGTCTTCCATGTATCTCAGTTGCACCATTATCATTCAGACCCATCTCACATCTTTCAGCCCGAAGAGGTTGAGCTTCAGGTAGATGTTTCCTTTGAGGAGCATCTGATTCGTATTGTTGATAGGAGAAAAAAGGTTCTCTAAGTCCGGTCAGTTCCTCTCGTACGGGTGCTATGACAGTAAGGCCCAGTGTAGGACGAAACCTGGGAGCGGGAGACCAATGTACGTGCTTAGTGGCCAGAACTGTTTACGGCTTTATCTTTGCCACCCTTGGAAGGGAAATTCGGGGATGAATTGCTTTAAGGGGGGAAGTTTGTAAGATACCGGTTCTTATTTTGAGGTACGAGTTTCTTCTTTTCTCCTTTCCTTAAGTGTTTTTTCAGAAAATAAGGAAAATGGGGAAAAATCCCAAATTTTGAGACTACACGCCATGTACTTTTCTACACACCATGTACTTTTGGCCCTGTGGGAAGAGTACACAGGGTGTGTAGCCATGTCGGAAACGAAGGGTGTAAAGACCTACTACATGCCGTGTAGTGGTCCCTTACACGCCATGTAGTTAGTTAGTAGGAAAATAGTAAGGCAGTGGCCAGCTGTGTGACAGAACACACTGTGTACTCAAGGAGACACGCCGTGTTGTCATGTCAGCAGGTAAACAGTGACACGCTGGTGGGAAACCGCCAGAGGAACAGTTAAAAAATGGGAATTACACGCTGTGTACTCGGAAGTACACGCCGTGTACTTTGTTTTTTTGCTTAAAATGGGCAGTAGCCTCCCCTGTTCACAAGGAAGGCTTAGAACGGGAAGAAGGAGCGGAAGAGGGAGGCCAGAGCTTTGGAGATCTGCCGAGCGCACGTCGGGAATCTGTTTTCTGCACCGTCAATCTCCCTAGAACCGCACGGGTGAGTTCTCCATTCTCCTAGAGTATTTCTTACCAATTCTTCCTCTAAGGGGAGTTATTTATGTTTGAACGGGGTTTTCTTTCACCTCAGATCTACGTCGTTCTAGGACGAATCAAGGATCGTCGTTCGCGTATATCGTTCGTGGGTGTTGAAGGTAGGTGGCTTGGTGTTCCATTTTTCAACCGTCTTTCGTTTTTGTGTGTTTTTGATCTAAGAACCCATATTTGGGGTGTCGTGTGCCTGAGGCCATGGCTATTTTAAATACCTAGAATTGTATAGGTAATTAAATGTGATATTAAAATGCTGTTTGGGATCGCTGCTTGGATCCAGGAGCACCCCGGGGTTGCGTTCCGATGTTTAGCCATTTGGCCAGGATACCCAAGGGTATGCCTTGTTTATATTCTGCATTACTTTTTCCTTGAGAGGAATTGTATTTTAAATTGCTTGTGATATGTGGGGCATGGCCCGGTTACATCAGCCCGAGGGCGTTGTTTTACTTAGCCTGAGGGCAGTTGTTATCTTAGCCTGAGGGAAACTTCTTCTATGCCTGTGGGCAATGGACTCTGTGCCTGAGGGTGACACTACGTATGCCTGAGGGAAAAATCTGTTCTGCCTATGGGAAAATACCTGCGGGTTACATTCCGGATTACCTAAGGGTAAGAGTTGAGTGTCTGTGGACACTGAATGGTTACTTCGAAATTCACTGTGGTGTTTTCTTATATGAAATGGATTAAAATAATAATAAAATGGAAATATAAATGGTAAGTATGTTACTTTTGAGTACTTCTTAGTTTATTGAATTTTACTACTGCACACTGTTGTTTCATGCTTCCACACAGTTGGGAACGTGCCTTTGGTGGGTGCCTACTGGGAATTATTTCTCACACCCTGTTTGGGTCATGCTTTTCGGCCAAAATAGATTACTTTTCTGCAGGTGTAGATAAGGGAAAGGGTCCCTATATAGGTACTTGATTACTGCAGGGGTGTAGGAGATCATGGGACCGAGCATTGGCTCGTGATGCCGCTGGCTGTTCTGTTTTGCTTTTCTGTACTTGTACTTCAGTTGTAATGTATTCTATTGCAGTGTAACATGTTCTGGCTATTTTATAGAATAGTGGCATGCTGCATCTTCATATATACATGACTTCAGGTTTCTCATTTTCATACCAGTCATCCATTTCAGTTATATACTTATACTGTTGCTGTATCCGCTGTTGCTGTATGTTTATATGATATTCCGCTGTGCTACATTTTGACAAATGAGGGCATAGTTTCCCCACTATCAGACCTGGGCCCTCACTTCTAGTCATCAACATCTAGAATTTGGGGAAATGCACTTGAGGTCATGTGGCGAACTGGGTTCGGGACACCCGTTGAGTGGCACCTGGAACCGGGATGTTACAATAAGGGTTTCTTGAGAGTTTGGAAGGTTTCAACGGTGGTTTGGGATCTTCTGTAGAAGCTGGGCTTAAAGATTCATGCAACGAATTTACACACCATGTACATATATTACATGACATGTAATTACTGTTGGGAAGATGCAGTGAAATGGGTTCATGATATAAAATTAATACACACCATAAAAATGGTTCATGTAATGTAATGTTTAAGTAGGGTTATTTTAACTTGAGGCGACACATTTTTCAGCGTAACTAATAAATCAAGAATTACACACCATTTAAATGTTACACACCATGTATTTCTTACGCTGGGTGGTTTTAAATCCAAGATGCACATGAAATATCATTATTCATCCACTAAATCCCTCATATTCTGAGCCCTAGGTGTTTTCCAAGTGATTTAGAAGTCTTCTATTCCCTTTTGGACATCCTGTTCGAACAATCAATCTCCGTTGAGTTTTTTTGCTTTGGTTTCCCCCTCTACTTTGTTGCTCTCTGTTGTAGTGGTGGAAAATCTTGACTACAGTTGTTTTGTGTGTTGATATTGATCTTGTGAGATCTATTTTTCTGCTTGAAATCTTCTATGCCTTCATTATTTTTGGAATTACCAGTTTTAAGTGTTGTCTTGATCATTAGTTAAAGGTTAGTGGTCTAAACAATTAACCCTATAGTATGTTTAATTACTTAAGTATGTGAAATATTGTAACACCCCGAGATTTTATGAGATATATTCTTTTTAATTTCTTTCATATCTTCTGTTGTATGCTACGCCAAGATTATCTTTCACTATATGCAACACCGTATTAGCTTGCAGTATACGCAACACTAATCTTGGATCGTGTAAAACACAATTTCAAGTTTGTTTGATAGTAATTATTCAACAAAAAATTGAGTGTATATATACATACATATTAAATGTATAAATGAAATATGGTTGGATTTTGGTATACGCAACAACAAAGAAGTCCTGCACTACACGCAACCCTGACTTGGATTGCATTACACGCAATTGCGACCTTCCTCGATAGTGTGTGTTGTACGCAATACCGGGTTTCACTAAACAACGATATATAGTTATAATATTATTATGGACTAGCCGTTATGAATAGTATTAACTAAATTTTAAATTTTATAACATCATTATTCATCTTACACATTTTCTAGAACATGGTATGAGAACAAGATAAATTTTTCAGGTAAAATAAGTATTTTTAAAAAAATGTAGTTTTGCCGCCTTTTGATGGCACATCCACTTTAAATATAGTTTTTGACATGTTTATAAGTTAAATTTGAAAAAATAAAATTCTTATTTGGAATTAGGATATAAAAATTTATTTTGGATAAAATTTTCATATTATTCTGATAACTTTCATATTTTAATGAATATTAAAAACACGCTATATTTTAATTAAAAACAACTTTTTCCATATTAATAATTTATATGGTTAAATTATAATATTTATTGGTTTTAATGTAGAAATAGAATATATTTTTACCATTTAATATAATTTATGTCATTAGCATTGATTTTACATTGAATTAATAGGTAAAATCATTTCAATCTTTTGCAATGTTTTAACTTTTAAAACTCATTTTCTTAACAAAGAGATTAATTTTAAATTAATTTCTGCAACTTTTGTGTATTAAATTTAGAAAAATGGATTCCATATTTAGAATCAGTAGGTCCAAATTATGTTAATAGGGTACTTTTTATTTTTGGGCATTATGAATAGTCACTACGGTAAATTTTATTTACCACAGTAAAAGGTAAATTGGGTAATTAAGGGTAAATATAATATTATAAAATTACCCTAACACTTGTCTTAATATAATTGGATGTTTATATTTCGTCCTAAGGCATATTTGGGTCGAAATGGAATCCATTGGAACCCACTTGGAGGTGATTAAGACCTTTAGTTTATTTTATTTAAAGGAAAATGAAATATGTCTCACTCAACTTTAATAATTAAAGTATTTTTAATATAAGTTTATAAAGAATATAAATTCAGTTATAAATACTCATTTGAAAGATAAAATGTTTTTCTTTATCATGGTAATTTATTTATAATTTTTAAGAGATATTTAATTACCTTTATAGATTATACATTAATGATGCAGAAATTATTTATTTAGTGAAAAATAAGTAATATAGTTTTTATTGAAATAATAATACCCATTAAGAGGCTCAAAAACCTGACTAAAACTTATTGGTAGTGTATATATACACCATAATCATCCAATTACTGAATATATGACCGTTTTGAGTCTTATAAAAGTGATTATGACACTTATATTATTTTATTTTAAATGATGTCAAAGTTGTCACCTTCATAATTTAATAAATATAACATTTTAAAAGTTGGGTGTTTTAGAATATAAATCCGACTAAAAGTATTATTATAAAATCTATAAGATTTATATTCATACTAGTATTTTAGTTTTAATTTTTATGCAAAAAATAAGTATATTTAATAATTATACAAAAATATTGTAGAAACTATTTTATTAAGATAAGTATCAAATAAATGGTTTTACAAATAGTACAATAAATATTATATGAACTATTTAATGTGATCCACTGATTTTATAGATGAAAATTACATGTTAGGAACATATTAAATATTTTATTTTGAATATATCCTCTGTGTGGATTTTATTTAAATTCAAATAAATGAATAGTGTCAAAATTGACACTATTGTTATTTTATAAAAATAACATATTATTAAATTGTTTAAAAATCAACAAAATATTTAAAAATTATAAATTGAAATTTATATAGTCTAAAATGTCATAAAGTATCCAAATATGTAAAATTAACAATACATAAGTGATTATTTATAACCATTTAAAATTTAGAATTTTATTACCACAAATAAAATTAAATAGATTAAATACGGATAAATCAAAATGATAAGATTTAAAATAATATCAAAACACGTATACATTTGATTGGTTGATGATATTACAACCCTATATCATATAATCTTCGAATTGAGTCATTTTTGGAGGTTTTTATGTGGGGTTTTAATTTATATCAAACTAATATTTTTGAGGATTCCAAAGGTACCCCTCTCCTCCCTTATAAAAGGGCACCTCCTCCCTCTCATATTTACACAACTGTGAGCCTTCAAGATCGGCCAAAAACTGAAAATTTCCCTTCTCAACTTCCATAGAAATATTCTAGAGGTCCTAGTATTCTTCAAAGACCAAATTTAGTGCCCTAAGAGGAGGTTTCAAAGAGGCGTGTCGAAGAAGAGGTAATATCCGTTACCGATTCTTTCAAATTTATTTCTTCTTCTACTTCCTCTTAATTAGTTGTTTCATTATGAAGTAATAAAATAATTATCACTAATATACTTATATGTTATTATAAATATGAAACAATCCTATTCCACCTTCTATCCATCCTACGGAAAATGAAATCACCGCGCGTGCGTACGGAATACCGTCTCCACGCCGTGGTGTAATCTGTTTTCCACCACCAACTTACTTGGATGGGTATAATGGTGTAAAGAATAACTATATGTGATTATTTTAAATTTATATTGATTATTAAATAGTATACATACACTTCAATACAATTCCACGATCATGAGAATGATATCATCGCTCGTGTGTACGTACGGACTACTGTCTCCACAAACGCGATAAGATTCGTTATTCATGTTAACCATTCATGAATGATTATAAAGTATATATAATGAATAATAATGAAATATATGAAATAATAATTCTAATGGATTTGTTTATATACATATGTATGTCATCTATTTAATTCCATTCAATTCAATAAGGAAACGAAAACATCGTTCATGCGTACGTACGACCTACCATCTCCATGAACGGTGTATTTCATTCCATTTATCAATCTATAATATATATGTATATGATTAATATTTATTATATATAAATCATGTTTTACATTTTTAAATTAAGGAAATCAGGATATAAGTAATATAACAACAAGTCGAAACACGTATGATAAATGAAATGATTTTACCCAAAATGCTACTTTAACATGGATTTACAAAAGAACGGGTAATATAAAGTCATAAGTGAACCTTATATGATATCATAACAATGAATATGATTCTTTAATAAGTAAATGACATTATTTAAATAATTATATAGAAGGTTTGGATACGTACGAAGCATATTGGACCTAAGGTAAGGGATAATGTTGCAATCTCAATTGTTTTCTATCCGAGATTTCTTATACATAAGTATTTACTGGGGTTATATTTATCATCCATGTCCAAGTTTTATAAAAAAAAATTCATGTATGTTTAAAGTCCTTTTTACCCATTTTTTTACTTTTACTACATGGTATGTAAGGAATATTTTTTTGTTTACCATACGAGGTACTTTTTGACTTTTCCAGCAAAAGTACGAGAAGAATGTTTTTTTAACTTATACGACACGAACAGATTTTTACGGTTTCCTAAAGCCTTATTTTCATGAAGATTAATCTACAAGATTTCATTAATATTTTCAAAAAAATCCTTTTATTTTAAAATTGAATTGAATTTTGTGAAAAGAAAATGATTTTCAAGAAGAAAGGAAATTTTCCTCAAGAATTCATTTCAAGTGCTTTATCAAAACCATTTTCCATCTAAGATGACATTATTTCATATGTGTATGTTTGAAGTATAATGTCACCATGATTTATATGGTTTCAATTTTCTTATGATGAAATGATATCCATTTGTTTTATATGGATTATGTTATGATGGAATGATATTTATGAAACCCAATTTATTCTTTGGGTTATGATGAATGATTTATGATTGTTTTGTGGCACACATAAGAATGATTTCAATATGGGATGGGTGAGACCTATATATCCCTCCAATGCATTGGGTAAAGATTTATATCTCATGAGATAGACATGACTGAAACAATAATTAAATCCGGTTCAGTAATACAGGGCTGGAATGGCAAGTAAACCCGGTTCAGTAAGGGAATTTGTCCACTAAGATGGTCTTAGAAGCAATGCCTTGGCTACTATGAAAATCATATCATGTGCTTAATGTTTTTACACAATTACAAGTTTTATTCCCATTCTATTTTATCATGATTGATGTTCCATTATGATCTATGCCTTACGTACTACCATGTTTTATGTCGTTTCTCAAGATCTTGATGTTTAAACATTATGTTCCTGTTTTTAAGTTCAAATATATATGGTTTGTTTTATTTTCTATATTATTACCCTTACTGAGCATTTGAGCTCACCCTTTATATGTTTTCTTTTTCCCCAGGATATAAAGAAAGTATTTAGGTAAGAAAAAAAAGTAAGATCTTTATGGGAGATGTTGAAGATCTTTCACCAAGATTAGAAGATTATATTCTGAGTTTCCAAAGACACTAAACTATTACGGTCCTTTGGTGTCTAGTTTTGTTATGTATTAGATATTACGCAAAAGGAATGTAATGTATATGTACGTCAAGCTTTGGTTCTCTAAAAATATTGTGAATTACAATGACATAACAAGAATATTAATTAATTTAATTATGAATGATTATAAATCATGCATGGTATTATTCTTAGGATCCCTTTGGATTCAATGGTTATGTGACTTGGATTACTACTACTCATTGGGTGAGCTTACCCTAGAATAATAATGAATTGTAATTTTTTTTAAATTGTGTTTAGTATGAAATGATACCTTATGTTGTTGATTGATATAGAATAACCTTATTAATTTATTATTTTTATTGAAATGGATATGTTTGATGTGATATGATTGGGTAAAAATAAGCATGTTAAGGGTTTACGACCCACTGGATAAATGCAATGCGTAATTGGAATACAAATGGTAATTTGATGAATTAACCATTGAGGATGATGATATGATATTGTGATATCCTTTCTATTATGAATTGTGCTGTGATTCATGCTATAATGATTATATAGAGGGCTTGGCCCCGTTTCATGTTTTAATGCTTTTATAGTGGTCTTAGCCTGGTTTCATGCTGTAATGATTATATAGTGGGTTTGGTATTGTTTCATACTGTAATGCTTATATAGAGGGGTTATCCTAGTTTCATGCTGAAATTTTTATATAGTGGGCTTATCTCAGGATGTTGTAATGCTTATATAGAGGACTATGCCTGGGATGCTGAAATTATTATATATAGGGCTTGGCCCAGATGCTTATATGATTATATAGAGGGGTTTCACTAATTATTTGATTATGCCATGGATATGTGGTTATGGTTGTAATGATGTTTATACATCCTCATAGATATATTGGTATAGTTCCAAAGTAGGTATATTGTTGTATTATATCTATTGATTAATTAATACACCAGCTTATTGCATTATTTCTTTCATTTATTTGTCAGTCTAGTTTTGTTTAGACATGATGGTGTCAACCTACAGAGTTTTACTCACACCCTATTTGGACCTCTGTTTAGTAACCAAGTAGATTACATGGATGTAGGTTTAGAAAAGGGAAAATGGATCTTATTACTAATTGTTGCTTGCTGGATGGGTTTGAGTTTAGAGATAGGACTGACATGGGGTTTGGGACTTGGGTATTTGGAATTTATTTATGTTAATTAATTATTGTATTTTTATTAATTTTTTTTTGATATTTAGATACATTTCATCTTGTCTTCTTCTTATCTTTTTTTACTTTTCTCAATAGTTGTATTAGATAGGGAAGTACAAACCTATAGAACAGATTCTGTTCAAGCAAGGTCTTGATACATTTCATCTTGTCATTACATGGTTCACTATTATTTGGTTTATTGGTCCCTCCTTTTACATCATAGTTTTATGTTGTACAATTATGCTAATTCTTTTACTCTGATATTTATTTATATTATAATGCTATACCAGGGAGTATATTATCCACACTATACTCATCACTCCCTCAATACTTGTCGGCAACCTCTAGCATACGGGGAGGCACACTAAAAGTTCCATAACCAACCTAATTTAGCCATGTGAGACTATGTCAGATTGGGGGACATTACATATTGAGGGTGATATGTATGTTTATTTGATACAAATTATGGGTGATTCATCCTAGGAAGGATAATCCACCAATGGATGCAGATATAGGACATCATGATAAAGAAGTCTTGGATGACCTCAGGGATCAACCTGGAGCTTGAGTGTCGATAGGTTTATTTGATGTTATGTATTAATTTATGTATCAATTACCCTATTTATCATATTGTTTCATGCACTATTTATTTATATTAGATTGTTTATACATAGTAAGTGTCATCCTACTGAGTTTTACCCACACCTTGTTAGGGATACCTTTTTCTACCTAGGAAGACCTCATGGATGTAGGTATGGACAAGGGAAATGATCCCTATACATGATTGATTAACTTTTTAGATGGAATGGTGGAATGAAGACAAGAATATTCATGGGGTTAGAGACCTAGGTTTCAGAGTATTTAATGGAGTCTATTTTATTTACTTGTATGAATTTAAATGCAACATTCAGTTTAGTATAAAGTATGACATGACATGGTTTATTATTATTATTTAGATTAGTTGGTTCATACCTATTATCTTCTTGAGTTTTATGTTGTGATTGATTTATCTTATTTCCATTTTTATTACTAATCTTTTATAGAGGGTTTAGTATCCCCACTATATGCCTTAGACCATCACGACTAGTCAGTAGCCTCTGGTGTACGGGGATGTGTCCTTGTGGTCATGTAGCAACCTGTCTCGATCATGTGAGGGATAATTGGGCTAGAGATGTTACAACATGCCATTTTTTTGTCTCATGAAACTTTTTGATGCATCTAGGGGATATATATAACTAGATCCTACCCGTATCTTTCAAGTCCTATGCATTTCTCATTTTTTGAATGATAAATACAATTCATTATCAATATTATTTATAATTTAACAATTTTCAATGTTAAATCAAGAATATAGACCATAAATATTTAATCATTATAAACCATCCAAAGAAATAATAAATATGGTATCATTATAACATATCCCTAGTAACATCAATGAGTGTTGTCATAGAAGAAAATATCATTAAAATATTTCGAGAACATTTCTTAAGGAAAATACCCTTTTTATTTTGAGATCACTTATTTAAATTCTAAAAATTTCTAAAATATAAGGAAACAAATTTTCTTTGAAAATAACCATGGAAACCTTTCAAATAATCTTTAAAGAAAGTAATAGTCATGACAGTGGGAAAATCCATATGTGTGGTTTATGTTAAAACAATGATTTCATTTGCACTTTTGGTAAAATTCACCTCTTTTGGAAAATAAAAAGAGTATTCATTTTGAACCTTTTTATTAAAAATAAAACATTGGTAAAAAACGACTTTAATAATTCTTTATAGGTTAGTAAAAACATTTTTGTAAAAATTTAAAAGAAAATATTGATATGGAAGAAAAACGATTGGAAAGAAATCGTCAAAATAATATTTTTAAAAGAAAGTCTCTTACATGTAAATTACTTGTTGATTCCTGATCCAATAAGAGAAGAAATTGAAAATAAAAATTTCAAACACAAAAATAACTAGTGCAAAAGAAAAAAATATGGGTTTTAATATATTATTATTATATAATTTTTCCAAAGGAAACTTGAACATAATCAGTCTCGTAATAAAATGTGATTGTAAAATAAATAGATTACCTCATGTTTGAATTGTATCAAAAGTTATTTTAAAATAATGTATAATAAATTTAGATTTATTATTATTCTATAAAATAACCAAATACATACTTATAATATCATATATGATCTACTTATAATATTACAACACATTTTTATTTATAATTCCTTATTAAAATCATTGTTTCTGAGTGTTAATTGCTTCATTTTTAATGTAAGTTTTAGTTTGATGGTTTTTTGTATTTACAAATTATTCTAGATTCCATAATATCTATAATTTTAATCATTATATATATAATATATATTAATTATATAAATATTTATAATATTCCATGAAAGGTGTATATGAAAAACAAATCACATCATTTCATGGAGTTGGTAGTCCACACATACAGATGAGTGACACTACCATTTTTTTATGAGTGGAATAGTAAAAAGGTAGTGATATATTATATTTACAGGAACATAATTTTTTTCATAAATATCATATATATTCATTATTATTTTTATAACCATCTAACTAAAACGGTGATGAAAAATAAATTACACTACTACGCAAAGACGGTAAGTTGTACGTACAAACAACCAAAGTTTTTTTCTTTTTATAGGATAAAAAATGGTGGAAAATAGTTTTAACAAAATAATTATAACATATTAGTATATTTATGAAACTTTTTTCATTATTTTATGATGGTTAAAACATATTTAGAGTAGGTATATGAAGAAATAAATTTGAAAGAGTTGGTAAAATTGATTACCACTTCTTTGATAGACCTAATGTAGATTAATTATTAAGGACCCTTGGAATAATCTTTTAATAATAAAAAAACTCCAATTCATGGATAGGGAATTTTACAAGATAATTGGGCTATTTTTTTTAAGATAGGTGGCTCAAATTGGTCTAAAGAAGAGAGAGGAGGGGTGGTGTTTTATATGTTGGGGGATGTACATGCCCTGAATTTTTTAAAGAATTAAAATATTATAAAGTCATTTTCCTAGAAAAGTGTCCCATAAAAAAAATTAAATATAGATCCTAAAGTGTTAAGGTTCAAAATAAATTTATCTAATGATAATTAATATAAAAAATTATTTCAGTATAACTTAGTTTTATCCTAGGTCAACTCAATTTACCCTTTTACTATGGCGACAAATGTTTATTGTTTTCACTATTCATTATGAAAAAAATTAAGTTAATACTATTAAATAACATTAATTATTATGATAAAAAATATGGAATAAATTATAAAATATTAAATTTTTATAATGGGTATAAATTAATTTTTAAAATAAACTCAAAAAATGTGATGAAAAATAGTTTTATGAAAAATGTATTTTTATGTTTAAAAGTATTTTTATACCACGATCAAGTATAATATTGATCCAAAATATATAAATTGAATTATTTTTAACAAAAATAAACTAAAAAAACTTTAAAAAAAATCTAAATCAAAATTGGGATTTGAAAACACTAGAAATAAAAAAGAAATTCTCTTTAAAAATCAGTATTTTCACTATTCAACAAAAAATTAACTTTTTAAGAAAATTCTCAAAAAATCATCCTAAGATAATTTTAATATTGAGATTTAAAAAATAAAATCCTTTTTATAAAATTAAATTTATAAAATTTTTATAAATTAATTATAATATCCATACACAAAATGCAATACAAACCAATTTTTTTGAAAACATATTTTTAAAGCATAAAACAACTTTACTGAAAATTGAGTACTTATTTCCTAATAATTAATCAATAAATTTATACTAAATGAAAATTTTATAGATATTTTTCATAATTTGGTTATTTCTATTTATAAATTCTAATTCAATAGCTATGAGATAACTATCACATTAAATAATAGTATTTTAATAGTATATCCTGGTCTTTTTAAATTTTATGTTTCATATAAAACAAGCTATCAAAGAAATAAAATTTATTTAAATAGAAATATATAAAACAATACCAGGATATTACACATCTCATTTATAAATCTAGGATAATTGAGTGGATAAAACTTTATCCAATCCATAATATGTATAAACTCAACACTATTCCTCAGATATCCTAACTCTTAGGGTTCCCAAACTAAGTGTAATGAAAATTTCATAATGGGATTTGGATATCTAATTATTAGGGTTATCCATTTCCACTATTCCTTACACAATATTATCTATCAAAACTCTACTTTAGAAAAACCTACCTGGTTGAATGATCAAGGTCTTATTATGTGTTTTATTTAGAAAGAATATAGCACTTAGTATTTTTAAATTGAATTTAATCTCACCATTTTATCATATTTATTTCCTTTCAAATATACTCATGCTTCTAATTATTTAGTTTTAAATCCCATTCCTTCCATCAAACCAATATGTTCAAACCATATTGATGTGTAATTTTTTACACAACACACATATTATATTATTAACCCTAATTAAAATCCAACTATATCTATATATATATCCTAATGAAACCCTTTCATGTAAAGGATCAGAATTATATGAAATTAATAATCTCTAAATGATTAAGCATAGAGCCACATATAGTCAACCATCACATTCCTAGACAAGGCATAAGCCTCGAGGATAGTGAGAAATTTGACCCAAAGTACCTCTACCCAGAGATAATTTACTCAAGAGAGATATCAATTTCATTATAAATATAACAAATAACATGTATAAATCACAATTAATCACTTAATTCAATCTCATAACCTACCAATCAAATTCAAGGTAGAAGAAAAGCAAATACATTACCATACAAAGTATGTAACTCCTTATATTCATGCATGATAATATTTTGAATTTTTAAAATGTGAATTTGAAAAAACTAAATTTATTTTTTGATTTATCGTGAAGATATTAGCTAAATATGATTTTTTGATTTTTTTTAAAAATATTTATTTTTAGGTGAATAGTGAAAAATAATGTTTTTATAAACAACTTGACTTTTATAACATTATTAGTAGATAAATATGAATTGTATATTCATTAATCATTTTTATAAGACCAAATATGTATTTAATAAGTTAATTTATAAATAAATAAATGTTAGTTTTAATTTATAAATCCATATTTTATAATTTAGAACACGAGTTATATTTTTATTTTCAAAAAATTATTTTTAATACATTATCCATTAAGTATTTTAAAATTAATTTTTATCACTTTTAAAAATAAAATCTAACAAAATGGATTTAATTTTTTAAAAAATTATTTCTAAATTATCGAATAATTCCCATTTTATTTTTTTACATAAAAGATAAATTACCTAGATAAAAACTAGTTACTGTGGTAAAAACCAAAATGATAAAAATGAGTAAACTAAGGGGAAATCAGAAAAAAATTTATAAATATATTTTAATTGAGTTTTTGAGGTTTTTACCTACCTTATATCTTCTAATATATATTATTTTTCAATTTTGGAGCCAATTTTCTTAAGATTGACTTTTCATTTTTGAAATGTTTTGGGTATTTATAAAAATGCTACTCATTTTCACTTATAAAAGGGTCCCTCCTATCCTCACTTACACTCACACAAAAACTCCATAAATTTAGACCATAATCTGAAAAAAAACTCTCCTCCACAGTCCTATAAAACTTAAATAGTTTTTATTATTCTCAAAATACAATCCCTCATAAGTTTAACCCCCCATCATAGAGGAGATAAACCCAGTAGAAAGGTATAGATTTCTAACCATTTATTTATATTTATTTTTTTCCTTATATAAATTTTTTCCTTATAAAATTTTATTTTCACCATATAAAATAGTAAATTTATTATATTTATTATATTTATATGTTATTATAATTATATCAAAAGTATTATCCACTTTCTCTCTTCTTCTAAGAAAAAGTTGTGAATTGTTTGTGTGTGCAGACTACCACCTCCACGAATAAACGTGTTTCATTTTTCACTACCACCATCATGGTTGGTTTTAGTTTATATTTTATGAGTATATATGATATATATAATTAATATATATAATTAATATGTCTTGTTTATGGATACCAAAAAAATTAATGATCCATATAAAGGAATCCATTGATATCGGTAAAAAACCCAAAAATAGTTCATCACCATTTTCGTCTTCATGAAATGGGAATAAAACTCCCATGTAATTGAATTAAAACATTATAGGTCTTTATAAAATAAAAAATATAGTAACTTTAATGGGTTTTAAATGATGATATTTTGGATAAAATGTAAGATCGACACCTCTTTTACAAACCTAGTTCAAAAAAGTTAGGATTATTAACACCTCATGTTTAAAAGAGATTATAAAAATCTAATACATAAAGATAATTTTTATTCATGATTATTTTAAAAGAAAATATATATAAATACTTTTATTAAATATGAAATTAATATTTTTATCTTTATGATACGATAGGTTAAATCAATTGTGTGTTAATAAAGGGTAAAGGTATGGGGCTTGGTAACACAAACTCTATTCTCTGAGTTATAAAATTTCTTATTGAACTTTATTTTTCTAAGAATTTCCATTTTGAATGATTTTATCTATTTATTTATAGGTAAAAAGATATTTTTTATCCAAATATACTTCCATGAAAGATTTTGTTTTCATTTTTTTTAAATATTTCATTTTTTAAAAGAGACTCATAATTATGGATTTTACATTAATGCATACAAAATGTTTTCAAGAAAGGTCTTTTCATGATTTAGTTTTCATTTTACTCTATATATTCAAAATTATATACCTATAATGGAATTATTTTTCATGTTTCAATATATATTTTCTTCTATTATGTTATTATTTTGGGTCATTAAGTTTTCAGTATAAATAAAATTAATTCATGATGTTATTTTATGCAATTTGGATGTTTTAAAGAACTTATTTTATTTCCAAGGGTTCTTTATGATGTGAAAATTGAACGATTTTTAAGTAGAATATTTAAGTATGGATGAATTATGGATGAGGTCCTATATCACCTTATAATTAATAATTTAATAGTTTCTATCTCATGATATAAGAATTATCAAGTACTTTTTTATTTCTCATAAGCATGGACACCAATGGTGCAACTCATAAAAGTAATATTTCCCTATGCCAATGTTTGTACCACGGTTAAACGATTTCATTCATTATGATCTTATACTATCATTATTAAAGGTTTATTTTAAATTATTCTAAGGCATGTTATAACTATTATGTTTTCATATGGATAATTTATGGATTCAAGTTCGTATTCCATGTACTTTGAGGCTCACTTTTGTTTAATAGTTATCACTCATGATGTTTTGATATTTCTTTATGCTCATGTTTTTATTTATTCTTATAAACTAATCCTTGATGAAATATTTATTCTCCCTTTACCAAGAAGTTTAGGTCACTCCTTTCTTATATTTTTTATCCCCATGTTATGTGGATGAGTCTTACTAATGATATGCCTAGAAATGGTCTAGTATGGTTCGTTTATGGATAAATTATTACAAGTTTTGTAAGATATTATTATTATAAAACAAGTATCTAAAGAAACTTAACCTATCAGTACTTGGGATATTATTTTTTATTATATTTAATTCTTAAAATCATGTAAAGGTTGTAAAATAAATTAATGTTTTTCTTGGTTTTATATAGTTGGTATCAGAGGAACGGTTCAATAATTCTTGGAGATTAGAGAAGATATTTTGAGAATTAAGATTAGATTACCTTAGTGGAAAACCCTAGAGATAATTATATGTATAGGATGATATACTAAAATACTGGTAAAGTCTTGAGTATGTTATTTTCCTAGAAAATACCTCCCTGTTTAGACACCGAAAAGCGGATTCAAGCCTTAGAACATATGTATCTAGGGGTAATAAATCCGAAGAGAGTGTGTTGGGTATTAAATCAACTGTGAACTGGTGCATGAAAAATATGCCTAAATATACATCTATATATAAACTCCTATAGGATATTCTTTGGTTGATATCATAATATTTAAGAACCATTTTAAAGGATATATTTTCTGGTTACTTTGAGGGATTAGGTTAACAAGTAGGAGAAAACTGAACCTAAAGTTTAACCAAGAATGATATAGGTTAAACTAAAATAATTATAGAATAACATGGTATTATCAAATAATAACATGTTTTAAATTTGAATTCTATTAATTATATTTTTAACATATGATGTTAATTGTTCATCACTCATAGTAACTCCTTTTTGGTTTTAATAATGGTTAGAACCATAAGGAACTAGGTTAAAAATGGGTGTGAGGGATAATGTGATTATTTCCCCAACGAACAACCCAATACAATGGGAATTGGAGTAAAAAAACTCATAGAAATTATCACTCAACTATCTCAAGATATGAATAATAACATGAACTAAATTGAGATTTTTAATGAACCAAGGAGGGAGAAGCTTGTTATTGAGTCATTCATGCATCAATGTCCACCCTCTTTTAGTATATATTCAAATAAACTTATTATTGATAAATATATCAATGTTATGGAAAATATATTTTACATTCTCTAGTAGTTATAAAATTATAAGGTTTTTTTGGATTTTTACCATTTTGAAGGTAAGGTCGACCAATGGTGGAATCTTTATATCAATACAATGAAGAAAGAAGAAGAAAACTCAGTGGAATATGAATAATTTAAAATGTTTTATTAACCAGGTATTTTCCTCAAAATATTTATATAGATATGGAGAGATAATTCATGGAGTTGAAATAAAATTAAGATGAATCCTTTGGGATATATGAAGAAAAATTCACCAGGATTCAAGATATTCCTCTGGTTTTATCTCTAATCTAGAAATAAAAATTTATTGTTTCTTTAGTGGATTAAAACCTAGTATTAGAATGGATTTATCCATAAGATAATTTTGAATCTATGAATAAATTGTTCAATGTGTGTTAAATTTGGATATGGAATCTGGGGTATCTTAGTACTCTAGAGAGGGAAAAAGGAAGGTAGAATACCAATGGAACCCTGATGGTACATCACATGGGAGAAGAAATTTCAACCCCTACTTCTCAAAAGTAAAGGAGGAAGTATATAGGTAATTTCCTTAAATAATCAGGGAATTATTTTAATTGTGGTAAAGTAGGACACCATTACCACGACTATCGAACCTATGGAAAGAGTTATATTAGCACAATATAGAAGAATAAGGTTTCATATAATGATATACCTGAAATATAATTATTCAAGTGAAAATATGTTGGACACTATATCAATTAATACCCCAAAAATTGGGCCAATGAAGAAAATATGCCTCAACTTCCACCCAAATAGAGTGAAAAAGGAAGGTAATTCACTACCACCACTATTTAGGTAGATCATGATAATGAATTGGTGCAAGCTATACTTTATCTTTATTCTAGATCTTTAAGTAACTTATTTTATTTTGTTTTATCTCATTATTTCATATCACACTAGTTTTCTAAGAATGTGGAATCACGACCTTAAGTGATAGATATTTATTTATCTATGAAAACAACTGGGGGAATAATGAAAACATATAAGATATATAAATCTTATTCTATTGAGATTTGTGGGAGGATACTTCATAAAATTGTAATTATTCCACCCCTGGTGAAATTTTATGTGATTTTGCATATATATTTTTTATCCCTACATAGACCCCATATCAATTTTTAGGAGAATTAGATATTATTTCATATTTCAGATCATCCTATTTTAAAGAATCATAATAAGGATGATCTCTACTTGGAATAAAATTTCTATAATATGGGTTATGATACCCAACAATGAGGGAATCTTGAATCAAATGTGAATAAATGCATACTTGTTTGGATTATTTTGGGAAATATTGAATATTCCATCTTTCTTGGTGAGTATGGGTTATTTATTTTATTGAAAAACTTACTCAAGGAACTCATAATTATTATGTTTATTGATCAGTATTGTATGGATGTATTATTCATGGAAGGAAGTTTTATGATACAAGTAAGTGTTTTTGAGATGGGATGAAGTTAAGAAGAATTTTATCAGTTTTAGTGTGAGTAAATATTGGTTTCATATAGAATATTTTATAAAGGGAATATTTTCATATCCATTTTTGATACATAGATAAATTAGTGAAGGGAAATTCATGTATCCATTGATTCTATGTAGAAAAATGATGTATCTATATTAGTTATGTAACCGAATGTGTCACATAGATAAATTATCAATATAGCTGATTTTAGAATTCCTATAGAGGTTTTCATTCTTGTAGAAAATTTTTATGAATGATATAGTTAATTAGTGACAAATCTAAATGCCAACTCACATAGGTGAATATGCTACATAGATGATTCTTATTGCGAACCACATAGATGATTTATACATAACTAATTTAGAATATCCACATAGCCTATTAAGATTCTTCGAAACATATATATTTATTTTCTATAGGTTTTCATATTTAAAGTGTTTTGAGGTTATTTTATTATGATGTTGCTTGGATTGTTCTGAATGACTTTATAAAAATACAATTGATTTTCTAAATCAAGGATGGATATGTAGTTTTTGATTGAAGTTATGGGGATCATGGGGATATTATGATTACATGTTTTTTTATTAAAATAATTAATTCATCAAAATATTTTGATGTTGGGAAGTTTCCAATAAGAAATAAAAAACTATGAGGGGTAGGTAGCCAAGGATGGTTCTTCAATGATCAACATATGATGAAACTCATGTATTCTAGAGATTATATTTTAATTTGAGATTATTTTTAAAATTCTTCCAAGATTTTATTGTGGAAAATTCTTTCTTTCATATTTTTAATGTCTCATGTAAGTGGATCTTCATCTTCTATTGCTAAAGCAACCTAGTTTATTTAGTGATATTCTCCATTCCTGTAATCATTTTTTGTACTGCAACGTGAAGCTGTGATGTTGGATGTGACTCCTAACATGTGTGGTGGGGTTATTCATGAATTCTATTAAGAATATTTTAATTGGGGATACAGTGATACAAATTTATGGTTGTGTTAAATAACTATCCACGAAAAGGAGTATGATTCCTCATTAGATCCAAAACTTAAAAAGAACTATGTTTTCATAACTCTTTCATATACTACATGATAATGTGAGGCAGAGTTTTTATATTTTGAGTGGATAATACTATAATAAATCACATAGTTTTATTTTGTTTTAAAGAAATTATAAAAAATTCTCTCCACTAATTCAACCACTCATTCTCAATGGAGGAAACTGATCTTAACAAGTAATTAAATTGGTATCAGAGCAATCCTACCTCTGTAGGATCTAAGAAATTATCCATTGAACCATGGATAATATCAATTTAATTAATAAAAAGTGATTACCAATATTTTATGGTTAGAATTACCATAGTTATAATTATTGAATGTTTTCATATCTTTTATCTTTAGGTGTGGAAGTTCATGATTCCACGACATTAAGATTTCCACCATTCATAAATGATGACCATGTGATGTTTTCTAATAAAAGTAATATGGAAGTCTATGTAAAATAAGAAAATGATATTCTCATTTAATTATTAGAGAAATTATCCACAAAATTTTTGAGACTAAAAACTAAAAAGGGACTTGGGACAAGTTGGAGAGCAGTTATAAAAGAAATGTGAAAGTTAAAGAGGAAAAGATATAGATCAAGAGAAGAAAATTTAAATACATGAAAATTGAATAAAATGAATATGTTTCTGATTTATTTACTTGGTTAAATTAAATTTTGTTCAATATTTGAGGCTTTGGTGATAAACTCGATGATTCCACAATTTTGAAGAAATTGATGAGAAATGTTTTAAAAATATTTGACCCCAAAATTTTAGTACTTGAAGATAGTGAATATATTTATCTTGACGAGTTTCATAATATTCTAATTACTTATAAAATAAAAAAACATATGTTATTTAAAAATAAATTAAAAGAAGAGATGGATTTTTAAGTGATGCGAAATATGGAAATTTACAATAATGAAGATTCTACTGACTCAAATGATTTTGAGATTGTAGAATAATATCAAATATTTATTTAATTCATTTTTAAAAGGTTTTATAAGAGAAAAATATAGAAAAAAAATATACATTCTATGGTATATTTTATATATAAAATGGTGTTTGACACCATGCAATTAATTTTCCAAAGAAGAAAGAAGATGATTAAGAATATGAAAATGATGAAAAAACTAAAGGAAATAAGAGGATAAAAAATTATAAAGAAGTTTCAAATACTTCTAGATGTAGGAAGATATTTTAGATGACCAAAAAAAGAAATTTTGTGACTAAAAAAGTGGAAACAAATCTTATCTCACGTAGTGACTCTAATTAAGAAAAAAAAGATAAATTTATAAATTTTATGGCTCATGTTTAATTTTCTTGAGTCATCTAATAGTGATGAAGAGGATTTATGATGAAAAAATTGTGAATATATGATCTAATATGAAATTGAGGAATTACCTAAGTAAAAAACCATGCTCAAGAATGGGGAAATGATTCTAGTAAGATAGAATAGTAAATAGGTTGAAGAAAAAGGAAAGCATGCTAAAAGGGAGAAAACTCTTAGAAAAGAAAATAAAAATATTAGGATGAAAACTATAAAATATTATAAGATGATTAAAGATATTGAATAAAAACTATCTTTGAATTATGAAGAATTATTGATTGAATAATCAAAATATCTAGAAAATGAGAAAAATATAACCATGATCAATAAGTATGTCAAAATATATTTTTAATTAAAGGGAGAATCCTCCAAAGATTCTGAAAAATTGATGGTAAAGTCCTCATCTAAAAATATGTTTACAAAATTGTTGACACTAATAATGTAGGTTTAAATATTATTTATATTCAAAATAATACTAATAAAAATGGAGATAATTTTTTTTCAAGATTACCTAATGAAATTATAATATTTAATGAAAAATATATTCCAAATTAGAGATTAAATCATACCTAATTAGTTCCCTAGCTGTCAAATTTTGGATAGAAAAGTTTTGGACACAACTTTGGTTTTTCAGGAAAATTCAGATTTCAAGGTTATTGATGATGATTTTCAATGATCATATATAAATCATATATATATTTTTATGATATATATTTACTTTGGAGAAGGTAATAAGCCTTGGGGAATATTTACAATTGAATGAATGAAAATTTTGGAAGAAATCATATAGAAATGGAAACTAGCTATAAGTAGATAAAAACAAATTAGGCTTGATTTTTTTGAAGTTCTATGTTCAAGGTGTAATTAAAAGGGGCATAGATCAATGAAATTTATGAAAATTTTACCCATTTATTCCCCTATCAATGATAAATGGATGGTATTTTATGTGTACAATAAAGAAAATTCTTGTTTGGAAAACGTTTTTTTAAGGAAAATAAGAAGAAAAAATAAGGATACTAGATAGTGGGTGTTCCCCACACATGAATGATTGTGCTAAAATTATAGATAACATTTAGAAAAATGAAGGAGGTACAGTAACATATGGTAACTACACATCCTTTAAAATCATAGGTATTATCACATATCATATTAAAAATAATAATTTGAAATATGATGATGTTATTTATGTTAAAGGGATAAAACACAACTTGTTGAGTGTTATCCAACTTTGTGATAATAGGAATGAGGTATCATTGAAAAGAAATACATGAATAATTATAAATAAAATTTATGTAATAAACTTTTCTCAATATATTATAACTAATTTAAATAAATTCTTGAGTGGCGATCCTTCCAATACATATTAGTTGAGCAAGAAGGATGAGAACATGCTATGTAATAGAAGAATTTAGAATATTATCCAAATAATTCTATGTAATATTGTGAAAAAATAATTGGTAATATATTTACATAATATAAATAGATATCAAGATGGAATCAATAGAACATGTTATAAAGGTAAGATAACTCTGAAGACTCACAATGATTTGGTCATTACTTCCAAAAGACCATTGGAATTAGTCTACATAGATCTTTATAGACCCATGAGGCAGAAGTCTACTCAAGTTAATTTTTTTTCATTACTTTCATATATGAATTCAAATATATAAATAATCTAATTCTCATTAATAAAAAATATAATGCTATTAAGATTTT
The DNA here is from genome assembly GCA_963277665.1 of Viscum album. NCBI lineage: Eukaryota > Viridiplantae > Streptophyta > Magnoliopsida > Santalales > Viscaceae > Viscum > Viscum album. Next base: position 798,751,110 of record OY728129.1, read on the forward strand.
TGAATTATATATAAGGATATTTTAAAAGGAGTTTGGTTTGTGTATAAAAAACAAAATATGATAATGGGAAAGAATACACAAGTGATTAATTTAAAAATTATCTTAAAAATCATGGAATAAAAAATTATTATATAACACACTATAAACCACAATATAATGGTTTTGAATAGAATAAGAATAAGATAATTTTGGAAATGGGTTGAATAATTCTTGTTAAGAATGTTGATTCAAAACACTTTTGGAGAGAAGCGATGTGTATTGTAATGAACATTCAGTATAGATGTCTCTGAAGACCCAAAACACATGATAAAACCTATGAGATGTGGTACCAAAAGAAGCATACTGTGAAATATTTCAAGGTATTTGGTAGTATTTGTTATATTATAAATAAAAAAAGTTGAAATGGAAGGTTTTAAGAAAAGGATGATGACAGAGTCTTTATGGTATATTTATCTACTAGGAATGGATATAGATGTTATATAAATAGATTAAATATATTTTTTGAGTGTTTGGATGTGAAAGTTGATGAAAATATAGGTAAAGTATGTCAGTAGATTGAAATATATTTTGAGTATCTCACAGAAATCAATGATCACATTTATGAGGAAATGGTTGGAAAAGTTCTTGAAATCATACTGGAAACACTTGGTGATAATTCAAAATGGTATATCAATAATTAATATGGTGATGGTGGTAATATAAATCAATTTCAGATATTAAAGAAACATGTAGATACCAAGAATATCATTGGGAATCATAATGAAAAATTTAAAACTAGAAGGAGATTAAGATTTGAAAATTTAGTAGATCTTTTATCATTTGTTGAACCTATAATGGTGGCCGAGGCTATTGAGTATGATGAATGAGTAAAATATATGAATGAATAACTCAATTAAATTGAGAAGAACTCTATATAAGAACTTATTTCCTGACTGAGGACTAAAAATGTAATTGGTGAAAAATGGGTTTTTAGGAAAAAAATGAATGAGAAAGGTGGAGTCATACAAAATAAGGATAGACTTTTTTAAAATGCTATTCACAAATGGAAGACATAAACTTTGAAAAGATTTTTTCTTTGGTTTTTAGACTTGAGATCATAAGGATGTTCATTATAACACCCCATGTTTTTATGATTATTTTTCAAATAAATTAAATTTCTTTGATAGCTTGTGTTATATTTAACACCAATTTAAACTTGGTGTACATGCAACACTTTCATAGTTTGCATTACACACAACACTGAGTTTTAACAAAACCATGATATATTATTAAAATAATTATATAAACTCGACCATTATAACATAGACATTAAACTCAATGATATGAGAAATGATAAATAATTTTTAAAATATTGTTTATAATGGTTTTATATAAAGGAAACACATTGAGAAAAAAATAATTAATTTTTCAATAAAGTATTTATATTTTTTTAAAAATATTAATTTCTAGAAAACTATTTTATTTATTTATTTTTGTGATGGTTAATAAAATTATTTTTTTTCAAAATTTTAGAAAATTAATTTGATAAAATAAACTTCATTTTCTAAATCTAAATTTCAAAATTATCTTATGGTGAATTTTTGAGATATTTCTAAAAGTTTCATTTTCTGATGAATAGTGAAAAATAAAGATTTTTAATTGAAAACTGGATTTTCATTTATTTTATTTATAAAGATAAATTGTATCTTAAATTATTTTTAAAATATAATTAGTTTAATTATAAAAATAATAATCTAATTTATGTCATTGGAATAAATTTCATATTGAAATAGGATATAAAAACTTTGTAAACTTTTGATCATTTTTGTTTTAAAAGATTGCTTTCTTGACATGTTTATTGGATTATTTTTTAATTAATTTTTACCAATTATGTGGATAAAATTTATAAAAATGGATTCCATATTTGGGATAATAATAATTTATAATTTTTAATAATTTCAAGTTATATTTTGACCAAAATGAATAGTGAATATAGTAAAAATTAATTACCAAGGGTAAGGTAAACATAGGTTTACTAGGTGTTAAACTAAAAGGATAAGGGTCAAATTTACCTATAAAATTTTAAAATAAATATTGGATATCCATATTTAGATGTTATATTGTCTAAGGTTATAATTTTATCCATTTTGGATCATTTTTTACATGAAAAATGTGGAATTACTCAATTCTTTTCAAATATACCAACTATGTCCTCTCCCCGACTTATAAAATACCAAAACAATCCTCCCTTCTTCCTAACTACAAGCCTATTTTATTCAGAAAAGACCTACCCAAATCACTTCACAAATTCCCTCCCCTCATCTTAAAAGTCTTATTTTTGGAATAAATTCATCATAGGAAGGCTTTTAGTGAATACCTAAGGAGGATACCTGAAGATGAGGTAATGTTCATCAATGAATGTTTTTGTTATATTTATTCCTGCACCCCCTAAATTATTATTATATCATTATTATATAATAAAATAAATATCTCCAAATATAATTATATTTTGTTATGTTAAGGTAATAACCTACAACCATCTTCAATTTCTTCAAATGGGTTATAAAGTCATCATTTATGTGTACGTTGGACTACCGCCATGTAAAACAATGTCATTTGTTTTTTCATTACAATATATATAGGATGGAAATAATGATGGATCTATTTTATATATATGATATATGTGATTTTTATGATTTTATTTTTATCACTTAATTATTATATCACACCTACATTCATATTTTTCATTTAGTGAAAATACGATAACGTCGTTCATGTGTATGGAGAACTACCACCTCATGAAGCGATGTGATTCATTAAAATTTTACATGGAAGGTATAAAGGATGGGTTTAATGAAAATATGTGATATATTACATAAAAATTATTCTTGAATGATAATATATCTCACTAAATTTTATTTCATTTAATCCAACAAGAAAATGGAAATAACATTTATGCGTACGTACAACTTACCATCTCTATGAACTGTGTATTTTATTTTCTATCACTAAATTATTTTGATTAATATATATATATTGAATATATATTATATTTAAATCATTTTTATAATTATGGTGATTATGGAACCATGATATTATTAATAGGACCAAAAGTAATAAATCAAAACACACACGAAAAAACAAAGTTGTTATTACCTAAAATGTAAATTTAACTTGAAATCGTTAATAAATGTATAATAAAAGGGAATAAAAAAATCATATATGGTATGATATATATGAATATAGTTCTTTAATGAGTTTATAATAAACTTATATTTATTATATAGGAGGTTTTAATGAGTATGACGAAAGTCAAGACTTAAGGTAGGGGGTTTCCATCTCATTTTTTACTTTTGTGAGTCACATTCTATATTCACCACCACTTTATTAAATGTGGTCTTTATACTTACAATTAATTTATTTTATGATGATTCTAATTAATTTTTTTTATTTACATATCCATTTTATGATCTCTCTTTCATGGGGTTTATGATTCCAGAGTTAGAAAATCGATAAAATATTTCTGTCTCAATTTGACTTCTTTGAGATGTATGTTATGTCATGCACCTATATTCTTTCATGATGTGTATATAAAGACACTTTGAAATTTAATACCATGAATTTATTTATCCTCATGATATTTTATGTTCTATTTTATGTTATTCCTTCATGGGGATTATGATCCAATGTTACCAAAGCGGTAATGATTTTTTGTTACAATCTCATCATTTATTGGAATTATTTATGATTATGCTTCCAATGATGAAATAATATGATAAATCTATCAATAAAATTATTATTTTCTTATACTATGGACATTTCATGAGAATATATGTTTTTCATACATTTTCATCTCTAGATGTACTTTAGTGTTAAAAAAAATTTATTTACAAAAAATCATCTTTTCATTTGAAAAACCCTTTTCTTCCAAAACCATGTTTTATAAAAATGTTTTTAAAACTTATTTAAAATGATTTATTATATAAAATTTTACCCATGTTTTAATTTTTAATTTTTTTAAAAGTAATCTTCATGTCATTTTCCAAACAATTCACATTTGGATTTTACCGAAAATGTTAAAGGAATATTCATTTTAATGTGTACAACATAAAAAAAATCTTATAAAGTCATGAAAAATCATTGATTAAAATCTTCCTTTATATATTTTAAAATTTATTTTCAAAAAAAATGTTTTAAAAATATTTTATGTTTTATAAAAACTTTTTTCAAACCAAAAATGATATTTTTCTCAAGAAATGTTTTAAATGATTCTTTCAAAATAATTTTCCATCTATGATGACATTCATTGGTGTTAATTATGCCTTTCTAAGGATATGATCCAAGGATACCATTTATATTTTTTCTATTAATGGTTTATATTTTTATGTAATGATATTTATGAAACCCATTCCTTTATTATAGGTTATGCCATGTTAAGATGCTTATGAAACCCATTATTTTTCACTGACTATACAATAATAAAATTATTAGAAAACCAATATTTTTTACATAGGTTATTATATGATAATATGTTTATAAAAACCATATCATTTCATGGTTTATGATATGATGGATGTTATGATATTTTGGCACACATATATATTATTTTCATTATGTGGTAAGTGAGACCTATATCTTCCTCCAATGTATTGGGTAATGATTAATCTGATATGAGATAAAAGGGTAGATGGAAGGTTATTCAAATCCCAAAATATGGTACATAGGAGGTCATAAAAATCCTTAATATGGTTCATTATTTGTTAGACCAAGATTAACATGTTATAAATATCATGGTGGGTATCCTTGACATATGATGTTCTATGCTTATATGTATTCTACAAACCTAGTTCTTATGCCAATGCTATGATTTCATGGATCATGTTATTTTATTTTCTTATGATTCATGTCTTATGAACTACCAATATTTATTCCATGACTCAATATTCTAATATTTGATATGTAGGGTATGGTTTTCATATGTTATGATCATGTTCCCATACTATTATATTCAAATTCTACTTATGTATATCCCTTGTTTATCCTTATTGAGCATCTGAGATCACCCTTTATTATGTTTCCTTTCCATAGGTTATGAAAATATGTATTATGTATGATTTTTCTATTAAGTATTCTAGATATTAATAACTTAGTGTGATATTATTTATCTCACCTATGAACTAGTTATTTAGGTGTCCATGTTTCTAAAAGAACTAGACCTAAATTATTATGGTGTGGATTGTTATGTTATGTAATGAATATTTTTCTAATAATATGTTATATTAATTTATGAGGAATTTTGTTCTTTACAGTTGGTATCATATCAATGTGTAGTTATCATTTGGAAATTAAGATGAGAAAACTTTAGTGACAACCCTTAGGATAAGCCTAAGTATAGGATAACATCCTAAAGTTTAATAAAGGAATAGATTGTGTGGTTTATCTAGAAATTCATCCTAGTATGGAGACTAAAAGTTGATTTGGCTGTAGGAAATATTTACCTTGGGGTAACAACCCTAAAAACACTGTATTGAGATAAACTCAATTGGTAATTGGTGCATGACAACGAGCCTTACTGCACACCTAGTTTGACACTCTTGGGTGATATGATTTTCATAATCAACATTTTCTTTACAAACCATTATGAATGATTTTAACAAGTGATGATCATGGATGACATAGAATAAACCTAAGGTGACATAGATTAAAATTATGTAATCATCATTTAGATATCCTATAAGTTATTTTTCATGATTATCTGGTTCCCAACTATTATTATTATTTTGTAAACTATGTTTTTTTAAAAAGTTCCTATAACTCGAAGGAAACATGTTAATGATGAGTGGGATAGAAAATTCAATGATTTTCCTCCTGAGAAGCCAAATTTTATGGGTGATGGAATGAAAAATCTCATTTCCATTCTCATAAAACTTTCTCAAGCTTGAATCATACTATAATTACAAATGAGAAAAGGAGGGAACAATACTATGTTGAGTCTGTCATGAGGCAACACCCCATTCATTCAGTGGAACCATTGATCCTATAGTTCATAAATAATGAATCTATACCACTGAAAATATATTTTCCATTTTAAAATTTTCAGAACATGAAAAATTCATTTTGGAAGTCTATCATTTGAAATGTGAAGCGGATAAATGGTGGAATCTAATCAATAATATAAGGTAAAAGAATGAAACCAACTCCATGGATTGGTATGAGTTCAATATTTTTTTAATAAGTACTTTCCTCATATTATTCATACATAGATGGAGAAGGTGTTCCTTGATATAAATTAAAAGTATGATGAATATGTTGGCCCCTATAAGGAAAATTTTAGAATACTTTTAAGGTATGAATTTTGGAATTATCATCCAACCCGAAAGTAAGGTTGATGGATTCTTCAGTGGTTTAAAACCATGTCTCCAAAGGGTGTTATCCATAATAGACTTTAGTAGCTATAAATAGATTTTTAGATGTTCTATTAAGGTGGAAATGTATGTTGTAATTACATATCAATCTAATGGTTTTGAAAAGAAAAGGAAGATAGAATTAAAAATAAAATCTAAAAACCATGGAGAGAAGAAGATGAGGTTTCCTTTATGCTCAAAGTTTGGGGAGAAGCATGTAGGAAATTATATTAAAGGGGGATAATAAATGTTTAATGTATAGAAGGGAGGTTCTTTGAGTAGAATAATACTGAAGTGATAGGAAGAAGATAGATTATGATACAAATAATGATAAGGCTTCACATACTGCGTTGCTCACACTATAGTGTTTCAAATGCAAGGAGTTCAAGAATTATTCTAACAAGAGCCCAAATCCGAGGGTTAATGATGGTGATAAATTCCAAAATCATCTTAAGCCAGTGGAAAAGTTGAAATCTCATGTGACCACTATTTATGATGAGGGTTATGATAATGATATGGTGAAAGGTACACTTACCATATGCTCTAAAACTAATAATGTCTTATTTGACAATGGATTTACCCATTCTTTCATATCTAAATAATTTTCTAAGTGTATCAATTTTCCACCCAAAAAGTTATATGTATATATACAAGTGAAAAAACATAACGGTACAATGATTTCATCTTATGTATATGATTCCTCTCTAGTTGACAGTGATGGGAAAGTGCTTCTTGTAAATCTTATTATTCTTCCTCCGGTTGAATTTGATGTCATCATAGGCATGGATTTTATTTCTCTATATAAATACAAAATCAATTATAGAGGAAGGGAAGTTATGTTAATTATTCTAGAAAAAACTATTATCATCTATAAATGTGATGATAAGTGAGAAATTTCTATAGAGATCACATCTATTGTATGGGTCTTAATTTCCATTCAAAAGGGTTTTTTATCTCAGATGGTTGGGGATAAAATCAACATTGATAATATGCCTATTGTGTAGGAATTTGTTGAAGTATTTTGGAAAGATATTATTATCCTTCCACCAAAATTTGAAGTTGAGTTATCAATATAAATAATACATGGCGCCACAATAATTTTAAATACTTCATATAGAATGGCCCTGATTGAGTTGAAAGAAATAAAGAAGAAAATATAGGAGAACCTTTAAAAGGAATTAATTCATCCAAGCATGTCACCTTAGGGTGAACCTATTATTTTTTTAAAAATTAAATATGGATCAATGTGACTCTATATTTATTACAGTAATTTGAACAAAAACATGATCAATAATAAGTATCCTCTACCCCGTACTGATGACTTATTTGATCAACTGCACTGAGCTTAGTACTTTTCAAAGATTTAATTTTGTTATGGCTATCATCAATTTATGGTCAAAAAGGATGATATACCCAAGAAAACATTTTTTAAAAGGTATAGTACTATGAATATATAGTGATTCCATTCAGTCTTATAAATTCCCTAGATATATTCATGGATTTAATGATAGAGTCTTTATAGATTACCTTGATCAATTTGTGGTATTATTTATAGAAAATATTATTATCCACATAAACAGAAAGGAAGAGCATGAATAACACTTGATAATTTTACTAAATACCATAAGGAAGAATAAAATATATGTAAAATTTAAAAATTGTGAATTTTAGATGAAAAATAATTCATATTTGGGTCACATAATCTCAAGAGAGGGTATATCAGTAGATCCATCAAAGATAGAGACTATTTAATGTTGGCCCAGACCAACCAATATGATTGAGATACATATTTTTCTTGGTTTAACTAGATATTATTGATGGTTTTTTAGAATTTATCAAACTATACATTCTAATAACTATGTTAACTCAAAAGGGAGCCAAGTTCCTTTGGACAGATGAATGTAAGGAAAATTTCAAGGAACTGAAGTGAATATTAGTTAGCGAACCTATACTTACATTATCCTATATTGGAGATTCTAATCTTTAGTGATGCATCCAATATGGGATTAAGATGTGTTATTATATATAATTACATGGTTATATATTATTTCTAATGAAAATTGAGTATTCATAAGAAAAATTACCCAATTCATGATCTGAAGTTAGCTGCGCTAATTTTTGTATTAAATATATGGAGGCATTATATTTATAGAGAAAGTATGATATATATACTGATAAAAAAAGTTTAAAGTATATTTTCACACAGTAGGAGTTGAAATTATCTATATAATATGTTTATATATGATTAAATATTATGACATCTCAATACATTACCACCCTGAGAAAGCGAGCAAGGTGGTCGATGCTTTGAGTTGAAAGGATTATGCTTTCTTATCCATGATGAGGATAAAAAAGATCTAATATTTATGGATTTTCAATGGATTGATCTAGAAATCCTAAATGAAGGGGAGAAATAATATCATTCTCAAATAAATGTTCAACCATCTATCTAAGTGAAGATTAAAGAGGTGTATAAGGAAGATATAGATTTGCAAAACAAGGTTAGAAATTTTCCCAAGTTTAACCTTGATCATGATAGAATGATAAGGTTCAGAAACTACATATGTGTTCCATCTATAACAAAATTGAATAAGGATTTGTTAGAGTAATATCATAGTTATTCATTCTCTATTCATACTGGAAGTACGATTATGTATAGAGATTTGAAATAGTACTTCTAGTGGGATGACATTAAGAGAGGTATCATAGAGATTATATCTTGGTTCTTTGTATGTCAAAAAGTTAAGGCTGAAATAAAAATATATAAGGGGATGTTGAATATATTACCCATGAAAAAATGGAAATGGGAGAACATAATCATGTATTTTTTCATTGGACTCCCCAAAATTTTTAAATTGAATAATTTCATATGGGTTGTAGTTTATCTCCTTACTAAGTTAGCACACTTCATCGATATTAGAGAAAAATTATATATGGATCATCTTTCCAAGATATACATTAAATAAGTGCTAAGATTCTATGGAGTACCAAATTCTATTGTTTTTTATCAGGATCTGAGGTTTACCTCAAAGTTATAGAGAATTATTCAACAAGATCTTTATATAGAGTTTAGTTTCAACACTTCATATCATTATTAAAGATATGGTCATTATGAAAGAATAGTTCAAGACCTAGAGGATATGTTGAAATCTTATTCTCTATATTCAAAATGGGGTTTAGATCAACACATTCTTATATTTTTGTTTTATTACAATAATATATTTCACTCAAGCATTTAGATGACTCCTTATGAATTCCTTTATGGAAAGAAGTGAATATCTCTAACATGTTGTAATGAAGTTGGAGAAATAAATCTTTTCAGACCCAGGATATCTGAAGAAATGGTAGAGAAGGTTAAAGAAATTAAAAAAATTATAAAGTCAGCTCAGATTTAAGAGAAAAGTAATTCTTACAATCATTGGCGTGATCTAGAATTTGAAGTTGGTGATAAAGTGTTTCTAAGAATTTCCCCATGGAAGAAGGTTACGAGACCCGATAAGAAAGGGAAAATAAGACCTAGGTATATCGGTCCCTCTAAAATTCTCAATCATATCAGGATGGTATCTTATCATTTTGTACCATAAAAAATCCTCTATAAAATCCATAATGTGTTCCATGTATCTCTATTGAGGAAGTACATACCAAACCCTTCATATGTACCGAACTTATAGGTAATACTTTTGGAGCAAGATAATTATTATGAGGAACAACTAGTGGATATTCTATATCATAAAGATAAAGTTCTCTAAAACAAGATCACTAACCTAGTCAAAGTTTTTTGGTGAAACAACCAGTTTGAGGATGCTACATGGGAACTTGAGGATATTATGAGGCAAAAGCATCCTTATTTGTTTGTATCAGAGTAACAAATTTTTACTGTGAAATTCATTTTAAGGGGGTAGAATGTAATACATTGAGTTTTTTTTTTATTTTTTTTTCAAAATAAATAAAATTTATTTGATAGATTGCATTATAATCAACAACAATTTAAGCTTGCGCTACATGCAACACTGTCTTAGTTTGTGTTACATGAAACATTGAGTTTTAACAAAATAATGATATATTATTAATATAACTATATAAAATTGACTGTTATAAACTTTCTATTAAAATTAGTGATATAAACAGTAATAAGTATTTTTTAAAATATTATTTATAATGGTTTTTTTATAAAGTAAACACACTGACAGAAAAATACTTAATTTTTCAATAAAGTCTTTATATATTTTGAAAGTACTATTTTCTCAAGAAATGTTCTTTTTTATTTCTTTTTGTGAACTTTAATAAAATAAATTTTTCACACTTTTCGAAAATAAATTTTATAAAATAAACTTAATTTTTTAAATGTAAACATCCAAATTATCTTAAGGTGATTTTTTTATTTTTCTGAAAGGTTTCATTTTTTGATGAATAATGAAAAATACTGAATTTTAATTGAAAACCACATTTTAGTTAAATTTATTTATAAATATAAATTATTTTTTAAATTGGTTTTAAAATATAATTAGTTCAATTATACATCTATTAATACTATGGAATTAATTATAATAAACTTTATCTTGAAATTGGATATAAAAACATTCTAAACTTTTGATCATTTTCATATTAAAAACCCGCTTTCTGGACACGTCTGCAAGATTAATTTTAAATTATTTTTTGTTATTTTTGTGAATGGAATTTGAAAAAATGGATTCCATGTTTATAATAATAATAATTTATAACGTCTAATAAGGTCAAATTAATTTTTTCCCCAATTGAATTGTGAATGTATTAAAAATTAATTAACGTGGTTAAGGTAAAAATGGGTTTGTCGAGGGTTTAACTAAAACGATAAGGGTAAAATTAACCCATACCATTGTAAAATAAATATTTTACGGACATATTTCAACTTTATCATGTATAAGGTTCTAATTTGATCTATTTTTACCCTCTTTTCATATGAAAATGCGGGAGCACTCAATTATTTTCAAAAATACCAAGTGTGTCCTCTCCTCCACTTTTAAAAGGACACCCCTTTCCTCCCTTAATCACAACATCACACCTATTTGGTTTAGAAACTCCATAACCAAATCAATTCCAAACTTACCTAAATTCATCATATAATCCTCAGTTTGATCATAAATCCATCCTATGAAGGATTTTATTACAAACCTAAGGAGGATACCTAAAGAAGTGGTAACGTTCATCAACAAGAATTTTTTTATTTATTCCTCTAACCCCTTAAATTATTCTTATATCAGGATTATATTTTAAAATAAGTATATTTAGTATAATTATATATCTTTCATATTAATTTCAATACCTAAAAACATCTCAAATTCCATCAAATGGTTTATGAAATCATCATTCATGTCTACAACGGACTACTGCTTTACGAGCCGATATCCTTCATTTTTCCATTACCACCTCTAGAGATTGTAAATAATGACATATATATTGTTTATAAATGATACATATAATTTTTATGATTTTATTGTGATTTTATAATTATTATAGAACATATACCTTCATATTTTCCATTTTGTAGGAATACGATAACGTCGTTCATGTGTACAGTAGACTACCGCCACATGAAGCAATATGATTCCTTCATGATTTAAATGTAAGGTATTAAGGATGGTTTTAATGAAAATATGTGATATATATTAAATAAAAATTATTATAGAATGATAATATATATCAGTTAATTTTCATTCATTCAATATAATCAGAAAATGGAAATAGTGTTCATGCTTATGTACAACCTACCCTATCCATGAATGGTGTACTTTATTATCTATCACTATATTATATGGATTAATATAAATAAATATATACTGAATATGTATGATATTTAAATAATTTTAGAGATTATGTAACCATTATCTGAGAAAGAGGAACAAAAGTAATAAATCAAAACACACATGAAAAAACAAAGTGGTTATTACCAAAAATGTAACTTTAACATGAAAACATTAATAAACGGGTAATAAACGAGAAGAAAAAATTATATATGGTATGATATATATTAATATTTTTCTATAATGGGTATATAATGAAATTGTATTTATTATACATGAGGTTTGAATGAGTACGACGGAAGTCAACACTTAAATTAAGAGATTTTCATCTCACTTTTTACTTTTGTGAGAAACATGATGTATTCACCACCTTTTTCTTCAATGTGGTCTATATAATACCCATGAATGTATCTTATGATTATTTTTATTAAAAAATTTGGTATTTACATATCTATTTTAGGATCTCTCTTTCTTGGGGTTTACAGTTCAAGAGTTATAAAATTGGTAAGGTATTTTTATCTCAATTTTTCTTCTTTGAGAAGTATGTTATACTATAAACATATATTCTTTTATGAGGTGTATATAAAGACCATTTTATATGTCATATCGTTAATTTATTTTTCCTCATGATATTTTATGTTCCATTTTATGTTATTCCTTCAGCGGTCTTACAATTCAATGTTACCAAAGTGGTAATGATTTTATGTTACAATCTCATCATTTATCAGGATTGTCTATGATTATGCTTCTAATGATGAAATCCAATGATATATATCTAATTAAACTAATGAATTTTCTTATAGTATGGTTATTTCATGAGAATACATGTTTTCTCTTCATTTTCCTATATTTATGTACTTGACACTTCCAAAATAATGTTTTTTTAGAAAAATTGACTTTTTGATTGAAATCCCATTTTCCTCCAAAATAATGTTTTCTAAAGATCCTTTCAAAAATGTTATTAACATTTATTTAAAATGATTTATTAAAGAAACTTTTACCCATTTTTAATTTTTAATTTTTTTAAAAGTAATCCTCATGTTGTTTTCTAAATAATTCATGTTTGTATTTTATCAAAAATGTGAATGAAATATTCATTTTAACATGTATGGCATGAACATAATCTTCTAATGTCCTGACCAATCATTTCTTCAAATCTTCTTATATATGTTTTCAAAGTTATTTTCAAATAAAAAGGTTTTCAAAAATGTTTTATGTTTTTAAAAAATATTTTCCAAATAAGAAATGATATTTTACTCAAGAAATTTTTTAAATTATCATTTCAAAATTATGTTCCATGTAGGATGAAATATATTTGTGTTACTTGTGCCATAATAGGGATATGATCCAAGGATACCATTCATATTATTTCTCTAAATGGTTTATGTTTTTATGAAATGAGGTTTATGAAACTTGTTCCTTTCCCATGGGTTATACCATGATCAAATACTTATGAAACTCATTCCTTTTCACATGTTATGATATTATGAAATGATTAGGAAAACTGCATCTTTTCCAGGGGTTATGATGTGATGAAATGTTTTTGAAACACATCTCATTTTATGGGTTATGATGTGATGGATGTTATGATATTTTGTCACACATAATTATGAATTTCATTATGTGATGGGTGGGACCTATATCTTCTTCTAATTAATTGTGTAATGTTTAATATTATATAATCTCAAAGGGTACACAAGAGGTTATCCCAATCATGAAAGCTGGTACACAAGAGGTCATCCCAAGCCTAAAGTCAGTACATGGGTGGTTATCCTAAGCCTAACATGTTATAAATATCTTTTAGGGTATTCTTGACATAGGATGTTTTATGCTTATGTGTTTTCTACAAATCTATTTTTCATGCCAATGTTATGCTCTCATGGATCATGCTATTTGAGTTACTTATGATTTATATCTTATAGACTGCCAATCTTTATGCCATGCATCATGATTCTAATTTTTATCTATAGGGTATAGTTTAAATATGTTATTATCATGTTTCTGTACCCTTATACTCATACTATGCATACATATATCCCTTGTTTATCCTTATTGAGCATATGAGATCAACCTTTATTATGTTTCATTTCCATAGGTTATAAATATATGTATTATGTATGATTTGTATAAGAAGGGTTATATATATAAAGAACTTTGTGGGAGATGATGTAGATCACCTATGAACTAGTTGTTTAGGTGTCCATGTTTCTAAAAGAACTAGACCTAAATGATCCTGTAATGGATCATTATTTTATGTAATAAATATTTTCCTAACAATATGTATTATTAACATATGAGGAATTTTAATCTTCACATTCATAGTAGCGAAAAATCATAAGTATTACAAAGTTTACTAAATGGATATTAAATTTTAATTTCTAAATGGTTACCTTGATGAAGAATTATTCATTGAACAAATATAATGATTCATTATCTACAATGATGGAAGAGTGGTTTCTATATTGAAGAAGGCACTATATGGATTAAAATAGGCTCCAAGGTCTTGGTATTCAAAATATGATGACTTCTTGAGAAAAATGGGGATTTAAAAAAGGTACTGTTTATAGAAAATTATAATTTAATAAGGATTTCTTAGACACACTACTGGTGATAATATATGTGTATTAGATAAATTTTTCTAGTAATAAAATTTTCTTGTGTGAAGAATTTGATACAGAGATGAAAAAGTAGTTCAAGATTTCTATACTAGGGAATTGAAATATTATTTGGGCTTATAGAGTGAGATGAATTCAGATCATATCATCATTTTATAAAGAAATATGCTAGAGAATTATTGATAAAGTTTGAAATGCAAGAATAAAAATATGTGTCCACACCCATTTTTGTTTTCATGAAGTTGAGTAAAGATTGAAAAGACAACAATATTTTTCATATAATTTTCAAAATTATGTTTTCCATCCTATTTTATCTCACAACATCTAAAATAGACATTGATTATGCAGTGAATCTGTGTGGAAGGTATCAAAGTTAACTAAGGGAGTTACACATACATTCAATTAAAATAATTATGAGACATGTAAAAGGCATAGTGAATTATGGGTTTTTATATAGGTGTAGTTTGGATCTAGATTTTCTTGTATACACTAATGCATATTGGGCAGGTGACTATACAGATCATAGATCTACATAATGTGGTGTGTAATATGTTGGATATTCCCTATATTATATGGTATAGTAAGAATAAAATTTTAGTGAACTTGAGTAAAACTAAGTCATAAGATGTGGTGACTACTCATGCAATTACATAATAACTGTGGATGTAAGTTCGACTAAAATATTTAAAGTTTGATATTCAGAGACTGTTGAAGATATTTTGTGATAACTAGAGTGTTATTGATCTTTCAAAAAATCTTGTTCAAAACTCTTAGTATAAACATATTGACATCTGATGTAATTTTATCAAATATAAGGAAGATTTAGGTGAAATTAAACACAGATATATTTTCACAAAGGAACAACTTGAATATATCTTTACAAAACATAATCCACAAGAAACCTTATTAGAATTAAGATTAAAATTTCATTTCTAGTATTCCCTACACACATGAGAATTTATTTAATTAAGATACACCATGGTCCTTTGTACTATGTTTTAAAAGGGAGAGATAAGTCCATGATAAATGGGGAGTGTAAGTTACATTTATAGGGAGAGTTTTTGTATTTTAAATCCAATGATGCTACATATTTCTTCTTAATGATGATAATGCCATGAACCGATCCAATGAGTCTGAAGACACAACTACCCCAATCCTACCTTCACAGACTAGGGGATGGTGTCCAGTGCTGATTAGGAATATCACACACATGGGAGGCCTTACCCTATGGTTCATATATGCACATAACCATAAACATATCCATGGAACAATGAAAAGATAATATAAACTGAAAATAAATGCATGCATACATCTATCCCACAACCCGAGTAAAAAATGACCACTAAAATAATAAAAAGGGAAAAATAAATACCCATCAAAATATATAAAATATTCCAACCTACTCCAAAGGACGGGATCAATATTAAAATAAATTACCAGAAATATCATCAGGAAATCTCCAGTAAACACCTTAGTCGTTCCAGATCACTAGGCTCTTTTTGCCTCAGGTCTTCCTAGGACTACATAGAAAGGCCAGTGGTCTGCACAAGATGCAACCTATGTAGGAAAATCCAATGCAAGTGTGCGTATGAAAATACCTAGTAGGTGCCCCAAAATCCATAAGAAACAGGTGAAATTTAAAGGCAATAGTATACTCAACCCATCCAGAGGGAACCTAAATGAGAGATAAACTCCATCTCAAAACCATTCTTAGCTTTACATGACCTGTAAACTCAATCCACATGGGGTTTCAACCAAGGCTTGGTACAAAACTATATGGAATCCCAAAATCAATCTAGACATAATCATCCTAGGTCCTAAGTCTCATGAGGTTCTGACCTCATAGTCAGCGACAAGATTCTACTCAAGGCTTGAAGGCAACACAAACCCAAGAGAACACACTCCATGATCTCATCCATGCTCGATGGAACTCTTATGAGAGATACACTCCATCAGGAAAAAATCCACCCTCTTTAATGGTATGTCCAATAGATACCACTCCATATGTTATCACAAAGCCGATGGCACATCCCGGTGATCCCAATTTGAATATATTCGAGAGAACATGCTCGTAAGATCTTTACATGAATAAATTCATGCTGGAACTTTGAAAATCTCAATACATTGATATGGGATTTTACCCATCCCAGATGGGGGATTATACTAAATCAACTAGAACAACAAAAGGTCTCATAACTCTTAAATGGGATCACTCCTCGAACCGTTGGGGGACAATTCAAACCCTATCTGAACACTGAATACCACACCCCCTCGGATTGGGGATCACTCCCAAGACCACTGGGGTACACCACAACCCAATATGGTAACTCAAAGATCTATTATAAAGGGGATCACACCTAGTACTACTGGACGACACCAAAAACCCAATATGACATCCCATATATCATATCACTCAGATGGGTGATCACCGCTCATGTAATGTTGGCCAAGATTATTCCACAAACCCCAAATGGTACAACCCATGAAGTAGGGAATTATACTCTTAATTATACCGAAAAACCTACATAAAACATCTATAGAGTAGGGGATTATATATCCGATGATACCACAACCCTAATGATATAGCTCCCTATGTAGAGAATCGTGTAACTAACAATTCCACAAACCCTATTAGGCTATCATACTAGATAGGGGATTTCTTCCTATGTAGTGTTGGTCATGAAAATACTAAGAATATGATCTAGGAAAAATGATATGATAGAGGATCCCTCCCTGGACTCCCTAGAGGGATTCTACAACTCTATCCAAGCTCATCCTATGGAGTGAATGAAAATAATGTATAGAGGATGTAATGCCACACTATAACCTCATAGGGATAGACCAAGGGACTCACTCAACCACTGATAGTATAAACATCACTAATAAAAGGGAACCATGATTTCACCTTGCATTATATCTCTAAGGACCAAACCGTGGCCACTATCACATTCTATATAGAAAATTAATCAGGATAGGATAATCACAGGCCTGAATCCAAACCATTAAGAAAGATAAATACAATGAATAAATCTCCAAGAAAGAGTACATGATATTTATGGGGTCAAAATGGTGTGTGACCCCACCTCAACACCTCTTTGCGTCCTCTCATGCATGGCTTAGCTGGCCATGTGATCTTACACGATACGTAAAGTATGTACACGGTGTGTCTCACCTCAATTGAGCCCCCAACCATTCCTTTTCCCACACAGGTCAGCTATCCATGTCACACACATAATGTTTACCCTTTGGCCCACAGTGTGTCCCAACTGACTGACCACTCTGCCATGTCATCAACGCATTCTTATGTCCTACACCCCATGTATGTGTACTTTGTCTATGTACTTTTACAAAGCCATATTACTTGACATGGATTCCTGGACCATGTTCCCTAGCCACACGACCTGGGTCCACTACATGGAGTGTAACCCAAATTCAAAAAATATAGTCCCCAAAAGTTCATCTCCCCCAAACGGGAAGAACACATGGCATGTGACCCACACTACATGTCATGTGATCAAGAATTCTAAGTGGGAATTACCTATGAGCAGTCAAAATTTCCCCAGTTTCCCCTAAAACTTATAGATCAACCCCTAGGGGATCTCTAGAATTCATAAAATGGATCTAAAAACCTCAAACAAAACATATAATGGGATAGATACTTAAAAATAAATCTCACCTACCATATGTAGAAATGTCAAAGATTCAGGTTTATATCAACAATACAAATCTACTAAATATCATTCTAGTAGCAATCACTCTCAAGATCAAATATCAGTGTCACCTCTTCTCCTTAATTTTACCTCAATTTATTCATCACTTCAAAGGGGCAGAGGCATTCAGCCCCTCTCTACCATTCATTAACCAAATGGGGTAGTAGGGGTATTCATTTAATTTTTTTATTAAATTAATATCCTTCTTTTAACACCCCTCCAACATGCCTTCGACCTGACACCTAGTGACGAAAATAATTATGTCACAATAGGGAAAATGCCTTATTATGAACTCAAAAATGGACTTAGATTTTCAATATGTTTCTCATCGTAGAATTTATTCTTCATTTTCAAAGAAACTTCATGTGTGTGATATAATATATTTAATATTTTTAATATCACCACATTGAGGCTCTCCAGGCCACAGAATCTTGTACCAACTCAATGTCTAGCTTTATAAATATTCCAAGAAATTTTCCAAAATTTTATATGTAAAAAACTTGAGTAACTATATCCTACCCACCTTAAGGATTTTTGTCCCTGAATATCAAAATCCTTGGTAAATGGAGGAAAATTGGGCTCTCCACTTGGACTCCCATGCTAGAGAACTCATTAAGGGGTTCCCATACTGCTTCCAAGAATGCACTTAGGGTAACCAAAAATGCCAAACCACACCCAAAATCTAGTGTAAACCAAGATGACATCACGAAACAAGTAGACATATATCTGTTTAGTTGTGATAGTTGTGCAAAAACCAAGAACCATGATCCATATACTATCATAGGGTCTAGTGGTACACCACCTCACTAAACTGATGCAGATACCAATATAACCCTATCTTGAAAATACAAGTCAATGAAAATCATTCAAAAACCCTTGAAACTATTCACTTTGGGAGGGACTAAATCAACATCATGGTTTTTATCACGTCCAAAGAATATGTCTTAGTGGGTGAGCGTCCCTAATTCTTGTGAGTCTGAAGCCACCTCAAACCGCACCACGTCCTCATCCGGAGTATCGCATACAAAGATGAAGCTGATCTTACTAGGGTAACAAAGAACAAAAAAGGGCTGACTAAGTGTAAGAAATGGGTCTACCAGGCCCTCTGTGCAAACCTTGAACTTGAAACTTCACTCCAAACACACGAGTAAAAGGATGTATTCCACTACACATCGATACTATATTCTTTGGGAAACACTGACTCACCCATATGGTTTTACTCATGTCATAGAAATTTGTCTCAATAGGGGAATCATCCCTCTTCCTTGTGCATCCAAATATACATAAAACAACACTAACATATGGTTTTACTGACACCTCGCATCACTCTGGTTTAACCTTGAGAAAGAGATGGATAGAAAAGTGCGCCTAACAATAGTTTCTAACAAAAATACTGAAGAAAGTAGAAAAGACATAGAGAATACCTATATTCGTCCTCAGAGCCTCTAGGTCAAAGTTATCTGTGCCTTATAGCTATTTTCTCCCTGATCCTCCAACTCCCTAGGCATGGTGTGGACCACTAGGGGGTGGTGGTGGAAACTCAATCTATTTTACACCTCCTTATGCCATCCTATATCCTATTACATGTCCACCATCATGCATAACTTAATTATCTAAATTATAACTCTACCCAGGTTGTCCATCAACCATCTCCCTCTTTTCAACATGAAGGGTCAGAAAATCTTGGGCAAGATGTCCCCAACTGCCATAAACATAACACTGCCTCTTCTACGGATGAAAAAAACTATTCTGGAAAACCTAATCCTTAGACCCTCCATCCTAGGATCATCTTATATAGTGTCTCAAATGCCCGGATCCCTAATACTTCCCTCGATTACTAGCTACCCAGGTCTTAGATCCTATGTGCCCAACCATAATAGTCAGTGTCTACTCTTCGAGAAATCTATCCACCACCAATTCCTACTCAATCACTGTAGCATATGTAAGATTACAGAGTGATACCACTAACAAACTAATATCTCAGCGTAAGACATAATCAAAGGTCTATGATATAAAAAATAGATCCTAAACCATATCTAGGGAGTATCATGATAGGTATGTAAACCTCACTAAGTAATCTTCCATGGACATGCTATCCCGCTGAAGTTGAAGAATCTATTGGATACACACCAATATTAACGTGGTTTTATTGAACTCTTCCATAAAGAGATTATCAAACTCCACCCAAGCGAGGGTTGCCTCATCACAGGTCTATGTAAGCATAGTCCACTTTCTCCTAGATGATCCATGTTGAATACTTGCTTTTAGGACCTCCATTTGACCAGGAGGTGTCGTCATTAGGAGGAAAACTTGCTTGAATGCCACAAGACATTAATTATATACCTAGGGGTTTAGATCACCCTGATACCTTAAGGGTTGTTACCTATAGAACATATGAAACACACTCATACTGTATGCATCCTCAACCAAAACTATTGGCACATCCTATTGATCAATGGGTTGTGGATCAACTGGAAGACCACCCGATGGTCCAACCTCTAGAAAAGTGCTCTGCACTGAAGCCTCAACTCAGGGTGGATCATCATCACAATCTTGTCGTATAACCCTGTTTGGATATTATCATGGTGGTATCCTAAAATAGAATCTAGATTTTCCACAATAAAAGTGTATATCAAGGGAGATGACTCAAGAAAGTTAGGGAACCCATGACCCAATCCTATACGATGAATGTACCAACTGTTTCATTATTAATAATGTCCAAATGTATTAAGTGGAAAAGCAGGTTATCAAAGTCCTAGTGAATGGATACTTCGGTCTCCACACCAAAACTGGAGTACCTAACTTGAAATATGAACTTAAAACACTTTAACACTTTATGAAACCCAAACCAATCTCATGACTGCTGTCCTAAGGAGGAACCTGCTCTGATACCACTCTATCATGACCCGACCCTATAGATCTCGAGTTACAACAACCCATATACCACCTCTATAGGCTAGGGGATTTAGTACAACACCTAGTTGGCATATAAAAAAAATGGGTGGCCTTATCCTATGGTAAATGTATGCACACACCCATTATAATCTCCATGAAATAGTGTAGAGATAATATAAAATGAAAAGAAATTCATGCATCATCTATCCCGCAACCAGATTATAAAAGGAGTACTGATATCATAAAAAGGGAAAAATATACATCCACCAAAAACTATAAAATCATCCAAACTTCTCAGAAGGAGGGGATATCTATCAAAACAAATTGTCGAAAATCTAATCGACCAAGCTCTGGTAAACATCTCGGTCAATCCACCTCACTAAGATTCTTCTACCTTGGGTCCTCCTCAGAATCCATCCAAAGGCCTATGGTCTGCACAAGACACAACATGTGTGGGAAAATACCATAAAGGGGTGAGTATAAAAATACCTATTAGGCACCCAAAAACCCTAAATAAAAGGGATAAACTGAAAAGAAATAGTTCACTCAACCCGGACAGAGGGAACCCAAACGAGAGAGAAAATCCATCTCAAACCCATCCTTAGTAATAAATTACTAGTATGATCAATCCACATGGGATGTCAATCAAGGCACGTTAAAACACCATAATGAATCCTATAATCAAACCAAATATACTTGTCCCATACCCCAAGTCTCATGAGGTTCTGACCTCATATCCAATAAAATGATTCTAATCATGGCTCATAGGTAACACAGACTCAGGAGAACACACTCCATAAGATTAGCCATGGCATATAGCACTCGTCCAAGCGATACACTCCATCAGGAACAACTATACCATCCCTAATGGTATTCCTAAGAGATACCACTCTATTGGGCATCCTAAAGATGATGTGGCATCCCCACTACCCCAAGTGGCATATATCTAAGAGAACACGCTCATCAGAACTTTCTATAAATAAAGACACACTAGAACCCAATGGATCTTAATACATAGATAGGGTATGTCATCTATCCCATATAGGGGATGCTATTAACCCTTGTATAATCATGAAATGTCTCATCACTCTGAATTTGGATCCCTCCTATAACCACTGGGGGACACCATGAACCCCATATGGACACTGAAGGACACTCCTCCTTGGATAGGGGATCACTCCTAGGACTACATGGGGGCACCACAACCCAATCTGGTAACTCAAAGATATCTTCTAAAGGGGATCAAACCCAGTACAAACAGGGGAAAACAAAAACCTAATCTAATATCCCATAGATCATATAACTCAAATAGGGGTTCTCCACCTATGTAATGTTGGTTATGATAATTTCACAAACCCCACCTAGTAAAACTCATGATGTAGGGTATCACACTATCGATGATACCAAAAACCCTACCTAAACCATCTTCTGAGTAGGGGATCATATACTTGACAATTCTATAACCCTACTGATACCACCTACTATACAGGGGATAATATGACTGACGATGCCACAAACCATACTAGGCTATCCTACTAGACAGGGATCACCTATTGTGTAGTTTTGGTCATCAAGATACCAATAACCCAATATATATAAAATGATATGATAGAAGATCCCGCCATAGCCCCCCAGAGGGATGCTACAACTCTATCCCATCTCATCCTATAGAGAGGATCAAAATCCTATAATGAGGATGTAATTCCATACTGTACCCTCATAAGAATAGACCAAGGGACTCACTCAACCACTTCTAGTCCAAAAATAAATAACTGAAGTGAACCATGATGTTCCCTCACATAATATATCTAAGTCCCAAACCATGGACACTGTCACATTCTACCTGTAAAACTACACAGGATAGGCTACTCATAAGCCCTAATCCAAGCCCCGAAGAAGGAGATATGTAAGGAAGAAATATCCTAGGAGTACATGACATGTATGAGGGTCCAAAAAAGAGTGTGACCCAACCTAAAAACCTTCCCATGTCCTATAATCCACATCTTATCTAGCCATGTGATCTTATATGGCATTTATAGTCTATACATGATGTGTCTCGCCTCACCCAAGCCCCCAATCATGCCTTTAACCACACGTCTTGACTAGTTGTATCACATAAAATGTGTGTATCCTTTGGTAAATGGTGTTTCGAAGCTAATCAGACACTCATCTGTGTCTTCAACCCATCCCCATGTCTGACACTCTATGTACGTGTACTTTGGCCATGTAGTTTCACATGACCATATCTCTTGACATGGATTCCCTAGCCATGTCCCCTGAACACATGACCTGGGTTCACTACATGGCGTATAAACCTAGTAAATAGTGTATAGTCCCCAAAATGTCATATTATATAAATGGGAAGAATAAACTGCATGTGACCCTACAATACACGCCATGTGATTGAGAATTCTGAATGGGAATCCCCTATAAGAATCCCAAATCACCCCAGTTTCCCCAAAACCTACAGATCGACCCCTAAGGGATATATAACTGTTACAAAAGGGATATAAAAACCTCAAAAAAACTCATATAAATGGGATCATGACTTAAAACCAAAATCCACCTACATTTTTTAAAAACACCAAATATTAGGGTGTAGATCCATGCTCTGAAGCTGCTGCACCATGACCCGGGAGTGATCGTCGTCAAAGGGGGAGACCATCAGCACCTCTTCTCCTTGGTTTCACTCGATTCATCCATCACTCAAAAGGGGGAGAGGGGTTAAAATTATCTCTTCCATGAAATCACCAAATGGGGTGGGAGGGTTATTCATTTAATTTTTTTATTAAATTAATATATTTCTTTTAACACCCCTCCATCATGCCTCCGAACTAACACCCGGTGATGAAAATTTTTATGTCATACCCAAGGAAAAATCCATGTTCTGAACTCAACTGTGAAATAAAATTTATAATATAATACACTACATGGGATTTATTGCATTTTTTCAATGAAAAAATTCATGTTTAATATAATTTATTTAATATTTTTAATATCATCATGCCAAGGATCTTTGGGCTTCGGAATCCCGTGTCGGCTCAGTGCATGGATTCAGAAATATTCATAGAAATATTCCAAATTCATATAGGTTAAAGCCTTGGTAACTATATATAAATTCCATAAGTAACTCATGATGAAGGTAGTAACCCACCAGAGTTGAAATAGTGGTATTCAAATAATTCTCCTCGGAGTTGGTGAAGGTGGAAACCCACCATATTTGAAGCCGTGGCCTTAAATAATTCTCCTCAGAAATAATGAAATGGTTATGTTGCTTGAAGAATTAAGTGTTTGTTTGAGGTATGGTAATTTATAGGGTTTCCAATTTATTTTCAATAAATAAAAAAGGGTAGATTAAATAACCCCATGAATTTGGGGATTAGTTTGAGAAATCTTGAAGATCCCATGTTTCTTTGTGAGTATGGGTTTTTATATTTGTTGAAAACCTTACATGAAGAACTCAAAAGTTTGAAAATTATTGATCTATATTGTATAGATTTATAAATCATAGAAGAATGTTTTTTAAAGAAATAAAGTGGTTTTTGTGATAGTCTAAAGGTCGACTGAAGTTGTTCAGTTTGATTTTTAGTGAATAATGGTTTCATGTATCCGATTTTGTAAAGGGAAGATTCTTGGGTCTATTTATTCTAAAAAGCCAAATTAGTTAAGGGAAATTCACATAGATGATTCATGTAGTCATTTTTTCTATTTAGGAGAGTCACACAACCAATTAATCCATGTAATCAAATGTTTCATGTATCCAAATGATTAATGTATCTGATTTTGGAATTCACATTTCCATTTTTAGTCATATAGACAATTTTTGATAATGATGTAGCCAATTAGTAAAGTAGATGAATGTTGACTCACGTAGGTGAATATTCTTCATTTTTTATTCCTATTGAGAACTATATAGATTATTTGTACATAATTGATTGAGAATCATCACATAATTGATTCAATGTATTCAAAACAAACAAGTATATTTTCTGCATGTTTTTAGATTTAAATTTTTTTAGGTGATTTTATTATGATGTTGTGTGGATGGTTTTAAATACCTCCATAATAATAGGCTTCAGTTTCTAAATCCATGATGGATATGTGGTTATTGAATAAAATTATGGATATCATTGGGCTATTATGATTACATGTTCCTCACTATAGTAATTAATGTAGTAGAATCTTTTGATAATGTGAAGTGGCCAAGAAAAAAATTAAAAATTGTGGGGATTCAGTAGCTGAAGTTAGTTCTTAAGAGATCAAAATTTTATGAAACTCATGTCTTCAAGAGATCTAATTTGAGTTTTAGAATATTTCTGTTGTGATTTCAAGAATAAACAATGGGAAATTATTTCTTACATATTTTTGGAGGCTCATGGAATTTAATATTCAACTTATTTTGTCGAATAAACCTAATTTGTTTGGTGATCTTTTTAATTATTGTAATCATATTTTATACTAGAGTGTAAATATGTTTTTTTGGGTGTGACTCTTGGAATGTGTAGTGGGATTCCACATGAATGTTTTTAAGAGGATTTCACTTTGGTATTGTTTCGCGCGGAATCCGGGGATGACCTCCTGGACGGGAGATTCAAACGTTCCGATCGGTTTCTAACGGGTTTGTTCGTAGAACCGGAAACATCCAATGATTCCACATCCGTTTGGACCTACTTTCCAAAGGCAGGCGCTCATTAGCTTGTGGGCTAATGAGGCTTAGGAATTTGCATTGGTCGAGAGGATGGGAGGTCGGACTCATCACACCTTTTTGAGGGGAATTATTGTCTACTCCGGGACTCTCTTTATAGATTTAAGTTAAGTTCGTGAATCCTTATTACATTACCAAGTATAAAATGAGCTTTCCTTTAGTTTTAACAATCAATGATTAAATATGCAAGAAATTTAGAGAATCTTTTATATGTATTCGAGGTCCTTCATCAATATAGAATCATCTATATTTGTTTAGAGATTCTTGGTCAATGGTATCCTTCAAAACATTTATATAAAAGTCTCTTGGTCATTTTGATGACCAGGATGGTTTTAAAACCACTCAGTGGGGCACTTGAAGTTTATCGTCATTCAGAAGGACAGAGATTATTTCAATGTTGGGATCGAACCCATGAATGGGCTACCTACGTATCCTTTGTTTTGAAAAAGGAATCAGAACCCACGTAGTTCGAGGAATGGGATATGATATTTTATGATTGATGGCTCAAAGATGAATGTCATAATTACTTTTACACTCTAAGCTCACGTGAGTCATGCTCGGTGTGAGAAACAAGAGGTATTGGTAAAATTTAGACAATTGTGCCATAAAAGATGCAATCATAAGAATTTGTTTTGGGGCTTATGTATAGATGACTGCCCAGATAGGCGAAGGTTTAGGATTTACTTTTAGGAAGAAAATCCATGAACAGGGTCCACAAAGTTATATGTGCTTCATGGAGATTTGAATACTCTAATCTTGGGGCTTACTCCTAAGGAGGATGCCCAAGTTAGGAGGGGACTTATGATTGGGTTTTATTCCTGAAAAGGAAACCCAAATCAAAGGAAATTTATGACTGGTTAAGAGAAATTTTAAGAGACTTGGGGCTTACTCTTAAGAAAGAAGCCCAAGGTTATGACTGAGTCTTTATTCCTGAAAAGGAGACCCAGGTTAGGGATTAAGGTTTGGGGCTTACTCCTGAGGAGGATGCCCAAGATTAAAGGACTTTGATTGGGGCTTATTCTTAAGGAAGATGCCCAAGGTTCATGACTAGGACTTATTCCTGAGAAGGAAGCCTAGGTTTAGGGGACTTGGGGCTTACTCCTGAAAAGGAAGCCCAAGGTTATGACTGAGTCTTTATTCCTGAAAAGGAGACCCAGGTTAGGGATTAAGGTTTGGGGCTTACTCCTGAGGAGGATGCCCAAGATTAAAGGACTTTGATTGGGGCTTATTCTTAAGGAAGATGCCCAAGGTTCATGACTAGGACTTATTCCTGAGAAGGAAGCCTAGGTTTAGGGGACTTGGGGCTTACTCCTGAAAAGGAAGCCCAAGGTTATGACTGAGTCTTTATTCCTGAAAAGGAGACCCAGGTTAGGGATTAAGGTTTGGGGCTTACTCCTGAGGAGGATGCCCAAGTTTAAAGGACTTTGATTGGGGCTTATTCTTAAGGAAGATGCCTAAATCAAAGGTTTTATAACTGGGGATTTATTCCTGAAAAGGAAACCCAGGTTAGGATTCTCTCATCTTAAAGGATGAGGTTGAATGAATGAACTCTCAATCTTTGGTGACATAAAGATGTTTAAATCATTAGGTTTTGAGAGATATTTCACATAATTCCTTTCAGATAAGGATGTCAAATCAAGAAATCATGCCATAAATGGCTTTGAAGAGTATCTTGAAGACTGAATCTTGAATAGGAAGGGTGAAATGGCTTAAGAGGGGTGAAAAAGGGCAAGATGGGCACCCAAAAAGATAGGGGCGCGCAAGTATTGAAGGTCGCGCAAGTCCTGCGGCGGCGCGCAAGTATTGGTCGCGCAAGTATACTTGCGCGACATAAGGGATACTTGCGCGATTTTCAACCAGAGTTGAATTACTTGAGCGACTCTTTACTAAACCCTTTCCCATCCTCTTGAGGTTCTTCCAGAAGAGGGACGCGCAAGTTATATTGAAGGAATTAAGTCGGCGCGCAAGTGTTTGATAAGTTTCAACACTTAGGCCTTCCTTCTTCCCTTTAGATCTTCCATTCTAGGTAAGAAATTACCTTAGAAGTGTTCTGGAAGCTTTGAGAAGAGACTTGGGCGTCGGGAGCTTTGATCCGAGTTTCTGGGAACTGATCTCCTCAATGGGGGGCCCACAGGGTCTATTTATAGGCAAAAGAAGACCCCGGGCGGTTACTGGGCGGTTACCAGATATGTCGCGCAAGTCCCTTGCACGACCATGAGGGGTCGCGCAAGTGTTGAGGTGGCGCGCAAGTGTACTTGCGCGACCAAGAGGGAACTTGCGCGACCTATGGGCAATGTTCTCCTTTTCCATCCCTTTGTCGATTTTTGATGTTTCTTCAAAGGATTAATCACTTTGAGCTCATATATTCCCTTTTCCGATCTTTAGATTCTGTGACGAAAGGAGCGTCAACAAAAGTCCCCCCTCAGAGTTGGATCCGGAGAGAAAATGAGGATTTGACTCTGAGGAAATAGAATCCCTCTAAAGGAAAAGGGCGGCGCGCAAGTCTCCAGTCGGTGCAGAGGGAGGCGCGCAAGTCTGCGTCGCGCAGGCCTTAAACCCTCTGGTATGGCGCGCAGGTAGGCCTCCTGGCCTATAAATATACGGCCTCACCTCCGTACAAGTATCCGGATTTCCGGACCTCATACCTTCTCGAGCTCTCGCCGCGCAGGTCACCTAAGCCGCGCAAGTCTGCTCTGTTTTTCCTTGATGTCGCGCTCCTGTAAAGGTATTCGTACTTGCGCGGTTTATACTTGCGCGACGAAAACTAGCGCGACACGTGATCACTTGCGCGCCATTTTGTAGACTTGCGCGCCTTAATGCCTTAGCCATTTTTTCAAAAAAAAATTTCAAAAAATTTATGAAAAATAAACCCATTTAAGAGTTAGTTTATTCATCTTTTGTGCAGATTCAGTGGTTCCCAAGGGAATTGGAACGACTTATGAACTGGCTAGCAAGCGGATTGATGATATGATGAACATCATTGGCCCTGATTACTATGACACCTGCGACAGCACTCTTCCAGTTTTGGCTAAGTACTTGAAGAAATATCATCTTAATTTCCCACAGAGCATCTACCTGTCTCTATGTGGTCATGGTCACTTGCAAGGAGTCAATGTTCCAAATTCAAACAACTATACACCTGAAATGCAGCTGCGCTGCTACTCCTTCATTTCGGTTATGCTGTGCATTAAAAGCAACAACAATGGTGTGAACTTTCAAATTCTCCTTGCATGCCATTTCCTTGCAGATATAAAAATGGCAAACCCATGGGCTGAAATGTTTTCCACTACCGGTTGGTGGAGAGAAGACAAACATGGTATTAGAGCAATATCTGAAAAGAGTACTCTCTTCAAATGGCTCTTTACTTCCAATGCTCCATTCTCAAATCCATGTATCCATCTTTCAAGTCTCTTGGACAGAAACAGAGTCACTGTTTGATCAGCAGAAAATTTTCTCAAACCGCACTCAAGAACATCCTTTTACAATTGTTCCAAGAAGAGCTGGTATCACTGCATCTCCTTTTTGTTTCCAGTTGAATGAATGAATTCCAGGTGGTTGCTGATGAAGCTCGGGATGCCGTAAATAAAATGAAGTGTTATGTTGAAAGCCTCTTGTAATTCTTGAAAAAGAGAAGAGACTCCAATCTGTGGATGTCCTTCTAACTCTTGTGTATCAATGAAAAAAAACACTTTCGTCTCCAATCATTTGTACCTGCATTCTTTCATTACCTGCTTCAAATTTACTTAAGCCAATGGGCTTAGTAAGCATAGTTTGATTTTTACTAGGATTATTACAAATAACCCTACAAACTTTGAATCTTTTAATTGCTCAATATTATCTAAATCATACAAAAAAATGTATATTTAGTGAGCTGGAACTTTGACTTTTATTCAGAGTTCCTTTGTCTTTTGTGTGGGCAGTTTAAAGTCATGCAAGCCGGACAAAAAGAGGCTAATGTTTAAGGTCGAAATAGCTTTGACCGAAAAATGGATAAAAAATGGATTCAATTCCTTGATAATTTATCTGAAAACAAATTACCATACTCAAGTATGAGAGAAAATATGTAAACTATGACTTAAGAATATTTGAATCTGAGGAATGATATGAAAAAGAGCTAAATAGCATTAGAAGAAGTAGTTTCCAAGAATGAAGTTACTATTATTTAACAAAACCCGTTAGGGGGTTGAAATATGCAGGGCCACCTATGGGCATTGGCTGCATAGTCAAATAAAATAGCATCTTTTGGCTGACAAGTCTGTTATGTGGACTGTTTATGCAAGGCCACCTATGGGCACGTGCTGCATAGTTAGGCAAAAGAACTCTCAGAAATTTACTTTCCTAGTGCTAAAAGCTAGTGAAAGTTTATGGAGATTCAAATTTTCTAAAGCATAGAGTTTGTTGTATGGAAAGAGGTACTTGAATATGGAGAAGATATTTTCAAACAAGAATATCGAAGAACTGGATGAATATCACTCCTACGAAGGTCTGACCCAAACGTAGGGAAGAAGAATAAACCATAGACTTGAATACTTTCAGATCATGAAAAAGGATATGGGACAAATATGGTAAGGATGGCTATTTTTGCGGATCCCTACATACTGTCGTTTAAGACAAATAAGGACAAAAGAGGCATTCTTCCCAAGAATGAAGTTACTATTATTTAACAAACCCGTTAGGGGGTCGAAAACATGCAGGGCCACCTATGGGCATTGGCTGCATGGTCAAATAAATAGCATCTCTTGGCTGACAAGTCTGTTATGTGGACTGTTTATGCAAGGCCACCTATGGGCACGTGCTGCATAGTCAGGCAAAAGAATTCTCAGAAGTTTGACATTTTTGTGACCATAAGTCATGAAAAAGGGTTATGAAGATCTGAAAATATTTAAGGTTAGGATTATAATACATAAAGATGGGTATTTTCCAATGTATATAGAGATACATAGGTCAATGAAAATCATAATCATGTTGTGGCTGGGTCCTGAATTGAAACTTGGACTTCACAACGTATCTCATAAGGATGAGAATCAAGCCATACGTAGTTCTTGAAATACAGTTTAACGTCGTGCAGGACGAAAGGATGAGTGATCTTAGTTTTTTGGGTCATAGAATTCGGACCATAATAATGAATACACAGTGTGTGTTTTCATGATGACTTTTCAGCCAAGGGACTGAAAGTGAAATTTGGGGTTAGGCCCAAAAGACTTGGGACTGGATTCGAGGGACACTCGAATGTTCCTACGTATCCCATAAAGATGGGAATCAAGTCCACGTAGTTCTAGAAACTACCCTTTGTACAAATTTGGTTCGTACATGTGAAGGGTGAAAAGGGACTTTAGTGCAATGATGGTTTTAACCTAAGATAAAAAGTTTAGGCATTACCATGTATGTACGTAGTCTTTTTGAAAATGAAAACCATGATTGAAAAAGAATCAATGTTTAATAATGGTTCCTTCTCAAATGAGGAAATCAAAGAATATTGTAGTTTATTGTCGTACTGGACAAAAGTGTTGTATAGTTTAACGTCATATAACAAGGACGAAAGTGAATCAATGTAAAGATATTGATTCCAAGGGTGGTTTCACAAATCATCATCATATGAGATTGTGGTGAACCAATGTGAAGAGATTGTTTTTGGGCTTGAACCTTTGGGAGGTTGCCTACATACCCAGCCTGGAGGGCAAGGATCAAAGTCTATGTAGTTCAATTAAATAATGAATTAATGATCAAGTTGTTCTTGTGGACAATGATCTAAAAAAAAATGTTGTTGGGACTTACACATGGTTAGTGGCCCAAAGGGAGTGTTATGGTTGATGTTCGCTCTAAGCTCACGTGAGTCATACTCGGTGTGAGAAACAAGAGGTAATAACAACCTTAACGATGCACAGTTTAATGTCATGTAGGACATATCAAGGATTTTCTGTACAGTTTAGCGTCATGTAGTTAGGACGATGGGGACAATACAGTTTAACGTCATATTGGACGAAAGGGGGATTGTGCAGTTTTAATGTCATGCTGGACTTTTGATGATTATATAGTTTAACGTCTTTCCGGACGTGAGAGACTTTTATACAGTTTAGCGTCATGTAGTTAGGACGTCACAATTTAACGTCTTGCTGGACATATTTGCAAATAGTTTATGGTCGTATACATGGACCAGGAATGATGCAGTTTTAAGGTCATGCTGGACTGTTTATGGAACTTTTTCACAGTTTTAATGTCGTGTGGGACGAAGTTGCAGTTTAAAGTCATACTGGACCATTGCTGTAAAGTTTTAGCGTCATATAGCAAGGACGAACTGATGCTGTACAGTTTAAAGTCATGTAGCTAAGACTAAGGTGAATCAATATGAGGATATCAGTTCTGATATTTTTACAGTTTATCGTCATGCTGGACGTTGGAAGTGCCACACAGTTTAATGTCATGTTGCTAGGACACAATATAGTTTAATGTCATCTCGGACAGAATACAGTTTAGTGTCATGTAGGACAATAAGGGACTTAACACAGTTTAACGTCATGCTGGACGATGAAAGTGCCACACAGTTTAATGTCATGTCGCTAGGACAAAATATAGTTTAATGTCATCTCAGACAAAATATAAGAACTTTTATACGGTTTATTGTCATGTAGGACAAAATCAGGGACTATGCAGTTTAAAGTCTTGCAGTTAGGACTATTGGTGCTGCACAGTTTAGTGTCATGTTGCAGGGACATAAGTGCGAATAGTTTAAGGTCATATGCACGGACCATACAGTTTATCGTCATGCTGGACGTAGTTGTAGTTTAAGGTCATACTGGACCATTGCTGTATGAACCAAATGTAAGAGTCTTAGTTCTGTGAACAATATTTTGTGTTTATACAAAATACTTCTTCAGAAATCTGGCATTAGTTGGAGTCGTGATGTGTTCTCCATCCATTGAAATCAGAGAATACGCTCCATTGGAGTAGACCTTATGTACTGAATAAGGTCCTTCCCATTTTGGTTCAAGCTTGGGAGGCTTCTTTCCTGGTATCATTGGTGTTCTGAGAACCAATACCAATTCTCCCTGAATAAATGAACGAAGACGAACTTTTTTGTTAAAAGCTCGTGCTATTCGATTCTGATAGATTTCCAAGTGGTGCAAAGTGCACAATCTTTTCTCATCTAACTGTTCCAATTCATTCAACCGCTTTTGGGATTGCTCATCTGTTGATAACTGATCACAAATGGCTATTCTGAGTGAGGGCAATTGGACTTCAATTGGCAAGACTGCTTCTGTTCCATATATCAATGAATATGGAGTAGACCGCGTTGCATTGCGAGTGGTAGTCCGATAAGCCCATAAAGCATGATAGAGTTTATCAGGCCATGACCTCTTATCTTTATCCACCATCTTTTGCAGTATATTTGAAAGAGTCTTGTTGAAGGCCTCTATCTGGCCATTAGCCGCTGCATGATATCGAGATGAATGGTTGGACTTAATGTTGTATTCTTGATACAATCTCTTTACCTCAGAAGAGCAGAAGTTGGTGCCGTTGTCTGTCAATATGGTATGAGGGACACCAAATCTAGTAATGATGTTAGACTTGATGAAGCTAACAATGCATTTAGAACTGACTTCTTTGAGAGGTACTGCCTCTGCCCATTTGGAAAAGAAATCAGTAGCAGTAAGAATGTACTTAAACTGCTTGGCTGTAGCTGAAGGGTAAGGTCCCACCACATCCATTCCCCATGTGGAAAATGGCCATGAGTATTTAGCTGTATGAAGCAATTCTGGAGGTTGATGAATGAAATTGGCATATACTTGGCATGAATGACACTTCTTTGTGAAATTAACACAATCTTGTATCATTGAAGGCCAGAAGTATCCAAGTCTTCGAATTTGATCAGACAATCTATGTCCAGACTGATGGGCACCACAGACTCCTGCATGCCCTTCTTTTATGACAGCCATTGTCTCTTCACCATCAATACATCTGAAGAGAACTCCATCAAAACCACGTTTGTAGAGAATTTTCTCGAGGTGGTTTGGACCATCATAAAGAGTAAAATTGACCACACGTCGCTGAATTTGTTCTCTCTTGGCTCTATCAGGTGGAAGTGTTCCATTTTGAAGGTATTCCCTGATAGGTGACATCCATCCTGTAGTATGACCATATGGTTCAGGAATGGGACTAATTTCATTAATTTCCTCTGTTCTGACTTGAACATAAGGTGAAATTGCACGACGGTGGGCAATACCGATGGTTGTCTCGTCCCGATTTGGATCTGCTAAAGCTGTGGCTATATTAGCCAGTGCATCAGCTTGAGCATTTTGTGATCTTGGGACATAAGAAAATGTCGGTTCTGAAGGGAATTCCGACATTAACTCTCTGACGTAATCATACAAAGGGATTAATTCTTCTTTTCTGATGGCATAATCCCCATTGATTTGTTTGATTACCAGGTCTGAATCACCTTTTACCTTTAAGTGATTCACTTGTGCTTGAAGCGCTAACTCCAAGCCTGCAATGAGAGCTTGGTATTCAGCTTCATTATTGGTACCACCTTCCCACAACAAAAAGGAATAAGGTAACACTGCCTTATCTGGAGAAATGAGCACAATTCCTAAACCAACTTTGTTGAATTTAGGATTTTCCATTTTCTTCCCTGTTGGACTTCTAGAAGCACCATCAAAATACATTTCCCATGTTTGAGGATTCTCTTGAATAGAAAAAACTTCCTCATCAGGGAGTTCGATATCTGAATATGTGTCTTCCACTGAAGGGTGTTCAGCCAGGAAATCAGCCAGAGCTTGGCCCTTAATTGCCTTTTGAGACACATATTGAATGTCGAACTGCTGTAGAATAACCGCCCACCTTGCCAGACGTCCTGTAAGCATTGGACGACTAAGGATGAATTTGAGTGGATTATTACGAGATACCAATTGGACCTCGTGATGTTGCAGGTAGTGTCTCAGTTTCTGAACTGCAAAGATTAATGCTAGGCAGCATTTTTCAATACTCGAATACCGGGTTTCTGCTTCAAGCATAGTTCTACTGAGATAGTAGAGACTATTTTCATTCCCAGCATCATTCTTTTGAGCGAGAAAGGCACCCAATGATCGCTCTAAAGCTGTCACATAGAGGATAAGAGGTCTACCCTCAACAGGTGGCATGAGTACTGGTGGACTTAAGAGGTATTTCTTGAGAATATCAAATGCTTCTTGACATTCTTTAGTCCACTGGTAAGTGACTCCTTTCTTCAATAATTTGGTAAAAGGTAAACTTTTGCCTGCCAAATTGGCGATGAAACGCCGAATATAGGCTAAGTGTCCTTGAAGTCCTCTTAATTCTTTCAAATTCTGAGGAGGTGACATACCAAGGATTGATTTGGTCTTCTCAGGATCGACTTCAATACCACGATGGCGTACAAAAAAGCCGAGGAATTTTCCTGAGGTTACCCCAAAAGCACATTTTAAGGGGTTCATCTTCAAATTATGTTGTCGAAGCTTGTGGAATATGATTTCCAAATCAGCCAAGTGATCAAAACGTTGTTTGGATTTAACCACCAAATCATCTACATAGCATTCAACAAATTTCCCTAGAAAAGGTTTGAAGATACGATGCATGGCGCGTTGATATGTTGCACCTGCATTCTTTAAACCAAAGGGCATCACCCGGTAACAAAACACACCTTGAGGAGCTCTGAAGGCTGTATATTCCTCATCTTCTGGGGCCATTCGGATCTGATTATATCCAGAATATCCATCCATGAAAGAAAGTACTTCATAGCCAGCCGTCGCATCAATTAAGAGTTCTGTAATCGGAACTGGAAAATCATCTTTGGGACAATACCGATTAAGATCTCTGAAATCGATGCAAACCCTAATTTGTCCGTTCTTTTTCTTTACTGGGACAATATTAGCCAACCACTTGGGATATTGAACTTCTCTGACGAAGTTAGCTTTGATAAGCTTATCCACTTCAGCCTCGATTTTGGAAGCATAGGTTGCGTGTGTTCTTCTCGCGGCTTGCTTGAATCCTCGATGTTCTTTTGGCAAACCCAAATGATGGGTGGCAACATCAGGATCAAGGCCAGGCATCTCTGTATAATTCCAAGCAAATATATCTTTATTTTGCTTTAGAAAAGAAATATACATCTCTTGTTCTTCAAGGGTCATGGCCGCACTAATTAAAGTGGGGCGTGGATCTTTCTCTGTACCCAGATTTACTTCTCTGAGTTCATCCACAGTGGTAGAGATACCCTCTTCAAATGCTGGAGGAGCATCTCTAAGATCTTCCTCTTCCTCTTCATCATGTGTTATATCTTCCGTTTCTACTTGCAAAGTAGATGAAAAAACGAAATTCTCATGATCATAAGAGATGTCAAAATTTTCACATTTTGAAGAAGAAGCTTCCATTTCCGTCCCTATTGATGAACAAGGGTCTTCTTTGGGAAATAAAGAGGAGATGATGGATTGAGAATCGACATCAACATTCACCTCTGGTGTTGCTATAACTTCTTCTGGCCTGATTAGCGAAGTATAGACTTGTTGGATTTCAGCAGACGAAATGAAAACGTCACCACTTATGCTTTCATCATTGCTTGGTAAGTTACCAATTTCTCCCATGTTGTCTGGCTCGATTGCCGTAATTTACATTATGGATCTTTCCATAAGAGTATTTTGATTTGGGCCTATTTTGTCAATTTGACTGATAGGTAACACATAATCTGTACTCACATGTGAAAATGGATTTATTGGAATTTTTTCCAAACCATATGGAGCATTAACTTTGGTAATTTCCTTTATTGTAGATTTTTCTCTTCCCTTCATGTGATAAAATTCCGCCTCAATGTATTGAGACTCACATGTTTTGAACGGGGCCTTATCACCATATAATGTTCCAACTTGACCATCGAAACAGTATTTGAGACATTGATGGTATGATGACGGAATAGCTGCATGCTGATGTAACCAGGGTCTTCCAAGCAAGATATTGAAAGCTGAGTCTTGATCAACAATCATGAAATCTGAATTGGAAACAAGATCTCCAAACTGAGTTCTGAGCGTAACTTCTCCCAGTGGTTCTTGTTCATTTTTATCATATCCTTGCAACATCATGGTAGAAGGAGATAAATCAGATTCTGTGAGGCCCAATCGACGAAGTGTGCGAATGGGCATGAGGTTGACTCCTGAACCATTGTCAATGAAAGCTCTTCGAACATCTATACCATTGACTTTTCCGGATAAGTACAAAGGTTTTATGTGCCCATGCACAACATCATCCTCATCTTTATCAGTAAAAGATATCACTGCATGGCATTCTGCAGGATTATTCTCTATGTGATAAATTTCAGCTGCAGCAATCTCAGCTTCAAACTCTTGAGGACTTGACAAAGCTTCGATGAGTGCTTCCCGAAGATCTCTTGATAGATTCAAAGCATCCAAAATTGATAATTTGGCTGGTACTTGGGCCAAGTGTTTCAATATATCATACTTTTGATCTATAGGCCTGCGTTTCCCAATAGGAATATGTGGTTTAGCAGGTATCTTGGAAGCAGATGCTTTGGAAGCTGATGCATCTTGTATTGAAGTTGGCAACATCTTTGGTTTTGGAAAATTAGACTGATTAGATCCATTTGCTTGCTGAGATAAAGAAGATGGAACCTTTAATCGGTCTTCCAAAATAATTGTGCCGAAGCTGAGTTGGCCATTAGCAGAAGAACTTGCTTGTTCATTTTGAGCTCGCTGAAGGGCTCTACCACGAGTTTCTGCTGCATATACAGTGCTAGCAGGGGTAGAATTAGAGTAGTGGCTTCGGAAAGATCCACGTCTTCCCCTATATCCTGAACCTCTAGAACTTCCTCGGGTTCCTTTATTTGATACAGGGAATTCAGGCTCATCAAGACTGGAATATGAATCTGTTAATTGAATCATATTAACAGAACCAAAGATCAATTCTTCGTCTGATAAAGACTCTGCCTGGTTGGCCTGTTTAGGTTGTGCCGTTTGGTGGGACGGTGCCCGTGACTTTGAAGTAGATGGCATGAAATCTGCCAGAGTCAAAGACAATTTAGGCTTTGATGCATACTCATCTTCTTCTGATTCCTCTTTCTTCTTTGAATTACGCTGCCCTTTTGAGGATTTGTCCTTTGATGGAGGCTTTACTGCAGCTTTTGTAGGAGACACAATTGGCTTCTTCAATTGTGTTCGCAAAATGGAATGGGTCCGATTGATTGTCTTTCTGACCATCCAATCATCATATTTTTTCGCAGTTTTGCTTTTGACTTCCTGCCACTCGCCTCCTTCCTCTGGATCTGTAGCGGTAATACATGCTACATGAGCTGAAGAACCCTTCAATTTGACTTGTCCCAAGTCAACCATCTTTTGTAGGAGGTCTTTAAAGACAAAACACTCCTGGATGGGATGTCCCAACATTTGATGAAAGGGACAATAATTGGGACGGTCTTCATCTCCTTCCTTGTTTGGTCTCTTCGGCACTGGTAATTGAACCAAATTATTTTCCAGAGCTGAAATGAAGTAACCAGGAACTTGCTCACTTCGGAAAGAGTATGTTTTACTCTTCATATCCTCAAATTGTTTTCGTCGTTGATCTTTTTGATCATTTGGACGAAAAAGCCTTTGTTGTTGGCGTTCAGGAGGTGGAGCCCTTCGAGAAGATGAAGGTTTTGAAGTAGAAATAGGTACAGGTGCCTGTTTAAGCATAACTGTAGCAGTTTCTACTTTACCCATTCTTCTTCCTGGAGCTGATGGAATTACACGAGATTTAACCTTAGCCTGCATAAGGGAATCTTCAATCTGTTGAGCGATTGAAGTAAGGTCTCGAAACCCTCCTGTGTATTTCACAGGGATCAATGGCGTGCGTAATTCGTCACGCAAATTTGCCACACAGATTGGCAATAATTCCTCCTGAGGGAGTGATAAACTCAAGGAATACGTTAATCCCTTCCAACGAGCAATGAAATCAGAGACTCTTTCATTCTCCCTTTGCTTGCAGTTTGTAAGATCGAAAACTGTCGTTTTTGGCAAAGTTGAGCTGAACTGAAGAAGGAATTTTTGACGAAGATCCTCCCATCCGATGACTGACCGGGATTTCAAGCTTGTATACCAGACAAAAGCTGGTCCTTGCAAGGTTCGCACGAAGCATCTGAGTTTCACTGCTTCTTGTTGTTCTGGAGTTCCCATCATAGGATCACAACAAGACACGTAATGCGTCAAATGTTGTTCAGGGTCGCCTGATCCATTGAAAGTAGGGAAAATAGGGTTTCCAAAACTGGATGGAGGAGAAATTGAATCTACCCATTCAGGGTAAACTTTCTTTTCAGGTTGAACTTGCGCCCGTTTCCCTTCCATAGTTTCTAACCGAGCTGTTAATGACTCAATAGTAGTTATTAACTTTTGAGAAACGTCAGGTTGAACTTGGTTTTGGGTAGGTGCAATGAATGGAGCTTGGACAGCCGTGGAGGTTGGTGCTGCAACTAATGGTAGTGCTGCCAACCGTTGTTGCGTTTGA
This sequence comes from Viscum album, assembly GCA_963277665.1. NCBI lineage: Eukaryota > Viridiplantae > Streptophyta > Magnoliopsida > Santalales > Viscaceae > Viscum > Viscum album. Next base: position 798,790,695 of record OY728129.1, read on the forward strand.
CCCGTAGGATTAGACCTCTGTGGGTGTACTGATAAAGGAGGATATTCCTGATCCATCTCAGTAGTTACAACAAATTCCTTCGGCTGTCGGACTTCAGCATTCTTAAGAAGAAGACTACTCTGAAGTAGTTCTGCATTCAACCTTCTTAATTCTTTCATTTCTTCCTCCTGTTGTGCAAGCCTTTGCTCTAATGAGAGCGATTGACCTCCTTCAGAGGAAGGGTGAGAAGTAACCTGATTCTTTCCTTTCCCCTTATTGGATCCTTTTCGGAGAGGGGGAAGTGGGTTACTTGAAGGAATACCCAAATTTTGGGTAAGCCTTTGATTACGTGTGCGCACACCTTCTTCATTTAGGTCTGTGTGCGCAACTTCTTGAGCAGGAACCTCTTCATCTGATCCCTCTGATTGAGCCTCATCTGGTGAATCAGCAGCAACGGCAGTGATGACATTAATGGATGCATATTTCATGAAATCCTTTCTATCAGCATTTCTATGATATTGTCTCCTTTTATGTCCATGATAAGACATGGCATTCCGTTGACTTGACCCCTCAGGAATTTCTTTGTGAACCGTCACTTGGAGAGAATCTCCTGACATCTTGGCTCTTCGTTCCTCTTGAGGCTTATTCCCTAATCGAGAGAATACTGACTTTCTCTGAGGGAGGGATTGAAGATTTGAAAAAGTCCCCAGTCCGGTGGACTGGGGGTGTTCCTGTTGCTTCTGCTCAACTCCTCGAATTCCATTCGTTGATTCTGAGGGTTGGGTTAGAGAAGTCCCCAGTCTGGCAAGCTGGGGTGTCTCTTGACATGCTATGTCTGAGATCTTCTTGAAATCTCTCTTGATCTTGCGGATCTTAGTTCGGAAATTAGCTGGATGCATTAACCTGTATCCACTTTTATCACCTGGTTCAACAGACCGTTGGATGATTTCCGAAACTTCTGTCATTTGATGACGTGTTTGCTCCAGACGAGAGGCTTGTGCAATATTCTCGCCTGCTTGATGTAGGAGCAATTCAACAACCTGTTCTCTATATACTTGATTTTGAGAGGAACTAGTTGAAGCTTGATCTCGAGCAAGATTTTGATTATGAACAAAGCCCATTGACTGTGGCCGGCCATGGGCAATAACATTGCATGAGACCATTTTCGGCGGGCTTTGCTGACCGGAAAGCACTGTGAAATGTAGTGCTCCGTGAATACCCCATCCTCTGATATGAACATTAGATGGAGCATTGGAAATTAACTGACGCAATTTTCTCAGCGCGCCAAGGCATGAACGTTGAAGGGTTCTCTGTTGCTTTTCAGCCTTCGGATACCGAGAGACTGATAGAGATGCCAAATCAATCTGGCGTTGTAACCCTTCTATTATCTTAAGATGGTTTTCATATTCATCGTAAGATAATACCTTCTTCTTTAATTGACAAAGAGTTTTCCATATGTTAAGACGAATATCATGGATTCCATCATCCGTCAACATCTTTGGAATGTCATACTGTGAATCAGCCAAAGGCCAAAACATGACTGGTACTTCACCTTTTGCCAGTTTTTTCCTCATGTTCAGCATTTCCTCTTTATCATTAAATGAAGATTCTTCTACCTGTTTGGACCAGAGTTGGTGTTTCCTTGTTGCTTCATCGGATTCAACAAGATTGGTAGAGGAATCACTATTCATTCTGGAAGATGAATGACCTAGGGAAGGTTCGGAGAATAACCTGAACCCCAAGCTATCTTCTGATGGAGAAAGAGTTTCACCTGCCGATAGTAAAACTTCAGACATGACTGGTTTTACGTTTGCAAGTGCCTCGAGATAGGAGGGCTTTCTCGTCACTACATTGCCTTCTGAAGAATTTTTGAGACAATGTGAATCACTACTGCGGAGAGGACTTTCGCAGCGAAGTTCATCACCATGAGGAGGACCTTCATGATGGGTTACAGCAAAAGATGATATCTCTTGCTCCTTGGTCTTCTGACCACACAGAGGGTTCCTGTGGTTCTCATCTGAAGAAGAAACTTCAAGATTGACCGAATTTTCATGAAGCAAGTCTTCATGAGGAAGTGTTTGTTGAAGACCTTCGGGATTAATGTTCCTGTTATTGGGAACTGAGGGAGTAGAATCTTGAATTTCGACAGATAAATGTCTGAGGGCTTCAAGAACTCCAGCATCGAGCAAGGCCTTGTTGCAGATTGGCCTTTGATCTCTTGACTGTGCTGGGCGGATCTTTTTCTTAGATGCCTTCTTACTCGCTTTAGAAATCACTTGATGACGAAAGTGATTGCTCTGAGTAGGTGTATGTGCCTGATCAGGAAAGATGGTCAGGTTAGGCTGACGATCATCGCTCAAATCAGGTGTATGTGCCTGACTTGGTTGTCCATATGATATGGGGGAGTAGGCCCCACAACCCTCTTGGACTGGAACAGATGTGTGTGTCTGTTCTGGAGTGAATTGTTGATGTGTCACTCCACTGCTAGGGATAGATTTATGTGTCTGTCCCTGAGATGATGCTGAAGATGTTATGATATCCTGGCAAGCATCCAGAATATGAGCAGGAATTTGCTTCTGCTCTTTCACCATTGATAAAATATGCTTGGTGACTTCAGCCGCCGGAACAGGGATATACGTCCATTCCGGGCTTGGAGTAGGTGTATGTGCCTGCTCCTGTCCTCCTTTTCCTGTCAGTGAATCCTGACAGTACTTAAGTGTGGAGGCAGAGAGTTTAGTCTGCCTCCTGTTTGTCGTCGGGGCTTTTCGACTGACTTCTCCGTGCGCTACCAAACGAGACTGTTGGTAGGCTTGATTAGTATTAGCAGGTGTATGTGCCTGCTGATTACACTTCGCCAAACGCTGTTGACGAGATCCATCATATGTAGTCAGACGAGCCTGCTGACTAACTGCTGATGTATAAGCAGGTGTATGTTCCTGCCTATGGTACTCCGCCGGAATTGCCTGGCGGGATCGGCTTGATGCTGCCAGACGAGTCTGCTGGACAGCGGGATTAAAACGAACAGGTGTGTATGCCTGCTCGTTATTTGCCACCAAGTTAGGTTGGTGGATTTCTCCGGAGATGGCAGGGATGACAACCTGCCTATTATTAACCGGATTCCGTCTCTGGTGATTCATCTTGCCTGCTCGGGTTCGAGGAACCTGAGCTGAATGCCTGGAGCCGGTACCCTCATCATGTTGAGGGTGCACTACCGCACGAGTCTGGCGGCGATTGTTGATGGGAGCCCTTGAGAAGGACTCCTGTCTCTTTGAATTAAGGTCCCGCGGGACCTGCTCATTCACTTCCTCAGAATAAGGGAGTGAATGGAAATTGCGTTCCGGGGATAACGACCCGAAACGGTTGGAGACGGTAGTCAGCACCGCCTGCTTCTTGATTGCTGGTCGCCGTTGTCCGGACGACCAGGTAGAATTGTTAACTTGGAGGGCTTGACGAGCGGCCTCCAGAGTTGGGATAGTACCGTTACGACGGTACTCCTTAACCAGTGCATTTGAAACACAGCGTTGAAGACGCTGAGTTGGTGATGTCATCCTCAGAGCGGATGACGTTCCAGCAGGAGTAGCAGCATTGGTTTTCATGGCAGCAGACCTCACAGTAGAGGTGTTCTCAGCAGCAGTATTCACAGGGGTGAATTTAAGGAAAGCCATTTTTTGTAGAAGATCTTGAAAAAAGAGTGCCTGTTCCATATAACAGACATAATCAAGATGAATCCGGCTACTGCATCTTTTGGATGATCATATGTCAATGATTGCCTTGTTGGCCCAAGGGGCCTAACATCTAAGAAGAACATCACTTTAACTTGGTTAAGGATTCACGTCGGGTTCACTATTTTTTGTTTCGCGCGGAATCCGGGGATGACCTCCTGGACGGGAGATTCAAACGTTCCGATCGGTTTCTAACGGGTTTGTTCGTAGAACCGGAAACATCCAATGATTCCACATCCGTTTGGACCTACTTTCCAAAGGCAGGCGCTCATTAGCTTGTGGGCTAATGAGGCTTAGGAATTTGCATTGGTCGAGAGGATGGGAGGTCGGACTCATCACACCTTTTTGAGGGGAATTATTGTCTACTCCGGGACTCTCTTTATAGATTTAAGTTAAGTTCGTGAATCCTTATTACATTACCAAGTATAAAATGAGCTTTCCTTTAGTTTTAACAATCAATGATTAAATATGCAAGAAATTTAGAGAATCTTTTATATGTATTCGAGGTCCTTCATCAATATAGAATCATCTATATTTGTTTAGAGATTCTTGGTCAATGGTATCCTTCAAAACATTTATATAAAAGTCTCTTGGTCATTTTGATGACCAGGCTGGTTTTAAAACCACTCAGTGGGGCACTTGAAGTTTATCGTCATTCAGAAGGACATAGATTATTTCAATGTTGGGATCGAACCCATGAATGGGCTACCTACGTATCCTTTGTTTTGAAAAAGGAATCAGAACCCACGTAGTTCGAGGAATGGGATATGATGTTTTATGATTGATGGCTCAAAGATGAATGTCATAATTACTTTTACACTCTAAGCTCACGTGAGTCATGCTCGGTGTGAGAAACAAGAGGTATTGGTAAAATTTAGACAATTGTGCCATAAAAGATGCAATCATAAGAATTTGTTTTGGGGCTTATGTATAGATGACTGCCCAGATAGGCGAAGGTTTAGGATTTACTTTTAGGAAGAAAATCCATGAACAGGGTCCACAAAGTTATATGTGCTTCATGGAGATTTGAATACTCTAATCTTGGGGCTTACTCCTAAGGAGGATGCCCAAGTTAGGAGGGGACTTATGATTGGGTTTTATTCCTGAAAATGAAACCCAAATCAAAGGAAATTTATGACTGGTTAAGAGAAATTTTAAGAGACTTGGGGCTTACTCTTAAGAAAGAAGCCCAAGGTTATGACTGAGTCTTTATTCCTGAAAAGGAGACCCAGGTTAGGGATTAAGGTTTGGGGCTTACTCCTGAGGAGGATGCCCAAGATTAAAGGACTTTGATTGGGGCTTATTCTTAAGGAAGATGCCCAAGGTTCATGACTAGGACTTATTCCTGAGAAGGAAGCCTAGGTTTAGGGGACTTGGGGCTTACTCCTGAAAAGGAAGCCCAAGGTTATGACTGAGTCTTTATTCCTGAAAAGGAGACCCAGGTTAGGGATTAAGGTTTGGGGCTTACTCCTGAGGAGGATGCCCAAGATTAAAGGACTTTGATTGGGGCTTATTCTTAAGGAAGATGCCCAAGGTTCATGACTAGGACTTATTCCTGAGAAGGAAGCCTAGGTTTAGGGGACTTGGGGCTTACTCCTGAAAAGGAAGCCCAAGGTTATGACTGAGTCTTTATTCCTGAAAAGGAGACCCAGGTTAGGGATTAAGGTTTGGGGCTTACTCCTGAGGAGGATGCCCAAGTTTAAAGGACTTTGATTGGGGCTTATTCTTAAGGAAGATGCCTAAATCAAAGGTTTTATAACTGGGGATTTATTCCTGAAAAGGAAACCCAGGTTAGGATTCTCTCATCTTAAAGGATGAGGTTGAATGAATGAACTCTCAATCTTTGGTGACATAAAGATGTTTAAATCATTAGGTTTTGAGAGATATTTCACATAATTCCTTTCAGATAAGGATGTCAAATCAAGAAATCATGCCATAAATGGCTTTGAAGAGTATCTTGAAGACTGAATCTTGAATAGGAAGGGTGAAATGGCTTAAGAGGGGTGAAAAAGGGCAAGATGGGCACCCAAAAAGATAGGGGCGCGCAAGTATTGAAGGTCGCGCAAGTCCTGCGGCGGCGCGCAAGTATTGGTCGCGCAAGTATACTTGCGCGACATAAGGGATACTTGCGCGATTTTCAACCAGAGTTGAATTACTTGAGCGACTCTTTACTAAACCCTTTCCCATCCTCTTGAGGTTCTTCCAGAAGAGGGATGCGCAAGTTATATTGAAGGAATTAAGTCGGCGCGCAAGTGTTTGATAAGTTTCAACACTTAGGCCTTCCTTCTTCCCTTTAGATCTTCCATTCTAGGTAAGAAATTACCTTAGAAGTGTTCTGGAAGCTTTGAGAAGAGACTTGGGCGTCGGGAGCTTTGATCCGAGTTTCTGGGAACTGATCTCCTCAATGGGGGGCCCACAGGGTCTATTTATAGGCAAAAGAAGACCCCGGGCGGTTACTGGGCGGTTACCAGATATGTCGCGCAAGTCCCTTGCACGACCATGAGGGGTCGCGCAAGTGTTGAGGTGGCGCGCAAGTGTACTTGCGCGACCAAGAGGGAACTTGCGCGACCTATGGGCAATGTTCTCCTTTTCCATCCCTTTGTCGATTTTTGATGTTTCTTCAAAGGATTAATCACTTTGAGCTCATATATTCCCTTTTCCGATCTTTAGATTCTGTGACGAAAGGAGCGTCAACAGGTATATATTGAAAAGAATCCATTATTGGGGGCCATAACCAACCATGACAAGAAGTATGATTCTCCATTGGACAATAACTTGTAAAAACTATGCATTCTTTACACTTTCATTTAATACATGATCATGTGAAGTTGAATTTTTCTATTTTGAGTGTATCATACTCTAATGACTCCCCAAGGTTTATTTTTTTAAAGAAACTATAAAAACATCAATCCAATGATTAACCCCCACCATCTGAGTGGATGAAAGAAATCATATTAGCTACTTCAATATGATTAGGGAGGATGTCAGAATTGATGACATGCATTTTTTATGGGAGTACATGGTCTTCCCCTAGAAAATGAGGTTGATTTATTGATTTAACCTATACATGGATATATAACTATATAAATGAGTCCATATAGAATGGATGCCATTGAATTGGAGGAATTAAAGATGTAGATAAAAGAGAATTTGTACATGGGTTTTATCCACCCCAAAAATTCATCACAGGGAGCACTAGTCCTCTTTGTTAATAAGAAATATGGATCAATCTGAATTTTTGTTGACTATTATGAGCATAACAAGATCAAAATTAAGAATAAATATCCTTTACCATTCCTCGATGACCTATTCGATCAAATGAGAGGATATAAGTACTTCTTAAATATTTTCCTTTGATCTATATATCATCGGTTAAGGCTAAAAATGGAGGATATTTCAAAAACAACATTCCAAATGAGGTATAGACACTATGATTTTATAGTGATTCAATTCAAACCGACTAATTACTTCTCCATCTTTATATATATAATTAATAGAAACTTTATATAATACCTTGATTAATTTTTGGTTGTATTTATAGTTAATATTCATATATATTCAATGAGAAGTGAATAAAATGAAGATCATTTGGATATTTTGTTAAAGACCTTGAGAAAGTAGAAACTATATTCCCAAATTTTCAAGTGTGAATTTTTTATACAGAAAGTATCATTCTTGGGTCATGTAATTACAATAAAGGGTATATTAGTAGATCCACCAAAAATAAAAGTTTTCATGTAATGGCCCAGACTAAGATCTGTAATTGAAATCTATAATTTTCTTAGGTTTTCATGATATTATCAATATTTTGTGAGAAATTTATCAAGATTACCAAATCCAAAAACCAAGTTAAAAAATGGGATTCAAGTTCTATTGGATAGAGGAATGTGATGAATATTTTAAGGAACTAAATAATTAATTGGTCACAACACCTATACTTATGTTACCCTATAGTGTGGAAGGGTTTATAATATGTAGTGATACCTAAGAGAAGGGATTAAGATTAATCCACATAAAAAATGAAAATGTAATTTCTTATTCAACATAACAATTAAAAAGTCAAGAGAAAAGTTACCAACACATGATTTAAAGCTAACAACAAAGATATTTTCATTAAAAAATTAATGGAATTATCTCTACGATGAGAAGTTTTATATTTATACCAACCAAACGAGTTTGAAGTATATATTCAAACAGTACATAAATATTCACCAAAATAGATGGTTGGAACCAATCAAAGACTATGATTGATCAATAAAATACCACCCTGGGAAGGAAACAAGGTGGATGATGCTTTAGGTAGAAAAAATCATGTTACCTTATCTATGACGAGGGTTGAAAGATGCCCAATATTCATTGATTTTAAAAGTTTGAATCTTGAAGTCATAAGGGAAGGAGAGAAATACTATATTTCACGAGTAACTTCTCAACTATCTATTCATGTGAATATCATAGAATTCAAGAAATATTATGTAAAGATACAAAAAAAAGTATAGAATATTATAGAGATAAATGTTGATAAAGATGAAGATATAAGGTTTGGATCCTAGATATGTATCCCATAAAACCCAGAACTGAAGAGGGGAATTTTGGATAATTCTCATATCACATCCTTTTCTCAGTCTCACTGTCACCCTCCACTCACCCCTCACACCATCTCTTGCTCACCAAATCACTCTCTCTCCCTCTCACATGCTCACCCGCTCGCCTGCTAACCCTCTCTCTATATCTCTCTCCCTATCAACCTCTATCCATATTACCCACTTTCTCTCTCGTACTCCCACCCTATATCTGTAACATCCCAGGTAAATAATGAATAAAACATTTTTATATTTATTAATATTTACGAATTAAATATTAATTTTACTTTAAAGGGGTTGCTATGTTCGATAGCGTACCCGATACGCAACGATGAGTTCCTTTGAAAACTTACGTTACACACTAGTAATATAATAATATTATTTTAAATGGTAGTTAACACGTAGCCGTTGTATTGGCGGGAATTGATAGAAATAACTAAAATATGATAATATATGTTTTTTAAATGTTTTTACATTTATCTAATAAAAGATAAAGGCTTCAAATATGGAAAGAATTCAATTTTAGGCATTTATACCCTAATTTTCACTAAAGGTTCACTTATCACATTTTGATGGTGAACCATCATTAAATATAGTTTTGATCAATCTTATAAATTCTATTGGACCAAATATAACTCTTCTTTAGAATCAGGACATCAAAATTCACTTTGTGTAAATTTTTGGTATCTTTCCGATAAAGTTCATTTTTTAATGAAGTGTAAAATGTTGTATTTTAATTCAAAACCTCTTTTTAATCTAATTTATTTATATGATTATATTATCATTTGAATTGGTATTAAAGTTAAATTAGAAAATATTTTTACCATTAAATCCAATAGTGGTCGTTGGAATTAATTTCACCTTGAAATCAGACTTAAACTAGTGTCAATCTTTTGATACTTATTGTTTCATAAAAACACGCTATTTGTCATGACAATGGGAATTAATTATTAAATTAATTAATGTGACTTATATGTTTTGAATTTTTTAAAATAGACTTCATTTTTCAATTCGGAATATCAAATATATCTTAGGGTGAATTTTTGGTATTTTTCTAAAAAACTTCAATTTTTTATGAATAGTGAAACCACTAAGTGGTACTTATAAAAACTGATTTTTAGTTTAAATGAAATATTACCACTTCTGTGTTTTGAATTTCAAAAATCTGATATACATGGTTGTCATTAAGAGGTAAAATCTGGTTCAATGAGATTAAAATAATTTTTTGGTGAATAGTAACTCTTAAGTTCTTAATCGCAATTAGAGGTAATTAGTGTAGTTTAAGGAAAGAATAATGTTTTAATAAAATGAAATGACCTAGAAACATGTTCTACCCTCATTGTATGTGTCATGTCCGACCAATAAAATCCATGGGTCAACTTGGGGACCCCATGGAGCCACTTTGGTTGGAAAATGACATAAATACCTTTTATTTAATGTTAAAGTAAAAAATGACACAAACATGAAATGTTTTACTAAAACAATTTTTACATGGGGTTATACAAGTCATATGTTTGACTATAAATAGTCATTGGAAAGAAAATAATATTTCCTACATCATAGTAATTGTTTTATAATTTTTAGACATTAAATAAATTAAATTATTTATGACATCATGATGATGCAGCGATGACCTCATTATTTAACGATTTAAATAAAATGGAAAGATAATGTAAAATCTAAGACCTAAACATGTCCAAATACTATTGGATGAGTGGATTTAGAACCCTCATCACCTTATCCTAGAGATACATCAATGTGGGACCTTTAAAATCTGAAAATCTTTTGAAAATAAAGTAACATTTTGTAACTTTACAAGAGTGCCCCTCCTCTCCTCTTATAAAAGGCCCCCATCTCTACCACCATACCCACACTCCCAAAGCCTTTGGCTCAGCCAAAATCTGCTCATTTTGTCTCTAAACTTCCCTCTATTACTCCTTGAAGCCTCACTTTGGGCAGAAGTCTTCCCAAGGAAGCCTTTGAGCTCAAACCAAAGGGAGTTACTCGATTTTAAGGTAATGTCTTCTTTTGAGTCCTTTTGTTTTATTTTGATTCTCCAACCACCTAAACTCTTTTTATTATTTTCTTTTGTAACAAATCAAGTATCCTAAATATATTAGGATGTTTTTATAAGAAGTATTAGAGATACACTTACACACATCTACATCTAATGGTTAAAGAACATACTGTTTCTGTGGTTGGCGAATTTCTGCCTCACGAAACGATGATTGCTCAATCTTCTTTTAAACACCTTTAATGGTGGCCATTATTATGTCACACTATTTATATATGATATATATTATGTTTATGTTTCCCTTATGCTTCTTTATTTTTCATTTGTGGTATACCTTTATTTTTTCCATTGTGGGTAAACACGATAATTTTTTTTAGGAAGTGCGGACTACCGCCCCCTCAAAGTGATTTGATTCGTTAATACCATATGTGGGACATATAAAGGATGGATTTAATGTTATTATATATGATTTTATACTCGAATTATAATATACCTCTATATCATTATTATTTCTTCACATTAAATTATGAGATAGAAATGAAATTAGCGTTCATGCGTACGTACGGCTTACCGTCTCCATGAATGGTGCATTTTATTTCTTATACCCAAATGTAATGTACTATTATAAGTACATATATATAATGGATATATATGATTTATGTTACATCTAAATGATTAATATAATTCTGGAATTAAAATATACATACCTCTCATTTAGTTTTAATTCCATTAATATGACATAGAAATGAAAGTAGCGTTCATGCGTACGTACGGCTTACCATCTCCATGAATGATGCATTTCATTTCTTACCTCTAAATGATTATGTGATATTATAAATACATGTATATGCTAGATATATATGATATCCAAATCAGGAGTGTCATTCTGGATATAAAGAACCTTTGACCACAGGAACAACATGTAATTGTAAGAAGTCCACTTTCGACTTAAGAACCAAATATCGACAAAACAAACATTATTAACTTAAATGGTTACATAATGTTTATAACATGGAAATAAGTGATATAAAAGGAATAATGAACTTGAAAAAGCTTCTTAAGAAAATAGAAATTAACTCAAGTTTATTATTCAGGACGTTAAAGAATGATCGAGTCAAGTCGGACCCGAGGTAAGGGACTTCGTCTCAATCTCCTTTCATTGAGGAATATTTCGTTTTATACACAACTTTCTTTTATACGGTGTATAAACACCTTTGAATTTTAATTTTATACAAAAGGAATCTTTTTCTACGAAGCGTTTTACTAAATGACAGAAAGGAATGTTTTTTTAACGTACGCGGTGACAACGAACTTTTCCGCCGCCGTGAGTATTATTTGGTCTTTGGCTTCCTCAACAAGTCATAATGTTTTTAAAACAAAATAAATACCATATACTCTTTTATGTATTTTGGTATTGAAAATGGTTTTGATAAAGGATTCTATTATGTCAATATATTTAAATTATATATTGTGATTGAAATGTGGAAATTTTATCATTCCTTTATATTGGTTTTATGTTTTATGATTTTATATTGGTACTTGGACATTTGACGGGTGGTTACGTGATAAACCATATGACGAGTGGTGCTGTGAATACCAGGACGAGTGGTTACGTTATAACCTCCAATGCATTGGGTATGGAAGTTGGCCGTATGGCTATTCCATTAAGTATGTATGGAAGTTGGCCGTTTGACTATTCCATTAAGTGATATGTGTGGAAGTCGACCGTATGGTTATTACACTTAAGTATGTTTATGTCCCAAGTTACCTTTATATGTTATTTGTTCTTTATATGGGTTTTATCGTAATACTTTGGTTACAAAAAGTTAAGTAATGATATTTTATTCAGTGAAGATTTTTTACTACTTCATGAAGGTGAAGGTATTACATTGATAAAGTTATACATGGTTTACTTGATGTTTGAAAAACTAACAGTTTTCATTCTTTGTGTATCCCTTACTGAGCTTTTTATGCTCACCCCACGTTTTTTTGAAATGTTTTTCACAGGACTTAATGTGGAATAGGGTCAAGGATGGGATCAAGGGAAAGTCATGCTATATAAAACATGGAACTAGACATGTTTCTTTTAAAGAGTTTTTATTTTATGGAATCTTAGTAGAAGTGTCTACTTTGTAATCTTTTGAGATGTAATAGTTATGTCCTAATTCTATAAAACTCTAAACTTGAAAAGATCCTCAATGTGAATTATTCATTTAATTCTATATTAAGTAAGGTTTAAGGCCGAGGCCTTATAGTTGGTATCAAAGGTCCTTTTAGACAACTTTTGGAGTTATAAAAGTGTACAATTATATGTTAATTTATGGTATGATTGAAATGATATAGCATTTACAGATTACCATGTTGCTTCGCCTAAGATATTTCTGTGTTCAGAATGGTTTTCCGCAGAGGAAACAAAGCAGCTATATTGGGACGACATCCGGAGGAAGACAACCTTCCAAATCAGCAACCTGAGATGGTTGGAATCAGAACTGAATAGTTCGTTGAAGTGATGGCACAGTTGACTCAGGCTATAAATGGTGGTGGTATCCATGCACGAGATCACCCAGATCAACCGCAGAGGAACATGTCATAGGTGGAACATTTCATGAGGTAACATCCCCCATCATTCAGAGGATCATCTGACCCCGTGCAAGCTGAAGGGTGGATTAAAGCACTGGAGAAGATTTTTGATGTCATGGGGTGTTCAGAACATCAAAAGGTTAGTCTTGCTGTTGACCGTTTTGAAGGTGAAGCTGATCAGTGGTGGTCGATGGTGAAAAATATCAGGGATAGTGATGAGATTGAGGATCTTCACTGGGACGAATTCAAATGTATGTTTCTTGAAAAATATTTTCCTAAGGTGGTTCATCTTAGGATGGAAAAACAGTTCCTAGAATTGAGGCAAGAGGATGATTCAGTGGCTGCTTATGAAGCAAAGTTCACTCGATTGGCAAGGTATGCTACAAACTTCATACGAGATCTTGATAGTAAAATAAACTGTTTTTACTCAGGGTTAAAGCCAAAGTATCTAAGGTCTTTAGCCTCTCGTGAGTTCAAAAGTTATGAAAAACTTGTTCGATGTGAAGAGAAGGTGGAAATGGAGTTTGCCGATGATCAGGTGTTCTATGAAAAACAACAGAATAAGAGGTCTAGTTGGAAGGAAAAGGGGAAGAATTCATCAAAGAAGCAAGGAGGTAAGAAAACCAAATATCCATCCTGTGAGAAGTGTGGTAAAATACATCCTGGAGAATGTTTATCCAAGTCTGGTAAGTGCTTTCGGTGTGGTAAGTCTGGTCATATTGCTCGTAACTGTAAGGAAGATGATCAAGCAGGCAATGAAAATCCAGTGGTAAGATGTTTTAAGTGTAATGAAATGGGTCATTATGCAAACGAGTGTCCAACGAAGAACTAAACTGGGGGAAAGCAGCCAGACTACAAGCAGAAAGGGGTGATGAAATCCTTTGCAAAAACTTCAGCAGATGTTGGGCCATCGAATGAAGTGGTATTAGGTACACTGTTTGTTTGTTCAGATTATGCCAATGTGTTGTTTGATTCAGGGTCTACACATTCTTTCATTTCTAAGAAGTTTTCTAGTAAATTGTCAATTCCATCTCAAGATATGAATCCTGAACTTATGGTAAAAACACCCGGAGGTAACGTTGAGACAAAAAGGAATTATAAGAACCTTCCTATCCTTTTCTGTGGAAAGAATATACCAGAAAACCTTATTGTTTTTCCTCTAGTAGAGTTTGATGTTATTTTGGGCATGAATTGGATTTCTGTTTATCATGCTAAGATTGACTACAGAGCTAAACTGGTTTCTTTTCAGAAAGATTTTCAGTTTGTGTACAAGAATAAACCCTTGATTTTGATAACATATCATGAAGTTGAGAAACTAGTAAAAGATGGAAATGAATGTTACCTTGCACATATTGTTGAAAATAAAGGAACTGTTCAGATTAATGATGTGCCAGTGGTAAATGAGTATCCTGATGTTTTTCCTGATGAGTTTCCTGGTGTTATTCATGATCGGGAAGTTGAATTTACTATTGACTTAGTTCCTGATTCTAAGCCAATTTCAAAACCCCCTTATCGAATGGCTCAATTTGAACTTTTAGAGTTAAAGAAGAAATTGCAGGAGTTATTAGATAAAGGTTTCATTCGACCTAGCACTTCACCATGGGGTGATCCTGTCTTATTTGTTAAAAAGAAATATGGCTCAATGAGACTTTGCATTGATTATAGAGCCTTGAATAATATTACTCTTAAGAACAAGTATCCTTTTCCTCATATCGATGATTTGTTTGATCAGCTCCAGGGAGCTCAGTATTTTTCGAAGATTGACTTGAGGTCTGGGTACCATCAGTTGAAAGTAAAAGAAGAAAATGTTCCGAAGACTGCGTTCCGTACTAGATAGGACCATTATGAATTTTGTAGTTATGCCTTTTGGGTTAAAAAATGCACCTGCTGTATTCATGGACCTTATGAATAGAGTTTTCCATGAGTTCTTGGATAAGCTTTTGGTTGTTTTCATTGATGATATTTTGGTGTTTTCTAAAAGTAAAGAGGAGCATTAAAGTCATTTAAGGGTTATTTTTCAAACCTTAAAAGAAAATAAATTGTATGGGAAATTCAGCAAGTGTGAGTTTTGGTTACAAAAAATTTATTTCCTGGGTCACATTGTTTCAAAGGATGGCATAACTATTGATCCTGCTAAAACAAAAGTTGTTGAAGAATGTCCAAGACCTAAAAATGTAACCGAGATCCGTAGTTTTCTTGGTTTGGCAGGTTACTACCGAAGGTTTGTTGAAATTTTTTCACGGTTATCTAGTCCAATGACTAAGCTAACTCGTAAGGGTGTTATGTTCATCTGGACAAAAGAATGTAATGATTGTTTTCAGGAGTTGAAGAGAAGATTGGTGAATGCTCCAGTTTTGGCACTTCCTTCCAGGAATGGTGAGTTTTTTATATACAGTGATGCTTCGTTGAAGGGACTTGGTTGTATCCTTATGAAGAATGATCAGGTAATTGCTTATGCTTCACGTCAGTTGAAAACTCATTAGGTAAATTACCCTACACATGATTTGGAATTAACTGCTGTTGTTTTTGCTTTAAAAATTTTGAGGCATCATTTGTACAGAGTAAAGTGTGAAATATATACTGATCACAAAAGTTTAAAGTATATATTCACTCAGAAAGAATTGAACATGAGACAGAGGAGATGGCTGGAATTAATCAAGGATTATGATTGTACAATTCATTACCATCCGGGAAAAGCAAATAAAGTGGCCGATGCTTTGAGTTGAAAAAGTAATGCTTCATTAACCATGCTATGTTTGGAACGAGATCCTTTGGGTTTTGATTTGATGAACTTTGGCACAGAATTTGTTGGTGCAGGATGTCCTTCTGTTTTCTTTCAGGTATCAGTGAGATCTTCTCTATCAGACAGAATTAAGAAAGTACAGAAGCAAGACAATGAGTTACAGAAAAAGGTAGTGCTAGTTCAGAAGGGTAAGTTGCCTGAATTCAACACTGATAATGATTGTGTTTTGAGGTTTGGGAAGAGATTATGTGTTCCTTGTGATTCACAGTTGAATAATGAGCTGTTATGTGAGGCTCATAGTTCCCCGTTTTCAGTTCATCCTCGCAGTACTAAGATGTACATAGATCTGTGGGAGTATTACTGGTGGGATGGAATGAAAAGAGATATTGCTGATTTTACTGTGAAGTGTTTGACTTGTCAACAGGTTAAAGCATAGTGGAAGTTACTGAAAGGGATGCTTCAACATTTACCAGTGCCAGAGTGGAAATGGGAGAATATATCCATGGACTTTGTTGTGGGATTACCGAAGACATCTCGAGGTAATAATGCAATCTGGGTTATTGTTGATCGCTTGACTAAATCTGCTCATTTCATTGCTATACGAGATACTTTCTCTCTAGATCAACTTTCTCGATTGTATCTTAAAGAGATAGTCAGGATGCATGGAGTTCCCCTCTCCATTGTATCTGACCATGATCCTAGGTTTACTTCTAACTTTTGGAAACGCCTTCAGAAGTCTTTGGGTACTGAATTAAATTTCAGTACATCTTTTCATCCTCAATCAGATGGGCAGTCAGAACGAACAATTCAGACCTTGGAGGATATGCTACGAGCTTGTTCGATGTATTATTAAGGAAGTTGGGACCAACATATTTCTTTGGTTGAGTTTTCATATAATAACAGTTTTCATTCCAATATACAGATGGCACCATTTGAGACATTATATGGGAAGTGGTGTCGAACTCCAGCATTTTGGGATGAAGTGGGTGAAAGGAAGCTGATGGGACCCGAATTGATAGAAGAGATGGCAGAAAAGGATCATTTGATTCAGAAACACATGAGAATAGCTCAGAGCAGGCAGAAGAGTTATGCGGATAACCGAAGGAAGGATATATCTTTCGAGGTAGGTGATCATGTTTTTCTCAAGGTTTCTCCATGGAAAAGTGTGATGCGATTTGGTAAGAAAGGAAAGCTGAGTCCAAGGTTCATTGGACCATATGAAATTCTGGAGAGAGTTGGATAAGTTGCATACAGAGTGGCATTACCTCTGAGTTTATCTTAGGTACACAATGTTTTTCATGTTTTGATGTTGAGGAAGTATATGCCAGATTCATCTCATGTTTTGAGCCCAGAGGTAGTTTAGTTGGAAGAGAATCTCTCTTATGAAGAGCAACCTGTCTAGATTCTTGACCGAAGAGAGAAAGTGTTGCGAAATAAGGTAATCCACCAGGTAAAGGTTTTGTGGAAAAACCATATGGTTGAAGAGGCAACGTGGGAATCTGAAAATTCTATGAGGGATAAATACCCCCACTTATTTTGATAAGTGAATAAAATTGCGAGGACACAATTCCCAAAAGGGGGGAAGGATGTAAAATCCCAGGTAAATAATGAATAAAACATTTTTGTATTTATTAATATTTACCAATTAAATATTAAATTTACTTTAAAGGGGTTTCTATTTTTGATAGCGTACCTGATACATAACGATGAGTTCCTTTGAAAACTCACGTTACACACTAGTAATATAATAATATTATTTTAAATGGTAGTTAACATGTAGCCGTTGTATTGGCGGGAATCGATAGAAATAACTAAAATATGATTATATATGTTTTTTTAAATGTTTTTACATTTATCCAATAAAAGATAAAGGCTTCAAATACGGAAATAATTCAATTTTAGGGATTTATACCCTAATTTTCACTAAAGGTTCACTTATCACCTTTTGATGGAGAACCGTCATTAAATATAGTTTTGATCAATCTTATAAATTCTATTGGACCAAATATAACTCTTCTTTATAATTGGGACATCAAAATTCACTTTGTGTAAATTTTTGGTATCTTTCCGATAAAGTTCATTTTTTAATGAATAGTGTAAAATGTTGTATTTTAATTCAAAACCTCTTTTTAATCTAATTTATTTATATGATTAGATTATCATTTGAATTGGTTTTAAAGTGAAATTATAAAATATTTTTACTATTAAATCCAATAGTGGTCGTTGGAATTAATTTCACTTTGAAATCGGACTTAAACTAGTGTCAATATTTTGATACTTATTGTTTCATAAAAACATGCTATTTGTCATGACAATGGGAATTAATTATTAAATTAATTAATGTGACTTATATGTTTTGAATTTTGTAAAATAGACTTAATTTTTTAATTCGGAATATCAAATATAGCTTAGGATGAATTTTTGGTATTTTTCTGAAAAACTTCAATTTTTGATGAATAGTGAAACCACTAAGTGGTACTTATAAAAACTGATTTTTCGTTTAAATGAAATTTTACCACTTCTGTGTTTTGAATTTCAAAAATCCAACATACATGGTTGTCATTAAGAAGTAAAATGTGGTTCAATGAGATTAAAATAATTTTTTGGTGAATAGTAACTCTTAAGTTCTTAATCGCGATTAGAGGTAATTAGTGTAGTTTAAGGTAAGAATAATGTTTTAATAAAATGAAATGACCTAGACACATGTCCTACCCTCATTGGATGTGTCATGTCCGACCAAGACAATCCATGGGTCAACTTGGGGACCCCATGGAGCCACTTTGGTTGGAAAATGACATAAATACCTTTTATTTAATGTTAAAGTAAAAAATGACACAAACATGAAATGTTTTACTAAAACATTTTTTACATGGGGTTATAAAAGTCATATTTTTGACTATAAATAGTCATTGTAAAGCTAAAAAGATATCCTAAATCATAGTAATTGTTTTATAATTTTTCGACATTAAATATATTAAATTATTTATGACATCATGATGATGCAGCGATGACCTCATTATTTAACTATTTAAATAAAATGGAAAGATAATGTAAACTCTAAGACCTAAACATGTCCAAAACCTATTGGATGAGTGTATTTAGAACCCTAATCACCTTATCCTATAGATACATCAATGTGGGACCTTTAAAATCCGAAACTCTTTTGAAAATAAAGCAACATTTTGTAACTTTACAAGAGTACCCCTCCTCTCCTCTTATAAAAGGCCCCCACCTCTACCACCTTACCCACACTCCCAAAGCCTTTGGCTCGGACAAAATCTGCCCATTTTGTCTCTCCACTTCCCTCTATTACTCCTTGAAGCCTCAATTTGGGAATAAGTCTTCCCAAGGAAGCCTTTGAGCTCAAACCAAAGGGAGTTACCCGATTTTAAGGTAATGTCTTCTTTTGAGTCCTTTTGTTTTATTTTGCTTCTCCAACCCCCTAAACTCTTTTTATTATTTTCTTTTGCTACAACTCCAGTATCCAAAATATACTAGGATGTTTTTATAAGAAGGATTCGAGCTAAACTTACACACATCTATATCTAATGGTTAAATAACATACTGTTTCTGTGGTTGGCGAATTTCTGCCTCACAAAACGATGATTGTTCAATATTCTTTTAAACACCTTTAATGGTGGACATTAAGATGTAAATATATTTATATATGATATATATTATGTTTATGTTTCCCTTATGCTTCTGTATTTTTCATTTGTGGTATACCTTTATGGTTTCCATTGTGGGTAAACACTATAATTTCATTTTAGGAAGTGCGAACTACCGCCCCCTCAAAGTGATTTGATTCGTTAATACCATATGTGGGACGTATAAAGGATGGATTTAAAGTTATTATATATGATGTTATACTGGAATTATAATATACCTCTATATCATTATTATTTCTTCCCATTAAATTATTAGATAGAAATGAAAGTAGCGTTCATGCGTACGTACGACTTACCGTCTCCATGAACGGTGCATTTCATTTCTTATACCCAAATTTAATGTACTATTATAAGTACATATATATAATGGATATATATGATTTATGTTAAATATAAATGATTAATATAATTATGGAATTAAAATATACATACCTCTCATTTTGTTTTAATTCCATTAATATGACATAGAAATGAAAGTAGCGTTCATGCGTACGTACGACTTACCGTCTCCATGAACGGTGCATTTCATTTCTTACCTCTAAATGATTATGTGATATTATAAATACATGTATATGCTAGATATATATGATATATATGATTTAAAAATCAGGAATGTCATTCTGGATATAAAGAACCTTTGACCACACGAACAACATGTAATTGTAAGAAGTCCACTTTCGACTTAAGAACCAAATATCGACAAAACAAACATTATTAACTTAAATGGTTACATAATGTTTATAACATGGAAATAAGTGATATAAAAGGAATAATTAAATTGAAAAATGTTCTTTAATAAATAGAAATTAACTCAAGTTTATTATTCAGGACGTTAAAGAACGATCGAGTCAAGTCGGACCCGAGGTAATGGACTTTGTTTCAATCTCCTTTCATTGAGGCATATTTCGTTTTATACAAAACTTTATTTTATACGGTGTATAAACCCCTTTGAATTTTACTTTTATACAAAAGGAATCTTTTTCTAGGAAGCGTTTTACTAAACAACAAAAAGGAATGTTTTTTTAACGTACGCGGTGACAACGACCTTTTCCGCCGCTGCGAGTATTATTTGGTCTTTGGCTTCCTCAACAAGCCGTAATGTTTTTAAAATAAAATAAATACCATATACTCTTTTATGTATTTTGGTATTGAAAATGGTTTTGATAAAGGATTCTATTATGTCAATATATTTAAATTATATATTGTGATTGAAATGTGGAAATGTTATCATTCCTTTATATTGGTTTTATGTTTTATGATTTTATATTGGTACTTGGACATTTGACGGGTGGTTATGTGATAAACCATATGACGGGTGGTACCGTGAATACCAGGACAGGTGGTTACGTTATAACCTCCAATGCATTGGGTATGGATGTTGTCCGTATGGCTATTCCATTAAGTATGTATGGAAGTTGGCCGTATGGCTATTCCATTAAGTGATATGTGTGGAAGTCGACCGTATGGTTATTCCACTTAAGTATGTTTATGTCCCAAGTTACCTTTATATGTTATGTGTTCTTTATATGGGCTTTATGGTAATACTTTAGTTACAAAAAGGTAATTAATGATATTTTATTCAGTGAAGAGTTTTTACTACTTCATGAAGGTGAAGGTATTACTTTCATAAAGTTATACATGGTTTACTTAATGTTTGAAAAACTAACAGTTTTCATTCTTTGTGTATCCCTTACTGAGCTTTTTATGCTCACCCCAAGATTTTTTGAAATTTTTTTCACAGGACTTAATGTGGAATAGGGTCAAGGATGGGATCAAGGGAAAGTCATGCTATATAAAACATGGAACTAGACATGTTTCTTTTTAAGAGTTTCTATTTTATGGAATCTTAGTAGAAGTTTCTACTTTGTAATCTTTTGAGATGTAATAGTTATGTCCTAATTCTCTAAAAATCTAAACCTGAAAATATCCTCAATGTGAATTATTCATTTAATTCAATATTAAGTAAGGTTTAAGGCCGGGGCCTTATAATATCCCTCTTGATCTGTCACCCTGTCACCCTCTCATCCTCTCTCCCTCTCTTACACTCACCCCTCCCCACCCCCACCTCAGTTTTGAGTACATTTTTGTCTCATTTTAGTTACAAATAAGATTTTTCCCAGGTGTAAAATATAATATTATGTGTATACTCTAGGTATATGTCATGTATTTTATTAGTGGTGAATAATAGGGTTTATATGGAGGAGATAAATATCACATGGTATGTATCTTTCTAGAACACGTCATGCCTTTCCAGTTTAAACATAACTAGGTCACGTAAAGTAAACACTCAAATTACACAATGAATACAAACAGTGTGTGAGTTGAAAGAACATAATTTTTACTAGTATATTATTTAAACCAATGGTTGGGGATACATTCCCAACCACATTTTTTGATATATATAACAAGTAGCTGGAAACACATGCCAGGTCTGATACATTACATAATGTGGGCCATGAGTACATGGACAAGTAGTGGATTAGACCCATATTATGTGTTAGTTCAAGAGTAACACTATGTACGATGATAAATCATGTATAAATAATTACAATGCATTCCTAGCTATTTCTCAGTACACAAACTTCGTGTTTGATGAAGTACATGTTGTGTGCTTTCCACTTCTTGGTGTTTTTCATATCTTCCTACTCGAGAGTCAAATTTAGATAAATAAATTGTCAATTATATGAATTTCTATATGTAGATCATGATATTTTAATAATATTAACTATTAGTGTAAAACTCTATGATTTTAAAAGAAGAAATTTTTTGATAATGTATAAGACCCACAATACTGAGCTTAAAAAACTATACAATCTTATTATTTTAAATATGACCGTTTTAACATAGAATTTGAATTTATGGGTATGAATAGAAGTAAATAAATTATGAAATAAATATAAAATGGTCCTACTAAATAAAAATTCATCTATTAAATCTTGGTAAATAAGAACTCAATTGTTAGTAAAGTGATTGTATTCTTCAAAAATATGTTTTCTTCAAAAATGGGTTTTATTGATTTTTTTGAGTGAATATTATAACTAATGTTTTCCAATTATTGAGTTAATATTTTATAAAAAGTATATAGTTATTGATATTTCCATATCAAAATTTTCATAGGATGCAATTTTTGGGTTTTTTTCTTGAAAATATTATTTCTTCGATGAATAGTAGAAAATACTGATTTTTATTGAAAACTGTATTTTTGTTTCAAGAATTTACAAAGTCCCATTTTGTATTAAAATTTTTTAAGTGTACAATTAGTTAATTTATATTATAATTAATACAATTAATATAATTGGAAACAATTTTATGTTTAATTTTTCTATAATTTTTTTTATAATTAAGATGAACTTTTTTTGGAAAACCGCATTTCGTCACATTTTACAGGTTTAGTTTTAAATTAAATTCTACCACATTATTGAATTTAATTTGATGGATTAAATATTTGGTATAATAATAATTAATATAATGTTATAGGTTTATCTTAATTTTTTCCATTATGAATAGTAACCATAGTAAATATTTATCACTATGGTAAGGGTAGAATAAGTAAAACAAGGTTAAAACTATGGGGTAAAGTTTTAAAATATATTCAACACTTTCCTTTATACTATTGGTTGAGTGGTGTTAAAATAAAGTTATTTTCATATCGTTAAATAATTTATTTTAAAACATTATTTTTCAATTTGGTATCCAAGCTTGAATTTTATGAAGATAAGTTATATTTTATTCAAATTAAAAATTATTTTTTGGTATATGCATTTAATTGAATGTTTGGAAGTTTCCAATCAGTTTTGGATTGATAAAAAAGTCTATTTTTTTTATTATATAACCAATAAAATTCATGTAAACTAATTTATTACTTTATTTCAATGTAGGATTATTTTTAAGCTTAAATAAGGTATTTTATAAAAAATCATTTTTCAAGTGTTTTGTAATATTATATTAAAAGTTAATTATTTCAACAATAGAAATTGAACTTGATAAAATGGATTATAAATTTATATTCAGAATTTGTAAATTTTTTTATAAGTCTCCTTTTATTTTTGGTCATATAATTAAGTTCTCATGGTAAAAATGTTAAGTTATCACAGTTAATGTTAAAATGGGATTAAAGTAGTTTAACTAGGTGATAAGGCTTAAAATATGTCCAAGCCTTTTTTAAATTTGTTTTTCTGAATTTATTTAGATTCTATAACATATTATATTTTAAAATAGAGTTCCTTTATTACACTTTACATGATTATGATATATATATATATATTATTTAATATTTTAGGTAATTCCAAGTGTGTCTTTTCCTTCACTTATGAAAGGACACCCCTCTCATATTATATCCACACTTAAAGAGAAATTGTTTTGTTCAATAACAACCAAAATAACTTTATAACATCCCTAAAAATTTCATAGTTGTCTAATTTTGGACATAATACCATCCTTATAAGGATTAAGGTGTAAAGAAAAAAAGATTGTCTGAAGAAGAGGTATAACTTTTAACCAAATGTTTTAGTAATGTTTATTCTTTTACCTCTTTAAAAACTCTTATAAAAATTATGATATAATAAAATTTGTATCTAAAATATAATTACATGTTATTATTATTATGTATAAACTTTAATCTATCTTCTTCTTAATCTAATGGTAAATGAAATCATCATTCGTCTGTATGGCGGACTACCGTCTCATGAACCAATGTAATTCCTTTTTCCATCACTTCCTATCATGCTTGGTTATAATGGTCGATTTAATTTATATAAATGATATAAATTAAATAATTATAATCCTATAAATACAATATATCATATTATTTTTTACCTTTATATACATAGAAAAATGATAATGTCATTGGTGTGTACGTATTGATTACCACATCCACGAAGCGAAGTGATAAATTTTTCATTGCCACATCACATGGATGATATATATAAGTTTATTTAAATATATAATATTATATTTATTACATATTTTTTAAGGATAAAATAATACTTACCTTATTTCCATCATTCTCATTTAAAAATGGAAACATCACTCGTGCGTATGTACGAACTACAGTCTCCATGATTATAAAATAATTCATTTTTCATAACCATTATTAAAAGTTGGTTTTAAAATTAATATTAATGTATAAAATTTATAATTATTTAATAATTATTATTCTTTATATTACATAATAATTACATCTTTGACTATGGTCAACATGCCAAAGTCATTTTGAAATTATGAAATGAACATCTTCAAAACACTTGATGTGGACATAACTGATTAAGTAATTAAATATACCACTAAAATAAATGAAATAAAAGGTTTAATGGTAAGGTATTAAACCTTTAATAGGTTTTTAATAAATTAAATAATTAATATACATTCATTAAATAGGATTTAAATAACATTTTATATACCTAGGGAATGAATAGTAAATCCATACTCCAATGTAAGATTGTTAATCCATACGTTTGAAGATTATCTGAATGTAAGGATGTTGATCCAAACACAAATTGTTTTAGCATGATGTAGGGTTAATACCATATGAAAGCATTTCACTTTTTAGTGTAACATAGGGTTGATAACATATGAAAGCATTTCACTTCTCAGTGTAATGTAGGGTTGATACCATACATTCATTTACTGAATGTAGGGTTTTAAAGAGTGTTTCTAGAGTAATTCACATAATGTCAAATTAATTTACCCCGTATATGAATTCCTAAAAAACCATTCAAGAAAACTTAATTATAAATCAAACAAGGGTATTTTTGAACATCAAAATTAACATAAATTATAGATTATTATTAAGACAATACATGCCCAACAATCTCCCCCTTTTTATGATAATACAACCCATAACATAATCCATAACAAAATTTTAACAAATTTTAAGATTTTTTTAACTTAAAAAAATTGATATAGAAAATATTTTGATATTTTGATTTCTAAGTATTATTTCAATAAAGAAAATAGATAATTATAAATTAAATATTATCTCTAATGAAATTTTGTGGTTTGAAAATATTCTCCCCCATCTCCTCATAGTCTTCATGGAAAATCTCCATTGATTTTCTTACGAATATCCACCATTTAATTAAATATTATCCACTTTTTGTGATGTAAAAAACATAGTTTTAAAGAATAAACAATATAAACCACATTTAATATAGAACTGAACTATAATGAATAATTATAAATATTTTCCTAAGAAAAATAAATCTCAGATTGGAAGTTTAAACATTGAACTAAAATAAAAGATACTAAAAAATAATAAGAAAGTAAATTGAAATTAAAATTAATTCAAATGTTTTGAGAAATAAACTACAATCCTTAGTCAATGAAAGGGTTTTCAAAATGAAGGGCTTTGGTTTGAATCAGTAGGGATAGAGGGTTCATCAGTATGAGGAGGGATTGAACTACACTGCTAATATCAAGAAGCTTCAAAAGTAGGCTCTAGAAATGATTTTTTTAAGAATTATAATTATTATTGAAGAAGATTGTTTGAATCATTTCCAACCTTACAATTCTAAACCAGATTATCCTTTAAAAATTCATTCACATGTTCCTCTAACTTAATGAACAAGGTAATCTTTTCCTTAATATGATTGAGAATTGGTCCCAACCAAGCTTTACTTGAAGCGAGTTGACTAATCCGATGCATTTGATTTTCCAACAATACACTTAAAGGAGTACTATCACACTTAAGAGTGTGTAGTATATCATTGAACTCATCCAGTACAGAGGTAATAGCTTCAAAATTCCTGAGCAGTTCTGACGGTGCCTATTGAGAGGAGGTTGATGCTTGACTACTTTCCTTGGGAGACTGAAATTCTCTCCCTATTATGAGCTTAAACTCATTAAACTTTGATTTATAAACATATTCATCTCTTAACAAATTGAACTCTCTATACATCTTACTGATAAGATCTTTAAGCTCTCTAATAGAAATTAGATTATATTTTAATTCCCTTAAATGGATCTTCTAAGCTTCAAACTCAGCTCTTGTCATTTAAGAAACCTTGTATTCTTCTAATTTATTTTTCTCAGCCTTCGACTATTATATGAGAAACAAATTCATAGCCTCCAATAGATATACCTTTATAACTAAGGATTCAGCCTGAGAATCAGATGATTTAGGAGATAAAGTGTCATGGTCAGGAAAACATTCTCTTTGACTAACTTCTACTAAGTCTAAACTTGGCTCTTCATTACCAAAAAATCTGTTTCCTAAGGTAGATCCTTTAGCAATTTCAGAATCAGGTACAACTTTAGTTTGAGTATCAGGAACAGCTTCCCTGATATGTTCTTGACTTTGATCCTATTTCTAAACTTTCTCATCCATTGGATTCTAATGATCAGCTACTCTCTGTGCTTCATCCACAGTCTCTGGAATGACAACTGTAATTATTCTTTTCTGAATAAGAGATTCTTCTGACCTTGAAGTTCCTTTTTCATCAGGCCTATATTTCATAGAAACAACTGAAGGAATCATCATTTTCTCCCCCTAAATGACTGATAATAACCTTTGATATTGTTTCACACCAACTGATAGAAGACTATTTCAAGAGGTTCTCCAGACCAATACAAGATTTTTCACAGTTCTATCATTCAAAGTGTTGATGTGGTGACATGTTTTTCCAAAAAACATATTGATAATTTTTCCTTAACTACGCAGAAAAAAAGAAATAATATGTCCATATAGATAATATTCTATCTTTTCATTTGTGTGGTAGTAATGGTTTATATATCTTATCATAAACCAAAATAAATTAAACTTTATGTGATTTATATACAAAAACATGATATACATGTCAGGATACATGAATGTTTTCTAGCTCATTAGTCATAGGAAAAATTAAAAATTGAATATAATTCATCAAAAATCAATGATCAGAAGTTTGTTCTTTCATCATTTCCTTCTTGATAGTTCTTGCTCCAAACAAAAAAAACATAATATATTTTAAAAAATTTCTTCCATTTCTGATATTCCTTAAATCAATTTGAAACTCCCCCTAATGGGGACAACGAAAAATCTCATCCATTTCCATAAAAGACAAAGAAAACTCAGAATCATTAATCTTAGAGATAATATAATATTATTCAAATCCAAGACTAAATGAATAATTTCTAAAAAATTAATTTACTTCAATGTTGTAATCCATAGGAATGTTATCATATTCAAAATCGTAAACTAAACCGTGAAATCTCATTACTTCCTTGAGAGAAATATTTGTAAAATCTAAATAACCGAAATCAATTACCTTTACCTAGGGAACTTTTCAGGATTTCCCTGAAGAATGTTTTTTTTACACTCAAAATCTATATATCTTAGAGAGTTTTCTATCTCTGAAGGTTTCTATATTGAAGGTATTGAAGGTTTAGCATTTCAGGACATGTGAATCAAAAGAAGATCTATAAACCGAAAGGATGTATAGGAGAGGGGAAAGAGAGAAAGAGAAGTTAAGTAGTTTGATCATGCCGTTTGAGAATGTACTAATTACTTTTTAATTTTGAAAAGATAAGAAAAATAAAATCTAAATGAAATTATAAATTAAAACATAATTGAATAAAATATATTAAATTAATATTACTAAAATAAAAATAGAGAGACTCGAAATAAATTAATAAACAATCACATAAACTAAAATATTCCTAACCCCCACTTAAAAAAATCAAAACTAACACTTGGATGTGGTTTAGTAAAAATATAATCTAATTGATATTCGGTATTAAAAAATTCTAAATATATATCCTTTTTAAGGATACGATCTCTTATAAAATGATGTCGTATATCATTGTGCTTAGTACTAGAATGACTTATAAGATTTATTGAAATATTTGTAGCACTAGAATTATCACATAAAATAGATATACTATTAAAGTTTAGTCCATATTATAGTAGAGTGTTTTTCATCCTCAATACTTATGCACAACAACTTCCAATTGATACATATTCTGGCTCAACAGTTGATAGGGAAACTGAGTGTTTTTTCTTACTAGAACATGAAACTAAATATTTTCCTAAAAAGTTATAGGTTCCCAAGGTACTTTGTCTATCTAATGTAAAACCTCCAAAGTCGGCATCTGAATATGAAATTAAATTAAAATCATAATTTTTGGTGTAAAGAAGAGATTGAAAAATATTTCCTTTTAAATATCTATATATTCTGTTAACATCATTAAGATGGAACTCTTTTGGACTTGATTGAAATATAACACAAATAAATATAGAAAACATAATGTATGGTCTTATAGCAATAAGATACAACAAACTACCAATCATACCTCTATATAACTTGTTTTCAACTGGTTTTCCTGCTTCATCCAAATCAAGTTTTATATTGGTACACATAGGAGTATTGAATTTATTAGTATTATAAAGTTAATTTTTTTTTAAATAAATCAATAATATTCTTACATGGATTTAAAATATTTTCAAAATATTTTTGGTAAATTTTAAATCCTAAAAATAAATTTAGTTCTATCATCATACTCATTTCTAATTTTTTTACATTAAATTTGAAAAATCATGAAAAATATTTTTATTAGTTGAACAAAAAAATAACATTATCAATTAAAATTTGAACTAATGAAATATTAGAATAAAATATTTTATTGAAAAGTGTTGGATCTTCTAATCTAATAATAAATTTATTTTTCAAAAGAAAAGAACTTAATATTTCATACCAATCTTTAGGATCATGTTTAATGCCATATAGAGCTTTAGTAAGTTTAAAAATAGAGTTTTGTTTTTGATAATTTTTAAAACCATGGGGGTTTTCAACATAAACTTCCCCCCATTAAATAACCATTTTGAAAGGAAAACATAACATCCATATGATATAATTTAAAATTCATATAGAATACATAAGCTCAAAGGATTCTAAAGGCTTCTAATCTATCTGTAGGGGAAAAGGTATCATCATAATATATACATTCTTCCTGATTATATGTTATAGATACTAATTTGGATTCATTTTGTGTTATAATCCCTTGATCATCCTATTTATTTCTAAAGAACTACCTAGTTCCTATAACTAGATAATTTGTTGGTCTCTCTACTAGTTCCAAAATTTCATTTATTTTGAACTGGTTTATCTATTCTTATATTGTTATTGTACCACTCTCATCTACTATAGATTCGTCAATAGTATTAGGTTCTAACTTATATAGAAAGGCAGATAAATAATCAAGGTTTCCTAAATTTCTTCTACTTCTAATTCCCATGTCTATGTCTCATATAAATTTTCTAAAGGATGGTTCTTTAGAGTTCTAGACTATTTAGGAAAGAAAATTTCTGGTTCTTCAGTTTCATGTTCTTTAGAACTAGATTGAATTTTATTAATATAATTTTCAAAATTATTTTTAAGGGTTTCAAGTCTCATGTTATCAAAAGAGTTAGTAACTTCATCAGTTTGATATTTCTCTTTAATAAAAGGGTTAGTTTCACCAAAATTCACATGAATGTATTATTCAAAAATCGTTGACTTTTTATTAAACACTATATAAGCTATGGAGGTAACAGAATATCCAAAAAATATTCATTCTTAATCTTTTGGATATAAATTACCGAGGTTGTCCTTAGTATTCAAGATATAGACCTTGGATCCAAAAACTTCAAAGTACTTTATATTTTCTGTTATTCTAATGTTCATAAGATGTATTTTTGAAAATAGGCCTTATTAAAACTCTATTCATGATATATAATTTTTTTATTATAGATTATACCCTAAGATAGGTAGGAAAACTATTTTCATTTAGCATAGTTCTTTTCATTTCTTTAATAGTTCTATTTCTTCTCTCAATAATTCCATTTTTTGAGGTGTTCTTGGTGAAAAAAGGTGTGTTTAATGCCCAGATTTGAGCAAAAATAATTGAATCATTGATTCTAAAATCCCCCACTATGATCACTTCTCAAAGAAATTATTTTAAAACCTTTTCTATTTTGAAAATTTTTATAAAAACTTTAAAAAATAGTGAAAACATCACTTTTGAGTTTTAGAAAATAAACACAAGTAAATCTAGAATAATCATTTACTAAAACATAAAAATATAATTTACTAGCCAAACTTTCTACCTTTTATGGTCCAAAAAATTCCATATGGATAAGTTCTAAAGGTTTATATGTTGAAAATTTGTTAATATATTTGAAATAAGATTTTTGGTGCTTGCTAATATGGCATGCATCAAAGAATCTATCATTATCAAACTTAAGACTAGGAAAATCAAAAACTAACTATTTCTTGGATAATTTATATAAAGAATATATATTATAGTGTCCAAGTCTTCTATTACAAATACAAGATTAATTTGTCTTATTAGTTAAACAATTTACTTTATGTTTACGTAAGTAATTTAAATCCAATATATTAACATTATCAGTTCTAGGTGCTCTAAATTTAGGCAACTTATCTTTAAACATAGAGTAGGAATTGTAAGAAAAGTAAACATAAAATCCAGCATCATAGAGTTTATATATACTTATAAGGTTGTGCTTATCCATTTACCAAATAATACATTATTGATTGAGATAGTCTTTGGATCTACAATAGTTCGAACTCCAATTATTTTTCCTTTGGAATTATCACCAAAAGTGACTAATCCTCCATCCATTTGAGTTAGTGTATGAAAGTTTGTTGAATCTTCAATCATATTCTTAGAAAAAAAACTATCCATATAATATATGGATTTTCTAAAACTATGACCAATTTCCTAAAAAATTAATTAAACAAATGTTTGTTTTGGTACCCATATCTTCTTGGGTCCAGCAGTGTTAGCAAGTAATGATATGGGAATCTATATTTTCATTATTTTTCCATAATTTATATCACTTGATTTAGATAAATAATTATAAATAAAGGCCATATTAATACCACTAATTTTAGTATTTTCAAATAGAAATTATTAGTGAAATGACCTTTTGTTCGATAATGATAACAAATAGCATTTTTAGTATTGGGCACAAAATAGTTTTTATATAATTTTGACTTTTCAAGCTTTCCTCCAATTTCAATTAATTTTATTTTAATGAAATTAGTTCTAATAAATTAATTTAAAATATTTTATCCTTTATCAAAAACAAGAGCAACACTCTTATAATATTATACTTCATCCTGTAATTCCTTGATTTTTTTTCATGATTGATACTGTTTGTTGTAGAAGAATTTAATTTTTCAAGTAGCTCTTGATGTTGGTTTATCACGGTATCTCTTTCACCTAAAATAAAATTATGAATATTTTTCAGAGATTTATGTTTATTTATTAAGGAATCATATTTTTCATCTAGAATAGAACATTAGGAAACCAATTTATCATTTGAGAAACCTATTTTATCAGAATCATAAGAGTAATAATTTTTTACCTTTCCCTCTTCAACCATAAAACACATATTTTATTTTAGATTATATTTTTCTTTTTTTGAATCATACTTTGAAGTGATGTTGGAGTCTTTAGATAAACTCTATGTAGCTTTAATTTCTATTTTTATTTTCTGCTCATAATAATTTTTTTTATGATATATCTTGTTTATCCTTTTTCTTTCATTTTTAGTTGAGAAAAATTATGTCAGATATGATCCAATTTCTTGCATTCATAGCATCAAACTTCTATTGGTTATTTTTCAACCTTTCTAAATTATTTTGTAAAACCTCTTTTCTTTTGGTAGAAGTTTCCAAACTTTCTGGCTAGTTAAGACAATTTCATTTCAGAATTTGAGGAATCTGAATTCTTTTCTTCTTTTAATTCTTATTTTGAACTTATACTATATTTCTAAGATGTAACTTTCAGAGAAGTGTTTTACTTATATACTATAATCTTATGATATTTCGATTCTGCTTGCATTTTCGCTTCATAAACCATCAGTGTTCTAATTAGTTCTTTCATTTTCAGATCTTTGATAACTTATGATTGATGAATTATAGAAGAAATTACATTTCATTTAAAGGGTAGTACTCTCAGTACTTTCAAATCTTGATTAGATTGTTTGATGGTTTCACCTAAGGCTGTAATATTGTTGAAAATTTCTATAAGACTTCAATTTATATATGTGATTCTTTCACTATCAAACATTACAAATGATTCTAATATTATCTTAGATTTAGTATATCTTATATTTCTGACATTATCCATTACTTCATAAGCAACTACAATAGTTTTCCACATTTCATAGGAAATTGGATATTTTGATACACGATTTAATTCATCTGGTCCAAGACCGCAAATAATATCATGAATTGCCTTTGAATTCATATCATATTTGGCATATGTTGTTACATCCCAAGTTTCAAGTCTTTAAGGAATCTTATAAGGAGAAATAATTTTTGAGTATACTCTGAATCCATGATTCTTCAGATAGATAATCATTCGAGATTTCTAGCATCCATAATTTTGACCATTAAAATATAGACAAAATACAATTAACATTCCTTATCTCAGATAATCCATTGTCATATTTGTATAGAAGTTTTAATTTTCATCTTGCTATAGATTTATCCAAAAAATTTTATATAATACTAATTGTTAAGTCAGAATATAAAAATTAACACAATAGGAGTGGGGGGGGGGATTTTGTCTTTTCAAAAATCGTCTAGAATTATAGATTTTGACACCCATTGTAATTTATGTAAAATATGCAGTAGATAAAAAGATATAAAGATAATATATTTTTATAGTGTTTTGGGGAACAAAGATACTCTAGTCTACTCTACCAACAACTCTCTCTGTGAGCTTGATAAATTTCACAAGAATGACCCTCTTATCACAAGACCATAAATTTACAACTGCGTGTAAGATGTTGACATCTTTAAAATAAGAATAATAATAAATCCTTATAGTTATATAGTAGAGAAAAAATTATCCACATCTTATATTGAGAAGTTGATACTCCACCACAACTGAGTACGAGCAGTTGAAACTCCAATAAATCAAAATAATTTGATTTGAAAGGTCTGAGTGGTTATTCACAGCTATAGCAACAAGAAATTGAAAAATAATGGATCTTATTCTTTAGAAAATAATATATTTAAGAAAGAAATAGTCTGAAGCGATACTGTTTTCACAAAGATCTTCAGTTAAAAAGTAGAAACAAAATAGAGCAGCAAAAACCTTATAGAAGAACAAGATATATCATGTATATCTCCAAAGTGTATTCCTCTATCAATGTTGTTCATTTTCTGTAGAATTGTAAAAGATAATTTCAATAATACAGTCGCATATGTGAATCACTTATCACACACACATATGTATTTTTGAAGAGATAATCTGAAAGAATATATAGAACATAAAACTTGCTTCGATATTCCAGATCCAAAAGAATAACCTGATTGATCACAGAAATTAAAATTCCAATTGACTAGGGGAGTCATAAATTCCCATAAAAATAGGAGATATTTTCTTCAATGAACACTATTCTTTGAAACAATAAAAATGATCCTTGAATCGTTATTTAATTCTAACTTGACCATTATAGAGATATCAGATTGAAAACATGACTTGAACAACTTCACCATTGAGAATAAAACTTTGGGTTGATATGTGTAGCGTAGGGTTCCTCCAAGTAGTGTAGGGTTCCTATCAACGTATGGTTTCTTAACCATACTTTTATCTTCAAGTAAAAAAAGAAATAAAAGTAGTTTGGGGATGATAATCAATATTTTTATCCTTGGCAGCATAAAATCCTGAATATAGCATTGATTAACCATACGTTCAACTTTTCTGCATATAGGGTATGAATAGTAAATCCAGATTCTTACATAAGGTTACTGATCCATACATTTGAAAATTCTCCAAACATAAAGATTTTTTCCAAATGAAAACTATTTTAGAGAAACATAGGGTTGTTACCATATGTAAGCATTTCACTTCTCAGCATAATGTAGAGTTGATACCATATGCAGGCATTTCACTTCTCAGTGAAACGTAGGGTTGATACCATACGTTCATTTACCAAATGTAGGTTTTGAAATAGTGTTTCTAGATTAATTCTCATAATGTAAAATTACTTTTACCCATATATGAATTCCTAAAAACTCATTCGGAATAAATTCATTAGAAAAAAATGTCGTTATTTATGAACATCAAAAACATCATAAATTATAGAGTATTGTTGAGACAATACATGACTAAAAAACCTATTACCATTATTTCTGATTAATTGGTGGTCTTTTTTATTCCCTAATAATATATGGTTTTGTGGTCATTTAATTTCTCATGATCAATGTTATTTATATATCTCCATCATTATTTGGAATTTTTTTCCTCCATGTCCATATTTCCATTTACCAATAATGATATCATATTTAGAAACCTAGTTATGTGTTATTCTAGGTAACCTTCATGTTTCTCATTTTCTATTTTCAAAAGAAAGTTTTATTAACCCTTTTTATGATGTGGGTTTTCAATAACTTTATTTTCAAATGTTAAACCCTTGTTTACTGAGAAAGATAAAATTAATAGGATAAAATTTATTAGGGGCGAGGGAGAATGCAACAGACAAAGATTTTAAAATAACACTATCTCTACTGAACAATTGTTGTTTATGATGAGATATTTTCCATGGCAAATAGTTCAATGATAAAAAGTCCCATAACAAGAATTATTTGTGATAGAAATCCCTTTCCATCACAAATATTTTTTTATTTATCATTATTTTTTATGGAAAAAATTTTACATCCCAAATACATTTGGTTAACTTACACGCCATTCCATGGGAAGCTTATTAACAAGACGTAATAGTGACTGAATATTATATCTATTGCTAATAGTATTCATAAATGATTATTGGAGACATATTTTAGTATTCATCACTAATAGTTCTTCATTATTTTTTTTCGATGTGTAAGATTATGTCTCTATTAATTGGTTTATTTTTTTATTAAATTCACATGGTGGCCCTTTCTTCTCTCCTCCCCCAATTTTTTTCTTGCCCACAGAAAACATCTGGTTGTATGAACCTCCAGCAACTCAGTCCCAAAATCACCCATCACAGTTGTGTTCTTATCAATTTAAGATTCAATCTCCTAGGTATAGACTACTATTCTCACCTCAATCATTTTTTTGGGATTTACCTTTCAATTATGCAAACATTAGTTTGATCAAACCCTAGGTCAGTAAATTTGATATATTTTTAGGATTTATTTGTTATTTATGGTTAGTTCATGTTTATTATTCTTTATTTGGGTGTGAACCATAGAATACAATGTGTTTCAGCTCCTCATAAGTTGATTCTAATTGGTTTGAGGTATTTTTATTAATATTTTACTATTATATTTAAGATATTTATTTATATAATTTTTTTTCTTTATTTGTTTTGTGATATCTAGCCACCTTGCCAACTCTGGATGAATATGTTTGCATTTGGTCTACAGTTCCCCCTTGGTTTTCTCAGCGTGTTCGTGGTGTGGCATATTCTTCCACAGTGATGGGCAGCCTCATTCTAAAGGCTCAGGGTTTGTTCTTCCTTGGAGAAAGTGGTAAGGTCTTCTGTGGGTTTGGGGTCTTATTCCATCTCTTCCACTACGTGGGGTCGATATCTAGTGTGGCGTCGGGGTCACAATCCTTCTCTACAGTGAAGTATTGTTGATCTGGTGTGTCAGGGTCGAGATCCAGTGCAACGTCGGGGTTATGGTCCAGTTCTCTGTGGAATGGGGTTTCAATCCGGTGCATTGGGGTTGAGATATGTTTTCTTCAAGGCATTGGGGGTGTGCTCCGATGCGATTTTAGGGTCGTGATCCAGTGCGGTGTGGGGTCATGATCTGGTGCGGCGTCGGGGCCGAGACCTGTTCTTCCGAGGTGTTGGGGTCGTGATCCGGTCTTCTACTCGAGGTTGTAACCTATTCTTCTGCGATATTAGGGTCATACTAGTTATTCTGTGGTGTGGGGTCATGATCCAGTCTTCCACAACGCCAGGGTCATATTCGGTTCCACTGTGAAGGGGTCGTGATCTGTCTCCTGCGTCGTGCTCCGGAAATGGTGTGTTGGTTTGATTGTTTTGGTTTCTATGTTAGAGTTTGATAGTGTTGACGAGCATTGTGGTGATGATAATGTCGTTGATGCTTTTCTAAGTTGTTTCAACATCATTGGGGTCTGGCTTCAGTTCCGGCATCTGGTCGGGGAGTTTTCTTGATGGCTTCATGGTAGAGGAACAAGTTTCTTGCTACGAAGGTTTTAGAGTATTGATTCTCATGGATTGAGTTGGTTGAATAGGTGAATAGGTGGTATGTGATAACCTGTTTGACCTATGGTATGTGGTTCAATGTTTCATGTTTCCAGATTATATTTAGCAACTTATCTAGAAGAGGTTTAGAGTTATAGGTTTTACCAGACTTATACAATTCAGATTTAAATGTCTGAGAGTGTATGGACTTGGCCATCGGTACAGGCTTGTCATTTTGTGGGACAACTTTCCATGTAGCTTTGGAAAGTTGGGAACTGGACTTAATGTTTTTTATGTTGGGGTGGGGCCCTCCTTCGTGGTTTGATCATGTTTTTTGGATTTTGGACTGTAGGGGCATGGTCTGATGTCTTAAGTCATTGAAGTCCTATTTGGTTCCCCCTCAACCATTAAAATGGGATCTTCAATAATAAAAAATGATAATTTTCAGTCAGTATATATATAAACAATGAAAACTTTCAAACACACACATACACACACATATAAACATTGATTTTTTAGACTTATATATAGATATATACAATTATGTGCAATGCATGTGTGTGTATAATTGTGGAAAACATAAATGTTGTTAAATTTGTTTAAAGAAATTATTGAATGGTATGCCTTATTATGATTATTTTGAAGGCATCCTTATAATGATATAATTTTTGATAAATTATAACAATTCTTGGATTATGTGTGTGATGTTAAACCATGTTTGATTATTATATTGTGATTGGTTTTTATTTATTTAAAATAGGTGAATTTAGTTTTTTCAACGTTTGGATATATATATATATATATCTTGACATGTGAATATACATATATAAACATTTAAAAAAATGTGTATGGTCTTTGATTTATATATGCATATATACATATGTATGTGTATATAGATATGTATGTATATATATATTTGATATGTATATTTTTTTTTTAAAAAACATGTAAAAATATTTTTGATGTATATATATGTTATTAAGAAATCATGTAATACACACACACATAGATATATAACGTATGAAATTAATAAAAAATGAGGGTTTTATAAAAAAATATTATAAAATCATTTTAATGAAAACATTTGAGGAAAAAGTTTTTTTTTATAAAAAAACTTTTAAAACAAATATTTTAATGAAAAAAATATATATAAAAAAGTATATATAATGATTACTGTTAAATAAATGACCTATTTAGCCATGAATTTTTTTATGGAAGTTCATGAATGTTTTGAGAATTTTTGTTAATGTACAATAATTTTTAATGAACACAAATAATAGTAATCATAAATATATTTTGATTAATTTTATTTATAATTAATAAATAATTAGTATTATATATTAAATATATGTAATTGTTAATAAAAAAATTATAATTACTTGAAGAAAATATAGAAAATACAAATAAATTTTAAAAAATAAAAATAATTATTAAAAATGTAGTAATAATTAAAAAATATTATTTATAATAAATAAAAAATAAAAAAATATTAATAATAATTTGAAAATATTAGTAAATTAAG